>JAOXOE010000405.1:42441499-42452670 GCA_028565055.1 Phoeniculus purpureus | reverse complement strand
TCACAGAACATTAGGGATTGGAAGGGACCTCGAAAGATCATCTAGTCCAATCCCCTCACCACAGCAGGATCACCTAGATCCAGTCACACAGGAACATACCCAGGTGGGTTTTAAGCATCTCCAGAGAAGGAGACTCCACAAACCCCCTGAGCAGCCCCTCTCAGGGCTCCGTCACCCTCACCATGAAGATCCCATTTATGTGGAATCTTCTGTGTTCCAGCTTACACCCATTGCCCCTTGTCCTATCATTAGATGACACTGAGAAGAGCCTGGCTCCATCGTCCTGACACCCTCCCTTCACATATTTATAAACATTGATGAGGTCACCCCTCAGTCTCCTTTTCTCCAAGCTAAAGCCCCCTCATCCTTTCCTCGTATATATGTATATGTATAGTATAGTCAGTCCGTATGTTGATTTTTGTTTCCTTGTTTGCTTAGATTGATTTAATCATCACAACTGAACTTTGTACCAAGTATTTCAAAGCAGACAGATCTGCTGCTAAGACTTAGTATGACATTACCAATCAATCAGATTTTGGTCAAAAGTCTGGACTTTGAGGTTATTTCTAAACATCTGCCGTGCTACTGAGATCGCATTAACAGGCTACTAAACACCTCAGTAATCTTTTTCTTATGCTTTAATAGGCACTATATGTTCCAGTCTTCATTTGTATGGAACTAAGTTCTTGTTAATTAGAACAATTCTTGCCAGCAGGCTTGCAGTTTAATTTTGTTGGCTTGTTGTTTTTTTCATTCTAAGAAGCATGTTATCATGTCTCCTCTGTTGAACACATTAAACACTTTCTGTTGATCGGATATAACAATCTATTATTCTGCACAGATGGTAACTCCCTCTCATTTCCATTGTGTCTATCTTTTAACAAGGTAATAAATAACAGTCACTCAGGGAGACGCCAGATATGGAAGTCAAGCAGAGTTACACTTGTCTGAAGGGAAGAAAGGTGACTTGGAGACAGAGAGGGTCAGACTCATGTGGGTCTGCTCAGGGCTGCCTCCTTGATCTCTCTAATTAGGAATTTGGGTGCTGCATTTGCTTTGAGTTTCCTTCTCAGCAGCACAGAGAACCAAAGCTGTTAGAGCATCAACAGCAGCAGCAGGGGAGATCTCACGTGGCAAAAACAAGAGACATAGAGAGTCTAGATGAGAGATGAAAAGCCCAAATCTGTTAAAAGGAAAAAAAACCCAAAAAAATACATTTGTAAGAAAACTAACAGCTGACCAAGGATATTTTATGCTTCTGAGGAGCATCCCTGCCCACAGCAGGGATGTTGGAGTAAAGCATCCCCAAGGTCCCTTCCAGCCTAAGCCATTCTATGGTTCCATCAAAAGCCTATGCTCTTATTTTTTTTAAATGTAATCTTGTAATCATTACTGACTAAAAAAAAAAATCAACTCAGAACATACAATTTGGTTGTTTCTTTGCATGGACAACAGCTATGAAAGTCTGAAGAATTAAGGGAAGAGGGCAACAATGGCAGACAGATCTTGTATCCCTTAAGCTATTCTTCATCTCGAATTGAAATGTGAGAAGGACAGAGGTTCAGTTCTTGTTTCTAAACCAGTAATGATTCACTAACAACTGAGTAACTGCATAAGCCAAGTTCATCTCAACCGTAAGTAGTATATTATCTTACACTATCTTCATGAGCCACCACGATAATAGTTTTGAGGGGTTTTTTTTTTTAATCAATAAACTAAAAAAAGACTTCACTCAAGTGTCTCAGAGTAACTCGTTAGGCCACTACAACTCAATCACTTGCGATTATTTCTCCTTATCCAGACAGGATGACTTGGGAGAGAAAGAAAGGAAAGGAAAGGAAGGGTACAAATAAGTGAATGCATATTAATGAGAAAAGCAGTCTTACTTGTGATTCTTGGGAAGGTTGTACCGTGCTTCTGTTGCTGTTCTGGAACTAAGTTCTACAGTACTGCACAGTAATGATGACTTAAAAAATAATTCTTAGAAATTCACGTACAGATTTCCTTCCAATGTTTTAAATAATAGAATAATTAAATAAATTTAAATAGTCTTGTGAGAAAAGACTGTCATGACTTTTTATCGCGAGTCTACTACAAGGAGATCTCTTCAGCAGGTTAGATGCAAAGGCAATTATGAGCTTTCACCATGTGGATTTGCATTCTTAAAGGCTATCCTGCAGAAGAGCTTTTCGTCATGAAATATCTGAAGGAGGTTCTTTATGTCTTATTGCATCACATGGCATCAGAGTGGTTCCAGTTTGGGTCACTGGAAGGACTGGTGGCCTCAGACCCATAGAATGAACTTCTGTCACTTCAGCTGCCTCAGTGACATCTCTAGAAGGTAAATGTCCATCACATGGCAAATGAGCATAAAAAGAACTCCCACACACTGACAGTTCATCCCAGGGTTTGACCTACCATCTCACCATGGGCTAAAGGGAAGCTCCCTCCCCTGCTCCTCCTCACTGACCTGGATATCTACATGGTTGTCTCTCTCACATTTAAATACTTTTCCAAACAAAAGAGCTCTTAATTAAAGAAACTCACCCAGCAGGTTTTTCCCTCTAAAATCAGAGGCACTGATTGGCTCAGTCTTGGCCGGAGGTGGGTCCCACTCAGAGCTTCATGCAGCTTCCTACAGGAGCCAGACCAATAGCCTTCTGCCCCACTAGACACAAACCCAACACACCTGGTCATGATTAGGCACATCCTTCCCTTCCCAACATTTTCAAAATTATTTTCAGACTACAACTTCAAATTTTATTATTATAATCCCCCCCATCACAGCTTTTTGATTTCACAGAGTTATTGAGGCTGGAAAAGACCTCTGAGATCATCAAGTCAAGCTTTACAATACCACCACATCAGCTAGACCATGGCACTAGGTCTTTCCTTAAACACCTGCAAGGGTGGTGACCCCACCTCTTCCTTGGGCAGTCCATTCCTAATAATTCAGCAGATCATTATAACATTTGGGTATCTTTTCACTGGTTTCTGGTTTTAATTCACTCTTATTCTCTGTATCCTTCTGTACACTGTTCTCTTCCTCACCTCTTAGGAAGCCAGTCAATGCTTCCCCCGACCCCAGCCAAGCTTCCTGAGCATTTACATTGCAGATGCACTACTAATTATGAATTTGGTGATGAAGGTTGAAGCTTGCAATGAGATAAATAATGCTTTCTTAAAGGGAGAATATGATTTAGGGTCTGCTCATCGCACAGACAAAGGTTCTTAGGAAGACTTGTCCTTCCTGAACACTGCACCTGGCAATTTTCTTGGTAAAACAAGTTGACAAACAGAGCAGAGCCAGTAAGCTCTAGTTGAGACTCCATGCAGTTGTAATGACTCCTGGTAGACTAATGAACAAGCAGAGCAAGTGGAGTATTTCCCCAGCAGAGAAATCAGGCTACAGATTTTAGAAAACAGAATGGCATTTTTCCTGATTTTCTCTCCAGAAGATGAATATTTGCAGCCACGACTCTGCTAACAAGAAGGTATGAACTGATGGCACTAGGAATAACAGCCCTTTTCCCCAGGCCTCAAAAATAATCTGCATTTCATTACAAAGCAAACTTAGGTGAAGTGTTTATTCTTTCAGTCTAGAATCAGGACTGCCTAGTAATGATTTCTGTACAAAACCAGTAGGATTTCAGTAGGAGTGGGTGTAAAATGCTTCCCAGCAGTAAACAGAGACATTACTGAAACATAAAGAAAAACACATTTCTTTCCAGCTCAAAAAAGAAGACATTAAATTCCTTTTCCATCATAACAAACCTAGAGAGTTTGGACATTACTGCTTGAGGTGGCCGTGCATCATGGCAGGCTAAGGCTAAACCTATGGGGCCAGCTTCCGCATCACCTCTGACACACACCCAATGCAGCTGTTACAATAACCACAAGGTCTGAAGTCAAGAAAGGGGAAAAAAAACAACTCACCCTCACTGCCTCCTATCCAGTACTGTCAGACTTTGGCTTTCTTCAGTCTCCTTAAGGATTACTGATCCAGTGGCCGATGCTGATATTTTAAGGGCTTATTCACTGCCAGAACTTTTACAGCTAAGCTGGCAGAATGCAGTCCTCCTGGGCCATAAACGGTTTAAAGTGGTTTGTGTTCTCTTGTCATTCATATCCACACTAGATCCGATGACTGAGTCGTGGGTGAATGTTGCTGAACACTGCGGTACGTGCAGGAGCTACATTTTGGGTGAAGGCTGTGACAGTCATTCTCAAACATCTAAGAAGTAGTGAACATGATTTTGGAAGGAGAGGAAAAGATGCATTTTTTGGCACTGAAGTGGTTGAAGCGACAGATTTGGAGATTTTTAAGCGAGAAAACTTTGTGACACTTCCATGTGCCTGTGTATGTGTGTGTGCATCCATGTAAAAGGGAAAGACAACCTACAGTTCATAGGCGTGTGTAGGTAAAGGTCTGTACTGCCAGCTCACTCTGCTCATGAATTTCTGGTCCGTAGCTGCTGCATCTTCCTACTAATACTAACCAAAACTGTGCAGCAGATGAAGATAAAATTAGTGACACCAACTGGCCCTTACACATTTTTTGCTTTTAAATTTTTATGAGAAGATTTCATAGTCATAAAATTTAACACTGTTTTTCATTACTGATTCCTTCTGCCTGATTTGTCAGCTACAATAAATAAGATTTTGTTGGATTAATATTGGTATGTTGTGAAGGAAAGCACATCAAGTCATATCTAAGCCTAAATTATCTCAATCTTCATGAGAAAAGGAAAATCCAAGCACTACGAAGAGACTTATTAAGAAGAGCAATCAAATAAAATGTATGACTAATGGTTTAAATTCCTTGCAGTGAGCATCTTTGCTCTAATCATTCGGAAATTGAAAGTTGTTCAGACTCCTCTTAAATAAAAAACCTTATATTTTATATGTCAGTCTTGGAACAGTTATCACATCCAGCTAAAGCCTAATAGCAATTTAGTACTGAGCAGAATCAATGCCTGACTGTATGTAGTGATTACACGAGTTAATTGCTCTTTTTAAATGAAATATACTTCTTTACAGTAAATATGATGGGATGCAAAGATGATTAAATAGCTACTTTCATAAACATGACTGTGATGTTTCCTGATTACTTTGCATCACCAGTGTGCTTATACAAAGCTTCTTTGCTTTCTCTCTATTTTTCACAAGGAATGCAAAAAAAGTGAGAACGAGACTGTGGTTGCATTTAATGAAAACGCAAATCAAATATGCAACATCAGCTACATTTTAGGGAGCCACTCCTACTCAGTTGTTTGCCAATACCTTGTATTCATTTGCTCCAGGAGAAACTTTTAAGTAATGTATTTTCTTTTGTACCAAAAGGGCCCAAATGAAAACTTTACCAGGTCAGTTATTGGTTAGTCAGACAAGGAGGTGACAATTTCCCTGAGTCTTAAAAATTGTTTGAAAAGTATCAGATGTTTTTCCAGTAAAACTAACCCACGAGTGTCCCAATGGAAACACAAGATTTAATCCGTCCTTTCCAGAACGTAGAGGTTAACCGCGTGTAGCTTTGTTGTAGCACGTCTCATATATTGGCCTTGAAGATCTCTAAGCGAAGAGCTGCATGTTCATGCCTGTACTGTGAAAGCAGTCGTGCTCTCCAAGCACTTATTTGAGGGCAAGGGGCTCATTACAGCACATACAAATCCCCTCCTGACATGCACACCTGCAGTGCACGTGCAGGACTGAACTCCCAACAAAACAGGTAGCCCATGTTTACAGGGTTTTGCATGTGGGAAATAAAGCAGTGAAGTGCCTTGCCTCGGGCTAGGTAAAAGATTGGAACAGAAGTGTCCTGCCTCCAGGCAACATTGCTCTCTGCCTTCCCAAGGTTGTGTTTGATTTATAGCACCTGGACCCGTCTGTTTTCATGTCTCTGTATTGAGGGTTTTTTTAAGAATCACTGGCTGCTTTGCACTCTTCCACTTACGGGAAGCAAATGAAAGCCTTACCTGGGTTATCAGTTGCTTCATGCCAATTGTGCTGTGGTGGAGCAGCCAGGAAATATTGTACAAGGTGTTCATTCTTAAATGCTTCTATCATTTTCAGGAGCAAGTAATCAAAATCAACAGAGAAAAAATCCATTCAAGCCATGAAACTGATATTTAGATTTGGAGATCTGTAGGTGTTTTAACTTCTATCTCATCAATTCAAGTCTAAAAAAATCCGTGCCACTAGAAAACTACACATTTATTATTCAATTTTAAAATTATGCTTATTATATTAACTTCAAGCTAGTTTAAGTTTCTTTCAGAAGACTCGTGTTCCTTGAATAGCTAGTGGAAAGAGATAAGCTTAAAGCAACCTAAAACAGTTTTCGTGAATAATTCTACCTGACCTCAACCGGTATGAGACATAAACATGAGCACACACAGAATAATATTTGTGTGCAGAACTGGTTGCCTGTGGCAATGGGCAGCCTTGTCTACATGCATGACTCCTGTGAGTAGAATTGGTGTCTTTGCTGAGTTGTAAAGGATGTTGTATGCAAAATTACAGGAGATATTTAGAACCATTGATCATCTTGATTATAAGAGGTACTGACGTTTAAAGCAAGATAGTACTTTCCACAATTAAGTATGGGCTTGTGATATGCAACATACAAATTCTTTCCCTTAATTCAGGTTGCCTTGTGGGCTTCAAGTACCCTTATACCAAGTTTCAGCAAATATTACAAAGGCAACTGCTGGACCTTTCTGCATGTGGCATTATCAGTTAGCAGATAATTTATAGGATCCTGTAAAAAACTTTTTAAACTTCAGAGTTATAGGAAATAGAATAGCCTTTCATGTCTCTGTCACATACATTTGACAGGGCACAAATAAAAGACAAATCTAAGACATGACCACGTCTTTGCTGGAATGTGGCTGCAGGATGTACTGGGCTCCTTTGTTTCACGCTGAACTGCCTATCAGATGGACTCAGTGTTAGCACAGTGAGCCAGTTATCGCTGGTATTTGGGGGCAAAAAGGAATTATAATAAGGCAAGTACAGTAGGAGTTCAACAGCTGCAGAGTAGCACTGAAAGAGCGGCACTGGCCTGAAGCAAGAATCAAAGTAATTAGGTCTCTCACAGAAAGCGGTGAGCAGCAGTCAGATGAGGCAGGTGAAAGGAACGTAACCAGTTTGCAAGAAATCCTTCTACTTTAGAGTAGAAAACTTCCAATCACAACCCTTCCTTCTCCAGCCCAAAGTGCTACTGCCAGGAAGAGCCAGGACTCAAACAGTGGTTTAATTTGCCCACGCAGCAAGCCAAAGGCAAACGTATGGCAGGCACTGAGTGCAGTGTAGCCATCTCCGTACATCACCTGAATCCCCAGAGCAGCACGGATATCAGCATGTTGTGTGTGTAAGAGGGAACAGAAGGACTTCTGAACCTCTTAGTGCAATGGCTTTACTGAACATGAATAAATGTATTAATATAAAACTAATTAGTAAATCAGAAATTCCATTCAGCTCTTCACAGTGCAGATGCAATCTGAGCAATACACTTGGTAATATTTTGTTCCATCTCAGCTCAATGGGAGTGCTGCGTGTGATGTGAGTGCCAGATCTGCAGGGGATCCCACAGGACCACAGGAGTAGGGAAGGAAGTAGGATGTGTCTGCAGAAAACATCAGTTAGCCATTACTGGAATACCATGTCCAGTGCTGGTGTCTAACTGTGTCTGGAGATGTTTCTGAGAAACTGTATAAAGCTCTCTTGTATTCTTAAACAGATCACACAGACAGCGATCACATGAGCTCAGGCTAAATCTCCTTCAGGAGAGACAGAAGACATTTTACAATTCTCTGTAAGTACCTATGCTGTCAAAAAACCCTCTTTTACCGAATGTAGGCATAGCAAAATCCAGCAGCTGGACATGAGAATTGGACTGACTCAGGCTAAGAGTATCAGGAGCTGAGAGAAATACGGGAGAGTCTGCCCGAGGAGGCAGCTGGTGCCTCCACACCTGGCAAAAGCTAGTATCTTCTTTAGAAGTAAAACCTGCTCACATCTGTTTAACAGGCTCATGCAGCCATTTCAGCACAGCCTGTATAATCACCTGAAAAAAAGGGACTTAGTAGCTAATGAAAAAACAGAAAGTAAATCAGTTTCTCACAACCAGGGGCCTCGTTTGGACTAGCCTGGGTCATCCATGGGAATCATTTTCCCTTATCCTCTAAGTTCCTATCTTGCTGTTAGAGGAACCTCAATGGCTCAGACTGTGCTTATCTCTCCTGCATGGATGTGATAAGATTCAGCTCACTAACTTTTTAATATCTCCATGTGTAGCCTAATTTTCTTCTGCTATGGGCTTTGGTATTGGCTTTCCAGAGACACAGTTTTGCAAAGGTCAGTAACAGCACAAGTCATTGCTTTCCTTGAGGCATCCCTGACTCACTGTTGCTGTTTAAAACAACCCTATCCCAGAGGGATTTATGCCAAGAGAAGGAATCTCCCCTGACATGCTCTTCTAGCTGTGCTGGAAAAATATCTACTGAACGGATTCTGAAAACAAACCAGTGAAACAACCTGTTGTTGTCGTGTTAGAAATTACTTAGACATTTATGTCACTTTATCAACAGGACTGGAGAAAACACTGAACCTAATAATCCCTGTAACATCAAAGTCTAAAACTCTGATTTTATCTCCCGTCCTTTCTGCTCTTCAGGCTATCATCTTCCACCTGGAAATACAGGAAAAGATGGGATTATCGGGTTAATAAGAAAATAATATCAGAAACATGCAGTTTTCCTGTTTTGGATGATCACTGAGGGAACCACAGCCTGTGGCATAATTCTGACCAAATCTAAAGCCCACAATAACAATTTCCTCAGTTCCAGAGATTGGCCAAAACATAATTGTGAAAATGAATGATTTACACTTAGCTACGGGTCAGCCTTCTATCTCCTCTCTCTCTCCCTGTAAGAAATGAAAGAAAGAAATCCAGCCTCAAAAGTCCCCATGCCCCTGTTGGGTAGTTCACCTATGTGAAGAAAGACTGTGATTGTTTCAGGGAAATGAGGGACTAAGAATTTTGTTAGTGAATATGACACTAGGGAGTCGTTGTCACAAAATATTAATCCCCAGATTTTTTTTCCAGTAAAAGCATATTATAGTGGGATTAAATACATATAATAAAGGGGTTAAAGAGTTAAAGCATTATATTTTTGGTAGGGATTTTTTGGGGGTTTTTTTTCAGTAAGGTGGAATGAATTCTAGATAGAAAAGTTAGTGCCTGTAGTAAGGGCAATAAAGAAGAGATTACTGAAACAACTATATTTTGTGTGTACATATGGGGTTAGTTAACTGTACATGGTACACATACGCCTTTACAAAAACATCAGCTATGAGGATAACAAATAACAACAACCTCCCTAACAAGCCCTCCCCAAAGTACAAAAAACAAACACCCCAAACTCGCCCTGGGGAGCAGAATACTCAATATAGAAGCCAAATGATCAGCTTGAGAATATTCTGTTCCTTAGCACAAAATGTTTAACCTCATTTGAAGAAGTAAGTACTGTGTGAGAGAATTAATTATTCATTGGTGAGACAAACTTGTATGAGCCTACGTACCCCTTTGCCAGCAGGTGATTCCTCCTCAAAGACAGAGCTGTGATTCCCATGCAATTAATCTTGCCATGTAGATGCATTATCTTTGGGCAGATGTATTTTTTCCTATTCTCTTCAATAATCTTGTTCAAATTTGTTTATCTCATGGAAAGCTGGTGCAAATGAGAGCTCCTCAGGAACTCTGACTTTTGCTGTAGAGGTGTCAGGTTCATCATGATGAGAAGTAGAGACCCATGCAAAGACATTCTCCTGTCCTTGAGACAACTGAAAGATCATCCCCTCAATTCAGTACCATCTGTCTTGCTGCAGATTTGCACAACACATGAGATCTCACTGTATCTTGAATCTGCTGAGGTTTACACATGTAGAACTACCCTGTTTTCATTGAGTGAATCGCATGTGTTTTTCCTTTCAGCTTTTTAGCTAAGTAGAGTTCACATCTCATCTATTAAAAACACCTCCCGGTTTCTTTGTATTTACTGTTTTCCAAATGTATTTTCCTTTTTCTGGGCTGTGTTTGGCTGTTTGTTGTGTTCTGTTTTCTTCAGGAATAAGCTTACATATAAGATACTTGTTGAGATACATAGGTGATAGACAGACTGATAGATAAATAACCATAGAAAGATGATAGACATATATTATATATGTAGAGGGAGAGTCACATCCATCTGTATGTGTTTCTTCCCAGTGAAGGTTGCTGGAAAATCAAGAATGAGGCAAAAGCAAGGAAAAAAACCCCAAGAAAAGCACATAACACAAAAAAATAAATGAACAAATTAAAAACCAGAATTACGGAATCACTGTGGTTGGAAAAGACCCTGGAATAATCAAGTCCAACCATCTACCCTGTCTTACAAGTTCACCCCTAAATCATATCCTTCAACACCTCATCCAAACAGTCTTTAAACATATCCAGGGATGGCAACTCAACCACCTTCCTGGGAAGCCCATTCCAGTGCCCAACCACCCTTTCTGTGAAAAAAGTCTTAATAATATAAACCTACCCTGTTGTCACTTGAACCCATTCCCTCTTGTTCTATCACTAATTGCTTGTGAAAAGAGAGCAGCACCAACCTCTCCACAACGTCCTTTCATGTAGTTTATAGAGTGATGACGTCTCCTCTCAGCCTCCTCTTCTTCAAACTAAAGAACCTCAGCTCTTTCAGTCTTTCTTCATAAGATTTATTCTCCAAGCCCTTCACCAGCTCAGTTGCCCTCCTCTGCATCTGCTCCAGAACTTCCACATCTCTCTTGTATTGAGGTGCCCGAAACTGGACACAGTACTCAAGATGTGGCCTCACCAGTGCTGAATACAGGGGGACGATAAACTCTCCAGCCTCCCTACTCCTGCTGGTCACACTATTTCTAATACAAGCCAGGATACAATTTGCCTTCTTGGCCACCTGGGCACACTGCTGGCTCATATTCATCTCCCTGTCTGTTAGAACCCCTAGGTCCCTCTCTGCCATGTAGCTCTCCAGCTGCACCTCCCCAAGCCTGTAGCATTGCAGGGGGTTGTTGTGGCTCAAGTGCAGGACCTGGCACTTGGCCTTATTGAAGCTCCTGCCATTAACATTGGCCCATTGCTC
>JAOXOE010000405.1:42426561-42441399 GCA_028565055.1 Phoeniculus purpureus | reverse complement strand
GGGTTGTTGTGGCTCAAGTGCAGGACCTGGCACTTGGCCTTATTGAAGCTCCTGCCATTAACATTGGCCCATTGCTCTGATCTATCCAAGTCTCTCTGAAGAGCCTCCCTACCCTCTGACAGATGAACACTCCTACCTAACTTGGTGTCATCTGCAAACATACTAACGACGCACTCTGTGTCCGTATCGAGATCACCAATAAAGATGTTAAACAGAGATGGTCCCAACACCGAGCCCTGAGGCACACTGAGTTTTAAACTTTAGCAACCACTTACTTTCTGGAATACTAAAATCCTTTCTCCTAGCAGGAACATTTTATTTAAATTTCACAGAATCACAGAATGGTAGGAGTTAGAAGGAACCTCTGAAGATCATCTAGGCCAATCGTCTGCTCTGTCCTTATAAATCTTTTCAGTAGGTTAACTTGAGTTTCAAATGAGCCACTTAGTTGTGACTATGGACACGTAAGATGCATTTACGTGTGAAAGACAAGGAAAGCAGTTTGTGGTCTAGCTGCTGCTGGGTGCACACATTCCATGTCAGGCTAGACAGGGCTCTGAGCAACCTGCTCACTACAGGGTAAGGATGGACTAGATGATCTCTGAAGACCCCTTCCAACTCAAAGAATTCTAGGATTTTATCACTGCAAGGAGTACTGAGTCTCCCTGATTCACAGATAGTATGTGGGTGCATTCTAGGATGAGATCTTTTATAACTGGTCAAAAACTTGTACAAGTGTGATCATAGAACATGAGTAAATGACAAATAAATGAGAAATACATACTACATGGAAAATAAATTGTAGGAGAGTGTGAAACGCTCTCAGGAAATGGACAAATACATCAGTATAGAAAGTACCTAGAGTGACTCTGGGATTCATCTACCAAACAGTTGGGCTCCTTATGCTGTGTGATCAACAATACATTATTGTAGTGCCAGAGTAGCAAAGGATTCTGAGTAATGAACCCAACACAAAGTGATGCTCCATGTGTCAGCAGGACAGAGTAAATAAAGAGATGAAGGCAGAAACAATGTGGAGGAGATAACTATGATTAACAGCTGTATGAGACAATGGACAACCATTCCTGGAATGGCATCTGTGGCCATTCAGGGAGAATGATCCTGGCAAACAGAAGGCAATCCTGGGGGGTTCCTGTTTGTTACTCCTTGTTTCTGATTGGGTTTGACTGCCACAAAGAGACAGATGAAACAATGGGGTATAATACGTATATTAGTTCAAACGGAACTAAATGACTGTAGCATTTCATGGGAGAAGAAGATGCAAGAGGAAGTCACTATGTTTGCACAAACAACAAAAAAATTATGCAGCTGTCATCTGTACACAGCAGTCACTGGGATTGGAAAAGTTAAGTGGTTTCATATGATGAGAATGGTTTCCACAGTCAGGCTTTTCTTAGAGAAACTACCATTTTATTATTTTTTAATTAGGTTCCATTCATTTATTCATGACTGTTATTAAATTTACAATACTTTTCAGTTCTTAAATAATTACTGTATTTTATCCTGAGGCAACATCTCTTTAGCCCCTAGCACTTAAACTCAAAGCCTTCTCCTTCATCTGCAATAACTATACTATTTGACTTAGAACAAAAAATTAAATGCATGGCACCACACAGAGCAGATATCCGAAAGAGCTATGATTTTAAATACCAGCCACTCACCTAAGGAAAATTGGATAATAGTTTGTGTCATTCATCTGTGCGGAAATTTTACTTCATACCGTCACTGGGGCACCTTCATGCTATCCAGTGACATTCAACTCTTTGGGGACCAGTTCCTTGGGCTTCTGCACATGGAGACAAGCTCTTTTACAGGGCAATTCATAGCAAAAACCTACTGTAAGTGCTTTGAATCTTGCATCTGAAGAGCCTCTCTCTGTTCTTTGATTAGAGAGGAGGCCTTAAAGAGTCCAGGAAATCATTGAGTAGGAGCGAGCCTAATTAAACTGGATGATTAATTTGCTTCATGCTCTTTTACAGTTCGTTCTTGTTTTCTACAGTAGCATTGGTCTAGATAAAGCCGAGGACTGAGACTCAAGAATTAACAGTGTGAATAAAACATGTAGTTTGCAGTTCATTTTTACTCTTCTCCTTTCTCTTAGTTGTTGGTGCTTTGTATGTCTCCTAAGGTTCAGTTCTAAGACATTTCTCTCAATCTCTTTTATTATTTTGTTCTTTATTTCCTTTTCCCTTAGGAAATATTTAGTTTGCTGTGTTGTTGAAAGCAGTACAAGGCATTAACTTGATAAAAAGCACAACGTGACAGTGACTCTGATGGCCCTCAGTTTGTGGAGACAAGTCTGACTCCTGACTAAGCAAAGGCTATTGATACAAGAAAAAAAATGTTTTCCTTTCAAGAGGAAGGTTAGAGATCACAGATCACCTGCTGTAACTTTAGATACTTGCTTTGGTTTTGTAGATCTAACCCACTCTTGCCAAAATAATGCATCTTGATTTTCATAGGAAGTTCCTCAAGAATAAAAAAAAGGAGCAAATTTGTTAACAGTGAGGAATTAAATGTGTGTGTGTGGGGGGGAAGGAACAATTAAACATGGCAGCTGTTCAAAGTGTTTACAACAAAACTGCTTAATGAGCAGTGACATAGGGCAGTGACTATGCAGGACCTCCCAGAAGAGGTGCAGAGTCATGGTTGAGGGCTATTGCTCTGCAGAAGGGGGTGCCTATGTGGAATTCAGCTCCAAATTAGTGATGCCAAAATTTAAATACCTGCGTGCCAGTGTCTGCAGGCACTGTAGCTGTCTGAACTCCTGGTTATAGTCTGTGGAGATCTAATCAATAGAGTCAGTAGTATCTTAAAATCTGTTCAGTTTGCCCTGAGCTAGCTACGTGAATTCAATCAGTTGAGTTACTCTCCAGATTCCATTCGGTGTATTGCCTAGACCACATTTGACTTTTGCCCCACACTGTTCTCCTAAAGCAGAAGTTTTCTTGTTTTTTCCAGTCCAAATACATGGACCAATGTGAGGGCTGTGCCACAGCCTGCCAAGCTGAGGATATGAGGCCTTTTAGGACAGTAATGTGATTTTTTCCAGTCCGACAGAGCTCTGCCTGAAAACTGCACTCAGCTCTGTTTTCGTAAAAGACTGGTTGGCTTGCTGCAAAGGAAATTCCGGTAACAAAATGAAATAGATTTTGTGTGGACAGCCAGGGGGCCATTCCGTGAACCAGTCGTTTATGTTACTTCGTTGTGATAAGGCATTCGATGACTTCTCAAAAGAGAAAATTGCTAAACTTATTTCTATGAATTATTTTGCTTTATCTGTCTTATGTCTTTAATTCTTCTGTACTTAAGGGTTACTTCTTCCATATACCGTGTTTGCTAACAAATAGCGTGTAGAAAGATCTTTAAGGACAGAGTTTAAAAGGTAAAAGAGTAAATTTTCTTTTTCAATCCCTTGGCTATTGCTGTTTCTTCATTTATTACACAAATTACACTGAATTCCTGAAATTACTCTTCTGCAAGGTATCATCTCTTCCTAAAGCATGAGAACTGAAGGAACACTCTGTTCTTTTTCACCTCATGCTCTCCATTAAATTAAATTAATCCTTGTACACTATAGTTTTGTTTATTTATATGGCAAATGTTCCCAATTTGACAAAGGCTGTAGCCAATGTCTTTCAGCGTAGCTTTAGGCTGATGTGTGTTTTCTGTACGCAAACAGAAGGTTGCTGCTCAGAGGTTCAATCTATTTTTATAGTAAGGTGACTCAATTATTGTGGAGCAGGGTTAATAGCTGGACTTGATGAACTCAGGATCTTTGCCAAACTGAACTAGTCTGTGGTTCTATGATTATTGGGCAAGGTCTGTCACATCAGAACCCCAAAACTTGTGGGGTGGTATTGAAATATCTGAGTCAAGCTTTTATGTTTCTTATCTTGTACCTCAGGAGAATTAGGTTCCTTTTAGTAAGAACAGGTTTAGAAAGACCCACAGCATTTCAGCTATATGGATGCCTAAGGCTGTAGGAAACACTGGAGGATGGGGTGACTCTGTGACCATGCCTTTGCCAGACTCTGCATTTATCTATGACCCTAAGTTCTGCGATCAAGTTGGGACTCCTATCTGTCAGACTTCATATCATATATAAGTTTCTAAACCATCATTTTAGACAGCATTGACTAATTTCTTCACTGAATTTTTTCCCCAAAAGGGTTGGCAAGGCCTGGCCAAGGCTGCTCAGGGCAGTGGCGGCGTGCCCATCGCTTGAGATATTTAAAAGACATATAGGTGTGTTGCTGAGGGAAATGGTTTGCTGGTCACCTGGAAGTACTGGCTTAATAGCACTTGATCTCGAACGTTTCCTCCAACTAAACTGATTCTGGGACTTTTTTTAACGTATGGATACATCATTTATAGACTGCATTGTGAATCTGGGAACAGACAATATTTGTTGAAGCCTTTCTTCAGCTGCAGAGTTTTCAGATTTCCAGGCTCCTCTTTCCACAAAGGCACTCTCATGAGAAGACTTGTGCTATTTTCACTGTTCACTTTGAATTAACTGGAAAGAATTTTTCTCATTTGGGAAACTTCTCCAAAAAAACTATATGATTTGAACATATTAATATATTATAATACTATTTTGTAATGCCAAACTCTTTCTAAGCTGTTGTAGTGATGACTCTTTTAGCTCAATGCTTTATAAGCTTCAATGAATTTTATCCTCACATGATCCTTGTGATGCAAAACACTCAAAACTAATTTTTCCTTTGGAGCACTACGTGAGCCAGACTAAATGTTTAACTTGACATCACAAATAAAATGAGTTTGGAAATATCCAGTTCTTTTAATTCCTTGAATGTCACTGTCCCCTTGTGGATCCTTCCCCTCTATGTGTTCCTGGCCACAGTATTCTCAACACTTAGAGAAGATCAAGAGATCAGAGAAGGGAAGAAACGGACTAGTTTCAAGAAGGTCAGGCTGGGTTAAATGCTTGGTCTAGACTCTGATTGAGTTCCTTTAAATGTGCTATCGGAAGCAGCGTGGTAATATCAGTGTAACTAACATATTATTTGCTTTCCAAAGACTGTACATTAGTCATTTGTCAATAGATTTTTTTATTCCTCTCAGGTATTTCTATTTTCCCTTTTATTTCTCTTTCTGTCTTTCTCTCTATCTTTTTGTCTTCTTTCCCTTTTCTATTCTTGAAGCAAAATTTCTTAGGAATCAGAGAGAGAAAGTTCCACCAGTCAAAGTGATTTCCCATGGGCAATGTCACTGCTCATACAAGATGTCCAAAAGCAGCTGTTGGTTGCTTCAAACTAGCCCTGGATATTCTTTTGAACCTTGATAGTGCATCATGGCTACTAGGAAAACTGTGCTTGTGCAGATAGGGTTCATGAAGTTTTGAAGCTGGTAAGAATACTGTTTTCATGTTTCCTGAACAAATGGCACCATAATAGCTTCACCCTCCTCACAAAGCTTTCAACGGGGCTCCAACTGAAAGAGGCATGTAATTCAGAACTGATGAAGCGTAAAGAAGCATAAATATTGTACAATGGCTCCAGAGATGCTCATGCATGACTGCAAACGTCCTAATTGTCCTTTGTTTGCATGTAGATTTAGCAATGCAAACACCAGCGCTGCACCATTAGCAGTACTCACATACATTTACAAACTAACCTCAGGAAACTGTAGGAAAAAAAGACACTTGATCGTTCATGCATGATATAGACCCAGAAAGGAGTACCAGAAAGCCACCCAAGTCTTCATCTGGCAACAGAGAGGGCTCGTTGTCCGCATTAAAGTCATTATTTCTGCATTTAAAAACACAACAAACAAAACAAAAGGAAAAATACACAAACCACAAGAAAACCCCAATAACGACTCCCCAAATAAATAGGTGTTTAAAACCTAATAGGTTAAAAAAACATATGCACTGTGCAAGAGACTGTGCTGCAATGAGGGTTGCCATGGAGACTGTTGGATGGCAGTAAAAACACAACAGTGTCTGAAACAGAGAGCATCCTGTGCAAGCACCAAAGCTTCCACCAAAGTTGAGGCAAGTAGAAATCTGTCCCTGTGTATCACCAAAGCAGTCTAGCACTGCACAGTGATAGTGGCATGGGAGCTGTTAACTTCCTAGCAGATATTCCCCAAGAAGCAAAGAAAGATGTAATTACTGCTCAGAAAGAATGCTGCCTGTATGACAGCTTTCCTTTTTCAGAGAGAGGAGTAAATCACTTAGCTTTTTTTAAACAATAAAAATTCTTACCCCAGCTAGTTTAACTTGAATCACGAGGCCCAGGTCCTGTTTCTACCTCTCATAAAACCTTCCCTTTCACAACCACTGCGAGGGTCACAGTGGTGTTATCGTATTGAGAAGCGCTTACAGGTGGTCAAACTGGGTTTCAGCATTCAGCCTGATAGATAATGGAAATCCTGGCTCTCTTGAAATGAAATGGAGTAAACCTCACATTTGTCCTCTCTCTTAGTAAGGGAAACTAACTGGCTTCCTACATTCTAGACTCTGCAAATTTAATGATGTGTTTGTATTACGATAACGAAGTTAGAACACTGGAGGTAAAGAGAGGGTGCAGCACTTTGTCAGTATACATAACATAGCGGGTTTTAGTAGTGTTAAAATCGTATATTTTCTAATTGTTTGTTAAAGCAGTCCTAAAAAAATCCCCAGACTCCAACACAGCAAAGCAATTGCATAACCTACATTCCTGAAGAATTTCTCTCTCTGGACAAGAAGCTGAAGTTTCTTAAGCACTCACAGGACACTGTTCGCAAATAGTTTGGAAACAGAATGGAAAGAGTTTCCTCTTATCAAATGAAAACTTGCTTGGATCAGTTTTGACTCAAAACTACAAAGGGTAGTTGATTGATGGGGCGCATCCATGAGGGGAAAAGTCTATAACTGAAACCCCCAAACCTGCTAAAGCATTCAGAAAGTGCGTAAGACCAGCTTCTCCTGTAACAGTTGTGATGGATCATAGGAGATCATTCGTTACAACCAAGAAGTTCACAGGTTTTTTTCATGTAAGAAAGTTAAATAATAGAGAAAACTTACATATAAATTCTAAATCAATAAACTTATTTCTTGTGTGTATGGAAAAGTGGTTCCTTCCACGGATTACTAAGTTCTGCTCTCAGTCACTCATTTATCACCATCCCTCTGAATAACAGAATACTTCTACTTTCAAATTATCCTATCATTCACACATAAATGAGAGATAGTAATCACCTGCTAAATGTAAAGCCTTCTGCTTATCAATTGTTGAGGGTTCCTTAGCTTGGTTTTTATTTTTTAAATTGGAATCTCTATCAGTGACATACACTACCTAACTCTTCTGAAACCACGTGTGCAGGCATTTTCATGCCACAACTAAGACCATCTGTGCAATCTAAATCCTATCTATTTGCTCCTCTGTACCTCCATTCTGTCCTTAGTTCTGTGTGATTTTTTTTTCTCTCACTGTAAGAATTCAGCCTTATTCAGTCAGCACTTTGAATGGTTATTGAGGAAAAATGAGCTCTCACTGAAAAGTTAGACTGGGGTCTGTAAATGTCCTTTTTGAGTCCAGCACTTTCCACGTGAACAGCAGAAGTTGACCTTTGCATTCCCTACATTTGCTATATTAAATTATAATCAAATAATTTAATTCCTTTAAGTAACTTTCCATATTGAGCTTGCATTGCTAAAGTAGTTGCTTTAGCAGTTCACAAACCCTAAAAATTACCAAGCTGTTGCTTCAGTCTTTACTCAATATCCCATTTCTTCCTAATGCATCACATATTGTGCTGCTCCAGAAAAGTCCATATTTTGATGACACAGTCAATTGAGCCTATTTTCACCACTGCTAAATGTAATCAAACATAATGGACTTTTTGTAGAAGTTAATTACCCTGGTCCATGTAGTGCCCTGTATTTTGTGGCTTAGATGGTCTTCCTTTTTGATCTCACACCACCTAGCTATTAGAAAAGTCATACACAGATGCTATGAAAATCAAGGACTTCAAATCTCAAATCCTGCAAACTAGCTAGACTCAGAATCGTGATGGTGCCCTGTCAGGAAACACACAGACAATATCACAATTGGAGAATAACTTGGGATTTAGAAAATTCACATATTTTCTGTTCATCAGGTTGTCATTCCTATGTCAGACTTCAACAAACTTTGTGGATCTGACTACTACTGCATCAGCACTGAGAGTCAAAAGTAAATACACATGAAGTGTGGTTGCCTCTTCACCTTGATGCTGTTCAACTGGGCCACCTGCCTGAGATCTCAATCCATTCCGATGTCACTTTGGTACCTCGTTTTGGTCCCTCTGGGATGCATGGCTTGATCCTTCGCATAACCAAAACAAGCTTTCAAGCTTTTTTTTCAGCAGTGCTAGCCTTTAACATGATGTTTACTTGACCCTGTTCCTGTAAGACTTGTGTGATTTGAACGAGATGTCAGCCCTCTGCTTTGCATTATTATTGATCGTCTGCTTTTCCTATCAACACTTCTACTGGTTACATCCTCTGTTGGAAACGTCACTCTAAATATTTGTGAAGGGTTTATTTTGACTTCTAAATCCTTACTTGAACCTGCATTGTCTTGGACCACCCATCCCTCCTATTTCTTGCTGGCTACAAGGAAAGCTTTTATAACAGGGCTTCCTTAATGCCATTTTAGATCTGGCATCTGAGCCTTTAGGGTAGAATAACTCCCTAACTACTCTCACTGCAAACAATCATAGGTAGATAAAAAGTTTCATCTTCCTTGTACAGGTCCTTCCTACACATTGATCTTTGATTAAGCTACACAAGCAATCAAGTCTTGTGCAACGCGATTAATATTCTTGTAAACACTGCAGTAGTGATTCTCTCAGAGAAATTCCCCATTGCTTTGGTAGAAGACCCATTACCTTAGGTATTTAAATCTCAGCTGCTTCAAGGAGTGGAGTAGTTATCCCAGGGAGCAATGCAGTGGCTGATGAATAGACCAAGTCACTCGCTAGATAAACTTTTGTTCCTTTCTATAACCTATGAAATGATACCAGGACTCCTTACAGCTTCACAACTGTTTGGCTATAAGGGCTGAGATCAGTATGAGTGCTGGCACCTATCCTCTGGAGGGCCTGGCACTGCGAATGCCTTGCACTGAAGGAGACTCTGTTCCTGAGTTTCAGACTAGTTACGCAGCTGCACTGCTAGAAACTGCCACGGAAACCTGTGATGTGATCAGCAGGGTATGACAAAGAAAAGGCAACCGGGAGAAGAAAAGAAGAGTTAGACTAAAAGAAGCTGAGAACTGTTGTTGAAAAGCATCCTAGAAGTAATGGGAACTGTCATGGAATCCCCTGGTAAAGCAGGGGGACATATAACAGAAAAGTTTGGGCTTTTTGCTTGAGACAATAAATAAAGAATTGAATGGGTAAGTAAGTAAAGCGCTGGGGAAGCTTTCTGGAGATGCGTGCATCAAAAACCTCTTCAGAAACAATCACTTGCAGATCTGTGGGAAGTGCTTGTCAAATAACAAGAGATTGTTGTTCCTGTCATGCAAAGGAAAATACGTGTTTTCTTCTGCTGCTGTAAGTTAAGCAAGTGCAAACAATTGTAGATTCCAGGAACCTGAAGCCAGGCCAGAGACGACCACCAGCGGGCCACTTAGGATGCAGGCAAACACCTCACACTACATGCCAGTTAATCTTGTCAGAGCATATACGTTGTTATTCTGTTTCTTTAACTGGTCTATAGAAGTACCTATTTTTATCTTATTTTATTTGTCTTTTGGAGGCAGAACAATGTTTTATTTTTAGGTACAATTACAGAAGAACATTTTTTTTTCCTCTTACACCTCGATGGATTTGAACATCTCATAAACGATTGTCCTACGCAGAAATACTGTGTGTTCAAGGAGCATATCACGAGTAGTGAAACTGCTTTGTTACAAGACATTCAGATTAATGTACGTACTAATTAGAGTTAAAAATTCATTCTTTTAGGTTTTTTTCATGACAAGAAATCACATTTTTTTTTCCCCAATTATATAGTTCAACACATAATGTGAGATATTTTGTCCCTTTCTTTATTGAGGAAACAAAATACATAGAAAGTTTCATGTGAGTGCAGCCTAGCAGACAGCTGGAGAGTAACAGCTGAAGTTGGGACTTTTGGCTCTTTATAGAACTGCCTATATTTTTTGTGAGTTTCTGTGTCTTGTTCTGAGCAGTTGTTTCTCACTTTCCTTTCTGCTCTATCCCTTCCAGTCCTATCACCTTGGGATCATTCTTTTCCAGTTTTCCATGTCCTGACATTATACCCTTCACATGATAAGTCCATTCCCTCTCTCTTCGATTCCCATGTCTCCATCTTCTCCTGCCACCAAACAGGTCACTGGCTGACATCAGGCTGTTAACTTTAGTTGCTTTCTCCTGCCAAGTCCATCTGCCCTCACTCTCTACAATCTCCTGGGAAGAAGTCGTCTTACTTTGCATTGCAAAACATAGGTCCATTGTGTCTCTTCAGCATGAAGCTAATAAAGAGGACTCATACGACAGACAATTAATCTCAATATGCATTACAAAAGTTTATTAGTGTTGTTTGCAATAAAAATTTAGAAATTGGAAAACTACTAATTACTACTGCTGTTGGCTATACACCTTGAACAGCAGTGAAATAAATCTTCAATGACCAAGACATTTCAGTGTGCGATGCTGTGCTGTGCTGGAGTGTTTCTGCCATGGGCAGCCTCCAGAGTACACTAAATCGATATCTTCTATTGACTGTGCAAAGCTGTATATTTATGCCCACTAGACATCGCAGCCTCAGTCACCTCATCACTTGCCTCCTCACACTTGGCCCCATTGCTCCTCTGAAGGGTGGGTGTCAGGAGGATGGAGCCAGGCTCTTCTCAATATCATCTAGTGATAGGACAAGGGGCAGTGGGAACTTTTTCACAGTGAGGGTGATGGAGCACTGGAAGAGGCTGCCCAGGGGGGTTGTGGAGTCTCCTTCACTGGAGATGTTTAAAACCCGCCTGGACATGTTCCTGTGTGACTTGGTCTAGGTGATCCTGCTGCGGCAGGCGGATTGGACTAGATGATCTTTCGGGGTCCCTCCCAATCACTAATGTTCTGTGATTCACAACACTATTACAGGTTTTTCCCCGAGTCATGCAGGGTATATAACTACTCCATGTCTAAACAAATTTTTTTGGGAAAAATAACAGTATTTTTGGATTTATTGTATCTTCCCTTTTGTCCCAGCCTTTTAGCTAAAATGCTAAACATAGTAATAGTTAGAACACAGGGTTTTCTGTCCTTTTCTATAATAGACACAGGATCCTCCTCTTCTACTGGATCTATTTCTGTATCAATTACAAAGAGCACAAATCCTTTACAAACCAAATAAAAAATTCTTACTTCAGTGAATTATGATTCTCATTCAAAACACATCTGCTTGTATTCTCAAGGTGGCAACTGACATACCAAAGGAGTCAGATGGACTTTGGTCTGGTACCTGTGCTGGTACCTGCGCTGAAAACCCTGTTCCTTAAGAACCAGATAATTCTCTGCCATCTGTAGGCAGTACATCCTTGAAGTGTGAAAAGGATTTGTTTGCAATCAGAATATCAATTTTAGTGACATCTCATCTTGCTAATTGCCTAGTCTGGCTGTTAATTTGCTAACACTTTTCTTTCGACTAAATTAATTATTACAAATTACACTTTTTTGTTCCCCTCCAGCTGCTAAGTTAAAACCTATGTGTTTGAAAGGTGGAACGATAACAATGCCAATTGCTTTTTAAACTGTTCTTATTTTTATAGTGAGACAGCAAAGTCCACTGCACTAAGTGGTGTGATACCGAGATCACAGCAAGTGCAAACACAACAACCAAAGGCATTTCTTCAGACAGCTTGATAGAAAGAGGAGGAAGTGTAAATACCAAGACAAATGTCCAAAACAGTACTTCCTACAATTATTTTTGGTGTTCTAGAGAGATAGAGAGACCAGCTAAAGTGAAGCTGTTTTGGTTGCTTAAGAATTCCTAGATTGACTTAATATATAATATTTAAACTTTGTACCTTTGGTTCTTGGAATTAATGCCACAGCAGGTGCAAAATTGTTATCTAGATATTTTCTGTAGGTGAACAATTAATTAGAGTGAAGTAAGGATTACTTGAGATTAGCACTAGGGATATATAAAACTGACTCTAAGCCAGGTCTCCCCCTCTATGGCCTTACTGCATGTACTTCCCAAACTGCAGAGCTAAGATCCAGTGTTTGGAGCTAAGATCCAGTACCAAAACGATGTCTTGTCAACTGTGCCTCATTAACAGGTATCTTCAGAAATCTTTTCATTAAACGATAATGGGACTAATTCACTATTTGGTCACTTAAAGGTACAGCCAGCCCGTGTCACAGGAGTTACTACATATATGAGCAGATAAAAAAAAGAGAAGAATTTGGTCCATTATCTTCAGGATTAATTATTAAAAGGCACTGCTACAATAGATCAGACAGCTTTTCCTGCTAACGGAATTCTATTGCAATGTATTATGAACATTATGAATTAACACTCCTTTTGCAGGTGATCTAATCAGGTAATACAAGCCCTTGAAAAATGTAGAAAGTGGGTATTTCAGTTGACTTGTAGACATCTATTTCCATTTCTTTTCATTCCAATATTCCTATTTCTAACTTCATCGTTTCAACCTTTGGCAGGGAGCACTTAGACCGCTTGAGGCATCTCATGATCTGCGAGGTTTCCCCTGAAAGTATTAAACAATTTCACTGAAGTGCATCCATGTCAGCATAAATGAGTTCTCACAAATTTTGATGATATGTATGTAGATGTGGATCAGGAAACAAAAGGAATCAGAAGTGCAACAGAATCCATTTAGAGAAAGTTCTTAATTTATGCAAGAATGACAAAGTCTCAAATTCATGATTAATCATAAAAATTACGAGACCTTTCCTCCTCCTCTGCTAGTACTTCTTCTGCACTTCTTGCTTTGTGTTAAGCTATAATTTGTTGATTAAATTAACATTTTCTATAGGCTTGTTCATGGAATGAGCAGTAAGGGTTATTACGGTCTTAAAGCAGTTTCCTTGGCATTTTACAAGGCAAGCATAAATCACATTTCATATTTCAAAATTTCTACTTCCCTTGAGGGTCTCCAGTGAGAAAAGTGCTAACTTAAGCAAAAGAAAATGAAATGCCGGTAGTTTTGACGCATTAACGCAAGAGGAAACTAACTGTAAGTGGGAGGAATGTTTTAAAAGAGTTCGCATGGACCCTAGTTTCACCCTAGTTCATTTCACCTTAGTGGTGTGACCCAGAACTCTGTTCTTTTGTTCTTTCATCACGTCGCAATATTATTCATGGATTTACCAACTTACTTTCCTGGAAGCTGCACTCGTGATTTATAAAGAAGGTTGAATCGTGTAATTAAGGTTAAGAAAATTAATACAATAACTACCTGTATGGAGTGTGATTTTGTCAGGCCAGATATTCTCAAGCAGTTGGAATTAATCTACAGCTTATCAGATTAACAGCTATTATAAGTATTAGTGTCATTCCCGTATCATTATCTATATAAATCACAGAATCACAGGCCATTAGGGATTGGAAGGGACCTGGAAAGATCATCTAGTCCAATCCCCCTGCCACAGCAGGATCACCTAGACCAAGTCACACAGGAACTCATCCAGGCGGGTTTTAAATGTCTCCAGAGAAGGAGACTCCACAACCCCCCCGGGCAGCCTGTTCCAGTGCTCTGTCACCCTCACTGTGAGGAAGTTCCATCTCATATTGATGTGACACTCACTAAGCAGCTCTGCAGCTAAGGGGAAAAGGCTGAGCTTGCCAGTACTCTCTTCTACAGCAGGTAGCTGTCTTGCTGTTTGCAGGATTATTGACTCACTATGTAAATACTGTTGTAGTCTGTTCCTGCCTGCCTGCCCCCACCCCTGCTTTATAACTGACACACAGATCCTTGAAACTTTGAACAGCTCAAGAAGTAACTCCCTAAGAAATTGTTTAAACATCAGCTGTCTAGGCTCAGCTTCCCAAAGGCATGCAGCTCCAGTGGCTGCATTCCCAAAGGGCCAGAGGGAAGGCAAGTACCCTTATAGGATATAGGTTTTCAGATAGCTTTGTGAATTTGACCTCTTGCATCTGTAGAGCCTCCTGTTGAGTGTCATAAAATGTTTCCTGCTCTCCAGAGATTAAGTGTCTTGGCCAGCTACCCTAATCCCCATCTGCCCCTGAAAAAAGAAGAGTGGAACTGAGATCACTAGCTGCAAAGCACGTGTCTCTCCGCTGCAACGCCAACCTGTTGGACCACCACACCAAACTACACTTGGAGGTTTGCCACATCTTCTGTTTTCTCATGGACTGGATGCTGACAGCAGTTGAGATCTTCATATTGCCCAGACACTCCTGACATGAGAACTGTATTGTGATTACAGATGAAGGGTGTTGGTGGAGCAGGGCTGCTCCGCTCTCTGTGTTAACAAGGTGAGCTGCCTCGGGCCAGTTCCCTGTTGTTTGTGGCTCTGCTACCTTTTCTCACACTTGCTTGTGAGGGAACACACTGACATTTGTTCTGTGTGGAGCTTGGCTGCTGAGCATGTCCTTCGCAGCTCGTGTCACCAGCTGGATCAGCTGGACAGAAGACAGGAGGTGACGATTTTGGGGAGTTTTGAGCATAATTAAGTAAACAAAGGCTTAGGAAGTTTTAGCTTTGTACCTCTAAACATCATATACCTTGCATAATCACAGAAGATTATGGATTGGAAGGGACCTCGAAAGATCATCTAGCCCAATCCCCCTGCAACAGCAGGATCACCTAG
>JAOXOE010000405.1:42401745-42426461 GCA_028565055.1 Phoeniculus purpureus | reverse complement strand
AGAAGGAGACTCCACAGCCCCCCTGGGCAGCCTGTTCCAGTGCTCTGTCACCCTCACTGGGAAGAAGTTCCTTCTGACAATGATGTGGAACCTCCTATGTTCCAGCTCGTACCCCTTGCCCCTTGTCCTATCACTAGATGACACTCAGAGGAGCCTGGCTCCATCCTCCTCACATCCACTCTTCACATATTTATAAGCATTAATGAGGTCACTCCTCAGTCTCTGTTCCTCCAAACTAAAGAGACCCAGCTCCCTTAGAAAGCAAACCTCTGAAATCAGAACTGTTTGTCTACTGGAAAAATAGGGACAAAGCCTAACGAATGAAGAAAGTATAGCTGTAAATACGTGCAGGTTTTGTAAACACTGATGAAAACATTTTCATTTTAGACAGAAATTTTAGCAGCTTAACCACTACACAGTTAAAACACACTTTATACTGCCACCACGGGGAAAACAACGTCTGTATGAGGACACAGCCGTAGGCATTTCCATTTTCTCAGATGCAGACATGCAGGGCTAAGCTTATGCTACAGGGGAAATGAAAATGTAAGGACCCTGAAGCTCCAGATGATTTGGGATGATTGGCTGACACCTTGTGATAATATTACAAGAGGATACACACAGCACCTCAAACACTAAATGCTGTTTGGTGTTTCCCAGCATCCCCTAAAATAACTACAACAGTGTGCAAATGTCTCTATACTTCTGCATCAGCTCATAACTGTCATCCTGGCTATCTCTGGCTCATTTTCTGTACTACAGTGTAGCTGCTTGTCTTACTCAGTATCACATATTTATTTGCCATGGACAACCTAAGTTACTATGCTGCTTCAACAACTCTATAGTCCATGTGGAGCGCATCTGAGATCATCTTTATGAGTTAGACTTGCCATGCACGCAGAAGGATGCTTTGCAACAGCAAAACCAGATTTGGGATAAGGCCTTAATGATTTATCCATAAGGCTAAAGTAGGATTGCAAGTTTGAATCTACCGCAACAGCTTGCCTGTTTCCACCGTGGGATGAACAGCAGCCCAGAAGAACAACAAAGCACTCCCAGGCCAAACTGCTCTAATCCCAGATCAGTCAGTCCTGGTTACTAACTGCACTTCCTAGCCATGATATTGCATTTCCAGAATGCAAATGGAATTTAGAAGCCCTTTGCACACCTTCTCTTGAAAGGGGAGGAAAATGTGTCTAGCAGGGAAAAGGTTTGCCTTGCATAACCTCATCATTTTTCAAGTCTGCTACGAAAGCGAGATTACACTGTCTGCGCAGTGCTGCCAGGCTGGTGGAAGTCACAGCTACTCCGGAAAACCAAATGAAAATGAAAAATCAAATGCGGAAAGAGAAAAGAGGGTAGAGTTTGTCTCGGATGGGACAAAGCCTGTGTTTGTGGTCCACATAAATATTAAGAATACAATACCCGTTCAACACTCGGCTAGTTCTGCTGCAATGGTTTTCTCTTTTCGGACAGTTCCTCCAGCTTAGTTGCTCTTCATTTCTTTTACTTTCATTGGGCTCTATTCCAAGTATTTGGAGAGGGGGAGTAGGATGGGAGGCTAAGAACATGTACAGAAATAGAACCTAAATCTTGTTGGACCTAGCAACAGCTGCAGAAACTTCATTCCTATAAAATATTATTACTGAAGATTTCTTGTTTTTAGATAAACAAATGTGACACGCAGTGACTGGGATTAGTTGTGGCAACTTGTTAATGGCCAGGAATGTCACCTAGCATCCGTGCCATTGGATGTAACTGGGGAGCTTCGGCTTGGTCTTTTTTCTTACACGTAAAGGGTGTCTCTTTATGTCAGTTTTGATCTTGTCTAAGAGAATTAGCTGTAAATTTAGACAAAATTGCTTCACTTGACATTCATGTCTTCATTACCAGAATAGATTCCAAGTACTTAAAAAAAGCCTTCACTGAGCGACTGCTCGAATGAGTAAAATAAAACAAAAAATAGCAACAATGAGAAAACCTAAATACAATGAAGACAGATTGTCAATGTCTCACTAAAATTGATGACAAAAGCTCACACTCCTCTCAACAACATTCAAATCTTTATTCCAAAAAGTAGGTGGACATTAAATGGCTTCCTTAACATTGACACACTACCAAATCTTCCCTTCCAAGTCCCTGCAGCCAGAAAGGTCCAACTACTGCAGAATTGTCAGTTTACTCACCAGGAATTGCAGCTGATTTATATCCAAGTGTATGAAAGAGACAAGAAATCTGCCAAGTGAACTTTTCCATAATAATAACAATAAAGAATCTTTGTGTAATAATATTTACCACTCTTTCAGTTCAGTAGCCATTTCAAATAACATAATTTTGCTGAGAGAACACGGTAATAGTTTATGAAGTGTATCAGGACAGAAGAATGAAATTTCAGGTCCTCCAAGGGGATCATAACTAAAAGTCAGGGAAAGAAATTAAAAAGAGAAAAATCAGTGGCCTCATCTTCTAAACACTCGCCAGCTGATACCACAATTTCTATTTTGAGAGTTCCTGATTAACTCCTATCTCTTTTTTTGGATAACACTCGCCAGGTACTTCTAGAGTAGCACCTCTTCCTTGCTCATTGCTAAGTGAAGTAACGTTAATGGACCAGTTGCAACAGCAAATGTGACTCAATACTACATGTTTAGGGAAGTAAGGTGGTAGGCTGTGTAACAGCTTAATAGGAACTGCCCTTGAATTGTGTCATTTTGTGTATTTAGTCTTCCAAAAGCAGTGTGAAAGCCCCACAACTGAGGCTTTTTGAAAGGAATTGCAGTGAAAAGGCTTGGTGTAATTGTTTTAAAAGGCAGACCTTCGATCTGAATGCTTTTTTATACATGCTCCAGGCGATTTGCAAACCACCAGGACCAATTTCCAGTGCATTATTATAGCCTCTTTCCTGAATTCAACTTCAGAAACAGCTATGGATTCCGAGAATTTTTTGGGCAATAGCAAGAGGCTATTTTGGGCTATAGCAAGAGGCTATTCTGTACCACCACCTTCCTGAGCTGGTGCAAAATGCAAGAGATCCTCACGTGAAATGGCCCAGAAGAAATGACTAAAGGCTTTCTTTAACTCCCTGCAAAAGACAGTATCCAGGAGCAGTACTAGGAAAATTGATCTAGTCTGACACTCAGTCCTAGCCTAGGTCTGAAGTCTTCAAAGATCAGCTTGCAAAACAAGTCACTCTAGCAGAAGTCTACTGCTGGATGACATCTTTCCAGGCTCTTACCTGACACAAAGAGAGCAGTGAACATGGGGTTTGTGCCATATGTGGTCAGTTGGACATGTACATTAGAACCACTTTTGTGGATCTTCTCACCTCAGAGGTATGTAAATTAGAGGTATGTGTAGGATGTGATTTCCCAGACGTGGAAAGAACACAGTTTAGGCAGAAACCCATCAGCTGTCGCAAAATAGAGGCATTCTTATCATCTCCCTTTGTCCTGTGGAAAAGCCTCATTAGAGAACTCTCATGAGTCCTAGAAATTGTGGATAAGATGCTAAAAAAGTGTCTTGGCTTATAATGAAGCTGGAGGACTTCGATTTAAGTCCTCTTCTAAGCAGCGTAGTTTTTTGTCTGAATGACTGCAACTAAAACAGAGTGAGATAGGTATGCAGTTCTCCGCTGCAGAAAACCAGGTCTTGCTTTTCTTTGGGAAAGTTTTAACTTTCCTTTTTCATTTGCTCTTCATCTTTTCCCTCTTCGCATATATTAGCTTCTACCTAAATCCTTCACACTGCATTTAGAACCAAATAAAGCATTAATACGTTCATCTGTGTGAAATGTTCTCTTAACTATTACCTCGGGCAGTCATTTAGTTGAATCTGATAGGGGAATGCATTGACATTGTTAAGGTTAATGACCCAATGATTAACAACACACATTTTGCAGTTCAATGCTTCCAGTCACTGTTTCCCAGGGTAATGTGAACAACGACATGTATATTGTGCTACAGTATCTGGAATGGAGTTTCTTTCTACATAATAGGTGATGTAAAAGGAATAACTTCGTGCTCAAATTAGAAGTTCTTAAAAGATAGACAAAGTTTTAAACTTGTCAAAAACGTGTGGAACTTCAATGAGCTCACAGATGATCCTATATCAATCCTGATTAGCTCATAAAGTCAGTCGGTTTATAATTTATGTCTTGCTGCATTTAGCTAAATCACCCACAGTTTTAAAAAGTGTACTTTTCATGCTCATACTTATGTCTTACTAAAGTTCTAGTGCTCTGCTGGATCATCCACAGCGCAGATCTCACTTCAAGGGATGGTCCACTTGATTGCACTTCTGCCCAGAGAACACAGTATGACTTTTATGCTGACCGTGGGCACACGTCTGTGTTTGGCATAAAGACAGACAAGTAGGGAAGAACAGCACTAAGTCTCACAGAAAGGTCATCTAGATCAAATTTAACATTTCAAGAATTTCAAACAAACCTTAAATAGCAATGTGAGCCGGTGATGGTCCAGTGTGTGCACCATGAGTTTCCTTCTCTGGAGACATATAAAACCTGCCTTGACGTGTGACTTGATCTAGGTGATGCTGCTCTGGCAGGGGTATTGGATCTTTCCAGGTCCCTTCCAATCCCTAATGTTCTGTGATTCTGTGGTGGGTTTTATTGGCGCTAAACATGTGCACTGCCCATTGGAATCTTTGACTACAACAATTGAACCTGAAATATGTGAGGGAGAAATTCCTGCTCCTTGAATACCATATTCTGTAGGTATTTTTGACAACAGTTTTGACAAGTAGTTGACAAGAGCAATTTCACTCAATTGTCTTAAAAAAAATAAGTATTTCCTTTCTAGGTTTACCACCCTGTTTTGAGAGCACCAATACCTAAAAATAGCATAATTGCAAGAAAATTTATTATTATTTTAGCAGGGCAGTCCCCGAGTGAGTGCATTCCAAAATAATTTATAAACATTAAGTAATTCACTGAGTTTCACGGTGCCCCACTTTTTTTATTAGCACTGCATTAGCACTTTCAAGTGTTTCAAAGGACCCAAATGTGTGCTTGTACTTGTTTGTACTAAATCATTTTCAGGTTTATTTTAGGCATTCTGCAACGAACTGAGCAAAGAAAGAGGAGAGGCAGGTTTTGGTAAGGAAGGACGGGAAGAGAATGATATGGTTAGACTTATCTGTCATGAAGGCATCTTAAGAGACTAGGGAATACATTTGTTTTCTTTTATTATAAATCAAGGAAGTGGGTTGAGACGTAATCAACTCAAGTGTATCAGTCATATCAGGTTTCCAACTTTAGGCACTTGAGAGTTCTGATTTTCAGAAGGCCTGTTCAAGAACATGATTTGTTTATAGTGGAAGAGGTAAGTCTTCACAGGCTCTGAAAATTTCAGAACAAATTTAGGTAATTAAGCATCGACCTAAGCAACTTTCTTAATTATCAGCTAAAAAATGGTCCAGGTTCTAATTCGCCTTTTTATGTTACATCGCTGCAGTAAAATACTTACCTTAAATTACTCAACAGATACAAATGGGTTCAACTATTAGTCCTGGAGGATGATTTTCCAAGGGGAGGAGTCCAGCTCGGGGGGATATTACAGTGAAAAAGGTACACTCCTTTCTCAAACGTCTACATGAGTCTGTGCCATATAATGCCCGCGTTTCTGTCTTAGGCTTTTAGAGGTTTAAGACTTTGTGAAGAGTATTTGTGAACTGAAGCTTGAGCAATTACCATCTCCCTACACCCCCCTTAAGTACAGTGCTGCATATGCCACCGCACCTGGTAGACAGGCAGTATATTGAGGCATTCAAAAGCTATTAGTATGAGAATGCATTAGGGTGCCCTGAAAGGTCATTTGCTGAGCATTAGCTGCAAAAGGTATGTGCTAATCCATGCCAGTCACTCCTCTCAAGAGGGGGAGTGTGTAATGAAGAGAAATAATTCGCTTTCATAAGAAAATCAGGATGAAAAGCTACGACTTGAAGGCAGGGATCAAAAAAGGGGCAGGAGACAAATTCTGTCTTACACACTTGACAGATTCAGCAGAAGCACCCAAGGTAGTGACAAACACAGCAAAGACATACAGATGTTAAGGAAAAATGCCTTCTGTTTAATTTCCACTTCTACTTCCCTCTACAACTTTATGGTTACCTGAGTAATTCTCAACCAACTTTGAAATGGTATCTTAACTTTTCACTAGTTCTGCACTTTCTCAACACTTTCTGCTTGTTAATGCGTAACCTCTTTAGTATAAATGCAGATTATCCATCTTCCCAGGCAAGAATTTTGACTGTACTTTTTGTTTTAAGGAATCTATCAATAGAAGAAATATCCTGGCTCATCATGTTGTTTCTAACATGGACAACCTCATCATGAAGTGCTTTCAAGATGTCTATTTCTTTCCTACTTCCACAAATGTTGAATAACTGTTCCAGCCTCATACTATCTATCAGAGTATCTTCCACCCTGATGGATAGTCAAAAGCAGCTTCTCTCACATGTTATTTTCTTGATTCAGCCTCACAGAAATGTATGCCATTGCCATTGCTGTTTCACAGAATCATAGAATGGTTAAGCTGAAGGGGACCTGAGAGATCACCAAAGTTCAATTCAGGGACACCTCTCAAAATATTCTTAACAGAAATAATATTGTCAAAAGTGACACATGATCTCATTTTCACTCAATTTGTTTAGGTTCCACTGGCTGTCAGAACTGTAAAATACTTTTTTCTATATCAAGAGGACCAAAGAATCTCCATAGCCTCCTCCTTGCTCAGGGAAGGACAAACCTGGGACCCTGGATCCAGTTGCTCATCCATCCTCCAAACCATTTCATCATTCACAGCCTCAGCCAAACCTGCTGGCCTCCTCTCTCCACAACAGCTAGAATTACCCCCAACTTAGCCAAAAGGAAACTCCAATGTCCCTTGAGCGTGAATACCATTCCCCTGATAGGTGTGCATACACAGAGCCAAACACAGCCTTCACCCTGCATACAGAATCATAGAACAATTTATTTTGGAAAATACCTTTAAATTCGTCAAGTCCAGCTATTAACCCAACTGTACCAAACCCACTGCTAAACCACGTCCCTAAGCTCCAGATCCACATGACTTTGAAACACACCCAGGGATGGTGATTCAACCTCCTCCCTGGGCAGCCTATTCCTCCTGCAGTCTGAATGGTGGTTTGCAAAGAAGCTTTGGGGATCTTGCTGTGAAAATTGCTCTCAAAATATCCAGTTATCAACACAGACATTTAATTTTTAGCAAATATTTATATAGATATTTTTTCAGATAAATATTACACATAAATATCTAAATATATATTAGATATATAATATAAATATTTTTTTAAAAGGTGGTTTCAGTGATTGTTTTGCTTCTAATCATTCCTTGGCTATTCAACAGTGTAAATATATAGTCAGAGTATAAGCCAGGTTTTACCTCTTCTTTCTTTTACATCTATGCAACTTTTCACATCAAAAGTGCATATTATTTTACTTACTAAAGAATTTTCTTTGTCCTTCACTTTTTAAAAGCTAAATAAATAGATAATTCAGCTGGTTTATTTATGATTCAGTGCAACAGGTGATTGGGATATTATTAAAATCCACAATGTTGGGGTCTGGTTGGCTTTGATCCGACAAGGTGTTTGCAGAAGGAGGTGAAAAGTAAAGATTGGTTATAGCAAATATGGCTCGTGGCAGCTATTCAAACAGTATGGCAGAAAGTCAGTCTTGCTTCCATCATGTAAGATGCATAGTGCATGCACAGTGCTTATAAGGTTTCACTCTTAGAAAGAACCAGCTATGTCTTTACAAAAACCTTATAATTTATATCTAAAAAATTATTTCTATGGTAATTCCACTGCCAAGCAGAAACAACTGGCAATTCAAATTTAGCACAAAGAGTTTGGGTTTTCATTCTCTGTTCTCTTCTCCCATCAGGCATCGCATGCTTCCGAGGTACAATGTACATTTGCCAGCTAATTTTGAATTTTTGTTGAAATCTCATCATGATGCCAGCTAATTTTGAATTTTTGTTTGAATCTCATCATCTCAGTTTGCAAAGTGGAGTTCTACAGTCTCCAGAGATTCCTGCTGTTCAGTCAATGGCTGTTGACCGCAGTTAATTATCATTGAAAATTAATACAACATTTAACATCAGCTACCTGGAGCTTGCATTAAAATTACCTGCTTATTGCTGATGCTCCGTGTCTCCTAATGACCTAAAAGCATCCAGCTTTATATAAGCAAAATTATTTACTACTTTAAAATTAATTATATCTCTTACAACTTAAATGAGAAACCTTCTTGTTTGTTTCATACAAGTCCTTAGAAGGTCAGAAAGAAGATTTGTTTAATTGTGCATCTACACCAGTAGTGGCTGAAAGTCACAGGGTTCGTTGGCTTAGGTGAATGGGTCACTGGTACAGCCACAGCAGTCACAGATTCTAGCTGCACAGCAATGGTTATGATTGAGGAAATTTCACCATGATGACAGAGGATGTGAAAACACACAGTGAACATTAATTTAACCAAGGATCTGTCCAGAACTATGTTAAGATTAAGGTTAACCAACATCCTAACAAGGACAGATTCATACACAGACAATGGGACACAAATCTTGGACTTATGACCTTACATGCCTTAGATGCTCTACTATTGAATCCTTTGCCTAAGGGCTGAACATTCCATCACAGATTTTGTTACCTGAATAGATGATATAGAGAAAGGATATTGAAGGTACACAAAAGAGAGTTGACCTCCCCCATAAACACACACTGCAAGGTGCAGTGATGAGACTGTGCATATTGTATTTCATGGCCAACGATAACGGCTCCTCATTTTGAAAGCACAAGTGACTAGCACATCAGCCGTGCCAATTATTAAAACAAAACCTTGAATAACTTCAAAGCAATAGACAAAAACTCGGTATCTGGAAGCACTGTCATGTCGGTACAGAGAGTGGAGCTTTTACTGTTAATTATGTTTTTAAATGATTCTCTATCACATGCAAAAAAGCTGAACGCCAGCAAATATCTCTAAGAAGCAGAAATGTTAATCATAGTGAAATTACTTCTGTCTTCATCAGAGCAAGTAAAACGCCACTTTATTCTAACAAGGCTGTACAAATAAATTTGTTCTAAATGAGGCAATATTGTCCTGCTTGTTCTCTTGTAGGGTTTGTTTCTACCTTCTGCTTCTTTTCTTACTCTGGAAACTTCCTTTTAGAAAGGAAGGAAAGATTTCCACTGTGTGAAAACACCACACAGTAAGATACATGCAAAAGGGAAGTAAAAACCAAAGCATCCTGGACACGTACTATACAACTTCAGAGAATTAACTCAAGCACCAGTTTTTGGCACCTATTTGTTCTAGATTTTTGCTGGAAGGTGTTCAAAAGGAGAATAGAGCATTTCTGAAGTGTGAAATAGATCTAGAGGTATATCCTCTGAGGACAGAAGGGGCCTTATTGCCAGGGAGCATAAATTCTTCCTTGCAAAGGTCTGGACAGAGATGGAGTGAAGCACAGTCATGAAGTGTGGAGGGTGAGATAGAATGGAAATGCGCCAGAGCTCATTGTCGAGTGCTATAAGAGGTTTTGCTCTACCAGAGTGGGAAGGTCAATAACAGATGATGATCTTGATTTTACTTTTCCATGCTATCATTAAAAGAAAGAGACCCTGAGACCCTGCTGGGATTTTGTGTTTATTATGAATCTTTCGTAGTCCAAAGTGACAAAGCAGAAATTAGAGGTGTTGTAACTGTTTTAGAGGAATAAAATCAGGACAAGATTTTAAACAGTTTGCCTTTGGTGACCCAGAAAAAAAACTGGTGAGGAGGGAATACCTGTCAGACACCTCAATCACGTTAATTCCTCTTTCTCAAACTGTTCAATCATGTTGCCACGCTCTACAAAGTAGAGGTGATTGGGCAAGGTGAAGGAGTGGAGATCAAGAAAACAGAGTCTCCATTTCGATCTCTGGAGTTTACATGGTTAAATAAAAAGCTTGTCTTTAATTTTCAAGTCATAGTCTGACTTCCTTTTTGTTTTTCCAAGAACATCTTTCTTTTTTTACCTCCCTCTCGCCTTCCTCTATCCCTGATCCCTTTCCCTATATGGTTCATTCACAGTTGCGTAGCAACAGCAAGTTTCTTAAAAAAGAGACTCACTAGATATAAAGGACTGAATGAAAAAAGTGAGTAGTACAAGGTCTTAACGAGCCAATAAACCAACCATATTTTCTGACTCCTTCTTTCAAAGAAGTAACTAGGAAGGTGTGTGGGCTGAGGGCAGGTTGGAGTCAAAAAGAATCACCGTTTTTGACAGTAATTTACAGTTGTTATTTTCTAGTTCCCTGGGCAGGGTAGTTTCCTGTGTTTGAAATGATCAAAGACATGTGCATCTCAAAAAAGAGGTACAGCAGTCTGAGGCCCAAGCAACCAACCAGAAACTGCTACCAAAGGAAATAAACCTGGCACTTTTGTTCACAGCCATGTTTAACTCCTGCAAGGCTGATAACTGCATCACTAAGTCTAACTTTGAAGGGTTCTTCCCCAAAGGCAAAATGACTTTTTCAAGGACAAACCTGAACATAAGCAAGTCTTAAACTCGTGATTCTCCTCAACACATAAAACAGTCAGTGGAGCCCTCACTGTGATACCTTACTCACGATTGCAGTTTAGCTGTGTTTAGCTTGTGAGTCAAGTAGAATGCTCCACCAAAACTAAGTTTTAAAAGACCCAAGCAGCTTACACACATGAAATGCAAGGCAGACATTTGAAATCGTGTCGTTGAAGTGGAGAACAGGAAGATCGATGTTATATAGAAAGTTAACAGTGAGAATCAAAATAGGCTTCTCCAACTTTTAAAGACTGTTGAGCTGGTGCCATGGCATGTCAAGTTGTTACACACAACAGAAGCCCATCATAGAGAAGTTGATGTAATTTCTTCAATCCATAAACAATCTCTTGTTTGCTACCCCTCAGTGGATGTGAAGTGCCTTCACTTCCATTTAAACCCATCAGTTTCACTTAGTCTGGAGGAAAAAGAAGGTGCAGTAAGAACATAAGAAAGGTCCTGCTCAGACATCCAACCTATCTTTTGACAGATCAGAAGAGAAAGATCACGGTGCACAATGACTGCAGTAATTAAATGAACATTGTGTCAGGAAAAGTTTCAAAAGCAGCTCTTTGATTACAGGAGTAGCAGCAGCAACTATGAAACCGTAGCTGAGCTTAGATTTAGATTTAGTTTTCCTTCCAACACAACTACCAGATGCATAAAAGAATAGAAACAATTGTCTGCCCTGGCCATAAAGCTAGAACAGAAAGAGAGAGATAGTAGGTTAGATAGATAGATAGGTTAGATAGATACATAGATTAGATAGACAGATATTGAGAGTCAGGAAGGCGTGATCAATCCAGATTTTATCTTGTCTATTCATGTAAATCTGATGAATCCTTTCCTGTAAAGCAGAAGTAGTCTAGTCCTATTTCAATGAGGTTGTGTGATGAACATTTAGGAAAGTCTATGCAGATAACAGCCATATTTAAATACTAAGAAAGAAATGAATGGGATAAATTAAGATAAAGCCTAGAAAAAGCCATACCCCATCTTTCTCTTTGACTACTGGGAAAGCTGCCCACGTCTCCATTTCAATTTGCTGTGACCAGCAGTCACATATTGGACTTGAGTTATTGACTAGTTATGTTTTCTTTTGACATTTTCTGAAAGAGGAAAGGTTTGATTCCTTTCTAACTTTTTGATTCCTTTCTAACTTTTACACTAAAAATAAATAATGAAATATTTAAAGAAGGAAAATATTTTTAAGTGCAAGCCGGAAGGTCCAAATGAGGCGGCACTTGGAGATGATCTGAAATGTGGGAAATAGTGCCGTGTGGGGACTGATGAACTCCAAAGTCAGAGGTCTGCAGTAAATCTTTCAGTAATCATAATTCCAGATCATTAGAAAGGAATTAAGAACAGAAGGTTAGGTATTTTGAGGGAGTGTGGTACATGAAACAATGGATGTTACTTCAGGCCTAAGACATCATAGCTAAGGAATGCTGCTAGCTGGTGGAGAAGAACTAGGTGCCGTGGAGATGAAGTAACCAAGAAGGCCAGAAGAGACAAGGATGGGGCACCTGGGTGCAGGAAAGGGGATACTCTGCCTGCTTGCTGACTGGACCTGAGGAAGAACCAATTGGAAATCCAGCTAAAAGGTGTGATTGTCTCCCGAGCAAGATAGCAGTCCTTATTACAGCTTGCGAGATCACGTGTAGGGAAAGAGAGATGGTATATAAGGGAAAGCTTAATACATGGCTTCTGCTTGATCCACATTGAATCGTGTAGAGTCCACTGTATTTTTCCTCAAGGGAGCTTCAAGATTAACAAATTCATTGAAAGGCTGATAAATAAGACAGGTAGAAGGCAGCTGACCAGAAGATATTGAGAAAAAGGATCAGTTTTCTGTAACGTAATGGAGTGAGGTGAAATGAAAAGGTTTCTAAGTGTGGGGAACTGAATGTACCTATTGGAGCCTGCTCCTGAAAATAGAGGACAGGTTCCATCTGGAGTTTGCCAAGGAAAAAACTGGTAATCTCAATGGCGCAATGGAAGTAAAGAACCATAGCTGAAAGTTAATCACTGAAGACACATTAATTAACCTGCTGCTGAGATCCCCTCATAGCCATAGGAAACATAGAACAGATGTCTATCAAGACGGGAGACTTGCAGGCACTAAGAGTAGCAAAGTTTGAGTAGACTGAGACTGCAATAGTTGGACTTTCATTTTTATTTTGTATGGAAATAATTTTTTGGATTTCATTAGAAAGCTAGGTTTCTGAAGACATAGAGAGCTAATATAAGACAGTAAAGGCAATAAAATATCATTTAAAATTGCTCATAAATAGGCTAAACTACACTGTTGTGTGACTGATACAGATGACGTGGTGCTGACACTTTACTGCATCTCCCTCCTAAACAGCCTCAACTCCTTCACTTCCCATTGGAAAACCACCTCCTAGATGGATTTTTGTCACTTGAATCCAGACACATGCAGTATTTATGAAGTGCAGTTCAGTCATTAGAGACCTCATGCACTTCTACATTTAATGAGCACTGCCCTTGTCTGCCAACCTGTAACAGCTCTGTTAAATAAAGTCCTTCAAATATTGCTTTGTGGGTAAACGGGATACTGGTACAGGGGAAACTGCAACACTAATAATTCATCTCTCTAGCTAACATGAACACTGGTTAAACCACCTACACTACCCTGTCAAGAACTGTATACAGGACTACAGCTTTCCTACAAGAGCAAGAGAAACTTATCTCCCCTGATCTATATCTTCTAGCAGCAGTGAAATATTTCATTTGGTCACTTTGCTCTGTCTTTTAATCTAATCTGAAGCTGTCAGCAAATGTTATGTTGGTTTGTGAATACAGAATACCGTATGAACTCACACCGAAGACTGTAAATTCCTATCGGTTGACTACTGAATAAACATACAATAGGAAAACTAATGTCAGGGTGGCATTCACCTCCTGGGACAAATGCATGAATCCTCAATCCCTGTGATGGGTGAGCTGAATTACTTTCTCGAGGTGACTAGTGTTCTTCAGTGGCTGCAGAGAAAGTCTACCAAAGTAACTTAAGCTATATGCACAGAGGTGACTAGTGTTCCTCAATGACTACAGAGAAGGTCTACCAAAGTAACTTAAGCTATATGCCCAGAGGTGACTAGTGTTCCTCAATGACTACAGAGAAGGTCTACCAAAGTAACTTAAGCTATATGCACAGAGGTGACTAGTATTCCTCAATGACTACAGAGAAGGTCTACCAAAGTAACTTAAGCTACATGTCCAGAGGTGACTAGTGTTCCTCAATGACTGCAGAGAAGGTCTAAAGAAGTAACTTCAGCTATACACCAAAGCTGCAGTTGGCTTAAGCACTTCAATAATGACTTCCTGTTCAATCTGTGATTTCACAAGTGTTATTTCTTCTTCCACCACCAAGTCTGTGAGACACTGTTTAATATTATGAATGGTTTTACCTTAATTATTTGCCATACCCAGTATGACACTAAAAAAACCCCAAAAAACAGTATTCAAAACGGTAAAGAAAGCATTAAATGCTAAGACAGTTCAAGACTAGCAATGCAGTACATTTTTTTATAAATTCAGTGGCATTTCTATTTCCTCTGTGCCCTGATATGTAAGAAAGCAACTTTGGTAGATCACCTCTAAACGTTTGCTCAGGTGTTTGATTTAATGAATCGCTTTTACTCTTAGACATGAGCTCTCCAAATGACCTCTGAAGAATTTTCTGTGGGAGCTTAACACATAAGAGCCCTCAGCTCTGTGCATCTCCTTATTGGACCCTTCAAAGAGTCTAAGACAATCTATGTGCTGCTGCATTTCACTGTTTAATATCTGAACTTACAATGACAGCAAAAATGAGTTTGCACTGATGTGGTGATCTGTGAACTGGAGCAAACTGTCAGACAACCTCTCTTCTACATCAAACATAAATTGTATTTAGTGCAGATAAACACATAGGGCAACAGAGGTATTCCTTCCAATTAGATCCAATAATTAATTTAAATCCATGAGGATGTGGGGAAACCACTAGAACAGCAACAACAGAACAATTAGATCTGATTGATAAACGTTAGGACACACACTACAACAGGAGTCATCATAGCTAGCAGCCATCTCTAGTGCTGCAGAAGATTTTGGTTAAGAGAAGGAGCTGATGTTACAACAAATAAGCCTAAGTAGGAGAGTTACAAATACAACGTATAGATGCATTAGTGATGCACATGACTTGTGCACTTGGGCCTTAACTACTGATTTGCTGTAGGCCTGAATGAAAATAAACCTGTGCACTACTCACTGGGGAAGTGAGCTTGTGGATTCCAGTGCTGGGTGAAACAGGTTGGAGGGGGTGATTGCCACCTTTCTTGCAGGCTGAAGTAGCATCTAGCTATGTCTTCAGTGCATCAAGCCAGCTTTCGTCTATCCAGCCATCAGTAAAGTCATTGCAGCATGTATGAGAGTATTTGCTCCCTCTGTGTTGACAGTAGCAATGAGATTTCTTTCAGGTTTGGGATAGAGACCAGGGCACGTAATCAGATCTAGAGAGTACTGTGCCATTGCAATTGGATTGCTACTGCTGGCTGGGTTGAGGCTATTTGGTGAACACCTACACACATTACAGTCCGCACACGCTCCCAGGTGACACTGAGTAGGAACAGACTCACTTCTGTTTGAAGGCTATGCAAATCACAAGGTCAGTGTGGGAGCAGAAACTGAATTATGACTCAGAGAATGAAAAATAGAAGATGCCCTCTACCATTCGGGGCTTTTCACAGAGATACTGGTCTAATCTGCGAGAAGGCTCATGTGTAGTGAAATCAATCTACTCTGACAGCTGATTCCTTTAGAATAATCATTAGAATAGCAAGTGGAGAGGCTAGAATGGAATGGAACCAAAGAATCATTTCTGTTTCAAGCAACTGCCAAAATACCTATTTACCATTGAGACCAGAACAACTCTGAAGCAGCTGTTGTGCTCTTCTGGGTAAATAATATGTGTTAAAAATTGTATAAGCATTTATACATGTTTACCTTTGAGACACCAGCTTCTCTGAAGCAGGCATTTCCCTTGCTGCATACATAATACATGCTTTGTTTGAAAAACTGCCTAAACTCCTGAAGGGAGGAAAACCTGTAGGGCACTGTATGTGTGCAGTGCTGTTATCTCTTGTAAATACAGACGTGGTGGAGCCTTAGCATATATATATATATATATATAGCCTTATAGTCTATGTTCAGCGTCTTCTGCGAAATGCTCAAAGCGTTCCTGTGAGTTTGGTGAGCACAGTTACCTACCCATTTCTAAGAAAGCCCAGGTTTTTGAAAACTATCCAGTGAACTGCAGAACTTCTTTTGCCTAAGCCTTGTGCAAACCACAGCAAAGGAAAAGGAAAGCCTAATCAATGAGTAGTGCTTCAGAAAGGTTTAATCACTGCCCATCGCCTTTAGCATTAGGTATCCAGTCTCAGCTAATAGTTGAGGCTTCCTCCACAGTTCATGAAAAGTGAGAAATAATCCGTATGCAGAGCAAATATAGTAATAATTCAACATAAATATTATCCTAAGTAACTAGCTGATCTAACGAAAGCGTATTACATTCAGCCAATTCATGTGTCCAGGTACAAGTACAACCTAGTTGTTGACCACTGAGCACTGTTCCAGTTGCTGAAGCTATAAAGGGCATCTGATCCTCCCCAAAACATTTCTCTCCTTGAGTACAGAAGCGTCCATGGAATTACTTATTTCAGTCAGATGAGAAATCTTGATTCAGCAGTGTCATTGTGACACCGCTCACTGGTGTAAATAACTGCTCTACAAAACTTACACGGAGAAGTATAACTCAGTTTTCCTCTGCATTGTCTTATCCAATCTCCAGACTCTGAAGAGTAAACATCTATAAAATTAGTCATGTTTGCTAGTGAAGTATACGAATTGCCTTAGTGGAAATTAACAGCAGTTCATACAAACCAATCTTGCCTCAGATTGATTAGGTAAAGGTAAATAAATTGGTAATATGTTATTGATAATATGCTATGCCTGGAAATCTGTCTATCCTATCTGTCTATCCATCCTATCTATCTATCTATCCATGCTTTTTTACAGCTATTTGCAGTTAACCATTTGGTATTTCCAAAAATGATATTTAAAGGTTATCCTCTTACAATTTAATAGAATAAAAATTGTTTGATTGTCCACAGTACAAACCTCCCAGTCCTCATTTGGCATGATTCGTATGTAAATCTGTAATAACAGCTTATGGTAAATACTGGGTCCACTCTAGCAAGAGAGCGAACAAGTATCACATCTAACATTCCTCTTCTTTCCAAGGTGTCCCTATATTCTGCGAAAGACTTAGTTGAATCTCTAGCTTATAATTAATGGAGCTTTAATTATTAATTGGTATTTTATTAATAAAATCATTATGAGAGGTCATGGCCTTTACAGTTAACATGGGGGGGGGTACCCAACTGTACATTTTTACACATCTTTATGTGGAAGATCTTTTAGAATATTTATTTTATTCATTAAGGGGTATTGTTAATAAATTAGCATTACTCTGACTGCATGATAACAATTCTACAATAAATATAAATATTGATGAACCCATCAGTGCAAAGCTATGCAGGTAACAAAGAAAATAGCTGTTTATATCCTAATGATGTTGACATCAAACTAATCTGTCACTTTTTCATGGAAAGATTTTATCTTCCTTTGCACAAAAGAACATTTTATAAGTTTTATCCACCAACCACCTTTTTTTGTGCATAGAAATCTATTTATACATGGGAGTGACGCTATGAAAGAAACCCCGATATTCAGAACAACGGAACATGGAAAACTCACACTGGAACTCAGTTGAAAGTACCGATTCCCATCACCTCCACAAGTCACTGAGTTCCTGTTTGCTTGTTTAAAGTTCTGCAGAAGTGTTTTCACCTGAGAACATCTCAGAAGATCTGTCTTGCTGGGTATAGCTCTATTATAGAAAAAGGACATTCTGGGTGATGTGATGATCTTCCTTGGCCTCACTAACTATGCTTCTGCAATGGTCTTTAGCAGTAGGTAACTAGGTGACCCAACTTTGTATGATAGGCAGTCGAGAATACCACAAATCCATGAAAAGTGAGTGCTATGGTTGTGTCCAACAGCTCAGAAAGCAGCAAAGCACAGCAGTTACAGTAATCCCTCACAGTTGTGTTAGTTTGGTGCAAAATGGAGACTTTTCAAGGAAGGAATATAAGACAGCTCTGGTTACTAGTTTCTTTCTTCACCCATGCATTTCTCAATAGTGTGATATATATATATGCATTTCTATACAGCTCGAGTTGCACATAAATACACACACACACCCACACAGAGTGCGGTAAGTAAAACCGGAAAAACCCTGACAGATCAATACATGGCTGCTGATGACAGTGGTGTTCAACATATAGATAAATTTGGATATGATACAGCAACTGAAGACGAGAAGGTGAAAACATTAAAGAATGGTTAAAGAAAATTTAAAGAAAAATTTAAAGAAAAGAAAACAAGTTATAATCTTGTTCAAAAAATTAAATATGTCTCCAAAGAATAGTGCTGGATTGCTAGTTCTGAATTCTTCATAGGAAAGATTAATTTTAAAGCACCAAAAAAGAATAGAAATCGTACAGAAAGGTCAAGAATACGAAAATGAAGTAGATGTTAAATTCAGAATTTGGCTTTAACTCTTTACAAAACAGCTAAAGAAAAAAATTAATAATACCCCCTACCCTCCTTCCAATGAACACCACCTTTCTTTTTGAAGATGTAGTGACTTCATTATCCAAGGAGTTCACAGACAATTGAATGTAATACTGAAAATTTTGAACCATTTTGTTCTGTGAAGTGATGAAAATTCTGAGATGTTTTGCAGCTAAAGTAGTTTTTGTTAGTTTTGTTTGTGTTCAACAATTTTATTTGGCTTTCTTTTGCAGTATCTGAACACCTTTTTCCTCTGTCAGCAGATACTAAGCAGCCTGCATGGGCAGCAGGTGTATCCTGCTTCTGGTCAGAGGACTAATGAGAAAACACCCCACGGCTGAGATGCTGGATAAAAAGACCTCACTGTTTCCAGTAGCCAAACATAATCAGCTGCATGAGGTGGGATAGGGAAGAAATTATTCACTTCAGAGTTATGGAATCAAAGGTTTTGTAGTCAGGAAAGTCTAACACCTAATCTTCTTATTCTATGCTGAGCTTTTTCCTCAGTGTTCTTTGCTAGTAATCCTCCCTTAAATCTCTCTCTCTCAGGTTCAGGAGCTGAAGTAAGACTGACTTTTTGTGGTGGAGAATCTCTGATTCACAGGAGCCATAGAAAAGCATTTAAATTCAAACTTGGCATTGCGTTTGAAAGACAGAATATTAACAGGGTATCCAGGCTAAAGGGAATGCAAATACCCGTTCCTAGCCAGCACTCTCTTAGTATAGTGACATCTAATATTTCCCTGGAGCCAGTAGGGGTAGGAGGAGCCAACAATTAGACAGGTACCACACTAAACTGGCTGGAGACGCTGAGGAACACATAAAATCAGGGGTTTTTTGAAGCAGTTACGTGCATCTACTCTTTACATTTTAGAAAGCTGCACCCTCAGGGAATAATTTGTTGAGTTTACCAAGAACATCTGCTAAACGTGCCGAGAAACAGCCACAATGAATGAGTTGTCACGCAGTCATTGCAAGAAGTGGGCATACTCGCAGAATGAAACCTATAGATTTCCACTCACTTGTGTTACACCTCTATTAGGGATAAGAGCTTAATTGGATATACATAGTTTAGCTGGAAGCAATAAAGAGGCTTTCATAAGAAGCAAATATTAGCTCTTCTGCCAGTCTTATGTGGGTCTTTAGCAATGGAACTGCATGTTTGTATTAATTTAGGAGATCATTTCAAGTGTATTTAATAAGATTCATTACCCTTAAGCAGTACATTAGTTGTTATCACTAATAAATAATCTAAAAAGAAAAAAGAACTCAAAGAATGTATCTCATCTTATATCCAACGTCTTTCCTTAAATGAAAATATTATTAGTGTGATTGAAGATAGCAGAAATTAGCACGATACAAGCTAGCTATAAATATACAAATCTGGACATTTTACAAACTTAGCTTGACTTTAAAATCCCCACTTGAACATTGCAAGTGCAAATTGCAGCCCTTATGATTTAAAATCTGAGTCACACTGAGTAGCTCTGCAGTGCAGGCTGAAGATGTTTGGGCTTTCAGGAGCACTCAGATTATGGCTGGAGTCATGATATTGCTTCTTCCTCACTCTTTTGGAGAGTAGGAGTGTAATAGAAACCTGTACAGTCTCAGGTGCTATTTTCATACCTATTATTTTAGGTACAAAATAATCTCAGCATCTGATGATGAGACATCCTCTGGCTTCCAAAACCATCGAAAGCATCCAAAAGCAAACCTAATACAGGGAACAAATCTCTGTAGCTTACACCATCTAAGACTTTCTTAAAAAAAAAAAAGTTTAATTTTCTCTTGGGAAAAGAAAATTGAGCTGTCCTCTTCCACCAGCTAACCCCTGCATCCTCCTCCATCCAGAAAGATAAGAATCTTCAATTGCAGTGTTTTGTATATAAGATTAAAATTATTCCTCAAGGTCCACTTCTCTTTCAAGTCAAACTTCTTCCTTGATCACTTCTATGCTAGCGTCCCCTGTCACTATATTTGATGACCTTTTGTTTGCTAATTAGTTTATTCTTTACACTCTATAGCAACACCAACCTCTTTCCTCCCCACTCCCCTTTCGGGCTGTTATGTCCCTCAGCAATCTGTCCCCTGTGGGCTGTTTAGCAGGAATAATAATCTCAGCATAAGGTCAGTTTTCATGCAAGAGGCACAAAAATTTTTGCCCTGTGTGATTCCTCCAGCAAGTTAAACACAGAATCTGTGTTCTGCACAGACTAGCAATTATAGTTCTTTTTGACAAATCACTGCAGAAGCTGCAAAGGTGACAGCAGAGCATAACTAAGTAAGTAGGGGGAAAGAAAGAATAATCAGAAGATACTTTTGAGAAACATTAAAATAGCCAATGGAACCCTTTATTCCTAAAAACTGTGCAGAGTGGAGATGTACTCAGATGTCTCTCACCGAATCCACATATGCATTCAACACAAAACACTGATTTTATAGAATGTAATTTGCCTTGCTGGGTTTTTTAAGTTATTTCCTAAGAGTAGAAAAAATTTAGCAGAAAAGAATATTTTTTTTTCCAATGGGTGCACTGGAAAGATGGAAATTTAAATGCCCTCCCATAGGAAGACTCAAGCCCAGAAGATCTCTAGTTTTGGGATGTGTCTTCCTGAGAGAAAGGGATCAATATTTTATGTTATTCCCTCCTCTACAGATGCCTATTTTGAAGAAAGTCCTACATGTGCCCAGTTTCCATAGGAGATATCTAAAGCATTTACTGGTGGCAAGTTCAAGCTCTGGTGCCTACATGTATTTCCCTGGAAGATTAAAACAAAATTATTCTCCCATCATGGATTAGAAATATAAATTTGGAAAATTAATATTACACTGCTTTACAGGGTATGATGAGGATAACTGCATTAAAAATCATTATGTGCTTCAGTGCTACAACAGCAGAGGTCTAGAGAAATTCTAAAGAAAATAATGGTTCAAAGCTGTGGATCCTTCCAGGAGAACTGAGGTTTATAAGGATGAGATTCAACTACACTTTCAAAATGACAGAGCTATTACTTTAACTGTCTCTTATGAAAATAGCAAATGCAGAAGTATTTTTAGAAGGGATTCTGAGTCTCCAAAACTTTATCCTTTACTGTGTCCCCACTTACATCTGCCTCCCAATAGAGGCAGCAGCCTGTAATTAACGGGCAGGCATGTGAAAATCAGGTTTCATTTGTGATATCTTGGTACAGCCACCGATGTCTTATTGTTGGCACTGTTTTTTGATACAGACACCCGAGGTGAAAAAAGAGATGCACTTTGAAAGACATGAATAAATTTTGGTTGTGAATTATTCAATTTAGTTGCACAGAGGACATAGCCATACAGGAGAATGGTTTTTGAAACTCCCTCTCACCAGCTTTGTTGCATCAAAATAAGTAGATTTTTTTATATATATATATAGAGAGAGAGAGAGAGAGAGACTGGAACAATTTCTGCTACTGTCTCCTTTCTCCACTTTTAATTAAACAATTCTCCAATTGAATTGCAATTGGATTGCCTCAGGTAAAATAAAGTAAAATAATGTTGAGCTCCAAAATGTAATTAATTTAAGTGGGAATTTTTTATCTTTTCTCAGAGTTACAGGGCACTGCTCAGAAGAATTATTCATCTAGTCTTCTGGTTATAAATCTTTTAAACTAGCAAGGTCAAGAACAAAAATCTTTTCCTTCTACATGAGGAAAATAACTTACACTCAGTGCTTCCTTGCACCACCTATGAGACACTGAATGTTGAAAGCATAAAGAATGTATTTATGCAAAGAGTGACACACAGAAACTGAATTATAGCAAAATAGAGGGAGTTTTAGGCAGCTGGAGAATTTTTTCTTCAGCACTTCTGGAATTTGCATTTTTTGAACAGTAGCTGTCCAGATGCACTTAGTCTCCCATTACTTCCAAACGAAAACACGCAAGACCTGATACTGTGAGTGCCCTGAACAGAAACCATGTGTGGAATATGGGGCGCTCAGACCAGGGGGTTGATCAGCTTGATGAATACTCAAGGCTTATAGTACTTTTGTCCCTGGCTTTATAAAAAGAGTGTTGTAAAAAGTGTAATTTGTATAAAGATTCGTAAAAAAAATCAGGCTAAGCAAAGTGCTCAGCTCTCTGAAATATTTCAGCTAGATGATTATGAAAAGTAAATATGACACAGTGACTACACACAAAGTAAGTCATAGACTCATCAAGTGTATTAGGACATTGGAAGGGACCTCTAAAGGTCATCTGGTTCAAACCTCCTACAACAAGCAGGGACATCTTGAGCACTTGGGAGGCTGCCCAGTGGGTTTGTGGAGTCTCCTTCTCTGAAGAGGTTTGGAGCCCGTCAGGACACGTTCCTGTGCGACTTGATGTGGGGCATCCTGCTGTGGGGGGATTGGACTGGATGATCTTTCGTAGTCTCTTCCAATCCCTAATGTTCTGTGGTTCTTTGAGTTATGGATGTAAGCTGGAAAACAGGAGGTTCTGTATAAATCAGAAGGAACTTCTTTGCAGTGAGGGTGACAGAGCCCTGAACAGGCTGCCCAGGGGGGTTGTGGAGCCTCCTTCTCTGGAGACATTTAAAATCCACCTGGACTTGGTCTACGTGATCCTGCTGTGGCAGCAGGATTGGACCAGATGATCTTTCAAGGTCTCTTCCAATCCCTGGTGCTCTGTGATCTCTAACTGGAACAGATTGCTCAAAACCTCATCAAGCCTGACCTTGATTGTCTCCAGGGATAGTGCCGCTACCACCTCTCTAGGCAACTGTTCCAGTACTTGTATTTGACCAAAGGACACATTGAGCACCTCTGAGGTGCTGGGGTGACAGCCACATCACTTAAGCTCAGCTTTTGTCTGAAATTCATCAGCTACACTCTGTCTCAGAGTATGAGCCACCCAACTCTGTCCTGTACCATCTTAATTACCCTTCTTTACAGTCTAAAGTACCAGTCTTAGACAAACATTGTCTATTTCAAGTAGGGAGTTGCAACTAATGCCCAGTGGAGCATAAAACTATGTCTAGCCTCAGCTTATACATAGGGTTGCCCAAGAACTTCAGGCTCATAAGGTCTGTACAGCGAAGAAAAGGACCCAAGGTCTATTATTTGGCCTTTGGGGTAAGTAATGCAGGACAGATGGATGTATGCAGCTAAATTTTCTTCTTATACCTGTTGACGTCACACAAAGCAGCCGACAGGGCCAGGCTGTTAGACACACCATGAAAGGGCACTGTCTGGCAAATGGCAAAAAACATCATGGAACAGGATAGCTAGATATCTTCCACACCAGTTCCCTAAAAGAAAACAGAATGGCTCTCCAGGAACATCCCCACTGCCAAACATAGCTGTGTCTTGTATCGGGACTGCGATCTGCAGGTGCTGGTGTAATGCAAGTACAAAATTAGGAGAAATGCACCTTTTTAACAAACAAGCAAATGGTTTAGGAAATCAGTCTCTCTGTGTGTCAAACACTTATAACAGAACTTTCCTCTCTGGAAGAAATCTCAAGGCTCTCCTCTTTCCAAAGAGACAAAACTAACAGTTACACAAATTACAAAGGAAATACGCTTCAATTCCCTGGAGCAGTGCAGTTAAACCTACGCATTCTATAAGATAAGTGAGAACATACAAAATAAAATATCTTATAGGAAAAAGAATCAAAATGAACATCTTCAGACTGCAGGTATTTTCTATCGGTCTTTGTGAGGAAATTCCCAAGAGGCAGAACAGTGATATTAATAAACCGGTGCAGAACCAAACACTTGAATAGATAGGGATAAACCTCGATATGATACTAAATCAAAATATAAAGAAGAAACACTATATTAGAATCACTAAATTCTTACTGTGTGACTGTGCAGTGGAAAGTTGTGTATCTCACACAGCTCCAGAGCTGTTTTCAATGTACAAATGTTTTAATGCAACATATCTCCGATTTCGGTGATTGACATTTTCTGTGCTGTTCTGTATTCAGATGCATACTCTTCTATTTGCTGTAGAAGATGACAGGTGTTTCAAACAGCTATTTTATAACTCTCCATTAAAAGAAAACCCCTAAGAAATCTCATTTCCAACGGAGCTAATGGCTGGCGCAACTCACTGACGATATTAACCGACAGACTTATGAAGCAAATTGATAAACTCTTTTCCCCCACCATGTTAAATTGTGTTCTGTCTCTTTAAATCAAGTGTTTGAAACCTTTTCAAAGCTGTCTCCATTGATATATCTGCTCATCCAGTCTGTGGAATTAAATCTGAAGTGAGTTCTGAACATGGATTAAGTTGAATCAGTTCTTCTGATGCTTTTACACAGAGCTCCTTGAGACTTGGAGAGGGACTGTTGGGAGGACATTACAGAATCACAGAACGTTAGGGATTGGAAGGGACCTCAAAAGATCATCCAGTCCAATCCCCCCACCACAGCAGGATCA
>JAOXOE010000405.1:42363511-42401645 GCA_028565055.1 Phoeniculus purpureus | reverse complement strand
GGAAGGGTTCAAGGCCCAGGCTGGATGGGGCTCTGGGCAACCTGGTCTGGTGAGGTGTCGCTGCCCGTGGCCGGTACTGGGATCTGAATGATCTCTGAAACCATCCTTCGATGATTCTGTGAGAGCCTAGTCCCTCTGTCTCTAAAGCTGGGAAGTAAGGACAAACCACGCCGGTTGTTTCTGGACTTCTCAGAGGAAGTGCTACAGGACTTGCGAAAGTCCCCTCTCCCCTCCTGGTGAGGCAACTTCACCCGCAGGCCGCGCAGCTCCGCTCCTCGGTGCCCTCAGCTGCATCCGGGGCTCGGGGCGCCGGGGGCGGGAAATGGCGCCCAGCAGCGGCCCCCTCCCTGCGCAGGGGACGGGGGCGGTTCCCGCTCCCTCTCAGCGGGGCGGTTCCCGCCCTCGCCCGGGCCCTCAGTGCCCGCCATGGCGGGGCTGGGGCAGGGGGGTGCGGGCGAGCGGTCGCTGCTGGTGAAGATCGTGATGGCCGGGGAGTCGTGTGTGGGGAAAACCTCCATCGTGCGCAGCTACACCGAGCCCCGCTCGGCCGCGGCTCCCGCCTCGTCCTCCTCCTACTTGGCCACGATCGGTGAGTGACCAAGCACCGCAGCACCCCCCGGGCTGGCACCTGCCCGGTCCCCGGCCCGGCTGGGGTCTGTGTGTGCCTGACCCCACGGCACAAGCGGCTGTGGCAGGGCCCTGGCTGCCTGTCTGGGGCATCCGGACCCGGCTCTTCTTTAAAACTCACAGACCGCCTCGTTTCTTACTGTGCCCCGGCGCCCGGGGTGGTCCCAGAGGAGGGGTGGTGGGTGCCAAGGCCCCTCGACCTTTGAGCTCTGTGTTAACAGCTCTAACGGTCTGAAGTCGGAGTGTCCGGCAGGTGGTCGCCTGCCTGAGCCACTGTGTGGTGGAGGTGGTCCTGCCGGGCCAGGGGTGAAGGTTCGAGAAGGGTCTGGAGAACAGACCTTGTGCGCCGAGGGAGCTGGGGATAGTTGGGATGGAGAAAAGGAGCCTCAGGGGAGACCTTCTTGCTGTCTACAGCTACCTGAGAGAAGGGTGTGGAGAGGTGGGGATTGGTCTCGCAAGTTACAAGTGACAGAACAAGAGGAAATGGCCTCAGGCTGCACCAGGGGAAGTTTAGGTTAGAGACTAGGGAAATACCCTTCGAGGAAAGGGTCATCAGGCTTCGGAACAGGCTGCCCCAGGAGGGGGTTGAATCACCATCCCTGGATGTGCGTAAAAGTTGAGGAGATCTGGAGCTTAGGGGACAGGGTTTGGTGGTGGGTTTGGGACAGGTCAGTTAATGGAGTTTCCTTCTCTGGAGATGTTTAGAACCTGCCTGGACATGTTCCTGTGTGACTTGGTCTAGGTGATCCTGCTGTGGCTGGGGGATTGGACTAGATGATCTTTCGAGATCCCTTCCAATCCCTTATGATTCTATGATTAATGGTTGGACTTAAGGATCTTGGGGGTCTTTTCTAACCTAAAGAAGTCTTTGATTCTAACCTTGCAGACCGAGGTCTGTGCACGACCACCACCACGGTGCTTTTGCCAGCACGTCTGCATGTGGACAGCTGGATAAGGAGATCAAGTGCAGCCCCAGTAAATTTGCAGGTGTTTTCATCTGCTGGGGCATAGGGAGGCTATAGAGGGACATTTAAAACCTGCCTGGATATGTTCATGTGTGACTGGATCTAGGTGATCCTGTTGTGGTGGGGAGATTGGACTAGATGATCTTTTGAGGTCCCTTCCAATCCCTAATGTTCTGTGATTCTGTGTGACCTCGACAGGCTGGATTAATGCATCAAGGTGAATTGTATGAGGTTCAACAAGGCCAAGGTCATGCATTTATGTCATCACAATCTCATGGAAGGCTACAGGCTTGGCAATGTTCGGTTGGAAAGCTGCGTGTCAGAAAAGGATCTGGGGGTATTTTTTGGTAGGAGAGTGAATATGAACCAGCTATGTGCCCAGGTGGCCAAGAGGGCCAGTGGCATCGTGGCATGTATTAGAAATAGTGTGGCCAGCAGGAGTCGGGGGGTGATTGTCCCCCATACTTGGCACTGGTGAGGCCACACCTAGCATATTGTGTTCAGGTCTGGGCCTCTCACTAAAAAAAGGTCATAGAAGTGCTGGAGCAGGTCCAGAGAAGGGCAGTGAGGCTTATGGAGTCCCTGGACCACAAGTGCTTTGAGGAGTGGCTGAGGGAACTGGGGTTCTTCAGCCCGGAGGAAAGGAGGCTGAGGGATGAGACCTTATGGCTGTCTACAACTACTTGAAATGAGGTTGGTGCGAGACAGCCTCTTCTACCTGGTAGGAAGTGGTAAGACTAGTGCTGCAGGTTGTACCAGGGGATGTTTAGGCTGGATGTTAGGAAAAAATTCTTCACTGAAATGGTTGTTGGACACTGGAACAGGCTGCCCAGGGCGGTGGTGGAATCATCAGCCCTGGAGGGATTTAAATGAAGCATGGACCTGGTGCTTAGGGACGTGATTTAGTGGTGCCCTAGCAGTGCTGGATCAGAGGTTGAACTTGATGATCTTAAAGGTCTCTTCCAAACAAAGAGAGATTGTGAGATTCTGAGTTGAGTAGAGGGAAGAGTATGCAGGCTGTGCAGTCTCAGAATCACCAAGTCACAGAATTATCTAAGAGCATCCAGCCCAGCCCAGGACCTAACATCACCACATCAGCCAGACCAGGGCTCTAAGTGCCAGATTCAGTTTGTCCTTAAACACCTCCAGGGTTGAGGAGTCCACCACTGCCCTGGGCAGTCAATTCCAGTGTCTGATCACCATTTCCCTGAGAAAGTGCTTCCTAACATCCTATCTAACTCTCCCCTGGCAGTTTTAGGCCCTGCCCTCTCGTCTTGTCACTAGTTGCCTGGGAGAAGAGCCTGACCTCCACCTGACTACAACTCTGAAGGCAGTGGTAGAAAGGGAGAAGGTCCCCCCTGAGTCTCCTCTTCTCCAGGCTAAATGTCCCCAGCTCCCTCAGCCTCTCCTCATCAGACTTGTCCTCCAGCCCCTTCCCCAGCCTCATTGCTCCGCTGCACCTGCTCCAGTCTCTCAATCTCTTTCTTGAAGTGAGGGGCCCAGAACTGTCCCAGTACTGGAGGGAAGGCCTCCCCAGTGCCCAGTACAGGGGGAGAATGACACCCCTAGTCCTGCTTACCACACTATTCCTGACAGAAGCTAGGATGCCATTTGCCTTCTGGACTACCTGGGCACTCTGCGGGCTCCTGTTCAGCCAGTTGTCACCCAGTACTGTCAGGTCCCTCTCTCCCAGGCCGTTCTCCAGCCACTCATCTCCCAGTCTGTAGCTGCAGGGGGTTATTGTGGCCACAGTGTAGGACCCTGCACTTGGCCCCATTAGACCTCATCCCGTTGGCATCTGCCCACTGACCCAGCCTGTCCAAATCTCTCTGCAGCATCTTCCTACCCTCTAAGCCATCTGAATTCCTTGACTAAATCCTGTGCCTCCACCTTAGCGGCAAAGGGCCGTGGGCACAGAAGTTACAAGGTTGTTGAAAGTCTCATTTCTGCGTTATCACCAATCGCAGGTTTGTGTTTCTGCCAGGGGAGTAAATGAAACAAACCAACCCAAACGGTTTATAGTAGGCCTCAGAAATAGTGAACTTTTCAAAAATTACATGTTTTAGGGAAAAAGAAAGGAAAAGCTGCACCCACAGTAAATTTTCATTGGAGGGTTTTTATGCAGCACTTAAACACTCAAGGCTGGGTGCCCTTCCTCCTCTTCAATTACGCAGTTTGAGTAAATTATAAGCAGTTATAGTTTTCTAATTAAACTTATACGCATCATAAGGCAGATGCATTGTGTTATGAGCAGCCTATAAAGAATAAGTGTTTTTGTTTAAACAATGGCATCGCATATAAAGCCGCTGAGAAAGTTCATGAGCAAAAGTACCTTTTGGGTACGAGGGAACAGGACTGTGATCTCCTAAGCTGTGAGGTTCCCATTTTGCTCTACTGTGGTGCCTGTGGCCCTGCATCTCCCAGGTTTTCTGTGAGCAACATTTCTGTAGAGGCATCAGTCCTCCCAAACCCATTGTAGCTGAAAGTGGTGCTATGCGACTTGGTCTAGGTGATCCTGCTCTGGCAGGGGTATTGGACTAGGTGATGTTTTGAGGTCCCTTCCAATCCCTGATGTTCTGTAATTCTGTGTAACTGCCACTTCTGGGTGCTTTGTTTTTAAAAAATCTTTGTCATTTTTCCAAACAGAAACTTGTGGTTTTTAATGCCTATGCTTTAAGAAAATAATTACTAAGAATGAGGTTGCAAAGTCAGGTTTGTTTCTAAGGCACCGTGTGTGTGGAAAGCAACTCTGAAGGCTGTGGAGATCACAGAATCACAGAACATTAGGTATTGGAAGGGATCTCGAAAGATCATCTAGTCCAATCCCCCCACCACAGCAGGATCATATAGATCACCTAGAGATTCCCTGGTACTCACTTTAGAGCGAAGTAAAGTAGAATTAATCAACAAAAATGACCCATACTGAAGGTAAACATTTTCCTGTGTTAGCAACTCGAGTAGTAATCAGCCTCTTAATTATTTTTTCTCTTTTCTGACGAACAATCTTACCCCACAGTTTGGTTTTCTTACCAAAACTGTGGTTGTCAGTAGTGATGAAGGTTTCTGGGCAGTATCTGTACTGCTTCAAACACCACTTTGCTCCACATATCCCTTGACATGGGCAGGAAAGGAGCCTGATTCAAGTAGAGCACTAGCAGCTATTTAGGGTTAAGCACTTGTAGGAGTAACTGGCTAGAAACTCAACGGACAATATATCCCTGAGTGTTTGCCCAGCTTAGGCACAGGGACTAGTAGCAACTGCTGCCCTGTTTCCAGGGCTGAAGATGCTCTGAGACTGTGTGAGTTGGGGTGTACCTGCCCCTCGGCACATACCACCACCCTATGTCCATGCTCACTCTGCTGTGCCCTGCTGAGCTGCTCCCACTCATATTTTCTCTGGATGTATGTTTTGAGCTTTTGGATCAAAAACTCACTGGGATGAAAAGTGTGTTAGCATTTTGTAGGCCAGCTGCAGAGCATCTCTCTGCAGAAGACTTCTACAGATGGCCGAGGACCATTTTCTAGATATTGAGGAATGAGAGGGGAATTCACAGAATCACAGAACATTAGGGATTGGAAGGGCCCTCGAAAGATCATCTAGTCCAATCCCTCTGCCACAGCAGGATCACCTCCCCTGTGGCTGACAATTTTGATGCTCTTTAGACCTTTAAGATACCTCTCTCCTAGAATGGGTGTATTTATTATGAGTTGTACCAGGGTTAGCAGTGATAGGATGAGAGCTAATGGCTTTAAACTGAAGGAGGGGAGGTTTAGATTAGCCATAAGGACGAAGTTCTTCCGTGTGAGGGTGGTGAAACGCTGTAACAAGTTGCCTGTGGAAGCTGTGAATGCTCCATCACTGGAAGTGTTCAACCAAGGCCAGTTTGGATGCATCTTTGAGCAAACTGGTGTGGTGGCAGGTGTCCATGCCCACAGCACGGGAGTTGGAACTAGATGTTCTTTAAGGTCCCTTCCAGCTCAAACCGTTTTACAGTTCTGTGATTATTTGGAATATAAAGAAAAGAAATTGATCTCATGGTAATGAATCACAGAACATTAGGGATTGGAAGAGACCTCGAACGATCATCTAGTCCAATCTCCCTGCCACAGTGGGATCATCTGGACCAAGTTGCACAGGAACATGATGATGCTCCCCTCCCTGCATCACCTTTCTGGCTCTGCGCTGGACTCTCTCCAGCAGTTCTGTGTCCTTCAACTGAGGGGCCCAGAACTGGACACAATATTCCAGATGCAGTCGCACCAGGGTAAAGTGGTGAAACCTGTAAATAACAGATAGTCTTTTAAGATCCCTTCCAGCTCAAACCCTTATACGGTTCTGTGGTTACTTGGAATATAAAGAAAAGAAATCCATCTCATGGTAATGAAACTTGGAAATAACAACCAGCATTTGAACTGGTACCCCGTGTACCCCTTCTTGGGTTTGTTTGACAGCTTCAAAGCAGCAAGTACAAGCAGTAATCAATGCTTGCTTTGTTATGTTGCTCGTGCTGTATAATACACGAGCCTAAAAGCAGCTGAAATCTGTTAGCTGTCTCTTGCACTGTATTTCTCATTTTTCTTTCCTGTCCTTCCAATTTGCTTAAGTTTGCTGGAAATTTCATATAGAGACATGAACGATTCATGCATGCAGAAAATATTGACTTGTGGGTTTCACTAACATTCATTGACCTCTTAGGTCAATAAATTTTGAAGTTGACTTAAGAAGTCAATAAGCCTTATTTTAATTTAGATTAAGTTTTTAGTCTGATTCAGCACTCTACTTCCCTTTTTTATAAATAATTCTTTTTTAAAAAAAGCTGATAGCTATTTGTTATTAAAATGTATGTTGGCTAAGAACTATTCCTGCTGGGGAGGCTGCACCTTGAGTATTTGGTCCGGTTTTGGGCACTTCAGTACAAAGGAGACATTGAGGTGCTGGAGCGAGGGCAGAGGAGGGCAATGAAGTTGGGAAAGGGCCTGGAGAATAAATGTGATGAGATTGAGAGTTGGGGCTGTTTAGTTTGAGGAAGAGGAGGCTAAGGAAAGACTTCATTGCTCTCTACAACTATCTGAAAGGACGCTGTAGAGATGTTGGTGCTGGTCTCTTCTCACAGGAAATTATAAATATGTGAGGGCCAGGCTCTTCTCAATGTCATCTGGTGATAGGACAAGGGGCAATGGGTGTAAACTGGAACATAGGAGGTTCCATATAAATATCAGAAGGAACAACTTTACAGTGAGGGTGACGGAGCATTGGAATGGGCTACCCAGGAGGATTGTGGAATCTCCTTCTCTGTAGATGACTAAAACCCGTCTGGATGTGTTCCTGTCTTGGTCTAGGTGATCCTGCTGTGTCAGGGGGATTGTACTAGATGATCTTTCAAGGTCACTTCCAATTCCTAATGATTCTTTGATTCTATGATCTGCTTTCGAGTAACAGGATTCTTTGTTTTAGAAAACAGTCCAGAGTTCCAAGCTCTTAGCCAAGCTGAATTACTTGCTCTGCTAGTTGTGACCACAAACAGTTGTTCAGCTGTCACTGCCATTGTCACACACTGTAGTTTGGTCTCTATTGCTAAATTAAGAGTGAATTTGAATGGTCATACTGTGCTTGTCCACACTGCAGTACTAACAACTTAGTTCTCCAATTCTAAGTTTCCCTAGTTGCTGCTCAGTCTTCTACAGATCAGCATAAAGGATAACTGTAAGAAGATCTATCTGTACCACTTGTTTCCAAGATGTGAATCAGTTCTTTATCCTTCTTGTGACCCCCATAATGTGGTTGGTCAACTTCTTCTCCTCCACAGCACAAGGATGACTTATTCTTGCACTTGTCCACAGCAGCTCCACAGGTCCTGCTGGATACTGAAGAGTCACAGAGATTTCTTCAAACTAAGAAATTAATTTCAGACCCTAGAAAACAGGTAGCTCTTCATAAAATCCATAGAAGTCTCTGTTTTAGTCCTTGTTTGAGGACAAGAATCTGTATTTGTACTATTTTAAATTGATTATGCGGCCAGGCACACTAAGTTTTTGGTGGGACAATGGAAGACATGACTGATGTTAACGTGCATCCCTCTTTCATGGTCTAGAGGCCTTTATCATTTAATTGACTGTTTTCTGAAACTGGAAAAGTGGAGATCATAGAAAAGTTTTTATCACTGTACATGCTGGACGAGGGGAGGGAGAAATTTTGTCTAAACTGTGTGTCCTGATATGGTAACTAAGGTCCTTTTGGTATAAATCAAGATTTTTAAGAAATTGGCATCAACTCGAGAGCAAATAAAAAGATACAAACATTTGTGTTACAAATACGAGTAAGTTCCTCACAAAGAAACATTTCACGTTGTTACGTATAGACAATATGATTCTTATGGAAATTTGTTACCTTGCAGCCACCTTTGGTAAGTTTTATATTAATATTGAATTAAAATTATATATAAGTATGCATTGAATATATGAAAAATAGTGATTTATTTCTGTGCTGCTCTTTCCCTTCTCTTTCGATATTTTATCTGAGATCAATTCCTTGAGTAATCCCAATCTGAACTGAATGCTGCTTTGTGGAATTAGCAAAAGGTCTCTCACACATTTTTTTTCCGGTGAAATTAGCCTTGGGCTCCATCCCAGCCTGAGCAGTGACTCAGAACATAGCTGCGGGCAAGTTTCATCTCATCACCACACCAGTGAGGGCTCCCAGTATGGAGGGATACCTGCTTGGCTTCTACTGCCAGACAAAAGCATTACCCATCACCTGTAGAAGACCACTGCTGGGAATGAAAGCACAGATTAGATATATAGGTATATTCCCACAAGAAACACATGGGAACAGAACTATGGAATATTTTTTACCCATCTTAATGTTTCTGCTGTGAAAATCAACTTGACAATGTTTATCCAGTGGTCGATTCCATGAAAACTGCAATTTTGCCTTGCCCCAGGCTACACAACTTTACTTTAGTGCTCAGTCTAATTATTTGTGGAAGCTACTACTTGAGATCTCATCCAATCTCTGCTTGAATTACCCCTGGCTGGTTGTAGTTGAGTTTTGATATAAAGACATGTAGAGAGAGACTTTTTTTCCCTGGGAAAAGACATTGGGTAAGGATTTCGCTATATACCTGCCAGACTTACGTTTCCCTTCAGTGACTATTCTGTAACGTTTCTGGGCTTGACTGGTGATAAAAAAAAAATGCCTCCTAACGAAGTTTTCTTCCCTTACTTCTATGGAGAACTGCTATAGCAGATTAAAAGTGAGGTTCAGGATGAAAATTGAGCTAAATTTCTGATTATTCTGATTCCCAGTTTGTATAATACTACTGAATGTTAATTAAACAAGGTTATTTCATATGTTAGTTTAGTGCAAGGGACATGATTCCCTGTAGGCTGTAGATACCCCTTTCTGCCTCTTATAATTACTAAAAAATGGGTTATTCAGACCTTTTCTCTATTTATTGACTGAAGCAATAAATTAAAGATATGCATGCACAGAAGTAAAACAATCCTGCAGTAAATTTTTGTTAAAGTAATTGCTAGAACAGGCTAAAAAAGTAAGGTCTTTAGGATGCTATATGAGAGCCCAGTGATATGGGGCCAATTCATGAGGTAGGACACTGCATTGTGAACAAGCTTTTCTGAAGTTTTTGTCTGGAAGTCACCATCTATCACTCACCAGACACATAAAACTTAATCTGTATTTGGCAGAAAATTAAACAATTAATTGAGGGAGACAGAAGACTGAACTGACCAAGTGAATGACAACCTTTTAATTGAATAATGGTTCATCCAGGAACAACTTCAACTGTTCTTGCTATTAAGAAATTGTCCCGCTGGCCTTGTCCAAGGAAAATGTTTTTCCTGCTGAAACTGAGTGTGTAGCAAGGAGTTAAACAACAAGCTATTACTCACTGCAGTATGGTTAATTAACTTAGTTTCATGTGATGCCCTGATAAAGAGCTTCAGCTCCAGTGTCACACACAATATGATTGTCTTCCACTGTTGGACGGAAGAGAGCAGAGTCTCTTTATTAATGAAAATGAGAAATGAACCTGCTTGTGAACCTTCTGATTTTTCTGTGGCCTTGACAGTCTTACCACTCAAATATAGGGAATACCAAATATTTATTCCTGTGGTCGTAATAGGTATAAAGCATTCTGGACTCTGCTCCTGGTTTAACTTATTTGACTTTGTATGAGGAGTTCTCTGTCTGTATCCCAATTTCTCTGTCTGTAAAACGAGAAATATGGCTCTATAACCCTCACAAGAGTTTCTTCTTAAAAAGCACAGTTACTTGTGTTTGGTGCTGCCGAATTCACTCAATACCTACAAACCACAGCCGTCTTGTGGCACCTTGGATAACTTTTGATCTTAGGCATTAGGTGTCTTAGTCACAGTTTCTATGGGAGAATACAGAAAACTTTACTATCAGATGCCTACTTCTATGTACAACGTAGATCCCACTGCATTTTCCCAAAATGCCACTTGGTAGGGACAAGCTGTCTTTGGAAGTGCTCAGAATTAAGGGACAGAGGATACCTAAAGACATTCATGTGAATTAATTCCTTCTAAAGGATACTGACTTAAAAAGGGTGATTTCTTTTCATGCATATTTAGCTGCAGTAAAGAGAAGCATGTGGAATAAAACATGTGCAGCTTCTATGAAAATGTAGATGGTGTCCAGGCAGAAGAGAATTCGAATTATTTTAGCCTTAACAAAGAAAAGAAAAACTACTTCAAGGAATATTACTTCTTAGTTTATTCTAATATACTTATTGTTCTTCATTAGGATAATGTTGCTTTTCCTCTATCGTATGACGTGGGTTACTTAGTGCTTCATCAGTGAGTTTCTGCTGATTTGTTATACAAAATTTTTTTAACCATGTGATTGTTCTAGGTGGTCCTGTTCTGGCAGGAGGATTGGACTAGATGATCTTTTGAGGTCCCTTCCAATCCCTAATGGACTGTGATACCTTTCCATTTGGACTGTGATACCTTTCCATTAGTGGTTATAAAATTTCCTTCTGTCATTTTAGAACCTGGCTGGCTCGGTTGGTAGAGCACAAGACTCTGAATCCCAGGGTAGTGGGTCTGAGCCTCACGTAGGATGGCATATCTTGGATGGGAGACAGTCTGGGTACACCAAGTGCTGTAGGTCTTACCCTGCTCTAGCAGGGGTGGGGTTGGAATTAGATGATCTTTCGAGGTCCCTTCCAACTTGTAACATTCTGTGATAGCACCAGCAATGAAATGAAAATAACTGACAAAACAAATTTAGAACACTAAATGTCCAAAGCTCTCTCTCACTACTTCCTTCTCCTCTTCAGTTCCTACCATATCACCGCCATGTCTCCTCAAATTTGCAGTTAGGGGAAACATTTATCCCTCTTGCATTTGACATTTTTACTACCAAATACTTTGTCTCATGTCTCATCTCATCCTAAATAACAATTCAAGGGTTCACAAGTAACATTACTCAAAACCCCCATGAAAATATAAAGAGGTAACCATGGTATTTCTGTCTCTTAAATTGCCCCTTCTTTCTCTGCTTGTAGATCATGACTGAAATGTGAACTATTTTACTTGTTTGTCAGAGGTAGCAGCCATAAATGTGATGGCATAACAGGGAACAGACAGGACTCATTCTCTCCTTGTTATCTCTGCACGTGTTTCAGTATTGGGTAGGATTGATGATGTGCTGTGATTTCTCATTCACAAGGCTGTTTCAGGAGTAGCCCATAAGGCTAGAGCTGTGATTTGTCCTTGCCTGAATGGCTGTGTTTATGATTCAAATGGCAGCAACTGGAAAATCCCACTTCAGCACATGTATTTTTCTTAGCCTTAAAAAAACCTCAACAAAGAGTAGTAGCAGACATTAATTTTGCTTAGAAGTCTGTGCTTATTCAGAGAAAGGTGATAGTAAAGATGGCTCATTCAAACTCCATTGAGATTAAATAATCAGCTACATATCATCTGAAGCACTCTGTTTCCCCATGAAAGTGGAAGGGATCCAATTAAGAGTTGGGGAGGCTCTGCTGAGACGTCTTCAATGTCTTTATAGTAGAAGGAAGTAACACATGGAGTTAGAGTGTATTGCCAGAGAAGAAAAATAGCTGAAAAGAAGAAAAATTTTAATGTCTTGAAGATCTTGGAAATACACCAAAAACCAGCCTTTGGGAACTCAATTTGTGGGTAAGAAAACACAGGCAGGAGCAGGATCCTGCCTTAGGACAGAAAAAAGTTTTAACTGATCACCTAAGATTCAGTTCAGCCTTATCTTTTTCCTGGTGACAAGTCTTCAGGTCAGTGGTGACTAGGAGCAAAGAAATAAACGCTCCATTGTCACGACGGTGCTTCAATGGCTGCATAAAATTGTGTTATGCTTCTGGGTGAGAGTAAACGAATACACTTTGTTGTACTCCACTGAGTAAGGGTGACCTCCACAGGTGAGGGGACCATTGACTGAGGAGCTTCAGAGGATGCTTTTGTGGACAGGTGACCCGTGGATTTAGCCAAATGTTTCAAAGATTTGACAAATAAGGGCTATTGGGACACAAACATCACAACTAGAAAAAAATTATTGAGTTTAAAATGGAGCAATGATCTGGGTGATCTTGTTGATTCAGACAGGGTGACCCATAATAGAATCATAGAATCATTAGGAAGTGGAAGGGACCTCAAAAGACCATCTAGTCCAATCCCCCTGCCACAGCAGGATCACCTAGACCAAGTCACACTGGAACACATCCATAGTGTTTTCTAGAAGTTCTAAGCACCTGCAACACAGGTTTTAATAAGGTAGGGATACATCAGTGGGAGGCAAAGAAGGACATAAAGTGGGGAGAGTGTGAGCATTAAATATTGGAATTAAACATTTCAGTTATCTGAGTTATCAGTTATATAACAGACTGAATCTGCTCTACAGAAAGGGGCAAGCGATATAATCCCTGTCCAGTTTTCCACTCTGTAAGGTAGGAATGAAATTATTAATTATCCTTTTCTCAGAAAAGTAACTTTTAATTGTACTGTTAAAAACCACAAGAAAACAAACAGCCTACCAATAACCCCAGGCTGCACAGATTTATTATATCTGAAGAATTTGATGAGTGACACTGAAAAATCTCTAACAAATGATAGTGTCATTAATGGGGCTTCTCAAAGTATATTTTCTTGGCAAAATAGGTATGACAATAAAGGTTAATTAAAATAGCAGGCAATCATGATCAGACTCAATGGGGTGTGTACTAATCTCTTGCACTTGCATGAGAACCTAAAAAGCATATGACTTGACGATGACAACTGAAAGCAGTGTATTTTTAGCTAGACTCAAGACAACTTTCTTCCACTCAATTAATTTCTGCATAATATGGAGATGAAACATTTGCTTTTCTTCCCATCATCTCTATAGGAGGAATGAGCCATAGTGACAATATTTTTTGGCACAGAAATGCATGTTTGAAAATCTGAGAGTATTTCAGACGAGAAGAAACTGATTTGTGAAAGATACAGCAAAGCACTAGTAATATTTTAATTTTCTTTCTAGTTTTTCATGTGGAGGACATACTACTTGTGTGTATGTAAGTGTGTGTGAGCAGTGTATACGAGCATGTATGTACGATATTTATGTACGTGTGATACTCCACTGGATATCTAAACAGACCTAGCAGCAGAAAGTATAGCATGGCATCTTTTCCTCTTTGGCATCAATGATGATTAAACCTTAATTCCACTGCATTTAGAACATCACTCATAGAAGGTTGGATGTCACCAAACATTTTTAGGGATGTAGGGCTGTCTCTGGCATCTTTTACTGAAAAAGTTCTGGTGAGATCTTTGTCATCTCAGGGTATCTATTTTGGCAAAGTAGTACTCATGGACTAAGGAGAGCAAAGAAAAGTGTCAGGTAAAGACCTAATAGGTTGGAATCTACTCAAGTGTGAATTGTCTTTGTCATTTGTTAAAACAAAAACAGAAAATAGTAAAAGCCCCATAAGAAAAGGTTTCTGTTCTCATTCTTGATGCAGACAATCTAAAAATTAGTTCTAAGGAAGGGGACAGGCACATCAAGGACAGGAGGGTCATTAGGGACAATCAGCATGGCTCCACAAAAGGGAAGTCTTGCTTGACCAACCCCATAGCCTTTTATGAGGGCATAACCAGGTGGATAGATGATGGCAAAGAAGTGGATGTGGTCTATCTTGACTTCAGTAAGGCATTTGACAGGGTTTCCCACCACATCCACGCAGCCAAACAGGCAGTGTGGACTGGATGATTGGGTAGTGAGGTGAATCATGAACTGGTTGTGGGATAAAAGCCAGAGAGTAGTGTCCAATGTGACAGAGTCTAGTTGGAGGCCTGTATCTAGTGGAGCGCCCCAAGAGTCAGGACTGGGACCAGTCCTATTCAATCTATTCATTAATGACCATTAATGACTTGGATGAAGGATTAGAGAGCACTGTCAGCAAGTTTGTGACGACACAAAGATGGGATGAGTGGCCGACACCCCAGCAGACTGTGCTGCCATTTAGCGGGACCTGGACAGGCTGGAGAGCTGGGCAGGGAGGAATTTAATGAACTATAACAAGGGCAAGTGTAGAGTATTGTACCTGGGCAAGAACAACCGCAGGTACCAGTATAGGTTGGGGACTGACCTGTTGGAGAGCAGCATAGGAGAAAGGGACCTGGGGGTCTTGGTGGACAGCAGGATGACCATGAGCCAGCAATGTGCTCTTGTGGCCAAGAGGGCCAACAGCATCCTGGGGTATATCAGAAAGAAGGTGATTAGCAGATCAAGAGAGGTTGTTCTCCCCCTCTACTCTGCACTAGTGAGACCACATCTGGAGTATTGTGTCCAGTTCTGGGCCCTTCAGTTGTAGCTCAGAGAAGAGGAGACTGAGGGGTGACCTTATTAATGTTTATAAGTATATGACAGGTGGGTGTCAGAAGGATGGAGCCAGGTTATTCTCAATGTAATCTAGTGATAAGGGGCAATGGGTGTAAGCTCGAATATAAGAGGTTCCATATGAATATCAGAAGGAACTTCTTCACAGTGTGGGTGACAGAGCATTGGAAATAGCTGCCCAGGGTGGTTGTGGAGTCTCCTTCACTGGAGATGTTTAAGACCCGCCTGGATGTGCTCCTGTGCGACTTGGTCTAGGTGATCCTGCTGTGGCAGAAAGAATTGGACTGGATGATCTTTTGAGGTCCCTTCCAATCCCTGCTGTTTTGTGATTGTCTAAGCTAACACGTTATAAAGATGTGGTAGTATTTACCATAAAACATGGTTTTGTTTTAATTTATAAACAACTTTGCATCCATACTTCTGTATCCCTAAGGGCCTTAAAGGAAAACACGAACAGAGCACACAAAATGAATGTAATGTACCTTGCCTTCATTTGTGTAAAAATCTCAGTAAAATGGGGAAATATAATCAGTTTAGATGCCCTTTTGCTTTTATTGACAAATTTACTGTTTTAGCCTGTTTTGATTTAGTAGTTAGTAAACTGGCAGCACAGAAGAGGCAGTATCCCACCTTGACAGACAGATTGGTATCTAGTTCTGAATCAAGGACACTTACTTTAAGACTAGTTCTATAAATCATTCCCCAAGTCTATGTTTTTGTGGGCTCAATCCATCATTAATCTTTTTTCAAGTGCATTCCCCTTTAATTTTATGGCTCTTAGTGGATAATTCTCTGGAGCTGCATGTAAGAAACTGAAAATTTCGAGGCAATGTTTTTCTTTTATATGAATGGAATATGCTTCTATTTGTATGGTGTGCTTTGATTGCTGGGAACCAGGAACATTCATTTTTATCAACAAAATTGGTGCCGTATAGGAAAATGGAGAGGACATACCAGAACGGTATAGGAGAATGGAGAGGGCATATCAGAAAGCCCCCAAAACAGTGCTGATATTTTAGTTTTATAGCTGCAACACATCTAAGACTTTCAGAGTTCTTTTTAAATATCAGGCAAACAAACAAACTAAAGTCTTTTCATATTGGAATTGCTCTTTCTATGACTCTCTTAAGGACCATACAAATCTTGTTAGAGTTTGATTGAATGGCCATAGTTTGGTGCATTGTAATCTGCTCACAGGTTTACAGGACGTGTTTTATTGCTGCTTGTGGTGTTCCTGTGAAATAATGTCCAGCAAACAAAAGTACTCTGCATCTTAATAAATTCTCTCTAAAGAAAATAAATAGCACACTGAGACGTATACTGCTACACAATGAAAAACACTTTGCAATCAGGGCAGAGTCGCACCTTTTCAAATGAAATGTTGAGGAAAAAAACCCCACAGTTATAAAAAGGTCTTTGGTGCTTTTAATTACCAAGCCAGCCTTTGAGGTGTTTGGAGGTGATGGTAGGAATTCTATCATTGTTTAATGCTTGTTAAATGGATTAATTATAGATACAATAATAACGAATAGTACAACATTGTATTACTTATTGTCCTTGATCTTTCACACCAAAGCTGTGGTTCTATTCAGGTTTTTTTGTTATTGGGTTGTTTTTACATTATTACAGTTAACTCAGGTGAGGCCAGAAGGAAGCATTTACTTATGTCACCTTCTTTTAAAAATATGAACTAGGAAGGGAGTGTATTATAGACTTTTATCATAGGCATAGACAAATTTAATCAGCTTTTCAAGGAAGAAAATTATGTGATCCCAAAAGCCTGTTTTGTGCTTCACACATACATTATACACAACTTACACTGTATGTTAATGACATACTGTTTACCAGCATCTTGTAAAATATTAGGGGTTAAAATAAAAAGGGAAAGGAAATGGTCTCTGATAATTCAACTAGACTGCGTAATAACCCACATAAGTCTGGGAAAAGATACCTCTTCATCAGTAATGTTCATCTGCTTCCAATACTTGAAAGGGAGAAGAGCTGTTCACCAGGGCATGGAATAATAAGATGAGGGGTCATGGTTCTAAGCTGGAAAAGGGTAAATTTATTAGAAAAAGTTCTTTAATCTGAGGGTGGTGGACCACTGGAACAGTGGGGGTGGTGGCCCCGTCCCTGGAGACATTCAAGGTCAGGCTTGATAGGGCTCTGAGCAGTTCTGTTCTATTTAGAGATGTCCCTGCTTGTTGTAGGGGGATTGGACTAGATGACTTTTAGAGTTGCCTTCAAACTCAATACATTCTAAGACTACTCTTTGATTCTACTTCTAATGGAATATGGATGAATCTGGTAGAAACTGGAAACAGCCCAGATCTTTCCTTTGTCTCATGCATTGAAGACAGTATCTGAAGACAGTATTTGCCATCAAACAAAAATACAAATCCAGTTATGTCAAGGAATGGATTTGTCCAGTTTTTATTCAAACAGTGAAGAAAGAATTTAGTTAGAATAGTTTTCCACATTTTCAGCGTAGTATTACTGTGCTGTGCTGGCTTGGATCATACAATAGGTTTATTTAACCAATGTAGTGCAGATCCACTTTTTCTGAATGTCAGACCCAGCAGCTGACAACGCAGAAGTCTATGACTTATGTTTACAGATCAGAAAGCACAAAAAAGGACAAATTTCTCATTTGAGTATATATCAGAAAATTGGCTTAAGAGAATGCTTTCCTCCCTTGCATTTTATTTGGGTTCAGTGAATAACAGAATATTTCCATTTGCAATGCTGATTTGGAGAAACTCAGTTCTATCAAGAGAAACTACTTCAAGACTTTTTTTCATAGCAAGGAATCAACCATTCCACCACTAAATTATTTTTTTAAACTTGACTAGTTTAGCCTAGTCGAATATTACAGAATCATAAAACATCAGGGATTGGAAGGGACCTCGAAAGATCATCCAGTCCAATCCCACCTGCCACAGCAGGATCACCTAGACCAAGTTGCACAGAAACATATCCAGGTGGCTTTTAAATGTCTCCAGAGAAGGAGACTCCATAACACCCCTGGGCAGCCTGTTCCAGTGCTCTGTCACCCTCACTGTGAAGAAGTTCCTTCTCACACTCATGCAGAACCTATTATATTCCAGCTTACACCCATTGCCCCTTGTCCTATCACTAGATGGCATTGAGAGGAGCCTGGCTCCATCCTTCTGATTTTTAAGATGGGAAGGAAAATTTTAGAGGATCTCAAATACTCCTAAACCCGGGAAAAGCCAAATGTGTCTGATCCCCTATCTTTTCATGTTAGTTGAATTTGTTCATGTTAGCTTCTAAAGTAATTTTACATATCACCTCTGATCTTTTATGGACGAGCAATGCATAATCATCCCTTCTGCTATTTCAGAATCCTAATTTCAGATCTCTATTAACTGCTACTTGGCATAGACTCAATTGGGGTCCTATCATAAAATCATCATAGAATGTTGTAGGCTAGAAGGGACTCCTAGAGGTCATCTAGTCCAACCTCCTTACACAGGGACAACTTTACCTAGGTCAAGCTGCTCACAGCCTCATCAAGCCTGATCTTCAATGAGTCCAGGGATGGGGCCCCCACCACCTCCCCTGGCAGCCCATTCCAGTGATCAACCACTTACACATTAAAAAGCTTTTTGCTAATATCCAGCCTAAATCTGTCCTCTCCCATCTTGAACTCATTGCTCCTTGTTCTATTTGTACAAACCCTCTTGAAAAGACCTTTCTTGCCTTCATGTAGCCCCCCCTCAGGTACTGGAAGGTCAAAAGAAGGTTGCCCTAGATCCTCCTTTTCTCCAGGCTGAACAGCCCCAACTCTCTTAGCCTGTCCTCATACAACAGATGCTCCATTCCCCTCATCATTTTAGTGACCCTCCTCTTGATGCGCTCCAGTCTATCTACATCATTCTTGTGCTAGGGGCTCCAGAACTGGACACAATGCTCTAGGTGAAGTCTCACCAAGGCAGAGTAGAGGGGCAGAATCACCTCTCTTGATCTGCTGGCCACCGTTCTTTCCATGTAGCCCAGAATGTGCGTGGCCTTCTGGGCTGCAATTGCACAATGGTGGCTCATGTCCAGTTTTTCATCCACTGGCACCCTGAAGTCCCTTTCCACAGGACTGTTCTCCAGTAGATCCTCTCCCAGCCAGTACTGATAATGCTGGTTACCCCGGCTCAGGTACAGGACTCTGCACATGGCCTTGTTGAACCTCATAAGGTTCATCTGAGCCCACATCTCCAGTCTATCCAGGTCCATCTGGATGGCATCTCATCCCTCAGGCGTATCAGCTGCATCCCCCTACGTATAAGATAGTTGTCATTTGAACCAGGAAGAATTTTATCCATCTTTAAAAACCCTCCTTTCCTGAATAAATTAATGAATTATTTAATTTGAAATAAGACTTTTTTAAGACTTCCGTGACCTGATGGCCACGCTACATTTCGTGTAGGCCATGGTACAACTGGCTTTCTGGGCTGGAAGGGCACATTGCTGGCTCGTGTGAGGATGCGGAATTAAAAACAATAACACACTGTTATTCTCGCTGTTCTTATGTGATCACTTCTCCATAGGTATAAAGCTGTGAGAGTGGTGAGGCACTGGATCAGATTGCCTAGAGAAGCTGTAGGTGCCCCATCCAAAGATTGAGCCTTGAGCAAAGTGGTCACTGCAAAGTGTCCCGGCTTATGGCAGGGAGTTTGTAACTAGATGATCTTTAAGGTCCCTTCCAACCCAAACTATTCTGCCACAACCCAGGTGCAGGTTCACACAGCCCCACTTCTCCAGCCTTCGGATGACATCCTTCTCTCTATCAGATTTGCTGCCACACTCAACTCGGTATCATCCACAAACCTGCTGAGGGTGCACTCAACACTGTTGCCTATGTCATCAATATATTGAACAGCACCAGTCCCAAAACAGACCCCTGAGGGACATCAGTTGTTACCGCTCTGTCGTAGCCATTGGCTGTGACTCTAGGTGCAGCTATTCAGCCATATCCTTATTCATTTGATAGTCCATCCATCAAAGTCACATCTCTCCAGCAGAGCTCCAAGGATGTCAAAGAAACTGAAAGAGACATATAAACACCCTGAGACATTTACAGAGCCGGAAAGTTTAGAGAATTAATCTGGTTGGTGCCTGAATTAAGAGTGGTTAAAGGTATCTTCAGTTCACAAACCCTGAAAAGTTTTCCTAGCATTAATGTTATCATCCTTGCACAGGGCTGAAGGGAGTATATATTCTTATCTTTATTTTACAAATGGGAGACAAAGGGACAGAATATGATTCTTCAATAAGCCAAGTGTCCTCCACTGCTGCTGATTTCAAGGGGGAGACTGCAGAACCGAGCTTCCAGAATCAAAGTTACAAAAGACCTTGAGGCTGGGGTTTTATTTCTAGTGTTTATAGCCTTCCATTTATGAAGCACTTTTGAGTGCCTGTCCCCAGTTGTTGGCAATAAAATACTTTTAGTACATCTCATTTAAAGGATTTGCCTACAGGAATGTGTCCAGCTTTTAATAAAGAGGAAACTGAAGCTGAATCTCTCAGTTGCCTCCTCTGCTCTTAGCCACAGCAGCATTCTTTTTATATTTTATATTTTTTCCTCACCTTTTGCATGACCCTAGAAAAATACCCATGGAGAGGTGATCAAAGAAGAACAGTGTGAATAGCAGCTTGTTGTTTTTTTAATTCCACAATTGCACACTGACTTCAAAACAATGTGAATACCTCTGTTTGATAGGAGAAGTAAGTAGCACAAAATGGATGGAAAATCATCATGAGACTGACGAGAGTTTTGTTTTTCCCCAGTCAGGGCACTGGGGAGTCCTGACTTTCTAGAATTGAAAAATAAAAAGAGGAAACTATTCTTGATGGAGATCGCATTTCTGTCCTTAACTGATTGAATGTTCTTAGTGGGTTTGCAGATATGAATTTTATTAGCCCTAAGAGATGCTGGAAGCTAAAATTATTTCTATAATACTAAAATATAGCACTTAGTTGCATGTATTTAATGCTGTTTAAATTATTTCAGACTGTCTGTACTTAAAGCCTCTCTATTCCCCAGTATTATGGGGCCGTTAAAGCAAATATCCCTAACTCTTCTTCAAATTATGTGCCTTAATTTATAAGCTGATCAAATAATTCTTTAGTCTGTAGGCAGTTTTTCCTTTCTTTGTGTCTTCTCCCAGTTCAGTTTGCGTTGCCCCAGATGATAGATTGGTTTTAAATATTTATAATGATGCTACTGAGAAGCCTGGCTGGGCTAAGGTCCCTAGAGTCAGGTTTGAATGCCATGTCCCTGCTATGCTGCATTTTTAAGGCAAGGTGCTGGATTCACTCACTTGGAGACTGCTCTGAGTATGTAGCTTAATTGGCTTTTAATGGATCATAATAAAAAAATCAAAGCACAGGAAAATTTTGCTTGCAATGATTAGTTTAGTCAACTCCCACTGAAGTACCTTGACATTTTTGCACGCTGCTGTTCATCCTGTAAGACTGAAATGATAGCGACAAGGTAGGTCTGGTCTCTGACAGCACAGGAATTTCTCATACAGAAAAAACCCCATGTATTGGATTTGCATGGCAAAATGTTTGTTTGTAGTGGGGGTCTACTGGGGTGTCTTCTGTGAGAAGAAGTTAGAAGCTGCTGCTGCTGCCCAGTTACCACAATAGCAGTGTTTCTGTGACTGTGTATTTAAGAAGGGGGAAAACCCCTGTGCAACAGGATAGCAGAGTGAGAATATGTGAGCAAAAAACTACAGACACCACTGTCGGTGAAGAACGGGGAGGAAATGCTCCAGCCATCAGAGCAGAGATTTGCCGGCAGTCCGGTGGAGCAGATCCACTTGCAGCCCATGGACAACCCCATGATGTGGCTGTGACCATGTGACAATCCCTTGACAGAACCTGTGGACCCATGGAGACAGTGGAGCCCACACTACAGCAGATTTGATGGCCAGACTTGTGACCCTGTTGGGGACCCACGCTGTAGCGGTCTGTTCCTGAAGGGCTGTATCCCATTTGAAGAACCTGTGTTGGAGCAGTTTATGAAGAACTGAAGGAGTGACTCTCAATATTCAGGGAAGTATCAGAGGAAGGTGTTTTAAAGTTAGCTTTTATCTCATATTACCCTACATGATATCGACTAGTAATAAATTAAATTAATCTTCCCTGGATCAGTTTGCACATGATGGTAATTGGTGGGTGATCTCTCCTTACCTCAGCCCATGAGTCCACTATATTTATTCTCTGTCACCCAGCTGAGGAGGGAAGTGACACTGTGGCTTTAGTGGGCACCTGGCTTTCAGCCAGGGTCAACCAGTCACATCCCGTGGTCGTTTTGCAGCTTCCAGTTACATATGCAACTCTAATTTTTCCAAATTTTAGATTAACTCAAAAAAATATATATTTTTTCAATTTTGAAACATTAGGTTTATTTCTAGTTGAATGATCCTAATTTTTCTTGATTTTTTTTTTTGTTATCTATTTCTGTTTATTTATTTCACAAAGTCTCATCGTGAGGTAAATCTTCTGTCAAAATAGTTTGTAACTTAAGTAATACTCCTCACAATTGACTGAAATTAGAGCAATAATAATGCAAAATAGTAAGATGAAAATAAAGAGTTAAAATGTCAGAGGAGTGTGGCAAAGCTCTATGTGCTGTCCATTGACATAACACCACACATAAGCACGTTACTTGTTAATGATTTTGTGAATCTTTGAAAAGTATTTTTATTTTTTCATGAAAAATAGTGATGCCTTAAAATTAAAGAAGTCCTCTCTGCACTGAGATGAAAAGAAGAACTTTGCTGGTTCAACATGAAGAAGCAAGAGTACATACCATCCAAGATGAACTTGCCTCTATCTTGGATATTTGTCCTGGCATAGGTAGGTCTGATTCAGTTCAAGTTTTGAAATGCAGTTTTCACAACCCATGATATTAGTATAAAAAATAGCAAATGATGTAGCCACTGGTTTCTGTATTTCTTGAGATAAATTGTGAATACATGTGTCTATATTTAGCCACTACCTACAGGGCTAAACCATAGCAGTTGCTCTTTCACCCAGAGAGACCCACAGGTTGAAGGTAAAATGGGTTTAATGAAACAGCCACACAAAAGCGAAATGCTCCGAAGTACACAAAGTTGTTCACTCAATGCTCACTGAATGCATGGTGGTCACAATAAATGGGAAATCACTTATCATGAGGACATAGGGAAAACCCTACCCTGAGAAGCAGGGTCAGGAGGAGTCCAAGCAATAAACCCTACCTCTTCTTATTACACTGCCTGTGATGCTTTTGGTCTGAGATCTACCTGTGATCCAGATCAGGTCCTCTGCCCTGTCTGATTCCAAACTGCTAGTGTCCTGCAAGCCTAGGATTCTTTCACAGCAAAACCAGGACAATATGTTGACACAATTATAAGAAATAATCGCATTGTTGTGTATGTAAGAAGCATTTACATGCAGGAATATGTTTATATAAGCAACAAACAACTTTACAGAGAAAAATTGTATCTCAGCCTGAAACACTTCCCTTAAATAAGGTTCCATGGAAATTAGAAATTGCTGGGTTTTTGGGTGAAATCTTTTCTTCTTCTGAAAGGAATTGCAGAGTTGTAAATTAGGGTTTTTTTAACAAACTTATTTAAAAGACAACCTAGCTTCATAAAAATGAGAAGACTGTTTAAGCAGGAGACATAACTACATGAGCAGTAAAGTAGAAATCTATTTTCCCTACACAGACTTATTAATGAGCAATAACCAAATTAGGAAGGAAAAAAAACCAAACTAGCTGGGAAGCAGATCTCTTACAAGGTCAAGCACTGTGCCTTACAACTGTAAGTGTTGTAAAAACAGATTACAAGTGTAATCTGTTTTTATGCAAATAATCTAGTGAGGCTTCATCTGCTAAGAGAGGACATGCCATAACGAAGGAGAGATCTTAAAACCAAGTGAAACATGAAGAATCCTCAGTACCAAAAAGCCTTGTATCAGTGATGATCTAATGACATGGAAGTGAAAAGCCTTTCCTGAAAGAGGACTGTTACCATATTTATATTAAAAGCCTTACAATATTTATAACTGACTGATCAGGTACCTTATGGTGTTACAGAACAAGGCAGCTCAGCGTAAGGCTAATCAGAAACAAAACACCAGTGGTCTGACCTATCTGCCACTGGATGTACATATCATAGAGAGGGCTGGCGGACAGAGATATGTTCAAGTGTGGCATTCAGATTTTTATCACTTAAGGCATATAGTCAGTCTGTGATTATATTGACCGAATGCCTTAAAGCCAGTCCATTTGGAGACAAGACAAGGCCTTATTTGTTCATTAAAGAAGATCTGGCTACTGGACAAGTGGCTTTTCTTGGCCATCCTATGCGCATTTTCAAACAGAAAAATCTCTTATCTGCTTAACAATTTTCTTATGGAAAAGTATCTCCTAATTTATTCCATCTGTTCTTCCTCTTGGAAACATTTTCTTGCCCACAGATTCACATCCAGGCTGCCTTCTGCATGTGTTTTGATCAGTCCAGAAGCGGATAAGAGCACTGTTCATTTTGGAGGGTATTGAGAGATAGTACTAGTATTTTATCCAAACATATAAAATTAATCCAATCCTGTTTGGGCATAAAAGAATTTTGTCTAATCAGATAACTTATTACTAAAAAGTTAAATATTTCAAAAGTCCTGGAGATATGTTTTGATCGGCCACAATTCTCCCTATTCTTATTCCTAAAGTTTGGCTAGAGTATAGATTAACCAACCTTATTCAATTTTTCTTATCTATAAGGTACTTTTTATTTTGGCTTGACTGTAAGATTTAAACTCCTGGCATATAAACTCCTGGGGCAATCACGGAATCATAGAATCATAGAACAGTTTGGGATGGAAGAGACCGTCAAGATCATCAAGTCCAACCTTTTCCTAGCTCTACCACTAAACCCTGTCCCCAGTGCAACACTTAACCTTCTCTTCAACATCTCCATGGGTGGTGGCTTGACCCCCTTCATGGGTAGGCTGTGCCGATGCCCAACAACCCTTTCAGAAAAGAAATTTCTCCTGACATTCAACCTGAAACTTCCCTGGTACAGCTTAAGGCCATTTCCCCTTCTCCAATTTGTTAGCAACACAGTTTTTGTCTTTTAGGGACATTCAAAATACCTCAGACAGGGAGTTTTTTTCTCTTTTCTTTAAAAGTTCACGGTTACCAATAGCTGTTCTGTATGCAGAGAAGTCAGATGGAGCTGTGACTCATTCTAAATATTTCTTCTGAGGTTGAGATAAGTGAGTTACTTTTAAGAAGGGAGTCATTGGGTCCTCAGGACATGTTCTTGTATACAAATTCTTTCTGCTGCATTGTATTTCTCGTCTTAAAAAAGCTGAATATCTTGATTTGCATTTGCATGAGTTGATTAAGCCCTTTCTCTATCCATGCATAATGGTTGCATTTTATCCTCCCTTTTTTACATTGTATTCCTTTGTTCATGTTTCTTTCAGGGCCATTTTTATCATGTGGTTAATTTTCAAAACATTTTACCTATCTTTTTCACAACATCTTCTTCTATTGTCACTGTCTATTGTGATAAAAACATTGCCTACATTTTCTTTTCTTCTCTCTAACCTTTTGAACTCTGCTAACCTTTTGAAATCTCCAGTTGCATCTTCTGCTGGAGATTGAATCACAGAATCACAGAACATTGGGCATTGGAAGGGACATCGAAAAGTCATCTAGTCCAATCTCCCCGCCACGGCAGGATCATCTAGACCAAGGCATACAGGAACACGTCCAGGCAGGTCTTAAACATGGAAATCCTCTCTTCATTTAGGACACGATTCTATGCAGTAGCTATGTCAAAATGGTTTTTCCAAAGCTCATATTTTTATCAAGCTATGTTTGAGGCAAAATTTTCAATAGTGCATTTATAATGATCTTTGTGAGAGATTTCAGAATAAAGGATCCTTATTGTTATTGAAAGAGCCATTTTCTGTTCTCTGCTCCTCCTTAGAGATCAGTGAAACTATATAAATTGATGCACTTTTGGAATATGTCGTATTTTTGGGAAGTATTTCTCACCTACATTTTTCTTTATAAATTGTAGAGTTTACTCTGATGACTTGTTGATGTAAGAGTGACTGCACTGTTTAAGGGTAAAACAGGAGAGGAGACTTAGGTCCTTTCACCCACGTGCATACATATTCATATTCTATTGCAGGAGGATGAAGCTTTTATTTTTTAGGTAGTAAAATCACCATGCCAAGTTCGGATAACTATACTAATACATCTCTTGGCAACTTGTCAATGTGATCTGATGTATTTTTACTCTTGGAGATGTTAAAAGTTAGCTGCTCTCACAGATAATACCCCTATGTAGTCTGGCAGTACAAGTGTTTAAAGAAAATATAGAGTTGCAGAATTTGATGCCTATTCAGAGTAAATACTGGGGGTTTATGAACAGGCTTTTATACCATGTACCTGACCTGATCATCTCATAAATGAGGAGCATTGCTATCCTAGTCTGTCTTACAAACATCAAACCCAGATGCAGTCAGCAGACCAGTCACAGCACAGGTGATCTTAATTGTGCCGTGGGACACAACTTCTCCAAACTTCACCATCTAAAAAAACCCCTGTGCTGACCAAGTTCCTAATTTATTCCTCACTCTTAGGGAGAGAGGGGAGCTCCAGATCATGGACATCAAGCTGGACTTGTAATCACTTTGCAGAGATGATCAGGATGGGTTGTTCTGATGAGACCTAGTCTGGAAGCAACAGAGTCACATTTAGTGCCAAACATAGGTCTGGTTTTGATTTGACTGTATTTTACTGTCATCAACATCTGTGGTTAATTACTAAATTAATTCTGAATGCAAAAGTCAAAGCTGAAGCAACCTGTGGTATCTAAAACTATGTATTTTACCTGCTACAAGATGCAATTGGTGTAAGCTGGAACATAGACGGTTCCATATAAATATCAGAAGGAACTTCTTCACAGTGAGGGTGACAGAACAATGGAACAGGCTGCCCAGGGGGGTTGTGGAGTCTCCTTCTCTGGAGATGTTTAAAACCCAACTGGACGTGTTCCTGTGCGACTTGGTTGAGGTGATCCTACTGTGCTGGTGGGATTGGACTAGATGATCTTCCCAGGTCCCTTCCAGTCACAGATGTTCTGTGATTCTGCGTACCACCCTACCTTTCTCTACCTTTCCTTTAATTTATTGAGACTGCAAAGCAAAAAGGAAGATAAATTATCTTTGGTGACTTATGCATCTGAAATACAGGGCCTTGTATAAAAATTGTGGTGGATGTATACGTGATTGATTAGAGCATGTTGTTTGTATTGTATTTGGCAATGAAAATGTAGGCAGGACGGAATCTCAATAGTGCAGCAGAAATGGTTGTCATCAGGATTAATGTTAAATGATCATTCATGTCTACCTTATCTCACGCTAAGTTTTCCTTAGTAGAATTTTAATAATGTAGCCTTTATTGTGCATTACAGTGATAAGATCCTGCCAATGTTTAGTTGGGCTAGTTAATTCACAGTAGCTAATTTAAAAGATAGCTATTGTATTGGGGCATATGTCCTGTTGGATTGATAACTCAGCTTTTAGGATATTATTTCCATAGGAAACAGATCTTCATTGTTTCTCCTCATCTACGCCCTTGCTCTCCAGCTTCTAATTATTCAAGTGTGAAGAGAATTTCCTTCATTTCTAGACAAAAACTTCTCTACTGCACAACTTATGAGGTTGTCTGTAAAGTGAACTAATTATTTGGGCTTGTATTTTTGTAGGGTTTTGTCATATATGAAGACTACATGTATGGATAAATAAAAGCTCTGTCTGACATAATCCTGTCTCAGAAAGTGATATTTTTCCACTGAAAACATTTAATGTATTTACACACGTTTTATCGTCAATTATAAACATTCAACACACAACTCACGAAGGCTTGTAACACTCCACAAACACTTTTCTCACCCTTGAAATTGATCTGCTGAGGTTGAATGTGGCAGCTATTTAACAATTCTCATCTGTGCAATGTGAGAGTTTAAACAGAAAATGGCCTTACTGCTTTCCCAACTTTAATGCATATTCAGAGGATTCTGTCAGCTACTATCTAGTTTCATAAAATTCCTTCGTGTGAAGCGCTGACTGCCATCTCTGTTGTCACTCTGAACTCAGCCTTGGTATCGTCTTGAAGTATTTTATGCTGTATTGGCCTTCACACAGTTCTCAGCACTCTAGCACTTTGAGGAAGTTCAAATAATCCCTTGAAAAATGTGACTGACAAACCTAAATTATCTGGCTCTTCCCTGTAGCCAACTTTGAGCTCTTCATCAGACATAGTGAAAGATGTAAAAGACATTTAGCAGTGAGGGGTTTCAAATACTCACGTCTTTTGTGTTCAGTTTCTGCACACATACAGACAATACTGTCTTACTGGCATGAATGTTCACAGCAAATGAAACTCAAAAGCGTCATATGAGCATCTGCAGAACAGGAGATTTAAATCTGCTCAGGAAGGCATCCTATGGGAAGTCCTTCTGTGTTCATCCATTCAAAGCAAGGGAAGGCAGAAAACATGGCAGATTTTCTAATCAAAAGTGATGAGCATCACAAGTTGAATGTCAAAGAAATACTGGGTAAAATACTGGAAGATGACAATGGTGAAATACATTCATACAGCATCCAATCTAATACTCATTACAATAACTGAAAAGACAGTTTGAAATCATAGAATCATTAGGGATTGGAAGGAACCTCGAAAGATCATCTAGTCCAATCCCCCTGCCACAGCAGGACCACCTAGACCAAGTTGCACATGAACGTATCCAGGTGGGTTTTAAACGTCTCCAGAGAAAGAGACTCCACAACCCCCCTGGGCAGCCTGTTCCAGTGCTCTGTCACCCTCACTGGGAAGAAGCTCCTTCTCATATTTATGTGGTACCTCCTATGTTCCAGCTTACACCCATTGCCCATTGTAGCAGGTAAAATATAGAGTTTTAGGTACCGTAGGTTGCTCGTCCTATCACGAAGTGACACTGAGAAGAGCCTGGCTCCAGCCTCCTGACACCCACCCTTCACATATTTATAGACATTAGTTTGACTAGGCTTATAGATACCTGACTAGTAAGGTACTCGAGCATGTGAAAGCTCTGTTGTCTTTGAATTCACAGACTCAAGCATGTATGTGAAGTTATGCACATATTTAAATGCAAAGTGACTTTGGGATCAGAATAAATTTCCCTTTGAGAAAAAAGTAAAAGGCTAATTTTGTCTGATACCTTTAAACTTTAAAATCTTCAACAAAACATATCCTCCAGTTTAATACAGATATTAAAGGAAAGATTTCTACAGAGTTTTAGTTGGCAAAATGTTAACTCATTCAATTTTTTGAAGGGGCATCAGATAGTTTCTCTAGATCCTTTCCTAGGGTTTTTTTACAAATGCTTGTTCTTTATTATTATATTTTCATAAAGCTAGGGTTATGAAAATGTGAGAATTATAAATCTTGCTTCTCCTTTTCCCTCTCAAAATACAGAGTAAAGCATTCAACACAAGACTACCCAATAAACTAGGCTGAAAAGCCTTCTCTTGCATCACTATACACACCATGATGCATTCCAAAGGTAAAATCTATTCAAAATATGTCCTTCCAACTTTCATTTTCCTGGAGACTTGTGTTTCTCTTTGAAGTAACTTTATTGAAATATTAACCAAGTCTGATAGTTTTGTTTCCATAAGTTAATCAGAGCTTTGTCTTATGGCTCTGGATAAATGTTCATGTCCTCCTTAGTTTAAAAATGATTTTACACTGAATGTAATTCTAGTAAAACTGAGTGTAACTTCTGGAGCAGCCAGTATCAGTAGATGTGACATTGTTTGTATATACTTCACGAAAACACATTATTAAGAAAAAATATCAGAAGTGTTTTGCATCTGAGGATGTCATAGATGGAGTCGTGTGCTTCATTAGCAAATGAAGCCTGAGTGAAGCCCACTGCCACGCATGAGAGCTGAACTGTTTGGTATTTGTGAAGCAAAACGACTGACTTGTAGTCACGTTCGTATGTTCCAGACAATCCTTGCTTGACATGTTGTTATACCAGCACAGAGGAGCGTCAAAGGTAGGTTGTGTCTGAAATACATTGCTCAACTCCTGTTTGTTTTAAACTACCTAGATATTATGAAAACCTGCACACAGAAAAACAACAGAAGACAGAACTCTGTAGGTTTATACAAAGAATGGGCAAAAGCAATGGACTGTATTGCCATTTTAATTTGAAGTTCTAGTCTTTGCAGATTGGAAGTCATTGTGTATGTTAGCACTTTGATGTCTCTGTGCATGAAACGTGCCGATTTCCATGATTTTGTCATGGAGAGAAAGAAATTAAATGTCAGTTTGCATTCGAGACAAACTATTGCTACGTTATGCACTGTTGTCTGGCAGTTGAAGATCCTTATATATTTCAATTCTGGAATCGAAAAGTTGATACCTTATCTCTCAGACATTCAATGAAAACCGAAGAAACTTTAGGTTAAAAAAATAACATCGTTTCTCCAAGCTCATTAAGTTTTCTCTAACATGCTTCCTTTGTAACTTATCACTTCATGGATGTGCACATGCAAACACTATAAATTCTGTTTCATACCTGAAATAAGTGGCTGAACACTGCTGTGAAATTCCAGCGATGAACTGGGATTCCAGCGATGAACTGGGCTCTGATCCTGCTTATTTTTGTCTCTTGGGAAATAAGAAAGGAAGACAAGTAAAACATCAAGAAGAAGATCAAATGTGAGACAACATAAATGGCCTGAAATTGATTCCTCTTACTTTTGTGACATTTCATTAACTTCAGTGAAGTTTTGGGGGGATTTTTATAGAAAGGCAAGTGAGATGAGAAAGGTAAGGAAGACTTTTCTTACAGACCCGAATAGCCCGATTCGCTGAACTGTGATTTTATACAGGGAAGAGTAATACACTACTTTCAGCTCTCCAAAATAACCTTGTCTCTTGCCTCTTTATTCACATGGGAGTTTACAGGTCACTTGTATAAAGAATATCTGGGGAAAACGTTAGCTGCGCAGCAGTCCAGAAAAAAAGGCTTGTCCATAAAACTGCTAATCATGACTCTGGCATTTTAAAATGAAAGTTCTTTTCAGCTTCTAGTAGTCACAGTAACAGGCTGTGACTACTTGATTATTCAGAAATGTTCCAGGAAGATGGTTCATCCAAGGAAACCAAATATATTGTGTTTTCTATCTACTGGTGACTATGTTTTCGGTTACTTCAACCAGAACAAACTGTACAGACACACAGCTACTGTGAAGTGGAGCATCTTAATTAAGATTAAGCAGTGAATAGCAGTCTGTATTTGGAATGTCTCCTATTCCAAATACTCAGTGGGGAAAAGCAAATGCTAAAGCATTTCCTGACTTCACTATGAGGCTACAACCAGAATTAGGCCAAAAGTTCTCATTATTTTTATCACTGTGTGGTTTAGTACTTCATTTAGGAGAAATATGAATATTTTGGGTGAGAGCCAGCTTGTAGCTTCTGATACATCTAAATCTAGATGCCTATATGTGAAAGTCTTGATTCAGTTGCTGAAAACCAGCCATCTGGAGACATTTCAAACACAGTAGTATACATGTGGCATCTCCACAAACCAGAAAGACATGATCAGTGAAAAACACGGTCCTCTTCACTGGTAGACTCATTTAGGGTGCTTTAGGGTGTCTCAAATGATGCTAGATGCTTTTGGTAAATGTACCGAATCTTCAGTTCTTATGGTAGCCAGTGGAGCTCAGATGAAGAGCCTTTCAGTAGACACCGTATTTGAACAACTCTTAAAGCTCTGTTAAGTTCAAAGGCAGGCAGATCTAATCAGTGTTATAATTACTTGCATAAACAGAGGTGAATTCCTAGGCTGAATACTGGACCCTACTTTTATTGTACAAACAGAGAGATAAGGAGAGACAGTGCAAATTCAAAATGTGAGTTGGCACAATATGAAACCTGAGGACAGGCTTCTTTAGCCCATATATACCCAGAAAGAACTTTTAAACATCCCCTCCCTGGGCGGCCTGTTCCAAGACCTGATGATCCTTCCAATTAAGTTTCTCCTAATGTCTAAATTCCCCTAGAATACCTTTTAGGTCATTTACACACTCTCTCTCTCTCCCCCCCCAATCTGTCTTGTCTGATACCAATGCTTCGCTTACAGCTGGTGTGTTTGTTCTTTAAAATCTGTCAATTTTATTTGCTTTTAAAAAATAGATTTACGAAACTCATCATGACAGTCAGTCAGCACCAGTATGAAAGCGAGTTTTATGGACAACTAAAACCCATGAAAATCTATATTCCTTATAGGAACACTGGTGCAGCTGCTGGTGTGAACAGCAATGCCCTGAGGTATGCCTATATTGTTTTGTAAGTGATGCGTGCTGTGAAGGGTGGTTGAACACAAGGCTACCAGATGCTCCCTGTGACTGGCGTATTTGTAGGCCGTTTGTGCATTCTGATGACTGAGGTGTAAAGGATAAAATTACAGAACAAACAAAAAAACTTTGTGTAGGGCCTGAAATTTGTACATATCACTTCCAGAAATCTTAATTTGACTTTCTTTCATGAGCAAAGGTAGACTCAAGAAAACAGAGTATATGGTGCTCTGAGACTAAGATGACATTTCTATGCAATATATCATGCATCTGTAATAATACCGGGGGAGGAATACAGTTTCTATGTTCAAAACCACTAATTCTGTTAGTATACATCAGAAAGAAAAAATAAACTCTGTAAGTATTAACATTGAAAAAAATTAATACAAAAGCTTGAATATTAAGCATGAAAATTATATTAAACAGGCCACAGCAAAATCTATTAGGAAGTCTAAATCTGAAGTTCTCATGGAATAGCTTGTTTATCATGTTTCCAGTGCAGTTTATGGATCTTGTAGCTATGGGTAGGTTCAACTAGTCTCAAATGTTTTGGCATGTTGTCATCAGCGAGTGTTCAAACTCTCTGAGATTTACTTACATCATTGACCATAGTTACAGATAGGCAAACATGAAAAGTTCCAGCTCACTCATTCTGCTGAGTGCATCCAAATATACATTCAGATTAATTTTTGGTTAATTTATCCTTATTTCTACGGTTTATGAGTATTTATTTAATAATTTTAAATGACAGGAGAGTGAGGAGATGTTAATGCTTTCTTTCCAAAGCAAAGACACCACTTAGGCAAATATTTGGCCAGAGCTACATAATTTTAAACACTTGCAATTAGCTTCTGGGTCATTTTCCGTATCAGTGGAGTCTCATTTGAAAAACCATCCACTAGCCTTTTTTTGTTACTCTTATAGACTTTACAGTGAGAATGTTCTGCTCATAGCATTTTATTCACTGATGCCAGTACTAATTCCCTAAAAAACACTGGTTAAACTTGCTAATGTCTCTTTAAAAGGCACCTAATCTTGATTTGGAGACTTTAGTTGATTGAACTGATCATGTTCTCAGATAAACTTTTGAAATGGTTAATTAACCTTTTTAAAATGTGCAACTAATTTCTGATGTAAATTTATCTATCTTTGGGCCCCGAAGATAACATTTTGTTTGTTCAATAGTTTCTACTGTCACTGTAGACATTTCCCCTTCACCCATATGGTGCATATCCATAAAACGTGATCAGACTGAGGTCGTTCAGTGCTTGCCTGAAGAACGTTTATATAAAGAAGATCATTCTGCATATGACAAGGGGACTGTTCTTGGCTTTAGGGTAACTTGCCCCTCTTTTTTTTGCATAGTTGCTTCTGCATTAATATGTTCACTGTGGTTTGTTCTGCAAACGCAATATATGAAATAGGTTTTGGGTGCAGGAAGGTGAGGTCTTCCTTTCTTATAAATTTTTGGCTTTTGACTGTTTTGACTCATAGAGTCGTTAATAATTTATATACTACCTGTTTACAAACAGAGGTATACCTCCTGCAGTTCCTAACTGCAAGATATATTTACTGCTAGGATTAAAAATCATGTTGGTGAATGATTTTATGCAAATGCACACTTAATTTGCATTTTCAAATTGATTCTTTTCCTACCAAAAGAGAAGGAAGGAGGAAAACTGAAGAAATAAAAATAAACAATACCTTATAATTCCTTTGATGGATATTTGCAAATCATGGGGTTATGCCATTTGTCACAGGAAGTTCTTTTTATCATTCAAATAAAAGCTTTATAAAAGAAATGTCCTAGGAATATATAAACCGTGAATTTTGGCTCTGGTCTTCACCTGCTCAATTTATTACATGCTTATGTGTCCTTGTGGAATCACTTTTCTTTTACGAGGCAAAGACTTCGTTAGCTGTCTGGACTTTGTTACTCATCTGCTTGTAATATTGAAAAAAGATCTAAGGAATCACTTGGTTTTCTAAGGGATGAGACAGGGAATATTTACAGAAAAACATGTATTTTTATCTCAGTTCTGGATATCACTCGATACTGGGTGTCACTTCACCTGCTGCAGGGTCAGAAAGGTAAATGGCAAAGAGCTGTGGACTGAAGGAATAGGATAACATCTACTATATATGTTGAATATTAGTATCAGTCAGGCTCAGTTTTCTAAAAAAAATGACAAGAAATGTAGAATAATAGAATCATGGAATCATTAGGGATTGAAAGGAACCTCGAAAAATCATATAGTCCAATTCCCCTGCCACAGCAAGGGGATCTTGACCACCTAGACCAAGTCACACAGGAATATATTGTTAGAGACAGTCTAGTTCCTCAAAGGTAGGGGCAACATTTCAGTTTAATATACATCCCTTCTCTCTTTTGTGCTTTTGCCAATGGAATAGTTGACTGTATAGAGCTCTGGTCTAGGATGTTAAAGAAATGTGTGTGCGTGGCAGGGGGAGTAGATAAGTGATTATTGGCCTATCCATTGCTGATTGAAATGTTCCAAATATGCATATTCAAATTGTCACCATTAAGATGGCTTAAATTAAACTGAACAAGATCCTTGTATGGAGAGACAAAAGGACATGTCTCTCTCCGTCTCTGAGATTATCTCAGTTTGGCACCAAAAATCACAGTCATTCCCAAGACACCTGTGAAAACCTAGTTATTATTACTTTTTTTATTAATTTATGTATTTATCAAGGGATTAATTCACTGATAATTTCTATGTGCAGTCTTGAAGCATGCACAGAATTTCTCCTAATGACACTCTTGAAAGGCTGTTTAATTTAATGTCTTCCTGCAAACCTTCAACTTATCTCTCCTCTTCTGTTTTCTTTGGAAAGGAAGAGTATGAACGCTACCATTCCCAAAAACAGTGCTTCTGTCAACTACAGTCCTGATGGGTCATGTGAAAATATGAACACAATCCAACTGAATGTCATTTTCTGGGGCACTTCGTTAAATATATCTTTATTTTTTGTATACGGTTTTCAATGTTAAATTTTGCCCGTTAGACAGTAACACCCAGAGTCTTGTAAATGTGGCGAAATTGTTACCCGTAGCTTTAAACTGCAAAAATATGGGTGTTGTCATGTGATCAGTATCATTACCATGTTCCTGTGTTTTGCAGACTGTTATTTTAGTGTAACAAGCATTTTTACTTTTCATCATCAACAGATTTATTTGAAGTGTCTTACACAAGCCTGGCAACTATAATTAATAGGCAAAGTTAAATCCACGGTTTTCTGTAAGCATCCCTACACATCTTTATCACACTGAGGTGGTGTTACCCAAGGCTCCTACATGTAGTTTACTACTACTACAGTTGTTTTACACTTGTACCTGTTTCTGTACACGGGAATGAAGTCTTGGCATTACCCACAAGAAAGAGGCTGTGCATTAGAGTGCAAATAATCATCACCAATTACACACTGAAGATGAACTTATATGAAATTAACTCATCCATTATCTACGTCTGATAGACTCAAATCACCTAAAGAAAGGCTGAATGCATGCAGAAATCTAGCTGCATACTTTCCCCTTATTAAGACCTACCTTGACCAGACCAGTGATGGAGAAAAGCTTGCTTTTTCTACACTTAGGCATCTTTTGCACAGACGGCTTCTTCAGAACTGTTGGTCTGCAAGCTCTAAACAGAATTTAGAAAAAATACAGATTACTCATTTTTAATTCATTATCCTACATTTCAGTTATGAGCTTTTGGACTGCTTCACTGTAGTTAGATTCATTATTTTTCTTTCTAATATCTTGATTCCCCAGCTATTCATCCACTGCCAGCTTCGTTCCTTTATAATACCATAGGTGAGGTGTTTTCATCTGCAGTGTTCTTAAGAACATTAGATTACAAAAAGCTCCTTGCAAGACAGAGTTATACAAACAAGAAAGAAGTCAAAAGCACTTACAGGAAGAAGAGATTACACTAGATGTCTTCATCCTGACACTTAAATGGAGTGTGACATCCTTAAAATATTAGTAGAACATGGGACATCAAGAAAATCATAAAATATTTGTGTTCTATTAACAAAAAAAGGGATGAGTAGATGCAAAAAAGAAGGTTCAAAACCAGAAATGACAGGGTGGGTTAGGGAAAAAAAATCTACTAAGGCAGTAATACTATGATGTGGCAAAAACTGTACTGCACTTTATAAGAGATGAAAGCTTCTCTCTGTTGTATGAAAGAGATAAAATAGAAAAGCAATAAATACTGCATAATCCAAACTCATTGTTCAAGCCACACACTGCTCCTTCTCTGGCAGCAGACCAAGGATAAACATCAGTGGTGTGTATGTAAAGGCATCTTTCATAAATATTTTTAAACTCCTATATGGAGTCAGTGCAGTAAATAATACAGTTTATTAAAATAAATATAATATGTGAATTAAGGTCACTTGCTAGCACAAAGAATAGAGGCACCGCTCTGATCCTGTTCAGCCTTTGCTTCTGCAGACTCATTTTTTTTTCCCCACTCAAAGAAACTGAACTATGTAAAAACATAACTGTTCAAGCCTGTGGCTCTCTCTTGTACTTTTTCTGGTTCAATGATAGTTTACCAGAGGCAAATGAGAAAAAAAGTAAAACTCCTTCCCAAAAGAAGCAGGTCCACATGCAATCCTAATCGGTTTCTTGTCTTGCTTAAGGAATAGCGAAAACTTCTTTTCTATGCAACACATGAAGCTCTTATCGGATACGTAACTAAATAAAGTATAATCACTTTTGTGATTTCTCAGGTTGAATCCAGCAATTGGACACAATACTCCAGATGTGGTCTCACCAGTGCAGAGTAGAGGGGGAAAAGAATCTCTTTTGATCTGCTAACCACCTCCGTTCTGATCCACCCCAGGATGCTGTTGGCCCTCTTGGCCACAAGAGCACATTGCTGGCTCATGGTCATCCTTCTGTCCACTACGACCCACAAAGATGTTTCAGTTGGTGCTATAATAACTGATGGCTTGATGTATATGGACTGCCCAGGGAGGTTGTGGAGTCTCCTTCTCTGGAGACGTTTAAAACCCGCCTGGACGTGTTCCTGTGCGACTTGGTCTAGGTGATCCTGCTCTGGCAGGGGTATTGGACTGGATGATCTTTCGAGGTCCCTTCCAAGCTTTCATACTCTGTGATTGTGTGGAGGTGCAGCATGACTCACCTTGTTCCCAAGTCAGCTGGCTTCTCCAAACAAATCTCTCCTAAATATATCCATTAGATGGGACAATGGATCCACTCTAGTGCAGCATCACTCAGGATGGTGCTGACTGCAGTCTCTCTGGTGTCTTCCCCGCGGTACTGGTGCTCTTCTACATAAAATCGCTCTGTGGTCCTTTCAGATTTCCAGAGTTGCCTGCCTCCAAACGTTTGGAGCAGGGGACATTTTGGGTAGTCAGGGAGAACTCTTTCCAAAACCACATTTAATTTATTTATTACCTCATCCCAGAACTTATTTTACCCCAGGGCACAACCCAGACATGTGCAACTAATTATCCTGAGAATGTCCACAGCTCCAGTAAGTAGGATTTTTTTCATTATTTGTTTTTAAATCCTGCTAGTTTTCATTCTTTCTGGTGTCCATTAAGTCCTGCAGAGACTTTTCTGCTGGACAAATGCAGCTTGGGAGTCCGTATGCAGATTCACTTGTGGTTCAGAACAGTCTTTCTGACCTCTAACAAGGGCAGTGTAGACTCTGGCACCTGGGCAAGAACAACCCCAGATACCAGTATAGGGTGGAGACTGACCTGTTGGAGAGCAGTGTAGGAGAAACAGACTTGGGGGTCCTGGTGGACAGAAGGATGACCAGGAGCCAGCAATGTGCCCTTGTGGCCAAGGAGGCCAACGGCTTCCTGGGGTGGATCAGAAAGGAGGGTGGTTAGGGCATAGAGAGAGGTTCTCCTCCCCCTCTACTCTGCCCTGGTGAGACCACATCTGGAATCTTGTGTCCTGTTCTGGGCCCGTCAGCTCTAGAAGGACACAGAGCTGCTGGAAACAGTCCAGCACAGAGCCACAGAGATGATGAAGGGAGTGGAACACCTCCCTTATGAGAGAAGACTGAGGGAGCTGAGTCTCTTGAGCTTGGAGAAACAGAGACTGAGGGTGACCTCATTAATGTTGATAAGTATGTGAAGGGTGGGTGTCAGGAGGATGGAGCCAGGCTCTGCTCAGGGGCATCTA
>JAOXOE010000405.1:42336280-42359163 GCA_028565055.1 Phoeniculus purpureus | reverse complement strand
GATGAAAGACCACCAAGCCCACTCCCACAAAGAACTGCTCTTGCTCAGAAGGGAGGAGACCTAATTTACATGAGAAGTTGTGGAGAGGTGGGGACAGGATATGAATATGTATAGGTGTAGGGGGAAATCTTATGAATATGTATTATTTGATAACATATAATCCTGGTTCTCTAGCCAGTGTGTGTGTACGGCTGTGGAGGTGTTAGCATTCCCCCATATGCCTGCCAGCAATAAATTACCTACCTAAAACTCAAATGAGTCTTGGCTGTCCCTTTCACTAATTCACTGGTGCCAGGGGTAGCAGCCCAGGGTGCTTACAGGGAAAGGTAGAGCAGCACAGTGATAAATCAGTGTCTCCTCAGCAGCACACAGCAAATGCTATCCTTTTATTTTCATTCCTCTTGCATAATATCCTGTATGCCTACATTGGTTTCTTACCATCATTTTCGTCACTATTTTGCATGAAAAACTGGAGCTTCAGCAACCTCTTTATTTCCTTCTTTTACAAAAAAGGCTACTACGTGGTTGAAAATCCATTTCTTACCAGAGAATGTTTATAGATGTGCTGCTGTGACAAATACTTGTACCTTACTGGACGTATACTGTTAAGTTGTGGAGGTTTCTCTACCAGTTTGCCTATGAAAAAAGGATAAAAGGGTTAATGTCTCCTTGTTTTTTTTCTTTTTAATTGAGTCAAAGAGAAGCAAATACGTCTTTCTCTATGGAGCTGGTCCACACTACTATCACTACACATCTTTCTTGCTTTTCTCTTTTTATGGCTGTAGAATTAGTCTTGCAGAAGATAATGCTGTATAATACAAACTGGAGAGAAACAAATGTTCATAAATGTCTCCGTGTTAATTTTATGAAGAATTTGGGGCATTTCTGGAAGCACAGAAAATGTTAAATCCTAAAGCCTGAAATTATGTTAAGAATGAGGTGTTTTTATTTTAGCTTAAATATGAGCAAAACCTCACAAAGTTGTCTTAACTCAATCTGCAATAAAAACAATATCATAATTTGGAAGTGGAGGATTACACGTTGTGAAAAAAACCAGTGCATACTGTGGTTCCATCCAGTAGTTTGCACTGTCAATTTAGATGACAAAGGATGATGCAGTCTTCTTCTGGGCAACAGTGCTTTTGAAGCAGGTCTTTCTGTTACTGGGTAGGCTGTACAGCAGCTCTTAAGTGTTTACCCAGATTTAGTATTTTTACAGTATGCTGGTAGTTTTGATGACTGGGCTGGCTTTTGAGGAGAACAGTGGCTGGATAAAAGCTTTTTGTTTCTTATATTGACAAAATTGGCAATATTATCTGTATCTAAAGGGTGGTAAGTGTTTTGAGTGAGGTATGCTTTTTCTCATTCCTTACAGTAGGAATGGCTCTGAAAACAGCTAACAAGAGAGCTGGTATTGTTTAAAATTTTTTTTAAAAAATTTTTCAGCAAAAGTCAAGGACAGGATAGGTTTTAAGATAAAATACAAACATCTTAGGCTCTGAGTTAATAGCAGTTCTCTCAGCCTTATTTCTTTTGCAAACTTTAAAGGCATTCTGCTGGAAAGGAAAAGGGTCAAGTTTTCCAGCATTTAGCCTTGGGGTTTTCTAGTTATTTATTTAATTTATTTAATGTATAGCATTCATTCTGGAAATCTGCAGGCCATACAGGGTGGGAGGATATGTTTGAACTGAGCAAGATGTATGGCCTGAGTATGTTGTGTATAAGCCAGCCAGACTGAATGCTCAGTCAAAAAGCTTTTTTAGAATTAAAAACCTAGTTAGGTCAATTGACATGAGGGTGGTAAGCTTCAAGAGGGCAAGAGACAGCAGATTTCCATTTAGCAAGAGCTGCTGAGATTGAAGTGTGAGTAAGAGAGACAATATGCTAAGAAGCAGTGAATAAATATTTACAGTCATACCATAAGTAATTGGGAGAGGGTTGAGAGAAGGAAGAGAAGTCTCAAAGAGAGGGAAGAAATAGTTTCAGAAAAGCTGTTACGGCATACAAACCTGAGTGTAGATGAGCTCCACATCATAAGTTTTCTGTTCTTAAGAAAGGCTTTGTCCCAAATGAGGATGTCTTGTCTCCCAGTGGCCATTGTTGAGGGTGTGCTGCAGTTCCCAAACTTCACAGCCTTCTGGCTTATTATTAGAAAATTCTAATTCTTCTGGTTTATTATTAGAAAATTTATGCATAATGTTTTTTGGGTTTTGTATTTCTTCAGATCTCTTAGCTTCTGTATGGAAGGGAAAGAAGAGGAGACTGAGGGGTGACGTCATTAATGTCTATAAATATTTGAAAGGTGGGTGTCAGGAGGATGGATCCAGGTTCTTCTCATTGTCATCTAGTGATAGGATGTGGGGCAATGGGTGTAAGCTGGAACATAGGAGGTTCCATATAAATATGAGAAGGAACAACTTCACAGTGAGGGTGACAGAGCACAGGAACAGGCTGCCCAGGGGAGTTGTGGAGCCTCCTTCTCTGGAGTTATTTGAAACCCTCCTGGATGTGTTCCTGTGCGACTTGGTCTAGGCGGTCCTTCTCTGGCAGGGGGATTGGACTGGATGATCTTTTGAGGTCCCTTCCAATCTGTAATGATTCTATGATTTACTTGTTCCATGAGGGGTGGAATAGCTTCAATAAGAGGAGTAGGTTGTGTAGGGTATCCCCTATACATCAATTGCAAGTTATTCAATTACTGAGCTTTTCTTTACAATGAGATTGTTTTTCACCATTTCCTTCTGGATTTGTTGTTTTTCTTTAAAAGAGAACATCTGCTGCTGTGGTAATGAAAGATCACAAAGGCCTGCCTTAGTAAATGGCTCATGCTGCTGGTGCCTAGTAAGGAAAAAAAATCTTCTATTTGAATACTTAAGTCTTGGGGAGCGGTTGGATTTAAGAGGTTCACCATTTCCAGTGCCAGACCTAAAATAATCCATTTGTATCATTAGGCAGAAAATTTCACGTTATAATAAAACCTGACTTGTACTTATGTCTGACTGTTCTTACATAGCCAGAGCACAGATCTCTGGAAACCCAGGAAAAAATAATAACCACCCCACAAACAAACAACAACCAAAAACCCCAAACCAAAACCAATCCAAGAAAAGAGGGTAGGCAATACCACTGTCAAAACCAGAAGTGAGAAGTAAAGGCTGACAAAAGTGAGTTTGAAAGTGCCTCTGTTCCAACAGAGAAACTTGTCTACTAACAACTGGAAGTCTGTAACAAATTAATAATTAGAGAAGAAAATGAAGAAGTAAACAGGAAGAAGCAGGTTCTGACCTAATAACATCAAGAAACAGCATGAGGACCCACAGTCTCCTGTGGTGATGCAAATGGTGATACATTTGAAGTATCACAGTTAATTATAGGTCTGCTAATTTGGTGTTGTTGCTAAATAAATGTATTGTATCCTGTAGGCTTTGATAATGAAATACTGGTGGCATATCAGGCTTTAAAGTCTCACAGTAAGCTGGAGCAGGTATTTGCCTGTGTTGTTCAGAATGTTCTGTGTTTTTTCCTTTAAGCTCTTCTTGGTGAACTAATCAATAGTCATCTCTCAGTTGGCAGCCCAAGTAGATTCCTGGTGCGGGTAATGAACATGAAGCCTCCTAAAATTAGGTGCTCTAACATTGGGTATGATGATATGTACGTTCTTGTCTGCATTTGAGATTTCATTCTCCAAGACAAAAACTACTTTGTTGTAGCTGTACACTAATTTTGGAGTCACTTTGGATACACCCGGGGTCATACTTGGCAGCAGACTAGCACAGGCTTAACCATAGGAGTTGTGAATGGGTAAGTGCAATTAGGTGATGAGGTAGAATTGTTCCCGCTGGTGTCTCCATATTTAGAACCAGATTCATTTAAGATGGAGATGTGCCTCATTGGTTCTCGGAGAGTCTCAGGAGGGTCTGGCAGCTGGACAAAGCAGAAATTCATCCTGATGATAACACAGCGATTAAGGCACTCTGGAATGGCTGAATACTTACTCAACGTATTTCTACAATGTATTCTGCATATATTTTATAGTCAGAATAGATGTGCTGGTAATTGATAACTGGAAGCCTGTTACTGGAAATTATTTCTGCAAACTGTACTTTTCCAGTGGCAATAAAACATCTTAACATCTGCTGCTACCTTGCCGAAACGTATGGATTTGGCTACGTACTAGGAACTTAATAAGCCCAGTGCCTTCATCAGATGCTTTCCAAATCACTGTATCATATGAGGAATTCTTTAGGAAATTGAAACCGTGGTGTGTCGTAATGCATTTAGCAAATGACAAATGCAAACACATTGAAATATATATATGTGTATACAGGGAAGGGAGAATTACATCTCCTGAGTGGGATACTTACTGGACTGTGAAAGCAGTCTAAAAATCAAATAAAGTTCTAGAAACTATCCACCATGAAAACAATATTCTCTGTCTCTGAAAGCAGATGGACTAGATGATGGTTATAAAATATGTAAAACAATGAGCTAGATTCATCGATATATATTCCAGCTGTTTTACAATGATGGTAAAAAGCAGCAATAACAGTTAAATCAAGCTTATGGCTGATTTGCGTTGTTTGACTGAGTCAAAGCAGCTAAAGCAGAGTAGTTCCAATCAGTCTATGTCTGAGCAGATAGTGACTTGTTTCTTGTGCTGCAGTGTCCATCACAAAAGTTGCAGAGCTTTTGCTCTTCTACAAATTGTTCCAACTGGCAGTGAACAAAGCAGAAAAGGTTTTATTTAATTCTGCTGATCATAGCAGCTCTTATCCGAGAAAGGGTTTTTTGGATTTTGGACTTAGATGCAGCTCATTAGCACCTTGGTGCCACATCTAAGAAAAGAATCTTCCCTGAAGGGTTCTCAAGGCCTGGAACAGGCTGCCCAGGGGAGCACTGGAGTCCCCATCACTGGAGGGATTTAAAAGATGTATAGATGTGATGCTGAGGGACACGGGTTAGTGGTGCCTGGCAGTGCTGGGTTAATGGATGTACTTGATGATCTTAAAGGGTTTTTCCTGACTTCAGTCATTCTTTGACTGAGTCTTCAGAAGCTGTTGCAATGGAGTCTCGGTTCTTGGTTTTCAGTTGTTGTGAAGTCCTGTGTTTTCCTCAACTCTCCTGTGCATCATCAGCCATTTGTAATAGATATAAGTAACAATCAAACCAATGTCACCTAGAAACTTTATCACGTCCTTCATGGAGTGTTAGCTCTTAGTTTATGCTTCTTCCACTTGCTGCAGCCTTTAATATCGTTTGAGTTATCAGTTGATTACTTAAATGTGCCTAACGTGTTCTTTAATGTCATCAGCTCCTCAACTTCTTGCTTGGGGTCTCTCTGTCTGGCTCTCTTGGGGACCACATGTCCAGGGCTCCTATTGAAGTAAATAGTACCTTCAAAGCTTTTGAGGAATCTCAGCTGCAATAATCTTTACAAAGAGTTCACAGGTGGTGTAGAGCGCTTGTGTTTACACTTTCTATCTTCCATTACCTGTCTCATATACTAACTTCTAGCTCCAGTGTCTGAATCTCGAAAATCTAGCTGCTTACGGCAGACTCTTCCCAAGAGGGCTTCTAGAAAGCTTATTCTCATTTCTGTAAGGCTCTGAATGTACCTTATATCAGAATTATATCACCTTAGCAGTTCTCTAAATGGACATGCAAAGATCTGTGAAAAGACCTAATGGATTAACTCCCAGTGAATCACAGTTGCAGACTTTTCTGTTTCAGTCTGGACGTTAGGAAGAAAATGTTAACTGAAGGAGGAGAAAGGCATTGTAACATCTGTGCAGGGAAGAGTTTGAGTCATCATCCCTGGATATCAGAAGGAACTTCTTCCCAGTGAGGGTAGCAGAGCATTGGAACAGGCTGCCCAGGGGTGTTGTGGAGTCTCCTTCTCTGGAGAGGTTTAAAACCCACCTGGATGTGTTTGTGTGCGACTTGGTCTAAGTGATCCTGCTCTGGCAGGGGGATTGGACTAGATGATCTTTCGTGATCCTTTCCAATCACCTATGACTCTATGTTTAAAGGTCTTTTAGGTGTAGTGCTTAGAGATATGGTTTAGTGGTGACCTTAGTAGAGTAGGGTTACTGATTGGACTTGGTGATCTTAAGGCTCTTTTCCAAACTGGGTGATTCTATGATTTATATCTAGATGGTGTAAATATGTTGTGATCCTTTGTCACAGCTCATGAGGCTATTGGCAATTTGGTATGGCTTCAGGTATGTTTACATCAGAGTGACAAGCAGCTATGGGGAAGAGAATGATGTAGTATCAACCTGAGCAATTGTTTATTCAGGGGAAAAATCTAGATTAGGTGAAAAATATAAATAACTTGTCATATAGTTTGTTTATTTTCTGCAAACTTCTTTCAAAGTCTATGCTAAAACCAAACTAGAAGGTAAAATATTTAAGTTACTTCAATACTAACAGCATAAAGCTATTACTATAGCAATAGGCACTGGCCTAAAAGCAAGATTTTGTCAGAAACTGAGAAACCAATCTCTGCTCTCTTGTAAAACATTTCTGTGATTTACAAATCAAAATATATAGCTTTGAAGTTGTTCAAGCTTCTTAGTAATTTAGATGGCTTTGATAATTTGAGCATCCAAATTTGCTTGTTTAGTCTGTTGGGTCACAAATTTGATCTTTGGCAAGCAAATAAAAGAAAGTTGATCAAGTTGAATGAAGTTGAACAGATGAATATCTGTAGAAGGGCTTTAGACTGGATCAACAGGCACCTAATTAGTGTGAAAGATAATGAGAAATAGAATCCTGATCATTAATTTGTGGGTTTTTTCTCTCCTGTTTATAGATCTTAAATCATGAGCTTGGTACGAATAAAAAATGACATACATTTCATGGAATTTTATGAATATTAACATGACAGAAGTCTATAGACAAGGTGGTGTATATACTTTCAAAGGTATGGCAGAAATATACTTTCCAGAAGGTTTTCATTAATTGTATGATAAAATCATAATGCATCTACGGACAGTCAGTGACAGTCACTCAGGATTTTCCCTATTCTTTCTGTGCCTTTGCATAGCAAAGGTTTTTTATGCAACTGTATAATCATTGAAGATCATAACAGACCATAATTGGGAAGATATTTAATATTTTTATACTAATTAATAAATAATAATAATTAATGTAGTGACGTGGAAGTTGTTGGATAGTGTCTCAGATACTTGAGATTTTTCAAGCCATCCAGTGCATTTTGAATTTGAAGAATATTGCACATAAATGATTCAATAAATATCTCAAATTCCATGAGTAAAGGTATTTTTTGTTTCATCCACACAATAAATGTGAAGAAACAATAATATAAAGTTATATGTTGGAGGAAATCATTACTGATTCGTTGAATCTGTTGTGTTGCTATTCATCCAACAAATATTGCAATTGAAACCTCTATTGAAAGTTGCATGTTGACAATGATTTTCTTGTCAAAGTCTGTAGCCTGAATAGCTCGTTATAGTGTTGTATTTCACAAGGATACCTACTGTGTGTACTCACGTACGCATACGCTCTGACACAAAACTCAGTTGCAGAACCGGTGTAGATGGCCCCTTTCCTTCTCAGATATATTGAGTAAAATCCTGATAACGTGTCCAATAAAATTTTCTCTGCCAAAATATACTGCATCCCATTCATCCTGCTACAAATAATAAAATAAATAGGATATAGCATCACATTTCTTACTCTTTGTTATTTATGTTAACAATTCTTTCCTTCATAGATAAGATGGTTACCTCTCTATTATTAGTGGTTGTTGTATCTTTCAAATGAGACTACTTGGGTGTTTGCACATTTGGTGTGCAGATAATCGTTCACTGAACTGATGAGGGAAGATGCTTATTCAGTTAGACTATTTGATTAACAGCCATAACATATTGTCACTGCTTTCTGCTTGGTCTCAGGTTTTTAGTGTGACTTTTGCAGAGTTTGTTCTGTCTTTATATGCCATACTTCATCCTCTAAAATGGCGTGAGCGTAGCTTGATTTCCTTTGCTCTTTTTACATCCTGCCTATTTAAACCGCAATGTCTAGTTATAACATTTGCTGCAACGAAGCTCCAGTGTTAGTGTCTGTTGCGAGGTAAATGACAAACATTGTTTGTCTGCTGTGGGAAATATGGCATAAAATAATGAATTATGTACACTTTCAAACAACTGTACTGCAGCCATAACGACACTCTTAGTTCACCTTTGTTCTCTCTTGCAAATACTTAGGTTTACCTTGGAAATTGGCAGGATGAATATGATGAAGAACGGGCTATTAGACAAAGCTTCAAACTGGGGGTAGCACAAAGCACATTGAATTCTTTTCTTTTATAAGAGCACATTAATAAAGACTCAATTATTAAACCTGCTACTCAATTTATTCTATCATTTTGACTGTATTAGAGGTCAATGCATTTAAGGTTTTTTTTAATTATTATTATTTCAAGTGGAAATTAGGTTCTCAGAGAGTAAGTAGATGATAATAGATCCCAGCTCCTGGGCCCATGCACTGATATGTCAGTAGGATTTATTGTATCTCATACCTTCAGAGAATAAGAATTATGTGTAATTTTCTCTTTATTTAATGAGATTATATGCTGTTTAATAGGTGGTTTTGGTGTGATTTGATGGCAAATCCTTATTGAGAGATCCAAACTTCAATTTTATCGGTTTGGTTTCTTAATTTCCAATCACTTATTTTTGTACCTTTCTAATTTAAAGTCACAGTCACAGTTTAATATGCAAATTTACCATCAGACTCAGTCCTAGGGCTTCAGCTGTATATGAATATGCAGGTACAGTGAAAACTCATTGAACAGTTAAATGAAGAAAGATAAATTGCAAAATATGAGTTTCATTTAGGAGTTAAACAGGACAATGAAAGGGAGGGGAATAAGAGACCACCACTTGCACAGCTGAGACTGAAGCTCAAGGTCAGAATCTAGAACATGTTGTTACAAAGTAGGTTATTAAATATAATTTCATTATCTTAAAGGATTTTTAATCATTTCATTAAGGTACAGTGATAAAGATTGAAGTAATTTAATTTATTAACTGATTTACTATTTGTTTGAAAAATGAACTGATACCTTTATTAATTGAAATATTTGGAGGTTTTTTCCCCATAATTTAAGCAAATGTCATAAATGTATCTGCTGTCAGAAAATTCCATGTTGGTTCAGGCACAAGAAGCGATCAGATTGTTCCTGAGTTTTGCTTAGGTGTGAAGTAGGGAGAACGTAACAGCAAAACAAAATTGTACTTAGAGTCTTTTTCCATTTATAAATTAGGAAACAATGTGGGGTGTTTTTCCTTTCCTTTTCCATGATTTTGAAATGCATACTGAACCACAGAATCAAAGAATCTCTTTGGTTGGAAGGGACCTTTAAGATCATCAAGTCCAATCGTTAACCCCGAACTGCCAGACCATATTCAATCACATCTCTGTGTGCTGTCCTTACTGTCATTGAGGATCAAAGTTTTTAGAACGCTGGAAAGAGTGTTTTGAGAATCAATACATTATTAGAAATATTCTGACCACCTCTACATGATTATTTTTTTTCCTAGTAGACGTACGCCTTCAACACAAGAGTGATTTTTGGTTTTGATTGAGACAACATTTCCACAGTTAAAGTAAGATTCGTGTTTATCTATTTTCCCGAATCAGAACCTGAATTCAAAAGAAGAGTCCATAAATGGCTACAAATGTATAGTAGAAACAAATTCCTCATGAGAGACTTCATTGAATTCATTCTCTGGAGACACCAGCACCAGATTGTGTCAATTTAGGAAGAAATGAGATCTTGCTCTAGTATGATCCTCTGATTATACCTTTGCAATTTATCTTTAGCCCTAGAATATGAAATCAAAGAACCTCAAAAATCCACCTTCCCTGAGATTAAAATGTTGTTTTTCTGCAGATAACAGAGTACTTTCTTCTACCAAGAATTCTCTGCAGGGAAGAGTGACGTCTATTGATTCTGACAAAATCAGTAGGTTTTTCATTATGTTGGGTTTGAGCCCTACTAAAACTGAAGGTTAGATCCTGTTCTGGTGCTATTTGGTATTTTCTTCAAAGGAGAAAGAAATCTTAAGTTCCATCGTGTAGGATCTTTCTGCAGGGTAAGGAGAGTGTCTTATAAGTATCCAGGACATCTCAATTTAAATATTGTAACATGCAGCAAATGGAAATTTCATCATGTAAGTGGGATCTGCACAGGCAAACGCAGGTTGCTTCTTGACAATTTTACAAATAATTTAGATAATTATTTATTGCTGGAGAAGTTGATGTCAGGATTGTTTGGTGAATAAAGTGGTTTCTTGTGTTGCTAGCAGATTGTGTCACAGTTGTCAGCCCAAGCAATGTGCTAGGGTAATGGTAGTGTTCTTGTTATTGATACTTATTATTTATTGAGACTGTCACTGCAAGTGGTGCATATTAAATACAAGTCAAGCCAGGTTTTTCCTGGTAAAACTCAGATGAACTCATTAGACAAATCCTGCTTGAGCCAGAAATTCAAGAAAGAGAAAGGAAAATGGAAAAAGAGAGGGTAGGCATAGTCGATAAAAATTGTTTATTCAGAGTTTAAGGAGCATATACAGGGAGGTGAGGAAGTTCCATCTGGTCTGAATAGGGGCTGATATCGCAGGTGAGGAAGAGAAGAGAGAACTAAAGGAGCAAACATGATAAACTGGGATAGCGATGCTGCTTCACTGTGTCCTAAATTGACTGGTGTTGAAACAACATGATTTCCTCATTAGCTCTAAGTAAAAAAAAAAAGTGTGTTTTCAGTTTATAGGAACATAAAAAAAAATCATCAAAACTTCCACTTGTGTCTGATACAAAAAGAATTACAGCCATAATTCATGTGCATATTACTGGTGATTTAGGTTTCTTATTACTGTATTTTCTACAGATAATACTCAGCCTGAACTCCTAGATTCATCAGCTGAAAGCTTTTGGGAACAAATTTCCCCAGAAGTATTATTTGGGGTAATCATCAGACTCTATTAGCAGAACTCTTTCATAATGAATTCCTGTGCAACTTTGAGTTGATTTTCATGGAGAAATTATTCTTGGAAAACAATGAAATTAAAATCTTAATATCATACAGAAATAATTTCAGAATGGTGGTGTCTTTGTTAGATAGATCCAATGCAAGTTTACTAAACCTGAGCATATTTGAACTTGTGTGACCTCATGACACCTCATGTGTGTGCAATTCTCAGATAACATAAATTTGTTGCTTTCCCCTGTGAAGACAAGTATTAGATGTAGAAGTAAGATAGCCCGTTAAAACATCTATAATTATTAGCAGAACTTGTTTGACCTTTATCTTAGAAAAAATAATTGCCAGCCTAACTTACAGTATAATTCTTCTGACAACTTTAACTTTTGGACTCCGCTTCCCTCACAGAGTTGAGTAGTTGCTCCCAGAATTCATGGTGTTTAGAGAGAGATTTTTTTTTTAAGAAAGGACTGGCCACAGCATATTTGAAGGCAATTGTGAATTTCTTTTCAAAAGGCCCCAGGGAAACTCACAAAAGACTCTAAATAATTCACATGGCAAAAATGCATCTTGGAGAGCTTAACATCAATAAAGACTCTAGCCCTTTATAGTACTTTATGACTGAGTCCTAGTATACTAATTCAAGCTCTCGGAGGCAAAGACACCATATTCGCAATCTGCTCGGGTGCAAATGTGAGATACCATATGGGACTTAGCCCCCAGAGGGAGGACACAATAAACCCACAGTCAGAAGGCTTAAGTAAGAAGTGGGTTTGGTTTCTTTAGCATAAATAACACTTTTGCTACCCTGCATTTCATGAGCCTACATTTCTGGTGTGAATAATTTTGAGTAGAAAAAGTGTGATGGAGTAGAAATCTGTGTGGAACGGAAGATAAATTTAGGTCTGTAATGAGGGACAGTTAGAATTATGTGCCCACTGTGTCAGCTGTTAAAGGCATTTATCTTTGCCATTCAAAATGCAGAAGTTTCAAAACGTTTTCCTCGCAAGACTATTTCTTTCACTTTCTATAGATGTTTTGGGCTTCTTAAAAAATCTGAAAATAAAGCTTGCAGCAGAGCCCATGACTACTTTCCTATAGCCTCTGCTCAAGGGAAATGGAATCCAATCTGACTAAGTAGATTTTTTTTTTAATTAAAAATATACCACATCAGCAGATATAAAGAACACACAGGACAGACTTCCTAACATAATTGAAAATAATTACTCCCGTTTGGGTTAAAAATAACATCCTTTTTTCTTCATTTTAATAAGAATTTTCAAATTCACAAAGAAAAGATGAAACTTTCTGACTAATTTTAAATACAGTCATAGATATGAAGCCTGTTTACCAGTGAATTTCGCCATTCCACCAGCATGATCTAGCTAAGTTAAAAACAGTAGATCTTTGAATGTAGGTAGAAAGGTTTTATGCTACTACCGTTGATGTCAGTCTTACAGTTAACACCAGATTTTAGAAGGAAAGAGCAAACCCCAAAACAGTAATGAGAGACAAGGTGTGGAAAATGTCATCATGATTCCTCTTTTGGCTTACTGCTTTCTGTTAGAGAATTTCTTAACAGATTGCACTTGTTTGAACATAAGTGACTATTCCATGCTCATAGGATTGGAGTGAAGAATCAAGAAAAACATTGGCTTCATTAAATAAATAAAGAGCTGCAGAAAAGTGTAAACTTCACATGCAGTCTTGGTGAAGAGAACTCCTATGCCTCAGTTTCTAAATCTATGACAGTAAGTTAAGTAATTATTCCATTTGCAAGCATGACTGGTTCTTGCTAACTGAAATTTTCAGGAGTGCAAAGTTCTTTCTTAAATGAATCCTCTACGATTCGTGTTAAAGTCCTACGTGATATGACTGTAGTTGTTCAAACCATATATGCAAGTAGCTTCTTTGAGAAGGATGTCTAGGTAAGATTAAAATCATTAACCTTCCAGATATTTTCCCTTCATGTCTCTCTTCTCTACTGCCTCCCACTTCTACATCTGTCAGCTTTTACTGTTATCTTATGGTATTCTTAAAAACCTGTGACTTGACCCCTACCTTTTTCTTGGTTTGAGTCCATGTCCCCCATAAGGCAGCATCTTCTAAACAGAGACTGTAGAGAAATTCCCTTTCAAGTCCCATCAGTGCTGCTTATAAGCATCTGGAAGTATTTGCTATCAAATTAGCAAGGCATGTGCAATGTTCAGCACAAAACCCAGTGTCCTACAGTGCATGGTGCTAGATCCTATAAAAAGTATAAGAATTTCACATTAGAAATGTAATAGTTTCATAATATAATATTGTGTCTTCTGCTAACCTCTAATATTTAAAGTCTGTTTTAAAACTGAAAGATGGTGCTTAGTGACCTTTCAGAACTTATTAACATTTTCTACCAATGTCCAGTCTTTCTTTTGGTCTATTAAACTTTGTGACCTGGAAGTGGGGTTTTTTTTTTTAGTAATGTTCTGAAATTTGATGCTCTGCATTGACTAGAAATGAAACTTGCTGCTCTCCAGCTTGCTGAAAGTGCCATACTTCATCTTTTAAGTGACTGTTACCATGTTCTTCATAATCCCTTTTTGATAATTCATTCTAATAATGGGACAACTCATAAACTTTGTACCAGATTCCACTATCCTTGTGTTCTACATGTCAGTCTACACTGATATGGGAAGAGTAGGAAAGAGAAATTCTGAGAAAAGGAGTGCAAATTCTTGTAACTTCCTATTGAGCAGTGCCTGGAAGGTGTTAGCATTCATAATTCTGTGATGTCTAGAAGCCACATAAGTTTGTTCTTCTTCTGTCTTTAAACTTCTATGTGAAAATAACACAATTATGGGTCATATCCTCAATGTAGTTGCCAACAAAGGGTATGAAAGGTGGAAGATGGCATGTTCAGAAGTTGTCACTGGAACTGAAAGTCATCTCTGTCTGGCAAGTTAATTCAGAAAGCTTTGTTCATTCTTCCATCTACCCACCCATCCATTCATTCATTTTATCCATTCAGTTCTCCTTATGGTTTCAGCAGATGCTGAAGTGAGTCACAGCCTGTTTCCCCTGCAAAGGCACAGTTGTGTTAATGATGGATAGATCACAGAATCACAGAATCATATGCAAAGAGCACTCTTGGCAGAGAGGTCTTCAATGGTTGGCATAGGCAAAACAGCCCAACTCAGAATAAAGGGTAGATATGACTAACAGACTATCCATAATTGGCAACTGTTACAGGGGAGAGAAGTGGACAGGATTTGGTATAAAGCTGGGAGAATATCAAGTCAGTGTTCTCCCTTTTGGGAATGAAGGCAAACACTGTGACTCAGAGATCAGAAAGACTGTAGAACTGAAATCTGAGGCAACTTTGCCTCCATCTGTATTGGACTCAGTGTTAGGATCTGGCACTGTTTCTCAGAGTTTGGAAAGCTTGAATGATCTGGGTAGAAAGAGGAAAGCTAAAAATATCCATGAATTTCTCACAAAACCTACTATCCTGCATTACAGGGAGGAAAAGAGCCAGAAGACATCAGAATTAAGTGTTTAAATGCCATTAGAGTGATATCTTTGATCAAGGAATACTGAGTCAAGTATAGCTGGAGTAGATAGTGTCAGTGTGGTGACCCTCATCTAAATCTTCTCACAGTCAAGACCTTTAAACAAAAAGGAGGGAGAAGGCTAAAAATGGATACTCAGATATGAAATCTGAACTGGAAACCCTCTATGTCTGACAGTCAAACCCCAAATTAACTGTTAAGGACTAGTATGCATGCACTGTTACCAACACAGTATTCAGAAGGGAAATGTGATGGAGCTGGTCATTCTGTAGAACAAGAATGCTGGGGTCAATATCAAATGCTTAAAATTGGAGACCACTGAGAATTATAAAACCCTAAGTACTAATTCATTAAAATTTTATGTAATGGAATCTATTACAGGCTACTTAATCTCTCTAAAGAACGATCTAAACTACATTAAAAAATTGAGCTACACTGAGCAATTTCAGCTAAGGAATATTAATTAGACATTGAAACAAAATCTACTTAATTTTCCAAACATCAAATGCAGAGCGTAGTTCTGTGGCAAGGCATAATTTTAAAATCCTCAGTAAAAAGTCAATCACTGACTTGAAATCCAGCAATTCTGCAACTAACCTGTGATTAGTGCCTGGCTAGGCTTGCTCTGTGCAAAGAATTTCTGGCTAAAAACAAAATGAGAGAATGCTAGAAATGAAATCAAAAGAAGTGGAGAACTACTTATACTTGCACGGAAAGTAAAGACGAGACAACTGCTGAACCAGAAGGTGAGGCAGCAGCTTATTACAAATACAAATTGATTGCAAATGATGATGATGGGAAGTGCAGAGACAGTCTGTGCTCAATTTGGGAAGGAACAAACTACCTGTCCAGACATAGCTTGAGAGGTGGGAGTAGGATAACAGCTGTCACTGCTTATGTAAGTGGAGTGGATAGCTGCTCATTAACGATGGAGGCTTACACTGATACCACCTTAAATAGTGTGAGGAATAAAAATAAGCTGATGTTCCCTTGTTTTGTATCAGCTGCACGCTGTTTATCCCTGTTGCAAAAGATTACTGAGCTTTGTCTGGTCTTCCGGATGGAATAGAAAACTTGCAAACCCTAATAAATAGCAGACCGATTTTTCTCATAAGCATTAAAGAGGTTAGCCAAAGGACAAACTGAATCATGAATGTTTGCTAGTGATCCTGTTTAGCTTCCAAAGTTTGGAACATTACTAATATCTGTATTGGAAAGAGCTAAATCTAACGAAGTGGGGCAATACATTGCATCAATCTGTTGATATATTCAAGCTAAAATGACACAACTAGTAAAATATGGAAGCAGACTCCATAAGAAAAGGGAGGAGAGAAGAAAACCTATGAGATTAATGTCAGAAAGAATTTTTTTGTAAAACAGAAGCGTGTTTTATTTGACAGAATTTCAGGTCGAGCTGAAAAGGTCTGTTTGTGGTAGAGGAACATTGTTTTTCTCCCAAATATTTGAGGCATGACTGTCTGACATTTGAATAAAAGAACTTTTCATACAGAGAATGACCAGAGAACATTAGGTGGGTTAATAATTTGATAACAGATGGGGATCAATTTAAGTTCTTGATAGGGAGACATCATTAAAGAAATGTTCTTATGGGTTCCAGTCCAATATCCAACCACCTCCATCTTGTCAAATCATGACTATAGTAGACAGATTGCTGGGACATAAATAATGTCAGTATGATCTGAGACGCCTGGGAGAAAGGTCACAGTTCACCAAAACATATTCTGATGTACTTGAAATGCAGTGAAATATTTGGTAATACATACTCACTTTTTCTCACAGGAGAGGAGAATCTCCCTGTAGCCAGAGACCTAGAGAAGGTTTGGGAGTTATTTCAAACAGTCACCTCTATTTCCATTCACTGATATGTTTTTTAACGACAAGCTGCAACAGCTTTCCTTTTCTCTTTCATTTTGTTTTGGTTTGATTTGTTTTGTTACTCAGGGGTTTCCAGCCATCACAGGTTCTTGAGAAGTTAGGGTCTATATTTAACTCTCCAGACAACAGCTTTCGTGCGTTGGATCTTTCCGGTGTCTTAGCATTGAAAGTTTCTCTGAAGGAGGTTCTTTTCAAAACTATTCCTCCCTCGTTTTGTTCTGTTGTGCTCTGTAGTATTTTATTAAATTAATTATTTCTGGGTAAGAAAGAGGATGAAGAGATTTGCTTGCAAATGTTTCGTACCTAAAAAGAAGCCTCATTGAACTGAAATAATGACCACCCAAATTGCGTGAATTGTGCTTTTCACTCCACGGACAGGTGACTGCATTAGTCCCTACCATGCATAGATAAAATCCTACCTAGTGATTTAAAAGAATAATAAATAAATAAAAGCAAAGGAGAAGAAAGGCTGCATGTGACAATGTCATGCAAGCAGAAATAACACTATAACAGAAAAACAAAAGAGTAGGTATCAAGCACAGCCGCATCCTTGCAGATGTGAGAGCTTTTTGACTGGCAGGTGAGCTTGACTCATATGTACTTCCTAATGGAAATGCTATTTATACTCCATCAGTCCTTTCAGGTGTTCTTGTAGACTTATTCCAATTATTCTACTATTATAATAAATTGGGTGAAATCCTGTTGTGCCCCATCTTTTGTGCTGTGAGATGCACAATGGAATAGTTATTGCCGAACGGTGAGCTACTACTAGGACCGCTATTGTGTTAAAAGGAATGTGGAGTTTTTTCTGTCTTCTGTTTGTCCATTAAGGCCAAGAGATACAAAAGATGTGACGGTTAGCTATTCAGCGTGCAAACCTGTGGGAGTGAAACAGGATCATTTATGCTTTCAAAGATTTGTCTTTTTAGGATGTCTAAATGGATATCCCAATGGGAGCATTATTACTAAGATATCCTGAAAAGAAAAGAGCCTTCAAAGGTGTTTTACAGTTATAACCTGCCAGTGACAGTTTTAATTGCTTCTCCTCAGTCCAATGCTGAAGCTTGTCCTGTGAAACCACATCAAAACCTATGAATATGGCTATCCCTTAAGCCTGTGCTTTTGCTCGAGGCATCTGATAAAGCAATGCTGCTCTCATGCGGGGAACAAATTGGAAGCACCTATATTGATTGCAAATTTAAACTTGGACAACTAATTCTCATTTCACCAAGACTAGAAAAATACAGGCCAGATGCTCATTTTAAACTCTCTGGGTTTGAGGGATTTTTTTTTAATTGATTTCAGTGACGGTCAAAATACAGGTGTCAATACTAGAGCAGAGCCAATAAAGATCATTGGAGCTTTGATTTCAAACCAGCATCAGGCACTCAGTCTGGTCCATGAACAGAAAGAAGCAAGGAGGTAAGAAAGGAGGCAAATACTTATGAAAGAGACTGAAGAGGGAGAAGGTTCAATATTGTGTAGAATTTAATGTGGTTTTGCCAATATCTTGGAACTTAATTCAGTGTGAACTCCATTTCTTTGACAGTGCAATCTCATATAAAATAATCAGATCACAAATGCTCCCTTTCAACCCAACACATTCTATGATTCTATCCACAACAGGAAGTACAGAGCAACCACATTTTTTATATCCTCTTCCCATCTTTCAAAATGACCAGTGTTGACATGCTGCAAATGACTTTGCTACCCAATAAAGAATGCTAATTAAGGATGCTGACTTAACTTTTCTCATCTGTTTCTTTACTCGAACACTTAGAACAGTGCTAATTTGTCTGGCTATATAAGTACACCAGTTTCCAACTGCGTTAGTTACATCTCCATTTATTCCCTGTACAGACATCCCCTTCTCACACTGTCTTTAGTGTTTACGTGTGCATATGTGTGGTTTTCCTTCCAGCGAATTGTACTAACAGTAGAAACAGTCAGTCTGTTAATTCCCAGATATTATTTCTATTCCCATGTGGAAAAAGTTCCATATTTGCTGCCTAAGTATGAGAGTGTGCCCCCCCCACTTTTTTTTTAAGGACCTGAAGTTATCTTTTTCAGGGATACCAGGCTGGTTCAGATTCTTGCCAGAGGCAGTTCAGGGCTGGAAGCTGTTTCTCAGTACTTTGCCTGAGCATCCTGACTGTTTTCAACAGTCGTGGGTAAGTGTGAGGACTGAACATGCTGAGGAGAGCTTTCTTCTTCCTTTTTCCTCATCTTGTAATGATGGGGTAGTAGTGAGAGCCTCATTTTATTTATCTTTTAGAAAATTTAGTGATGCATGTGCCTGACCCAACTACACAGCCAGTGGGTGGTGTAGCCTGAAAGGCACTTGTGCTCTCTGCAAGTGGTGCTGCAGCTTTTCTGGCGTCAAAGTTAGACCGGGCTAAAGCTGGGGAAGGGCATATGATTAGAGTGAGAGAAAACAGCAAGTCAATAAAAGACAGAATATGAAAAGCAAGGTGAATTGGTTTTCCTGTAACCTCAGTCAACCTCTGGAAGTGATTGTCTATAGATGTCTACATTGACATATCTACACTGATGATCAGCCCTCCAGGTCAGATAGTTCAAGTTGTTGCCTCTGGCAGACAGGCCATGGTCATCTGACTTTGAAGCTGAAACACTCTTCTAATTTCTCTATTGCCTTCAATGTAGTTAACTGTAAGGCAGCAGGAATTGCAGCTCTCCTCTCCCTGTGTCACAGTTTAGCACCAGGTTAGCCCACAAAATTGTATTCTGCCCAACAGTGTGCACAGAAATGTCCTCCCACCCTCTGGAGTGGATCTCGTATGTCAGGAACAGAATGCCTAGCAGAATCACAGCCCTGGACTTCAGGAGGGCCAACTTTGGCCTTTTCAAGCAATTGCTAGGGTAAGTCCCATGGGACCAGGGTACTGGCAGGTAAAGGGGCCCAAGATAGATGGTCAGCATTCAAAGACCACCTCTTTGAAGCCCAAGATCAGAGCTTTCCAACAGGTAGGGAGCCAGAAGACCTGTGTGATTAAACAAGGATCTGTTTGGCAAACTCAAGAGGTAGAAGAGAGTCTGTAGATCATGGAAGGAGAGAGTGGCCACTTGGGGTGATTATAAGGCTCTGGTGAGAGAACATAGGGATGCAACTAGGAAAGCCAAGGCCTCCTTGGAATTAAACCTGGCAAGAGAGGTCAAGGGCAACAGAAAGGGCTTCTTCCAATAAATTTCAGGGAAAACTAAACCTAGAGGCAATGTAGGCCCCCTGCTGAGTGAGGTGGGTGCCCTGGTGACAGAGCAGAGTGAAGATACTGAACACTTTCTTTGCCTCTGTCCATACTTCTAGGGGCTGTTCTGATCTCAAGCCCCAGATGCTGAGGCTCCAAAAGAAGTTGAGGCGAGAGAGGAGCTTGCCTTGGTCGATGAGGACTGGGTTAGGGATAAGTTGAGCAATCTGGAAGTACATAAGTGCAGGGATGCACCTGTGAGGCAGCACGAGTCATTGCTAGGCCACTCTCTATAATCTTTGCTAAGTCATGGAGATGCCTGTGGACTGGAGGATAGCAAATGTCACTCCAATCTTCAAAAAGACTAAGAAGGAGGACCCAAGTAACTACACACTGGTCAGCCACACCTCCATTCCAGGCCAGGTGATGGAACAATTTGTCCTTGATGCTGTCTCTAGGCACATCAAGGACAAGAGTGTTATTAGGGGCAGTCAGTATGACTCCACCAAAGGGAAGTCACACTTGATCAATCTGATAGCCTTTTATGAGGATATAACCAGGTGGCTAGATGATGGCAAAGCCCAAAAGCCACATTGTCTGTTGAGGATCAGTATCACCATCATCATCAGTTACTGATGATGCATTCAAGAGATTAGGCAAAGTGGATGTAATACCTCCCCCCAACACACCTAAGGAGAGTCTGTAACACTTAGATGAATAAGACTCCTTAATCACTGAACATTTTAGGGTTTTTTAATGGATGTTTATCAGTCAGTATGTGACAGACCACATGCCATCATCGTTAACTGCTCTCTTATACTATTGGGCATTTTTTTTACAGCATCAGATGTGATATCCCTTCATCCTTCCTTCCACGTTCGTTGTCTCAAGTAGACATTTTGTTGGAACTTGGTGTTTTTCACTCCAGCTCTCCCTACAAATTATTTCAGAGCATTTTTGATGCTATTATTATTCACTGTATGCTGGGTGCTGTCTTAACTCCAGCTTCCGGCTCCATCCTGCTTTTACAGAGGTCTTTTTGTCACCTGTCTAACATTGCAGTTTGGTTGGTTTCCAGCTCAGTGCACACCCGTCTCTCTCACTCACGTGCACACAGGCACCAACACACACACAGAGCCCTTCCCTCCTTACTCAGCATGCATACCAAACATAAGAAATCAAAGCCCACGGCAAGGCTGAGCCTGTTAGAACCAGTGGGCCTGGTACTGATGAGTATATTGATTTTCTACGACTTCCAGGGAGGTAACAACAAACATCTTATCATTGACTGTACTGCGTGGTCTTAAGTCACTTCTGCATGCTGCAGTCCAGATATGCTCTTTGCTCAGCACAATACCACATACTGTGTTTTCATTTTCAAAATTCACTATCTTTCCTGGAGTCTGAGGAATACTGTCTGCTTCTGCTGGAAACACTGCGGAGGGTTTGTGTAAAACATTTTTCACAGTTCTTACTTGGAATTCACTATCACGTCGGAAGAGTTGATTTATAATCCTTATTGTAGTTATTCTGAGAACTTATGTGACACAAGACATCTCCTTTATTCTCTAATTTACACTTAAAAAGCCAGAGGTCTGTATTTTCAAAGCTGAACTAGCATCTAATTCCAGTGGGAAAGCCCATTTAGCTTTAGGATCTGGGATTAAATTATATGTTCAAGGGTAAAATAGTAGCCTGTAGCTATGTGCTTAAAACTAACAAGTCCTATTTTGAGTTATCTGCTTTGTCAACGTTTTAAAGCTTCATTTCTACAGAGCAGATAATTTCTAAACATTTTACTGTGATATCATTAATGTAATTACACTCCTGAATTGTCTCACGTATGTTGGGTCATCTTGCTGCTATTGTTGAAATGATTTTTAATGTTAGAAGTAAGGAATCTGGAAACAGAGACTATGGGAAGGCTGCTTTGCTCCTTTGCAGTACTATCATTTTGCCTGATTGCTTCTGGAAGCTGCACAGCTCAAGCTGTTCCCTCTCTTGTTGCTCATCTTATCTTACACTTAGTGTCCTAAGTGGGGCTCAGGCTGACTGTGACTAGTCACTCCACAGTGAAATTTCTGTGTTATTCTACAGGGCCTGAGCACTGGTCTAGCATTTCAATTGTGATGCCATGGCTGGTGTGATTCACAGGTGGCTGGATCTGAGCACAGCAGAAGCTCACAGGTTGCTCTTTCTACTCGCATTCCATCCTTTCTTTCGAGGTTATGACTTTTTCACTTCTAAGCCACTAAATCATATATGGAGTATTTTGGTTTTGGTCAGTACTATTCCTCTATCATATTTGTTCCCAGAGAACCTTTGATCTAGTAGAAGATCAAGGATATTTTATGATCCTGGGAGATGTGCACATCACAGCTTCACCGTCAGCACAGACATCTCCCAGGCCAGACAGCTTGACAGCTAGGTCATGGAGTAGGGGGCAATAAACCACTTGCTGCTTTGCCTGTCCAGACTGAGGATGAGTTCAGCACATTTGTTCCCTTGAGAAAGGTACAACCAACAGCTGTACAACCAACAAAGGTAAATCCCAGTGTTGAACTGAACCAGCGTCAGGGTTGAAAAAACGCCATCAATACCTTTTCCCATCTATTTTCTGTGGGTCTGAATTCTATTTCTGTTCTAACTCATAATGATGGTGAACATGACTTAAAGCCCCTTAGAGCAGATACTTTTTCTTATATGCTGGCAAAATGCTAGACTATGGGGATTTGATTTCTTTGGGGTTTTTTTCATGCGTGTAATATTGGTTGTTAAGTAGGAAGATGAATTAGACCAGAAGCTGCAGAGCAGATGGGCTGCTGCTTTTTGTACAATTCCTGCATAAGTGTGTGGAGTGTCTGTTTGCTGCTTTCATATGTGGCTGAACAAATTTGAAATATAACTGTAGGCCCTACACTCCTCAGAGGAAAGGCTGAGGAAGCTGGGTCTCTTTATCTTGGGGGAAAAAAGGAGATGGAGAGATGATCTTGTTTATGTTTATAAATACGTGAAAGGTGGGTTTATGTTTATAAATACGTGAAAGGTGGGTGTCAGGAGTATGGAGCCAGGCTCTTCTCAGTGTCATCTAATGACAGGACAAGGGGCAACGGGTGTGAGCTGGAACATAGGAGGTTCTACATCAGTATGAGAAGGAACTTCTTCACAGTGAGGGTGACAGAGCCCTGGAAGGGGCTGCCCAGGGGGGTTGTGGAG
>JAOXOE010000405.1:42298848-42331893 GCA_028565055.1 Phoeniculus purpureus | reverse complement strand
TCTCCTTCTCTGGAGATGTTTAAGACCTGCCTGGGTATGTTCCTGTGTGACTTGGTCTAGGTGATCCTGCTGTGGCAGGGGGATTGGACCAGATGATCCTTCGAGGTCCCTTCCAATCCCTAGTGTTCTGTGATACAGAAGTATCACTCTGCCAGTTGAAAAGAATCATTTTTACCAGTGAAATTTTGAAAATCTTGAGTTGTTTTAAGATCCAGCATAACCCGGCTTTTATGGAGTATTGTGTTAGAGGCTTTCGTGCTGCACTCATGTTGAATGTATTCTTGTTTTCTCTCTTTTCTGATGTTACATGCGTGGAAATATACACTGCTGTGTGGCTGTAAATAAAGTTTCATGAGGTGTTATGTCAAATGGTCTTATGGCAAATTCCAATAAGGATATGAGATGCAAAACAGAAAAACATGAATTCTGTCTTAGTGGCACACAGTTCATCCTTTATTCCTTTCCTTTTTTATGAGTTCAATAATGTTTCACTAATGATCATTTGGAAAATATGAATAAATTCCTTCCACAGAAGAGACGCAGTAATCATCGTTTGTAGCACAGAGGGAGAGCAATTCTAGACTTCTCAGTGCTAAGCCCTGCTTAAACCCAACCCAGAAAGATGTTACCTTTGCTGAACTTAATGATTAATTTATAAAAGTGTATAAAATGAGATTTGTCTTACCAAATGTTTGAATCTCTCTGTTTTTTACGTGGCAGCACTCTGAAGGTAGTTGTTGACAATCTCAGCTCGGAAGGCTCCACTTTATTTTTGGTTTGTTTAGTCCCTCTTCCAGTAAACGCCAAGAAATGTTTTCTGTGAATTTGTCCTCTGGAGCCTGGTCATTTGTGGTGCCTTTGTTGCAGTGGCTACAAGGTGTCACTCTGAGGGTAGCTATTGATGGGAATATAATAAGTTTTTTAAAAGAACTGTCATAGACTTTAGTGAGCGAGAGGCTCAAGACAGATGAGATCAGGACAAAAAGTCACTACAGAACCTTCATAAAAAAGATTTCCAAAGTGTTGTGTTTAGGTTTGCCTTGCTCTAGAAGTGGAGAGAAGTTAAGAGTGAGGGGGGAGACAGATGAAAATAAATCAAGGTCTTAACTGTTAGGAGGAGATGGGAAGTGAAGTTACCCACAACATAGGTATCTGAGAAGACATTCTGCTACAGCTCTAGCATAGCTGGTTGTGAAATAAATACTCCCATTTTTGATTAAGAACTTCTGGATTGGGCCTGATAATGTTTAATTAAGGCAGTAACTTAGAAATCTGTTTTTAAGCTCATATTCTGTCCCTTCACCAGTCACTGGAGAATGTCTCACCCAGTGTCCTTTAGGGCTTTCATCTTTGTTCTGAGCCCCTTACCCTATGGAGAGAAGTTAGAAGAGATTGCCACAAGCTGGCCAAAAGGATGGAAAGTTGGCTTACTTCTTATGACAGGTGCAAGCTCTTGTACCTAACTGTGGTATGCAACACCCACGTGGTGACCAGGAGAAAACAATTACTGAAGTAGCCAGCATCAGCAGGTATGTAAACAGCCCACTCTGACCCCTACTAAAAGGAAGGTGGGAGAGAAAGCAAGTTGGTGGGTGTTCTGCTGAGAGAAGTCTATGCCAGGAAAGAGAGAGGACAGGTAGGTTCTGCTATTCATCTGTTAAACCAAAGACATAAAGAGTTAAGCTTTAATAGTTGTGTTTCTCATTAAGCTCTTTGTTGAAATGATGTTAAATATGTGCACTTAAACTGTAAAATTTGTTCCTGTAGCTAAGGCTGTAGATGAGAAATTTGACCTTAATTTTTGGAACGCGCATACAGCTTTATTGTCGGGAAAAAAATCCCATGCTGTGGAGTGAAGGTCTAATTGCAGAGAAGTTGGAGTTGTTCTTTCACTTAGATGTCCTTGTGTGTGTTCAAGTTGCTTCTGCTAAGTCGCTGTCTGTGTTCTCCTGTGGTTGTCTCCCTGTGCAGGTTTTTGTGCACATGGCATACGTGGTATCAGATACTGTGTTTGAGGCTAAATGTCAGATTGCAAAGCTGTGTGGTGTGACCTGGAGTATGGAAGGGGATGTTTTTCCAGTGATGGTTACTGGAAGAGATCTGTCTTTCTCGGTTCTACTTATTTTGATCACCTGTGCTGACATTGCTGATCCCTTAACTCTCTGTAACCTGTGTCTGAGGTGCAGCCTTTGAGGAACACAGACTTGTGAGTCCGTATTTGTTGTCCCCAGGCAGGTGGGACACACGCATTTTGGAAGCTTCCTCTGAGGGCAACTCCTTGAAGGTCTTGAAGATGTGCTTTATTTTTAGTGTCCCATTACTGGGTGGCCCTAAAATCCAGTGAGGACAAGTAACTGAATTTCTGAACTTGAGCACTTCATGCTGTACTTCCCTAAAGTCAAGTCAGAGGGGACATCAAAGTGACCAGAGCCTGGCTTAGAAATAGTGTGGGATCTATTCTGTATTGAGAGTCGTGTTGGATCTGGAGAGGGAAGTTGGTAGGCTGCAGGAGGAAGGTGCAGCACCCGTATATCACAGTACTGCTGCTGCTAGAACCCCACTTGAAAGGCAGTAAGGAAAGCAATATATCATGGGCTGACTGTTGAATTTTCTCTGTGTCTCTTGTGTTATATTGCCTGACCCCCAAAACTGCTGATGTGTGCTGTCCTGAGATGCTGTTTTCTTCCCCAGTTGACCTGCTTCCCACTAGCAGTTTAAAAGTTGGGGAGTCGTCCAGATTTCATCAGAGCTTGAAATTCAGGCAGAGAGATTTAGAAGCCTGAGTTAATGGTACTACAGCCTATTCCCACTGAGCTTTTGTCTGAAGGTTGATGGGGTAACACTACAGGTGACAAAGAAAAATGTCATATCAAGCTAATGCAAATGGACTTCCATTTCAGCCTTGAAACTGGTGCTGCTGGTTGTGGTTAAAAACTAGTCTAGGAATGCTAAAGCTAAATATAACTTAAGAAAATACCAATATTCGATTATCAGGAAAAAGATGTGTTTCATGATGTGTATTTCTAGGGGGCATTTAAACAGAAAGCGATCACTATAGTGATATCCAAAGAGAAGGACATGGAGGTAGAGGAGTAAACAAATACCAGAAGTTATCAGGGGGCTGAAAAACCCCACTATGCACAGACAAGATGGGAATGGCTGCAAAAGTAAGATTAAAGAAACCACTAATATCAGCACTGCAAAACCAGTCAGGAAGCCAGAGTGTCACTCTCTCAAATGTTTCACCTGTACTTGTCATCAGTAGCAGGACTTGAAAAGTTAATGAATATGCCCTTGTACAGTAGCCCTGGGAATCGCTGCCGTTACCAAATTAAGGATCTAGAGAATGAGTCGGAGAGACACAGGTCCTGTAACTTTGTGCATCTAGTCTGACCTTGTCATCTAGCTTCCATCTGTAGCTGCTGGAGAGACAGCGGTACTTGCAGAGGGCAATTCAATTTCCCTCTCTTGGCTTCCTGAAGCCATTGAAAAGCTTGACTATCAGTAAGGTTTCAATGAATTCTACTTTAAGTGATGCTTTCAAGGACATGTAAACCTTCTATGGCTGTTTGGGGAATTGAATGCAAATGTTTTTCTTATGCAATTCAGGAAAGCATATAACTTTTTATAATAGTGCCATAGACATCAGAAAGTACCAGCACCAGCCTCGGAAAACCCACTGAGACTTTTGGTGGAAATGAGGTGGAGAGGTGCAAAGTGTCTGCCTGTCTGTACTGCTTACACAGGCTCTCAAACACTTAGACCTTTCAGCATGGGGCCAAAGTACAGCAAAATGTCCAGTATAGGGGACAAAGCAGTCCCCACGTCTGGAGTGACTTCTCAAAAACTGGAAAAAAAAAATAAAAGAAACAAACTGCTCAATTCTATTTCAATGGGAGGGAAAATTTCTATCTCTAAATACTTGTATTTAATCTGATTTATTTTCACTCCAGTGACTGAACTGAAAATCTCTTAGTTGTCTCTTTCCCTCCATTCAGTTCCACCAATGTAAATAAATAAACTAACACTGTTCTGCAGTCGTGGAGCTCTTTGCAGATGTTAAAGTACTCTTATACTGATCAACCTTTCTAGTGACAGCTTTGTCTCTAGTTTATTAGGGAACATAAAATGCTGTAGACACTAACCAAACCTGGGCAGGATGAGTAGCTGTTTTCTGACGTAGTCATCTTTCTGCTTGAAACCTTTGCTCAGTATCCTAATTAATCAAAGCTTTCAAAAGTCAATGCAATTAAGAGCAAGACAGTTCTAATGGACAAACTGCCAGCTGTCTGTGCTGCACCTAAATAAAGCAGCCCGTTAGTGTAATCACTCCTTTGGCACAACGGAGAGAACCTGACCCTCCTCTTTATCTTGTCTCTAAATATCCATGTGTCTGTGTGCTCCCACTAGACGTTGTTTCCCTTTTTTTAGAGAGAAAGTGAAATGCCAAAGTGCCGGATCGGTAGGGAAAATGACCTTACTGGAAAGACAAAATCTGAAAACTAACCACCTTGCCACTTGTGATTGCAGAGAATAAAACCTGCTATTTGTGAACCTCTCAGGATAAGGAGTACTTGAGCGGGAATGGTGTGAGCAGACTGCAGGGTTTCTTAAGTAAAAGGGGGGGGGAAGAATCATTATTCTGTTTTGATCCCTTGTTTTTCTACTGCATAATGCATTCAGCTCAGCAGTCAGTCTGACATAATAAACTTGGTGCGAGTGAACTTTCCTCTTGAAGTGCTCTTAAGGCGAGCAGGTAGGGAAAACTGTATGAGGACCAGTAACACACCTGACAGAGCTCCCTCCAGCTGAAAGCACATCAACCGTTAAACGCTTGATAGGATTTGGGGGCTGAAGTGTGGCCAAATAATAAATGAAAGTTGATTGGATGGAAGCCAGTAATTGAAGTCTTGGTTAGCATGAGCAAGACAACTCAATCTTCGATACTGCTGTGCTGTGGGTTTTGTTTGTGGTTTGAGTTTCTGGGGGTTTGTCTTTAATTTGACTTGTTTAACTTTCCTCGAGCTTGCTTTACATGATCAGCCTTATCTTTGATCGCTATAACTTCCTAAAAGTATCCAGGTCCTATTAAGCTTACTCTAGCACAGCGCAGCTCTCACATCGGATGGAAGTCTGTGTTTAGTGATGGAAGTCTGTGTTTAGTTAAATTTGTCAGCCATGCATAGGTGTTGGGGATCTCATGGGGAAAGTCAGATGCTACAGGGACCAGCTGGATGATGCTGTTCAGCTTCCATCACTGTACATTTTCTGTGGCAGGTGGCTCTAGCCAAAACTGAGCTAAACAGAGCTGATTCAGCTCTGGGAGAGGAAGGTGGACTGGCTGGCATTTTGCGCTTCTCTGAAACCCTATTATTTGAGATATGTGTTGAAAGATAAGATCTCATGGTAAAATGGAGCAAAACAGATCATCCTGAAGTATTCTGCAGTTCGAATGGATTGGGAATCAGTTTAAATGGGACTTGTGTCTTTGCTGTACTGGAGCTAATGCAACAATCTTCCCGGAAGCCCTTCATCAACTGCGGGGGTTTTGGCTGCTTTAACCTCTGCTGCTGATTTTGATCTTTTCAACTTGTGTAGCTGCATATACAGCAGAGCTGTTCACTTGCATCTTATTTTACGTTTCACTCTCTTATCTATGCACTTGTGCACATAGACAGACGCTAAAAATATTGAAGTACAAAGCTACATTCGGTGCTGTAGTGTGATCCTAGAGCCAGTCTTTCAAGGAACAGCAGGGGACGGTATTCTTGACGCCTCTTGGCGTTCGTTGCCATTATGCTGCACGGCACAAGTCCTCTGACAAAGCTACAGTACATCCCGTGCAATTTTAAGGTGTCTCTATGAGACATTAACCTCAGTCAGAAATCCAAAGGGATCCTGCTGTTCGTTTACCTGTTCTTATTTACAACGCTAACAGTAAATATTAATGCGAATGCAGGAGCGTGTGGGTCCGTCAGAGATGGCATCAGTAAGCCTTGATGCTGTTTAAACCTCCAGAACGTGACAGTTGTCAGCTGCACGTGCAGAAAGAACCACAGGAAGATCACTCTTGGTGCAGATGAGGCTTGTGTGTGGTTTCTTTTGACTGATAAAGACAAATTGCTAAAAATTATATACCTGTTTTCATATAAATCTCTCAAGGTGCATGTGACTAGGCTGAGACAGGAGTAGGATGCATTAAATCATACCGTGGTTCAATATTTAATTACTGGAAGTTGGAATAGCTGTGCCTTTTTCCCCCTTTTTTCCTTTTAAAAACAAACCTGCTAATTAAGTCTTCATTTAAAATTGAGTGTCTTGGATGCAGAATTTGTTGCCTGCGAGTGTCTGACTGACAGAAGATATAGTCTCAGTTATACAAGTCTGTCTCCAATGCTATTTCCTTTCTCTCTTCACTCTCCACCCCTCATCCTCCCCACAAGCAAAAAAAAGAACAAACATAGATGAAAAAACATATGATGGCCTCCATATGGACATTTTATGACCTGAAAGATATTAAGGGAAGTTGCTGCTTTTTTTTTTTACTGCTAGAAGTAAAAATGTCCTGGGCTCCTGGGAAATAAATAAGCAGTGAGTGTGGAAGCACACCAGCAATATGATATTACAGACTCTGCTCTCTGTCTAGCTCACCAATAAAAACACAATTTTGATTATAACTATGAATTCCACTTTCTCAGTACAAAAAGGCTCTTCTAATACCTTTGCAGTTATCAGAAATAAATTAAAAACGTTAAATTTAAAGAGCACACCACAGAGCGGTTCTCTCGTGCATTAATAGCAGCTCACTAGGTAGAGCTCAGGTGGCTCTGTTTTACCTGCCTTTCCAGAACGTCTGCAGTTACACTCCAGCATCTGAAAATAAGAAAATACCCAAATGGTAAACACCAATGCAACGGAGACTACATTTATTTCTACATCCAAACTAGATAATTCCTAATGTCTACCTACAGTCGTTAAGCTGCTTTTTCTTTAGTAACCTGTGGTGCTTTTGCAGCTGAGGCAGGAGAGCTCAGCATGAAATAATAGACCACAGGTTGCAAAGGGGCATGAAGGTGCGGGAGGAAGCTATGGACTTAGGATATGACAGATGCCTTCTCTGGCAGGATTCAGTTAGACAGTTTTTGCCTTTTCAAGGCAGGAGGTATTTAAATGGTAAGCAATAATTATGGTGGACTCTCTGCTCCATAAAAGCTTCCTAATGTTCAAACACAAAGTATTCTAGCATCTTAGCAAGTACATTCAAAGTAATATTGGCATGCAATTTGTGTTTCCTAGACTTCCAACGATCTTGGAAGAACATAGGGGTAATCTTAATTCCATGTTAATGAAAGTGCATTGTCGGTGAGTTTTCCAGACAATTATTTTTCTTAAAGGTAAAAGAATATTTTCTTTGTTATAAAGGTTAGTTAAGTAGACTAAATAAAGTTCAAGAATATCTGCGTTTCCCACAACACTTGTTAGAAGCAGGTCATTTTCCTCTTTGAGGTGGGGGAAGAGGCGAGCTAGTTTCCCAAGGCCACCCTGCAAAGCTAAAAGTAAGACTTGAGACTCTTAGGTCCTGACTAAGCAGCCTATTTGCCAGAAAACCAGCTATGCTGTGACTGCATAATGCTATTTGCTTTACCTCCAGTGGCCTTATTCAATGTGTTACGGTGGAGTTTGTGCTTTTCTATGTTTGGAAACTTGTTTGACTTGGTGGGATGGAACGAATGCACAGGAATAGGCATTTCTATATTTAGGATAGTTTTGCTAAATTTAGTCAGAAAAAGAACTAGAGAAAGTATTATGTTGTGGATGCAACAGCATCAGACCTGAGCAAGAAGGCTGATACATAGCTCATGCTCCATCCTCATGGCTCTGCACCGCCTTTCTAGCATTACGTGCAATTGCCCACTTTCATTTAAAGGGTATTTTCTAGCTGGCCCTGTGGCATCACTACCACATTTAATAGTTGGTGGTAGTTGCCTTCTCTGCCATGCAGGTGCCAAGAGTAGGAATTTCCTAGATAGTCACATAGCACATTCGATATGCGTGCTGAGCTGAGCATCTGCCCAGCAACATCTCTGTTCCCCTGCAGTGCTCCTGAGCGCCATCCCTCTCCCAGACTGGTGCCTGTATCCAGTAACAAGACAGCTTATTTCATGCTCATTTCACTTTGGTCATAATTGCTATTTTCAGGACCCTTCAACAACACAAGTCCCTTGTAGAGACTATGAGGTCTTGTGTTTTCTTTCTTTCCCTCCTTAACAGTCAGTGTGTGTATTTGGGGTGGCTGATTTTGTCCTCAGCCCCAGAGCCAGCTCTCACTGATGGAGGAGCAATAAGTTATACTTGGCCTATTTGGTCCCAAATTCAGGGAACCATTTTCTTATGCTTCAAGTACTCAAAATGCCTCTGTTACTTTTCCCTCCTGTGTTAAAATTACCTCACAGGTTTTTAAAACAAACTGATCCATTTCCTCAAAGTCATGTTTCAGTGTGACCAGAACCATTACTGTATTCTGAAGTGTAAAGAGGAAGTCAAGGAAATGGTGAGTTTGGTTAGGAGATGCTAGGGTGGCACGTGTAGAGATCAGCCTGTGCTAAACCAAGTTGTAAGTATGGAGGAAGTCGTAACCACGTGATGCAGTCCCTAAACCTGATGTAGCATGACCACAGTACTGACAAATTTGCTGTTGTATTAAGGGCTCTCAGTTTTGGATACTTAAATTTGACTGTCCAACCTATTTACTTAGACACGACTGCTCCAGGCTTAGTTTTGAAGCTTTGTGCCTCTGCTCAGGTGTCAGGGCATCATCAGTCCTTTCCTCAGAAGAATCTTTGGACTATTTAGCATATTTTGAGTAAAAGTTTCCTTTGCTTCCAGGAGATGTGGATGACTGCAAATCAACGCAGCCAGTAATTTAGATCTTGACACGTTTATGGAAGACACCTAAACAAAGAGCTTTATTACCTTTCTGTAGCAGAGCTGTTGCTTCTCTCATTACTGTCTGCTGAGTGTCAGATCTCCGTCTGTTCTTTAAATGGCAAATACCCACCTTGGACTACAAGTGAAAGTGCCCAGAGGAGTAGGTGAATAGTCATAGTAGATGGAATGTTGATTAGCTTAAGCAAGGTTGGGCCTGGTTTGTACTTGGGTGGGAGAACAGTCTTAGTACACCAGGTCCTGAAGGCTTACCCTGCTCAGGGGAGGCTGGATGTAGATGATCTTTTGAGGTCCCTTCCAACCTCTAACATACTGTGATCATAGTGCATGTTTGTGCTTGTTCTTGAACTAAATGTTGGAAACTGGGTGACCATGAACACTGAATACTTCCTAACTCCAGAAATGATCCCTTCAACTCATTAGTATTTCTGGACGCTTTTAAGGTAAACCTATATTGATCTTTTAGGGGTTTTCCTAATGAATTTTTATTTCATTTGTTTTATAATTGCCAGCAGAGCCTGGGGGATGTTTTACATTGCTACTTGATGCTCTGGCACAAGCAATTGATTGCCAGGGTATAAAAAGACCCCATGCATTGTTTTGTTCCCTGTCAATGAATGATGCTGTATCAGTCGAGCTCTGTGATGTGATGACACAGGCACATTTAATTTGCTGTGCCTTTCTTGATGATGCCCTCATAATTAAACTGATCTTCAGCACCTTTTTGCCATGAGGATTTGAGAGTCAGAAATGTAAAGGATAATTGATACAGTTTGGAAAGTTCAGCACTTCACCTGCCACAACAATGACTTGATTCATACTGTAAAGCTTAAATTCACTGCTTCTGACACCTTTTTTGTGTCTTTGAGGAAAAACGAGCAGGGTAGTCAATATTCCTCTTAGATTATTGGAAAATATGGGTTTGGTTCTGTTCATGTGTGATTTCCCCTCCCACATCCCCCCTTGGAGCATGTTAAGAGTATAACAATCTTTTCAAATGGCAAATTAAAAGCACCCTTGTTTTCAGCCAGTCTTTGAGACTACAGCCCTCTCTCATGGGAACACTGGTTAAGGCTTGCAAACACGTCGTTATCTTCCTCTCTGTTGGTTATTTTTGTGTTGTGGTGGTTCGGTGGGTTTTTTGCTGTTATTGCTGTTCCAAAGTGTAAATTGTTTCCTGCCACTCTATGGAATTTTTCTCCTGTAATGATATGGAAGGAGATAACTACTCATAGTGCTGACAGAGGTAAGAGTACTAGAATAAGTATTACTACAGATACAGAATGATATACTGCTAGTGGGAGTAAACTCAACAAAGATTCATGTCCCAAAGCACTAGTTAGTCTATCAGCACTTCTGCCATTATCTCTTAGGCTACAAATCTGAGAGAAAGTTTCAAGGTCAGCTGTAACTGTGTTGAAAATCTGGAGAGCTAAGAGAATCCCAGTGAATTAGTAACTACCTTCTTCTTGGATTGTTTCTAATGTGAAGCTGCCTTGATGTTTCAGATTTGCTGGATCAGCGTAATAGGGTGGTAAGAGTAAGTAACTTACACAGATAAAACTATATTTTTAGGAGGGGGGAAGTAGTGTTTGACATAAACACCAGATGCTTTAGCCCACAGAATATGTGAGTTCAGAAAGAATTTATGTTGAAACTTATAAGATTACCTGTGTAAATCGACATACCAATTAATACTGGTACTATTGTAACTTGTCCAGAACAAACACTGACTGAATCAGGTCACTTAACTTAAAACTCTTCCTAATTGTTTCAAAGCCCTTGGAAAAAGAGGGGGGGAAGAAAGGATGAAGTAACATGCCTACCTCTAAGGCCAAGTTATGACTTTTGTGAGATCCTTACATCTCAGGAACAATAAGACTCTCAGTCTCTAAATAAGTGTTATTTTCATTTACTTTATATAGAGAATTTTTGAAGTGTTAGTTCCACAGGGTTAATGTTTAGTCCATTAATAATGGTTTTTTTCGCTGACTGGTCTGTAAAAGTTGCCATCCTGATCCTTAGTGCAAGACTTCTCAAATTCCTTCTTCAATTTTGGCTTTGGCCTTATTGCAAATGTAAGTACAAGCTGTCCAAAGAATTGGAAGGGCAGAAAGGATAGTAGACATTAACTTAATTAAATAATGAAGCTAAAGAAGAGACTCCTAAATTATTTTTTTAAAAAAGAAAAGATGTGGGATCTGTTGGTTGTGTTTGTTTTTTTTAATTCCATACAAGTAGTAAGATCAGACCTGTAAAAGCCAAAAGAAGAGTCATTCTATGATCTTTGGATGTGGTACCAAGATAATTTTTTTGAGGTTTCTTACAATGAATGCAGCTGTTGGTCCACAGCTTGGAGAACAGGATGTGCTATCTAAAGATAGGGGAGGGGAAGACTATAAGGGACAATGCTTTTCTACATGAGATATTCTTGAAAGGAAAACTACAATTGGATCAGTTAGCATCTGTTACAGTAACTTCTCTAAGAGAGGGATCCAAAACAAAAGGCACACGTGTATCTTGATTGCCCTAGTTCAATGAACTTAGGTTGTTGTATGCTGCATCCTCAGATCTTGTGTTTTCTTTCAAAGAGGTATTGTCAGGAAGAAACAGGAACAGTTCATGGAAGACAGCTACTTGAAAGAATGTTTTCTAAGACTTGCCTCTATCCAGGGGAAATAATCATTGCCTCTTTGTGACAGGAAAAGGCGGTGGTTTTAAACTAAAATAATTATGGTTTCAGACTAAATATGACAAAGGCATTTTAATGATAAACACTGGGCCAGACTGCCCAAAGAGGTGGTAGATGCCCCATCCTTGGAAACTTTCAAGGTTTGCTTGGATGGGGCTTTGAGCAACCTAATGTAATTACAGATGTTCCTGCTCACCAGAGAGAGGGTCTACCTAATGGTAGGGTCCCTTCCAACTCAACCTGTTTAATAATAATAAAACCCGTAACTTGTGAATATAAAATTACAATTGGGGGTTGCAGAGCTGCTTAAAGCCCTGTTTTCAGAGAGTGTTTAAAGTGAGTCAAAGAAATAAATGGAAGTAAAAATTGAGTAAGGCTCTTTGAGGATCCATCATAGTGTGTTGCTCTTAATGAAAAGATTTAAATTTAAAAGATTTAAGATCCTGAAGATGGAATAGAAACTTACACAATATCAGGCTGCACAGCATCACAAAACATTCGGGATCAGAAGGGACCTCAAAAGACCATCTAGTCCAATCCCCCTGCCACTGCAGGACCATGTAGATCAAGTAGCACAGGAGCATGTCCAGGTGGGTTTTAAATCCTTCATGAGAAGGAGACTCCACAACCTCCCTGGGCAGCTGCATCAAGATGCAGGGAAACTGCAAATATACAATTGGACTGTAAGAGAATTCAGGATGATCCTGACAAAATGGAGATAAGGCCTGAAAAATGGGGTTGAGATTGATCAGGCAATTTCAAACTTGGGTAAAATTACTCAACTGTAATGTGGATCAACTGACGAAGGCAGTAAGAGCAATAAGGTGTCTAGAAATGTCAACTCTGAAGAAAACTGTAGAAATCCAGGTTACCTTTTGTAGAAAAGAGAAGCTGTAATGTGTAGTGTAAGTGCTTCTGCATGGAGGAAAGAAAAGGGTAATGACTGGGAAGCTAATGACAGACTCAAGGTTACAACTGATTTGTTGGCCCACCCTTCCCTGTATGCTCGCGCAGGCAAAATCCTGCCAGCTCAGTGCTTTGTTGGCTGCGTGGTGTAAATCTGTCTCAAATAAATTTCCCACTGGTACCAAACCCTAACTTTCTTAGCTAAGTAGATAATATTTTGCTTTGCTTTTCTTTCTCTGCAATCCATTAACATGGATTTGGCACTGACATTTCTTCCTACACATGAGATCAAGAGATGGGCAACTGTTCTTCTATCTGTGTCCATCAATGGACTTGAAACTGAAGTGTATGTGCTCAGAGTTGGCTTTAACCTTTATCTTAACTTTTGAGTAGCTTTTTACATTAACATGCTGTAGCTGTCTCCTATTACTATCTGAATTTAAGACAAAAAATACCTCTAACTTCAGCAATTGCTTGTCACTCACCTGTTGAAATCTGCATTTATATTGCTAATTACAGCGAGCAATTTCTTTTCCCTAGCACTATGCCCACTAGACTACCTACCACTGACTTGGATTTTCAAAACCCATTTTCCATAATAGGTCAAGAGAACTCCAGAATAATAATCTTTCTACTACTGCAAAAAGAATTTGCTTCTTTGAAGCTGCGGCTGTTTCACCGCGTTCTCCTTTCTGTGCTCATTCTTGTTCCCCGGAGGCTGGCCCTAGATGAAATGGAAACATGTTGGACAGATGCTTGCTTTCTTATGACCTGAAATTAGCTCTAAACAGCCGTTTAGGGGCAATTTTTGTTCGTTCTTATGAAACTTTAAAGACACTATGTGCTTATGCCTCGTGCAGCTTCAGACTAATCATTTAAACCGTGTGGTATTGCCTTCAGAAGCGCCTATTTGGACGTGCTGCCGTACACAGTTCACGTAATGTTGTGTTTTCTTAAACATAACTTGTCGAGTGTTGTATGAATCTAAAAACAGTGTGCTTGGAAATGAACTAAATTTTGCCCCTATTCACGGAATGCTGCCACAGGATTGTTAAGTTGCCGGGTAAGCGTTGGTTTGGATAGAAGTACTCTTAGGCTACCTTACGGCAGGGACTGTATTACGTAAAGCCTTGTGCAAGGAGGACGTATGCAAAGCCTTTAGTTAGCCTTGACTGCAAAAGTTGTGCAATATGTTTTTGTTCAGATTAATGAGTTTTGTCCTTTTTTAAGCTGCAAAATATGTGGTTTGGGTCTCCTGTACCTGACCTAGTGAAAGGCATTTCTGTACATGGAGGGATGAGTAGACTAGATGATCTGTGAACTTCCCTTCCAACACAACCCATTCTATGATTCACTGAATCTGAACCTAATTTAGTGTTCTGGGTGTGAGGCCTGAATAATCCTCCAGAAGACTACTTCTCTGTTAAATTTTCCCACAGTGTCAGTTTTGAATGAAGGTAGATGTTGTTCCTTCAATTTCTTGTTTTTAACGCTTCATGCTGACACTATAGAAGAGTTTGTTACCTCACCAAAGAAACTGATGTGTTTAGCATTCACACAAAATGGGACAATCTTGATCCCAGCGTATAATTCTCTATTTCAGATGAGTTTTGAGTGACTGCAGCAATGTCTGGGAAAAGCTATGGGTTTGTTGTATGCTGCAGGGCTGAGGCTGTTGTCTCTACAGTCCTTGGAGCCAGCAGAGTGATCCTGGTGTTGTTGATAAAGCTGGACTTCTAACACAGATTGTAGTGTCTTGGATCTTCTTTGGGCACTTAAAGATGGGAGATTAGAAAAATAATAATTTTCCTTTTATTTCTGCTTAACTCTGTATTTTGATAGCAGCTAACATATGGACAGCTAGGTGAAAACCAGTGCTTTGAAATGTAAGTTTGTCAGAAATAGAAACCTTGTAATGACATGACAACAACCAAAACGTTTTGCATGGCCCCTTAACAGTATTGTTTTTGCTTTGACTGCAATAGAAAACACTCCACCGACTCTGCCTGGCTTGTCGTTTAAAATCACAAGCCTTAAATCAATGTCATCAGCTTCTTCCTCCTAAACAGCAGCACAATCAAATGCTACCACCTGCAGACACTGGCCTGCATCTCAGTCCACCTTACTGAAGACACTGAGCAAGAATGGTCTGCAGAGTTAAGTAGAAGTCTAAAGAAGCTGTTCTGTTTATTTGTGGGCTTAGTTTCCACCTTTGTAATAGTCTATGTGCTGTAATCACACAACGAAAGTTGAGGGACTTCAGGAGGTCTGTAGCTCAATTCCTTACTCTGGGTTAACTGCCAAGTCCATTGGGAAAATCTTTTTCTCTTCCTTCCTTCCCCCCATCTTTTACCTCTTCAGATTTACTCATTTATTATGTTGCTCAACCTTTCTGTTGGCTCACACGCTTTTACTGCATTCTATAGTCTGGTATATTCCTTTTTGTGGATAAAAACAAGCTTAAAGGTAAACTTCTTTAACCTACCATTGAGCCGTGAAGACAAACAACATTCTGGCTTGTGTGAGAAATAACGTAACCAGCAGGACCAGGGCAGCGAACTTCTCCCTCTACTGGGCACTGACCACACCTTGACTCTTGGCTTTAGTTTAGTGTTCCTCACTACAGGAAGGACATTGACATGCTGGAGTGTGTCCAGGGAAAGGGAATGAAGCTGGAAAGGGTCTGGAACACAAGTACTCTTAAGAATGGATGAGACAACTGGAGGTGTTTAGCTTAGAGAAAATGAGGCTCAGGGGAGACCTTCTTTCAGGTAGTTGTAGACAGCAAGGAAATTGTAGCAAGATGGGGATTGGTCTCTTGTCCCTGGGATCAAGCCATAAGAAAAGAGAAAATGGCCTCAGATTATACCAGAGGAGGTTTAGGTTGGAGATGAGGAACACTTTCAACACTGAAAGTATTGTCAAGGCCCGGCACAGGCTGTCCAAGGAGGTTGAGTCTCCTTCTCTGGAGATGTTTAAAACCTGCCTGGATATGTTCCTGTGCAACTTGGTCTAGGTGATCCTGCTGTGGCAGGGGGATTGGACTAGATGATCTTTTGAGGTCCCTTCCAATCCCTAATGATTCTATGATTCTGTCATGGAGTCACCATTCCTGGATGGGTTTTAGCCATGTAGATGTGGTGCTGAGGGATGCTGTTAACTGATGACTTGCCAGTGCTGGGTTAATGGCTAGACTTGATGGTCTTTTACAGCCTAAATGGTTCTATGATTGCAATAATTCTTCCTCAGCTTTATTTTATCCCAACATTTGTGGAGAGTTCTTACAGTCACTAGGAGCGTGCGATAAAGTTCTCTACCTCACCCCTCCATTCCTGGAAGGAATGGGAACCCATGCAGCCGTACAAACCATACTGCTATACCTGCAACAGCATCTAGAAGGCATGTGCTGGAGACTTGAGTTGCAAGTTCAAAAATCATATTTGTGCTGTAGTGGACACCCTATCAAGGGAAAGGTAAAATTCAAGTGCTCTGCAGAAATAACTGCATGGTGATACCTGTGGAAAAGATTAAAGGAACAGCTGTGAAAGAAAGGAAATTAACTTGGGATGGAAGCTGCACTCAGTCACCACGTGCCTCATCAGACTGATCATGATTCTCCCTGCTTCAGAGCAAGTGCTCTGAGCTACAACAGAAGCTGCATTTGCTTGGAGAGAGGGAGATGTATTTAGAAAAGAAAAGCAAATGTGTTTAATATGAGATATATATTTGGAATGAATTTTCAGCAGAAGCAGTGAAAGCAAGATCCTCCCAAAGGAACTATGGCTCAGAGCAGTATCACACTTGTCTTTATCTTTACAATGAAGCAATCCTTGAAGCAGATAAAGTGCCCAGAATGAACACACAGAAGAAAGGCGCAAGTTTGTCTGTGAACAATAGCATTCATTCAAAGGCAGAGAGAGTTGTTTCAGGCAGGTTTCTTTGCTTTAGTTTCTTAAACTCAGCCCTTCTATCATCCAGCTTATGTCTGGTTATTTTAATTCAATAGAAGCATTGGATACAGACCCACATACTGCTCGATGCACTGTGTGGATGCAGGTCAGTGCTGAACTTTCCTTCACAATATCCAGACTTAAGAGATTGAAAAAAACCCCCAAAAGTCTAGTTAATAGGGAGGAAAACAGGAGGGGGAAGTAACCCCACTATAACCTTTTAATTTGCTCTGTGAATCCATATGGTTTCTGAGGCAAAAATCAGGCAGTGTTCATGATGGTACATTTTGGTTTCTGAAATAAAAAACCATCTCCCTCTTGGATTGATCACATGGTGGAAATAAGGCACAGAACTTATTTTTAAACAAAAAGTGTTTCGCAGATGTCTCATCTAATTAGTTTCTGTTATCTACTGCGATGGGGCAAACTTCTCAAGTGCAGGGCTGTAAATGAAGAACTCTTCTGGCTGAGGCAGTAATACTGTCACTGCGGTGGTCTTGTAGGTTAATTCCTAACCTCAAAGCACTGAGGTGTTTTCAAAGCAGATATCCGCAGGAGGGCAGGCTTTCAATAGCCACTTAAGTACCCGGAGCTGAAAGGAGCTCCCCATTCGCTTTCCAATGCGCTTGAAAAGACTTTCTAGCCATTGTTAAGATCATTAACCATTACGTGCCTCTCCTTTGCTACTTCCAGGAACTAGAATAGAGGTTACATCCACATAGTGACCTAAACCTGCACCTAAACTCACTAATGAGCTTTCTGTGAAGTCCGTACAGAGCAAGGTTTAGGAGTTGGGACATTGCTGAGGTGAAGAGTTTGCTATCAGCGATGGTTTTTCAGACCTTGCAGCCACATATCCTTTCCAATGCACTTAGCAGGAGTACTGGATTTAGAACGTGGCTGTAACTGTAGTCTGTCTGACTATGTTCGCTGCTAAGGAGAGAGGTCTGCAATTGTTTGTAGACTCTTTTCGACTGGGATTCAGACTGTAGCTGCTTTCTGCAAATTTCAGCCTGCTGTACTAAGCCTCTTAAACCATGTGACACATCAGATGGATGATCTTGAAGTCTAAAAATTAATAGTACCTGGCTGTTTGGTTGAAGCCACAGAACAATAAACAGAATTCTGCAAGAAACAGAAGGTCAGAAAATGCTTGCTGATATCTGATGATTTATACATGCAAGAGCATGGGCATGGCAGAATTTACTTCTTTGTGCAGCAAGGCAAGGAGCAAAGGAAAGAGCAGCTTAGGTGGGAGAAGGATAAGCTGTGACATGAGCAAGAATTTTTTTTTTTTAAAGTGAGTTTGATGAAAGTGTTAATGTTTAACAATAAAAAATATGTAATGAATAAATCTTAATGTGTTGCAGAAGAGTACCAGTACTGCCTACCAAACGCTAACCCACCTTTCCGATTAATGGGGAGCGCTTAAGGCAAACATCCTCTATCATATTTTTAAAGAAAATTCTGAATGTTTAATTTATTTAGGTTGTGGAATGTACATAGGCAATGGGCAACAAATTCTTTCCTCCAATGTTACCTGCAGAAATTGAGGTCTGTCCTCCAGCACAGACATTAGAATGTAAACTTCACTGGCATTTCCTCTTGAGCCCTGGTTATATGAGAATTTATTTCTTATCTCATATCCAAAAAAATGTAGAAACTTCATATTCAACAGGGAGCAGAAAACTAAGGTGTAGTCTGTATAAGGCTCTGTGTTCTGAGCGTACCTTGAATTCTGTAGGTACTAAATGAAAGGAGGAGGAAACCAAAGGCTCTGCATGTCCTCGCTTGTTTGAATCCATGATCAATAGGATCTCTCATACCCGATTCAGCAGCATAATGTTAATCAAGGTCAGTTTGGTGGGTTTTTTTCAGTTATTAAGGGTCATGTCAGAGAAGACACATTTCTTTGATTCTTATTCACACCTGATAGGGTTTTAAATCAATCATGACCAGTTAGACACTGCAACCTAAGGCAAATTAAATGGATGTTGTGGCTTCAGCAGTGGCTAGAGACAAACTTTTTCTGTGTATACATATTGTGGGGGACTTTCTGTGAGGTACACTGGAGTTTTAAGAACTGGGTGCTACCAGTGGGCACATTCCCTTGATGTATGTGGTTTGATCTTCCCTATCTGAAATACAACAAAGTCAGTCTGAGAGTAAGAAACACTTAAATATCTTTCCAGGTGCCTTTTACCTGGTCTTTAAGGAAGGTAGGTCTTTGTTACACAGATTTACTGAGGGAGAAGAAAACATAGCTGGAATTGCATAAGGGCCAACAGGAGTAGGGAAGGGAACATCTGCTTGTACTCGACACTGGTGAGATCACATTTCTAGTACTGGGTTCAGTTTTGGCCACCTCAGTATTAAGACATTGAAGTGCTGGTGTGGCTCCAAAAAAGAGTGATGAGGGTGGTGTTAGTCTTTTTCGCAAGCAATGAGTGACAGGACAAGATGAAATGGCCTCAAGTTGCACCAGGAGTTTAGTCTGGACATGAGGAAAAAATTCCCTATGGAAAGGGTCATCAGGCCTTGGAACAGGCTGCCCAGGGAGGGGATTGAATGACCATCCCCGGACACCTTTAAAGTAATGTAGATCTGGAGCTTAGGGATGGGGTTTAGTGGTGGCCTTGGTAGAGTTGATCTTTAAGGACTTGTCCAACCTCAAGGATTCTGTGAGACTATGATTCAACCATCACAGGTAGTTGGCAGCAGTGCACCAATGGATAATAGTAGCTTGTCCTTCTGAGGAAATGTTATGGCTTGAAAATTGTCCAAATTTTCAAATAACTGGAGTTTGATGAAGAAAAGGTATGTTTTCTTTTTAAGAATTCTTCCAGTGCCCTGTCCTGGGAGGGTGGGCAACAGATTAGACTATAAGAGAGGGCTGACTGATTGGTCCAGCCAGGTTTTTTTTTCTCTCCAGGAGCTCAGACTGCCCTCCACCCCCCCTTCCCTGCATTTTTTCCGAACTCAGCTGAATAATTTCCAAAGGAATCTGATTTAACTTAGAGGTTACTTCTGAGAATCATAAAATTATTAAGCCTGAAAAAAGATCTTGATCTTCAAGTCCAGCCTATGACCTCACATCACCACATTGAATATTCCTGTACAACTTGGTCTAGGTGGCCTTGCTCTGGCAGGGTGTTGGACTACATGATCTTTCAAGGCCCCTTCCAATCCCTAATCATCGAATCACAGAATCATTAGGGATTGGAAGGGACCTCAAAAGATCATCTAGTCCAATCCCCTTGCCACTGTAGGATCACCTAGACCAAGTCACACAGGAACATATCCAGGCTGTTCTGTGATTAGACCATGACACTAAATGCCACATCCAATCTTTTCTTAAACACCTCCAGGGATGGTGATTCCAGTGCCTCTCTAGGAAGTCTGTTCTGGTGCCTGAACATCCTTTCTGTGAGGAAGCGCTTCCTAACATCCATCCTAAACCTTCCCTGGTGCATCTGCAGGCCCTTCCCTCTCATCCTATTGCTAGTTGCCTGGGAGAAGAGCCTGACCCCCACCTGACTACAACCTCCCTTCAGCTAGTTATAGAAAGCAATAAGGGCCCCCCTTGAATCTCCTCCAAGCTGAACAGCCCCATCTCCCTCAGCCTCTCCTTGTAAGACCTTCCCTCTAGTCCCTTCATCAGCCTCATTGTTCTCCTCTGGACCCACTCCACCACCTCAATCTATTTCTTGAAGTGAGGGGCCCAGAACTGCCCCCAGTACTCAAGATGAAACCGCACTAGTGCTCAGTACAGGGGGAGAATTACATCCCTAGTTCTCCTGGCTGCACTATGTCTGATACAAGCCAGGATGCCATTGGCTTTCTGGGCCACCCGGGCACACTGCTGGCTCATGTTCCCTCTCTGCCAGGCTGCTCTGCAGGCGCTCATCCCCTCATAGGGTTTTTGTGGGCAAAGTGTAGGACCCTGTATTTGCTCTTGTTGGATCTCATAATGTTGGCCTTGGCTCACTGACCCAGGTCCCTCTGTAACATCTTTCTACCCTCCATCAGATCAGTAGGAAAGGGAGATCCCCTCTATCCCCTCTGAAGTAAAAAGTGGCAGTGGAGAAGCAGTGAATGCAAGAGGTTTTTAATTATGAGGGTGAGCTCAAAGGACTTTTGTCAAATCAGTTCAGAGTAGTTGTATATGATTTAGTACAAAAGTCAAGACAACAAAGGGTGCAGGGATCTATAGATATGGTGGTGACCTCAAGGGGCTCTCCAAAGTGTGTATATCTTCTGTTAATAAACCAAGAATATCTAATTAGTGTAAGTGACCGCAGAGCTCTAACCAAAGAGCACAAATTACACAAAGCATAGCCTAATTTATTGACTCCATAAGTTATTACCTGCCTGCATGAAGTCTGACATAAGGCAAGCACTGACTGAATTATGTGGCTTGAATAAGAAGTCTGCCAGTTTTGTGCCAAGTGGAGGAATGAGGCAGGGAGGAGGGTGGGAGAGAGAGGAGGTTTTGGCTTGTGACAGAGAAGCTCATTTACCCCAGATCTGAAATCCATATGCTTGTTAACTAGGAACTGGCTACATCCCAACATGAAAAATGAAGTTTTACATCGTGTGTGTGAACCAGCAATTTGCATTGATTTGCACATGATTTGTGTCTAATTTGCTAATCGTTAAACTCCATGTGATATGTAAACAGGTAGAAAGTTAAAAACAAAGTTTTAAAGTAATTAACTCTGACAATTTAATCTCGCTGGCAGGAATTGCCTTCTCTCACACTATCTAAGTACCCTGAAGTTCACCCTCCATTACAGGCTTAGAAAAGTGTGTCTCATTCATTGCTTCCTCTATTGCTGCTGTCCAAAGGAAGATTGAACTTCTTTAGCAGCCACCTAATTTTTTTGTAGGGTTTGGGCGATACTGGATTATTTTATGTCCACGTATATGACTTGTGGTCCATCTACAGGTGAGATTGACCAGTACAGCTAATTACCACTTCCAGATACCTGAAATAAAAGTGGAATGCGGTGCAGGAAAGATGAGACTAGCACAAATCACTGACTCAGTGAATGGAGCACTGAATTATTAAAAACATAAATAGACTTTCTCCAGCTTGCTTCGTTGACAAGATATGATTAAGAGGGACAGGAAAACCTTTATTGTAACTGAAGGGTGTCAAGGCAGGACGTGGTGTTTGATGTGTGTTTGCATGCTGGAACCTGGGAGTCTGCACTTGGTTGAGAGAGCTCAGAAGCAGACTCATTGTAAGCTGAAACAGATACACATTGAACAGATACACAGATTACATTGTAGCTGTAAGCAGATACATTGTATCCTGTCCAGCAAGCGAAAGATCTACTTCAGAAGGCGCATACATATACTTTATATGGGCTTGTACTGAATATGCAGCAGGTAGACACTTCTTCAGATAAGATTGATCTGAAAAAAAAAAAATAGTATAGACCATGAAGAAGGTTAAGTTTACTCCTTTGTTCTGCAGTCAGATGCACATTTTGAGGTTTTTTTCCACTGAAATGTTGATTCAGAGAAGGGTGCAGAATGTGGAAGACACCTCACTTAGGGAAGATGCTTTTCAGTGTCATGAATTTCCTTGGAGAATTTCCTTGGAGAGTGTGAAGTCCAAGTGGTAATGTTCTTATAAACTCTGTCTGGATTAGTGCCACACTGAGAAACTCAACTGAAACACTTTCCCTTTGCTCCCTTTCCCCTTTAGTGCAGGGAATATCCATGTCCTGAGTTGCAGCATCCCAGATTTTGCATCCAAGCTGTGGAAGACCTTGTTTCTACTTCTCTAGCAGCATCCCAAAATCCGGTTTGTTGGTTCAGAGAACAGCTTCAAAATCTAGAAGTCTTTGGTAGAAATAACTGTCAGCTGTACCCACAACCTGTTTCACAAAGATCATTTGGCTGCCTTCAGCTAATGTTACTTACATCAATTCTAACAACATACTCTGTGTAATTCTACCTGAAAGATTCTTTGATAAGGTAGCACCTAGCAGAACAATTTCTGGCTTCTAATTACCCTCTAATTACCCTCTAATTCAAGTTTCCAAAATGTGGATTTAATGAAATCAAATAGGGGAAGAAGTACAAACCACTAGTCAAAATGTCTCCGCTGCCATGACAAGTATTAACAGGCTACACATCCACTGAAGAACAGGCATTTTCTCTTAAGTACAAGAGCAGTGATGAACATTTTCAGCAGGGTTGCAGCAGTTATGACAGAGTCCTGCTTTTTTCAGTGTCTTTGAAAATCAAACTGAATTATTTATGCCTCCATAACAGTTTGAATTGAATTAATCTAGGCCGAAGGAAAATATTTGTCAGTTAGATATAGACGTTTCCACAGAAAGAGTGACAGCCCATTACAATGCCTTCATATTTACTTCATCACATAATAGTTTTTAAATCTTTAGTGGAGACATAAACCTAAAAGTTAATTTGTGAATGTTGCAAGCTTTATTTTGCAAACGACAGAGAACCTGCTTTGCATAACAAACTTATATCCAACTCCTCTTGGAATCAGGAAAGCTGAGAGGACACTTAGAGATCTTTTTCTTGTTTGTATTGCCTCTTCTCAACATAAGGTTTTGTTTATGCAGGGCAGACGGCATCGCTGAAGATTATAACTTAGTAAATTTATCAGCAATGGAGGATTACTGGTTTATTTTGAATATATCAGTGTCTCTATCCTCTCCTTCTCAAGCTCCACTTTCTGTGCATCTTGAAGTAATCACTTTTTTAACTATGCAAGACAGAAATATACAAGTCAATCTTCATAACGGGAAGAAAGTACCTTTACAGCAATTCTCTCCCTGCTGGGCATGGTGGATTTTTTTGGTGCTTGGTTGTTATTTTTTGCAGGTCATATTTCTGCTTTTCGTTAAGAATATTTAGTTTTGAAAACCGTTGCCCATCAGATCAATTTATCTAGGGGTTTTTTTTCCCCTGTTTTCCAAAGCATTGCATTAGGAAAACAGGGATTCCAGTCTGCTTATCATCCATGAGGTTCATCCTGCTCCCTTCAAAATTTTAATTGCAAATGTGATTGTGTAGTGATGATTACTGAAAGAAAACTATTGTCCAGACTGGTAGAAAATCTGAGATGCAAACCCAAAAAACAACAGAAATTTCACAACGATTACTTGTGAAGTTGCCAATGGCTAACTCTACTTTCTCCGGCTGTAATAGTGGACCATCAGTTTAATTTAACAATTCAGTTGTTGCCCACAATGTCAAGCAGAATAGGAGAAGAAGAAATGATGAACACTGTCTTGATGGCTGAGTTTTGTAGCCTTTCTTTGAAAGCCAAGTACATTACGAGTTAAAAGCACAACGCATATCAAAACCCTCCAACACTATTTCCAATGTCTTTTCACTCTCAATATATTCCGACTGCCTAGAAGCAGCAATGCTGAGATCATATGAAATGCAAACTCAGTCGTTTCATTCTCTGTTTGAACTGAAAGGAAAAAACCCTTCAAATACAATGCCTGTACAAACTAAAACCACCTGTTGTGTTTTATTCAAAGCCAAGGGGAGAAGAGTTACCTGCTTGTGTTTATTCTTGTGAAAAATTTCTAGGCAAGTGGGTGAAAAACACAGAGAACTACCCATGCTAGGTAGTTATTTTGAAGTGTCTTGAGTGCAGCAACTGGCACCTGATTTGAAGGAAAAGGTAACCAAAAATACTAAGAAGCCACAAACACACACCTAGGTCAAACGTGAGACAGGGGGGCTACAGGAATTTCATTTGATTAGCTAGAATTTATGTGTAAACATTGTCTTTGTGGTGCTAAAGGACCAAAGAGAGCCTAGCATGCATTTTGAAAGGACTCAAGAACAGATCATACAGTTCCATGTTCGTAAGTGGAATTGCAAACACGAGCATAAAGCTTGCTCTCAAAAACCTGAGTGAGTATCGTTCTCTCACCTCAGTGTTCAATAGTCATGGCCACATTGCACTAAGAAGTGTATCCTACACGTTATTCCACTCTGTAAACTAAGAATGCGTGCATTCATTGTGTTTCAGGTGAGGGTCTTAAAAAGCTCTTTGGCTGCATTGGAAATTATTCCAGCTGTGAGACCAAAGGGAGATAAATTGTTGGCAGTACAGGGTTGAGAGCTGGACTAGATCTGAAAGGTTTTTCCCAATCTATAGGACTCTCTAACTTCTCAAACTGAAGGTTAGGGGAAATCATGTGTGAAAGACTATGAACAAGAGTTTTCAAAGTGGACACTATGTAGCTAAGGAACATCTGTCGGTGGGCTAAATGTCAACGGACTTAATGTTGCACTAGTATAGTCACTGGAAGCTTTTGCATTCATGTGGTTGCAACTCCAGACCTTTGAGTCTGAGGTCAGTTTGAATCCTGTGAGTGATGTCCTATGAGTCCTTCCACTTCTTGTCCTTCCACTTCATTGCCTTGTACCTTGCACCCACGGAGTATTAGATAATTTAATTGATTTAACAGTATTCTGATAGTCTTATAATGCAAATGCTGACCTTGATAAGGGAAGGCTTTTACTTTTTGTCTTTTTTTTCTGAGTGTGCCACCATAACAATTAGTAGATACTTAATAGAATCCAAAGTTAGTCACTCCTGAAAATAATTATGTGCTAATTAAGCAATTATTTTATATAGGCAGCAACAAATTGTAAAGTACTTCAATTAGTTTCTTCCAAAAATCAAGTCAACCACTACTTGACTTAAATAGTAATTTATGAAATAATTTGTCACTTGACATTTGGAGACTTTAGTTGTTTTTACAGTAGTATTGTTGTGTACCTCACAAAACTGCTCTTTCTTTATATGGGAATTTTTCCAGTACTAGAAATCTGATGTAGTTCTATTTTAAATATTTGTCTGAAATGAGCACGTTGTATGTTTATATAAAATAATTATTGGCAGATTATTAGATATTTGCCTGATTCCTAGCAACTTGGGTTGAGTTTGAAACAAATCTCTCAAAAGTAGGATTTGAAGAAGGGCCAAGATTCATGTGTAAATGAGGCTGGTCAAATCAAGTTCTTTTTGTATCTGATGCTTCACTTCCTCTGTCCTTTGTATCTGTTGGCCATTGTTGTTCCATTTGTCGGCAGTGGCAGTATCTTCAGACAGGAAAGGGCTAGAATGTTTTGTGAATGTTCTGTCTGAATAAGGAATCAACTCGAACTAGTGCTTCCATTCAAAGAGAGACTCTGTGTTCTCTCTTCTCTCAGGCTATTCTGTTTGGCCAGCCAGATTATTCCACACACACTCAGCACTTGCTGATTGACACATCAGCAGTTTAGAAGCAAGTACAACTTCCAGTCTGCCTCCATGGCAAGGCAGATGGAGCATTGCAGTGGCTAACTACAATTGAGCAGTATGAAATATTGCAACACAGAGAAGATTTTGGGAACAGATGATAAAGGGGAGAAAGAAGCAGGAGATAGGACTCAAACCTGCAGGAAAGAAGGCTTCTATAGCTCAGCTGCTTATGAGGTTATGAATTATTTTAATTCTCTCCTAAAAGATGTCTCTACAGTGCTTTGTCTCCATAACAATATTGTTCAAGACAGTATCTGCTGTGCTCAGAGGGAAGCTCTCATTTGTGTACGGGATACAAATAGCGTCAATCAAATAGCACTTACGACCCTTTCTGCATAATACTAGCATGGTTCTGATTTACTGTTACTCAGACTACTCTGGTAATTAGGAGCTCAAATAAATTTGAAATTTTATTGTAAACAATACAGAAGGACACTGTTATGCTCCCTGATACTTGGAAATCTATGGCAGAGAGGGGTTGTAAACCTGTGATTTTTAAGTGCTTGTTGACTCTAACACTTAGTAAGTCTTTGTTAGTAAATGAATTTCTATCAAAACCCAAGGAATATTAAGGAGTTCATATTTACTAGCAAGTTGGTTTGGTGTTTGTTTTTTTTCTCTAAAAGCTTTGTAGACCCTGGATAGAATAGCAGAATTGAAACTCCAGCCCATCTTTACAACAAGGCTGGCTGCCTTCTTCATCCTAAAAGATTTTTCGTCACCCTCTTGAGACATATTAGTTGCTCTCTAGTATTTGTTCTGGATGTGGTCATGGTCTTGGAAATTTTAACACAAAATGTTTTACACCAATATTGTCAGTAAATGTCTCTTTGGGAACAAAAGGGGAGATATTCCTGAGACTCTTGATCCCATGCAGCAGCTCTGGGACTAGACAGTGCTCCCTGAAGGTCTGTCTCCTATAGCCCAGCATTACTTCTTGCCCTATCCTAAACGACTGGGGTGTGTGTGAGGATATGTATTTTATCTGAGCTTTTTGTTGAAAGAAATGGGCTATAGGCTCTTTTATCAACTGCTGGATGCAGAGTTATATTGTGGGGACTGGTGCTGCTAAATACAAAAATATTCTCTACTGTTTATCTTCTCCTTCAACGCCTTCTGTAATCAGCTCTCTTATTCTGTTTTTACCTCACTAACTTGTAGTGCTGTGATTGACTGGCAGACACACCACAGCATTGCCAATTTACATTTGCAATCAATAGAGCAGGTTCCTGTTTCCAGGGACATTAATATACACTTAACAAACAACACAGCCAACATTCAGCTGACGTTTATGACTATGTACTGAAGCAGAAAGACTTAAAAATGTGTTTGCATAGACTTCTTCCTGGATGCAACTTCCTCAAATACCTCTGCTTTCTACTTTCTTTCTTAGACATCAGTCAGGATTTCTCTGCCAGTTAAAAGCTACAAAATATTTTGCCTTCTGACATCAGTAGAGTATTTTAACTGAGAACTTGTTAGCCAAAAAGCTAACAGCTTAGAGATATATACACACACACACACACACACATATATAGACAGAGACACACAGATGTGATGCAGTTTCCTTAGTTTGTACTCTCTGGGAACTTTGTAATATTTATTTTAGAGTGTGTTTGCCATGCAAAACCACTTTACATAACCTGAATCCAGATTTGGTTCATGTTTTTCTGTGGGAATTTTATTTCGTATGGAGAAGGAGGATTATTAAAAGGTAAATATTTGGAGGTTTTGGAAAGTACAGATGATACATCTTGGATTATTTTCTAGCGAGGGATATTAGAAACTATCTTGGGATGCAATAATCTTACTAGCTCTCATTAAAATATGACCAGGGAATTATTGACATAACTATTTTTTTTGAGTTGTACCTTTACCTGTAAACCGTAGAACTGCAGAATCACTTAGGAACATACAACTTCTAGTAATTTCTTTTGGGTGTCAGAAGAACTAATCCAGTGAACAAGAAAAAGAGGCAAATTTAGTTGCATGTAATGGAAAAATATTTTCCTTTTTACAGCAGCAAGCACTCAGACTTGGACTGAGTATCTGAAATTATTTGGAAGTTTGTTGTTTTGGGGTTGTGAGATACTCCCTGCTGAAAAAGATGCAAAAATATATGTAGGTAGGCTGGAAATATAAAGTTCAATACTAAATACATTTCAATGAAGAGCAAAATGGGTTTGCATGTTCATTCTTGCCAGTATTCTTTTGCCTGTGTAAAATTTTTAGTACTGGGTAGACTGGGATTTAAATTATGTCAGTGGAAACAAATAACTATGCCGTCCACTAAAATAGGTTTCTTTTGCTTCTTGATATTAATCATTCAGACATGAAATCAAACCTGCCACCACATGCAATTTCTGCTAAGATACCGGATCCTTATCTACTCCTAGGATATTCTGCAGATAAATTCCTAGTATGCTCTGAGTCACAGAATCACAGAACTTAGGGATTGGAAGGGACCTTGGAAGGGACCTTGAGTCTTGGATCTTAGTTTAATAGCAGTAATCAGAAGGTTAAATAAGTACATTCCTAGGTTTCAGTTTGAGAAAGAAAATACTTATTGATTTTGTTAAAGGACAGGGCAAGCAAGGCCAGTGTGCACCTTGACACAATAGGAATCTAATACTCAATGTATTGAAAGAGAAATTAAAAAGTACAGTTGCAATACATCTCATTTTGTGTTAGGAAGTGTTAGGCTTATTTTCATAGAAAGAGTTTATGGAAAGTTCGAGTTGGCCATCTGAGTAGGAAGGATGCTCAATACTACTATTGACAGTTTGCAGACATTGGGAGTGGTGTTGTGGACTTATTAGGGTGGTCGAAGCTCTCCGAATAAGTTAGCAATAACCTCACCTTTGCTGAATGTTCATCCAGTTTCTCAGCTGCAAGACCATATTTCATTTCAAGAATAAAGAAATTGTCTCGCTCCACTGAGAGAAAGAACAAGGACATACCCAAATGTGCGAGTGGAAAGAAGATCCGTAACAGGTTTTCTCTCTGTGATCCCCTGAACGGTGTTTTGGTTTACAGCCGTATTTTTCAGTTGAGGCATAATAATATTTTGAAATTAAAATGCAGATATTCAAAATTCATTTAAATTTATGGGATTATAACTTCAGTAAAAGAGAAGACAAGAAGACAGGGTCCCATCCTTAGAAGTTTTACTCTCCCAAGACCCTCATAGACCCCATACTCTAATATGGCATTTGAATCGTTAAGATGTACATCTGTTCTGCTGAGCAACTTCTGATTTTTTTTTTTTAAGCTTTTTTTAATTTTGGTCTCTTTACCTGTTTTTTACTGAATATTGATTTCAGCCGACTGCTTTTCTGGAAGTACAGTGTACACCAGTATTAGTCTGAGTAAGCAGTTCGCATGTCTGGATGTGCATGGACCCTTTGCATTACTCTTATTGTTATTGAGGAAAAAATTTAGGGCATAGGATTTTGTGTCTCGCTTGGAAATATTTGGAAGTCTAATAGTATTGACAGAGGAAGAGCTACATCTGTGTACAAAGAAACTTCAGAACGTCAATTGTCATGATAAGCAAAACTGATAGGGAACAGAAAAGCCACTAGGCAACTACAAAGAAGGTTGGACATATATATTAGACAAGGTCACTACATGTGTGATGTCTTGGAGTTTCTATAGAAACACTTGCCCATGAGTAGTGTAGGTATTTTGCTCTGATTTAGAATGGCATAAGCTGAAAAGATCTCAAATGCCTGTGCAGTGATACTTCTGTCAAAAGACTATTGAGGACTTTATATTGGATTAAATTGATTTAGCTTTTCCTACAGGCCTTTTGTAGAGTCAGAGACTGAATTCAGGTGACAATACAACTGTATGGCATTGAGCTGTCACTGCAATGCAATGGTCTTCAAATTATTTTGGGAACAATATATTAAGAAATAAGAATATAATTTTCTTGAGGTGGAATAAAAACTTGCTTGAAAACCCAAGTGCTTAAAAAAAACAACCACATAGGGGGTTTCTTCAGAATTCATGCAGAGTTCTAAATTGTTTTGATCAAAGAAATAGCAGTTGTTCTTCTCAGAGTCCTCCTCCCCTGTAGAATGAAGGCAAAGAGTAGAGGGGAAAATCCTCATCTTTATGTTAAACTTTATGAAGACCTGGCCGGATCATCTACTTCATTCTCTGTGGAAAAAACCCCAAATGTTGATGATTCTGACTTCATTAATCATTAAAAACCAAACTATATGAATTATGCCACATCACAGAACAGGGTGTGTTTTGAAAGCAACTTTGTGAAAGATTGTTGAACTCTTGCTATGTATAAAAAAAAAAAAATACATCACAATGTGAGAAGGTATCTGATACGACGGTTTAGGATGGTACTAGAACAGATAAAACTGAGATTTTCACTGGGTTTTACTGCACAAACACCATGATGGCAAATTAAACAGTTGCGTGCTAGTGTTCTGATTCCAGATTTCATATTTTTTTTAGCTTGGGACGTCAACAGTAGAATAGTTATGTTGGGACTTTTTGTAGTGTTTGGTTGGGAATGTTGACCTTACGGTAAGGAAACAAAGCACATGGCCGCTTATCTCCTGCTCGCTAAGCCTATTGCAATATATAGATAGATAGTTAGATAAATATATACCATAGGAGAGCAAAAATGATGTGCTACCCTACCTGACATAATCCCATGTTTTCCACACAGATCACATCATTTCTACTAGAGCTGCTCTAAGGTTACAAGTAATATTCATTATTGTTTGGAATTCATTGTTTGGAATCTTCATTACCACAACCACCACTTTCATGCCCTGGATGACACTTACCCCTACAATTTACTTCAAAGCCTCCTGTAGGCTGTTCCTCCTACCTCACTGCTCTAATCCTATTAGGCATTTTTCCCACATGTCCATGAGTCTTCTTTTTCCACTTCAAACATAATCCAATTTTTCATTTATTTTAAGGTCCTTTCTGATTTAGCTCCTCTCAAGCTGCTTAATTTTTTTTTTTTAATATGATGTGAAGTAGTAATTCTCATCTAATTAAATTTCTTGGTTCTTTATGAGTTGTTGCACACAAACCACTTGCAAACAGAAAGCCAAATGAGCAGAGAAAATGTTCTCTAAACTATTCACTCAGCTCTAAATCACCTCCAAGCTAATCCACATAGCATTGGTACCTGTCCATTTTTATTTTGTCAACTAAGTCTTATTTAGTGAACATCATGTTCTCAAGGTTCAATATTTCACAGAAGTTCAGATGTTCTATGTCCTGGATCATGTTCCATACTTTTTATCCTCTGCCTTGCTCATAAATCTAGGCGGGTTGGTTTTCTGTGATTCACTCCAGTACTTCCTGTAGCCTTTGTGGAACAAAACTAGACAGTTCACCACATTTCCAGTCCATTTGAATGTAGCATCTGTTACTGAACATAAGACACTTCATTGTCCTCAGCTGAATAAGACATTCATAATGGGGAAAGGGGGAAAAAAGGTTTCCTTGAAGCGGAAGGAGCTTTTTTTAATTACTCACATTAATCATAGAGTTGGTTTGGATTTCCTGATGGACTGAGCCCATCTTGGGAGTAATAGCATCAGCTATTTCCTCTTCTGCTCTTTGGAAGGAGAAAGTGTGGGAGGAGGAGGAAATAACAGCATTGTATTGTGCAGTAGAGAAAGAAACAGTGAATGAAAATGTACTGCTTTTCCTCCGTGTGTCATAGCAGTACACGGGGATGCATATGCTGCATGTGATGAGAAATGGTGGAGCACTTACAGGAACTTCCATTGCTTATATGTGTCTCCAGTCATCAAGGATTTTATTCACTCATGTCCATGGGATGTAGGGCTGGAAGAGACTTCATGGGATGTTGCACCATGTCCTCTTCCTTCACAGCAAACCTTAAATTGGCAAGCTTCATTCTGCAATTAGTGACACTCCTTATTCATGCCATGTCAAATTATTCAAATCTTTTCTGTCTGCTCAAACCTATCCTCTTTTAGGTTTCACTGTGGCACGGGTTTTATGCTGTTTTTCACATTTAAAAGCATAGTGTCCTATACTAGAACACAGTTATGCAGCCTGCTAGGCCAGTTCATAGGCAGTATGACTACTATTTGCAACTGGCATTTAAACTCTGCTTTAAATATTTCCATTTTTAAATCACTAACTTAAAGTTACATCAGAGCTATACTTGATGAAGCCTGAGATACACAGACCTGTGTATCAGGAAAATGGCACTACTGTCTTCTAATCTCAACTTTTTCATCAGATAAGCTGTGAAGACCAGCTAATGTGGTTTTCATATTCAACAAACAGTCCTCTGCATTCTTCCAAAATGCTTTTTTGTTGAGTTTTTAGTGGCCAAAGATTTCACTTTGAGGAGTTTAGTCTCTAGACCAATAGCCATTTGATATTGAGCCCAAAATTATCTCTATTGAGTTTCCAGCTGTGGGGGTTTTTGTTTGTTTTTAATGAAGTCTGTCCTCTCTCTGCTGTCTGGAAAAACTACAAGTCCTTTCTTTTCTTAGTACTCAGTTTTCAAATACACTGAGATAGTTATCTCCTCTCTCCTCCCCAGCTACCATTCAAGCATGCTACATGTAATTAGTCCTTTTAATCTTTGCTAATAATGCATGATTTGATTAAAAGCTAGCAAGGCATTTATTAGGAAGTGTACTTCCATTTCAAATCAGCACAGCTATGTCATATCCTAGAAGAGCACAAGTCAGATGCGACTTAAATGTTCCCCTTGTCAATTTTCAAGTGGACAACAAGTCATGCAGGTAACAGAGATAATAGTGAAGCTGGAATCCCTTTTCATTCAGGTTAGGTTTCTTCCTTACCTTGTCCCATAGCTGGGTAGAGAATCTGGGTAAAGGGAGGGAACACTAATAAGGTGTTCTCCTTCTAGGGAATTGTCAATAAGGCTTGATCACCTTTTCTCTTCAGGGACAATGAACACACCACCAGGTATAGTGGTATTTACAGTATAAAGTTTGAGGCTACTTGGGCAGTTCTTTACCCCCAGGCATTTCCTCACACTTCTTGGCAAGAAATACTCACATCAAGAGGAAACTGCCTGAGAGAGTTCAGTGCAGAGTCACAAAGATGATGGAGTAGAACACCTTCCCTTATAAGGAAAGGCTGAGGGAGCTGAGTCTTTTTAGCTTGGAGGAGACTGAGGGGTGACCTTGTTAATGTCTATAAATATGTGAAGGGTGGGTGTCAGGAGGATGGAGCCAGGC
>JAOXOE010000405.1:42248249-42298748 GCA_028565055.1 Phoeniculus purpureus | reverse complement strand
TCGCATGGACCGCCCGGCTGTGTATAAAAGGGTTAAGCTGACGCTTAATAAACGGCATTCGCTTGATCATATTGATCATCATGTGTCTGTCCATTTGCATTCCCGGGAACAGTGCCATATGCCCAGAAATCCTTATATGGGTTTCATCTCATTCTTCCAGCAGTTTCCTTCTATGTGCAACTTTCCTTTCTCAAGATTCCCTGACTCCCTTTCTTTTGCTTTGCATCAAGGTGTTGTGCTTTCACCTTCCAGTCCTCTGCTCCATGTTCTGTGGTCTGTGTTCTCACTCTCATGACCAAATTCATGCCAAGGCTGGAAAGATAAGCTGTGCAGTCTCTTTCGCTCAGCTTAGATAATCTATCCATCTGGAAAGCAAGAAGAGAAAAGCATGAAGAATCATATTAAAGAGATAAATTTCAAATACAGGCTCTAGGTAACTTTTTTTAGATTTAGGCAAATTAAGTTTGGAATATTTTTTCCCTTGTAAACTTCCATAGTTTTATTGTCATCAGGAGAAATTGTGCTGGAAGTGGGAACGGATAACATCCTTGCCTCTACTCTTTCTCTTCAAAATCAGTATTTCTTCTTCAAGTAACCATGAGACATTTAAAACCCACCTGGATATGTTCCTGTGCGACTTGGTCTAGGTGATCCTGCTCTGGCAAGGGGATTGGACTGGATGATCTTTCGAGGTCCCTTCCAGTCCCTAATGTTCAGTGATTCTGTGATTTGATAGTGTATAAGACACTGTGCCAGGCAACATGGGCCATTTTTCTATAACCTCCAAAATGTGGGGTTTTCCTAATTACCAGCAAGTATTTTTCCTGTAGGTAACCCACTTCAGTCCTTCAAATGCAGCATCTGTTCATTTTAGCATAAGAAAGAAGAAATCCATCTGTCAGCTGATTAAATTCCTAGTCTATAATGTTTGCAGAGGTGGAATAATTTAAAGAACGAAACGCAGAGACTTGCTGCACTTATAGTGGCTTAGTTTGAGTCACATTTTGAATTTCAGAAGACTGTAACGTGCACACTTTAGTAAGAAACAGCAAAACCACTGTGAGAATGAAGTGTTTGCATTAATACTCCTGCTTTAATGATATTTTACAGAACTTTGGAGATACTCATGTAATATAAACTTTTTATGGACAGTTGCATTTTTAATTACTGTTCCAGTGAGTGAGATCTTACATTCTGAATCTCTCCAAAGTACTTGTATTTAAAGCCTTGTCAGCCCTCTAGAAGTATTGCTTTAAAGTTCATTTCTTTCAGTTCATAGACTTCAGAATAGGGTAAATATTTCTGTATTAAATTGTCACCAGTAGGGAGAAGTAGTCTCTTAGGGATTCATGCCTGAAAGATGTGGCAACTGCCTAAAAAATTGAGAAGCATAGCATTGCCATAAGTTTGGAGCAGATTAAACCTAATAGCCACAGTGAAATTCCAGCTTTGTCTATTGTTAGTTTTAAAGGGAGAGAAAAAAAGCAAAGTGTCTGCTTCCAGTTATAAATGACAGTGTATGCAGCTGCTTCACCACGAACATATTCCATGGCAGCATTAGTTGCTGGGGCTGGAACAGTTATCTCAAGTCAGACATCCTGCTGATTTGTGTCTGTTTAATTCGATCAGTTTTTCCTGAACTGCTCCAATAATAATTTACAAAAACAGCATAAACTTTTTAAGATGCTAAAAATATATATTGAGAGTGTCTGTTCCCCAAGCGATATGTGCAAAGAACATTGTCAGTCAGACATAGTTGAGTATCCCCAAAGAGTGTTTACTGCAGACATGCTGTTAGCAGTGCACCCTTTCAGCAATGTTTCCTCAGAGTGAATTACTGAGGTGTATCCTCTTGAGGCAACACTTTGAATATTAAATACAAGAGTGTTGTTTATTATGCCATTGAGACTGTGGGGGTTGGGGTAGTTTCTATTAGGAATCCCAAACACGACGAATAAATTGGACCTTTTCTAGTTACATTGGTTACAAAACGTTTGTTGAGTTTACCTTGTTTGACTTAATGTGATTTGTGTCAAAACACCTTTGAGATGCACAGCATCCAAAATGCTAGACCACTAAGGACAGCCTTCCCTGTGATGTGAGGAGATATTCTTAGTCATGCAGAGGGACCAACTTACCTTATTATGTCCTTGAGAAGGGCTGCCATACTGATGTCATCTTCTGAGAGACTGAAATATGTCACAATTTAGTAAATAATGTCCTTCTGGCACAATAAGCTTGCTAAACCTATCAGTACTGAACCCAAGCAGCCTCACTTCTGCCTTTTGAGTCTTTAGTGTGTCAATAAAAGGGTCTGGCTTCTGCTGAATGTGAAGCACAGCTGTGTCCTCCAGATGTCTTCACAAGTGCCACAAAAGCTGTGAAGACAGTCAAGACTTGGCAGTAGAGCAGATGCAGTCAGTCAGAACTGGGTTTATCTGGACTTTGACTGGTGTATCTTGTCTCTTAACCTGGACACCCAGCAGGCAACCTGGAGTTTCGGGTCAAACTTGGTCTTTTGGCTGCTCAGCAGATTCTTCTGTTCTCTACAAATTGATAAGTTAACATCCCCCAGAGCCATTCATGTTCCTGTGCGACTTGGTCTAGGTTATCCTGCTGTGGCAAGGGGATTGGACTAGATGATCTTTTGAAGTCCCTTCCAATCTCTAATGTTTCTATCATTCTATGATTCTTTCATTAGTGGCTGACAAAGAGGTTTCTTGCTTTTTCCTGATGGTAAGGTTCATCTTGAGGCTACAGTTCATAATTCCTGGAAGTAGAGTTTGAAATTTTATGTTTCATCAATACCCTACGTAAAGGCCAAGTGAAAAGGATCCACCTAATATGCACATATGGCCACTCCACCCTCTAATTCCCTCTCTATAACCATATAAACTCTTTTGTTTGTAGTGCCCGGACTCAGCCTGTAAACAGGACCTGCTTGCCTATCTGCAGCGCATTGCCCTCTACTGCCACCAGCTCAATATCTGCAGCAAAGTGAAGGCAGAAGTTCAGAACCTGGGAGGAGAACTTATCGTGTCAGGGGTAAGCTGGTATTTGTATTTAGCCATTTATGTTTCCCATGTAGCGCTTGAAAGGGAGCAGTTTTGATGGCAGTAATGTACAAAACAGAAATACAGTGATTCATAAGCAAGCTTTTGAAAGCGTTATCGCCATTATTCCAGACCTTACAATAACTTGAGTGGAGCAATTTGATTTTCCAATTACCCTTTGTTTATATTAACCTTGTAAAATCTTCATTATTCCAAAAGAAAAGTAATTTCATAGCCTAGAAAGTCATTGCCAAGCTGTGAACATTATAATTATTTGGAGCTTTTGTGTATTTGCTCATTATAAATCTTCTTTCCTTTGTTAGTAGTGGTAATTTCCTTCCTCTGTGCAGAAGCCAGCTCTGTATGAAGTGCATATTGTTAAGATGGTGATGACTAATGGGATTTCATTCACCCAGGTTCCAATGCACACTAGGTTTAGCAGAAACTCTGGAAGGCCAGCAAAATATTTTAATTATTGATGCACGTGCTGTTTTCAAACACTATTGGCAAGCACAATGATTATCTACTCTAATTCCTGTCCAGTTATTTCGGTTATTTTCAGTGAACACTACTGAACCTTCACACGCATTCACACAGATTTTTTTAAGAAATAAAGACAGGAATGTGAGCAGCAGGAATGCTATAAACAATGAGTTTTCTACATTTTTAAACTGTTTTTTCTTTCCTTCTCCTAATGTCGCAGTCTGTGCCTCTGGGAGATTACTAGAACCTGGTTGTAGCGACTGCTGCTCTTCATGATTGTCTTTTTTTTTTGTTCTGTTAATAATCAGCCAGTATTAGCCCTATGGTAACACTGTTAATTTCTAATTCAAATGCAGACCGTATGTGTGTAAATGCGTCATGCATTTCACTCTCCTGAGTGTGTTTTCAAAATTGCGGTGATTTGTGAGACCCGAGACACTGGAGACAAGATTGGTTTCAAATGTAGTTTCGACGAAGCACCCTTTCATTGTTTAAGCCCGATCAAGTACGAAGATTCTCAGGACAACTAACTTGTGCCCTTCATTTCATCCATAAAATTCCCCAGTGAAGTCACTGGCCTTCCTCAAACATATCAGAAGTCAGAACAAATGTTCTCAACTACACAATGTTTTGATTTTTGGCAAAGTGCTGTAGAAGGTCTTACACATTTGCCAGGCTTTCTTGGATCAAACTTTCTGAAGTCATAAATGCAATCCTAAAAGGAGCTGCTTAAATGTTCCTGTGTCTGTCCTGCAATTGGTCTTCACTTCTTGACGTATGTACGTATGTAATTTTAATACCTTGATCTTCCCACAGAAATGAAAAGATCCTCTTCCATTTTCCTGATACTAATGGAGTGATCTGTCCTTGTATCGCTGTCATCTATGCTGCGTAGTAAATGCTATGATCTTTTCTTGCCTACTGCCATCTGAGTCCAGCTTTTCATACCCGTTGAGTTGTCATCTTCATCTCTCTATAACAATTACCCAAATCAGTGCTTCTACCGGCTTGGCTTTTGTGGTTGTGTGTGTTTCTTTTTCGAGTCTCTTTATTCAGTGTATGTGAATGCTGAATAAGCCATTGTGAATTTCGAGCATCTATTTGTTACTGGAACATCACCATCCATTGTGAAATTTGAGTGGCCGAACCGCTTGACTTCATCATTCCCAGTTTGGCGTTGTTAGTATCTGCTGCTTACCAGGCTTCATCACCATTGTGTTTTTGTTTGGTTGGGTTTTCAGAGTCAGCTGCCGACACAGGCAAAATGAGCTTCAACCACAGAGATTATTTCAGTCTGTTCCAAAGACTCGGTAGTACTGAAATGCAGAACATTTTAAGATTGCCCAGCTCTCTTCTTCTGCTCTTGCTCTGAACAGGAGATGATGTAGAGAGCTGAACTCCTGTGCATCCCTTTTTGAGAGCATTATCTTGTTATTTGTACAGCCCTTTCCTGATCATGTTTTCCAAGCTGTTTATCTTCAAGATGCTGGGTACTGTATGCTCCTTTGCTATCCAGAGGTCTGGTAATATAGTGCACATCTACATCTGCTTGTCTACTTGCTGCTTCTGCTTCCATCTTCTTCTTCATTTTCTCTTGGATAGCCAATGACAAATAAAAAGTATTTTATTTGCATTAAAATGAAATACTGCATACAGTACAACATTAGAAGTACAGGACAAATCCACAGTTCAAGCTGCCCAACCAATGTCTACAGAAGCAACTTTGTGTGAATTCACTATATTTAAGTGTTTTGACATAAATATCAAGCACCAGGATTATTATTACAGTATTGCTGTTTACTGCTGTGTTTACAAAGAACCACAATATGATTCAGTTGTGGGGAGTACAGTCGCTGCTTGAATTTTTGCATTATTAAGAATATTAATCAGTATCTACAAATGAAACGAATGGATGCGTGTGTATGGATGAATCTGTGTGTATGTATATTTATGTAAAGAGGAAAGAGACATAAAGCCAATTAAAACCTAAAAGACAGATAAAAGCTGCCCCAGAACTCTTATAGTTCTGTAAGCAAACGATATCTTGTAAAACCTTCACAAATACTGTGTACATAACACACAGCATATAGTGTCCTCTATATCTTTGGGTGAAGCTTCTATTTCTGGTTTTCTCTGCACCCCAAGATTCAGTAGTTCAGCATGGTTTATTTCTGCAAATGAATAGAAAGCTGATCTTTGTTTCCTTTTTCCTCTGTAGATTGATATGATACTAGCATAGAATACGAAGGGGCTCTTTTTGGCATCATTGACTTTGCTGCAAATAAAAAGCCAGATTGAAAAGTAAGCAAATGCCAAACTCCTGAAGTGCAAATTATTTCAGTAAAGGAAAAATCCACTGGTTTGGATTTTTTTTCCCTTTTCTTTCTTCCTTTCCTTTCCCCCCCAGCTTTTTCTCTCTTTTGATCTTTCCCATCAAACTCCCTGCATGCACACAGAAAAATTATTTTCACCAGATAAGTGAGATCTGGCAATTGAGAGTCAGCATACATCAGCCAAACCTCATTAACATCAATGGAGCAAGGCCAGTTTAGATTATCTGTTCACTTGGCCCTTCATGATGCAAGGTGAGACCTTTGATTCCTCACTGCAGTTGAGTTTTGAGAAGTAAAATCAGGAAAAACTATGTACTTCAGTGAGTAACCTTGTAGACTTGAAGGATATTTTAGGGAAGAAAGAAAAGGGGTGAGGAGGAAGTTAGATAAAAGTGAGAAGGAATTAATATTTAAGAAACACAAAAGAAATTAGAAGTGCATTGAAACTCTGTGGATTATATTCTTGCCTTAAAAAAGTTTCTTTGACCTTAATCCATAAATAGATAGACATTTCTCCAATTTTAAATTAAAATATTCAATTTCTAATTCCTCTCTAAAGAGTAAACAACCTTCTTTTGTAAGGAAGACTAAAAGCACTTCAAAATAATTTTCTTTGTCTCAGTTTGTTTAATGTAATGTCTATTTGCTTCATAATCAGTCGCACCGTGGTATTGGAACGAATGCTCTGAGGTGCTGAGCATATGCTACTCTCAGTGAGGTAAATGCCATTTACATGTACTTAGCTCGTGCTGATAGATGGCCTTTCTGTGACAGCTACTTCTGTTGAGTAGAGTTGGGTTTAACTACGGTGTTTACTATTTGGTTGGGAATGCAGAATTTTTCTAATTCTAGGGGGTTTTTTTAGCACACCTGTCTGCCTCTTGTTAGCTAGACCACTGCAGTAAAACAAATCTATATATTCACTTCTTACCTTAGGATAAATAGCCACTTGTTCTGTTTATTGCTGCTCTGAACCTGTTCAGCTCATTAACCTACTCCCCACTTCGGCTATGATTTTGCATTTGTAAAATTCTTGTTTAAGTTAGTAGCTTTGCCACAGTTTTTCCTGCAACACTACATCAAGCAGAATCTAAGGAAATCCCTTATCCAAGGCAGCTGCCTGTCATGTTCGGGTTTGATTCAGAACCCTGTAGATATAATCAGCTGTATTATCAGAAACTTTGCCCAGAGTCTTAAGCTTCTGAGCCAGACAGGTATGCAGTGTCACACAGAGTAACAGCCATATACTCGGTCCAAAAGCGTTGAACGACAAGCCAAAGCACACTGCAAGCAGGTACTTTGGCTGGGCTCAATTTGCAACGATTTTTAAAGGCTCGTTATCATAACAGGCTCAACTATGAAACTGACACAAGGATTCTTATAATATTTTTAAGGTATGAGACTTAAGATTGTGACCTTTTCTGGGAGGCAATTTAAGTGAGGACTTCACTGGAGTAAAAAAAAGGGTTGGAGCCACCCCATTAGCTTTGGATAGGATGTTATGAAAATTCCTGTAAAACCTGGACTAGGAAGTTGAATACATTAAATTATTAGCAAAATCACTATCTGTGTATTTATTCTTGATCGGTGATGAGAATAAAGTAACTTGAAATAGGTAGTCCTCATCAAGAAGGAATGAGCCGTGTTATTTATCTCAGAATAAGTGTATGTCCAGTTATTTCAGTAAGTGGGCAAAGAGTTTGCCTGTGTCACTTCTGCCTATGAATCATACAAGTGGTAAAATAAAATGGTTTAAAGGTCTTAATTTTCTTTCATTTAAGGTGGAATCACTCTAAATTACTATGTGCTGTAAATGCAAATTGGCACTGATTTCACTCCTCTGCAGGAGAAAGCCTTTATGGAGTTTTTCCTTTGTCTTCAAATAGGCAGTTGGAGAGAACCTCTGCATTTAAAATGGTTAAGAGTGTACAGACAGCAACAAAATAAATTTTACTATTCCTAGTAAACTTACTATTTTCAAGTTACAAGTTTTACTGTTCATCAAGACAGTCTAGCAAATCAGAACTGTAGAAATCTCTGCCTCAAGCTGCTTGGACTGACAACTGTCAGTGTTTTCAGTAGAAAATACCTGAACTAAGATGTAGCTGTACTGGATAATTGATAGCTACCACTACTAGAAATTTTTGTTTTTCTCTGCTAGTGTTGCAATTTACTTGAAGGAGAGTAAGAATAATTATTTGTAAGTAATTGCTGTGTTCATATTTGTTGGACGAGGAGTGCTTGAAGTGTTACACACCACAAAGAAGAGGTACAGTTCTGTGTCTTAACAGCACAGCAAGGGTAGATTTTGGGTTATGCTAGTGACAGTGGATATAACTGAAGAGAATATACTCAAATTGGCAAAGGGAAGTGAAAGAAGCACCCAGGGCCTCCATAGATAATTACTAAGTTGTTCAACAGTATAATTTATCTCAGTGAATTTGTTCTTTGATAATCTTTTTTATTTGTTTTTGCATGTTGATCTTTACATTTACCCACTGTTTTACCCTCAGGACTGTAGGAAGAATTCAGAATGGCTAAAAAGGGAGTCTTCAGATATGAACAGTGCATCATATGTACCAATGCTGTGAAAATAATGTAAGATGGGACATAGAAAGCTACTTGTTTAGGATGACTTGGGTGGAAAGAACTTCTGAGACTTGGGATGAAAGCTCAGGTTGAAGGAGAGGACTTTGGAAATAATAAGAAAATATGACAACGGAATTGAAATATCAGATATGAAATGTGCAGAGGAAGAAAAAGACAAACCAAAAGCAAGACAGGAATATGAAATCAAAGAATTGCAGTAATAGAGAAGAACTGAGATAAAGGCTGGACCATAAAGTTGGTTGGGCTCCATAATAACCTCTGCTTTCATAGTAGAACAAGCAAGGGAGCAAAATAAAAAACTGCGGACTTTATTTCAGGTCTGAGGTTACCACAATAAAAAACGAGTTTCTAGGACAAAGAAGGCTGGGGCTAGGTGGGGAATGCGAGAGACCTCGGTTTAGATTGAATATTCAACTAGCTCATGCTTTGGAAGAAATGAAAAATATAGGGCGATGTTTCAGCTCTGTCTTTTGGGATGGAGATGTATTTAAGTAGCCTCTCAGATGTGTTTCAATGTCAGCAGACATACAATATCAAAGAGACTGAAATGGAGCCATAGTAACTATTTTTTTTCCAAAATATATGGCTGCATGGTACATATACAGGTTTTGATAATCCATTACTATCATTATCTTTCATTTTTTTGAACTTTTCTGTCTGTGACTAGTGCAGGAGTCTCCAGCTCCTGCTGGCATGGGCTATAGCCCTCAATACACTCTCCAAGCAAAGGACTGCCTGATGATGTGGTAACATAAAATATTTATCATCCTGACACTGAGTCAAATTACTACTCCTAAAGGATTAAGGCATCAGTGAGATATTCAGGTTAATCAAAATGAGTGCAGATAAAATCCCTCATGGTCATGTATTCATTATATATGATGTATTTTATGGAAACAGACCTAGGGCTTTCTGAAAGTTAAAACTGTGAAGAATTCATAATTATCCCATGAAACAACTCAAAGACAAATAGGAAAAAAAAAAAAGCCATCAATAGATGCATCTATAGTTATTCTAAAGCCATTTACCATACCTTTTCCAAGCAGGTAACAAGACCTAGCTGATTAGAAAAGTTTACAAATTGCTTCTCAGTGAAGATAGAACAGCAATATTATATCCTATATAATTGGCATCCTTTGAGGGATTCCAGCCCCAGGTAGACAGTGCAGCAAATGAGTGGATCTAGTCTTGATAATCAGCTCATTTCATGTCAAAAATTGTACAAGAGGCTTCCAGAGGTCTCTTTCAAGTGACATTTGTACAGTATCTTGATTTTGCTAAGTGAAAGATCCCATGGGGTCTTATTTCTACATCTGTGAATTGGTTTATTTTTGCTCTTATGACTGTTGCTGGATTGGAGAGTAGCATATATCCTCATCTTTGACCATCTGATCATAATCCACATAAAGAATAACACAGAAGAGTTTAGAAAGGTTGATTTATTTTTATTAGTCATGGTTATTTCTTCAGACCACCCAAGTGAAGGTGGATTGGTGGCAGGCAAGTTTACATTACGTAAGGAGAAGTAGATTAATGAAGCTTAAGGCATAACTGAAAAATTCAACATGGAAATTTTTGAATGTATTTTGAATTTGAACAAGAAAATCTTTTGAAGCTACAATGTTTTGATATAAGGCTTCTTTCAAAACTAGGAATATATCTCATTGTATATAAGCACACATGTAAATACACATAAGTATGAAACAATATGGCCTGCATAAACAGAAAGATGTTAGCTAGAATTTAATTTGCAAAGCAAAATCACACTGCACTTGTCTTCATTTGAGTATATTCATGGAGACAAGAAGCACAAGTCGCATCTGTATGTCTACGTTTAGTAGGCTCAAATTTAGACATGTCCGACTTTTATCCTTATTAAGAAGCATTCTGGCTACAAGAAACATTCTCTTGTGCTTTATCAGGTAACAAATATTAATGAATTTATGATTAGATTTGTTAACATTTCTCATTTAGAAGAGTTTTCTGCAAAGAAAAGAATTTCTCATGGCAGATAATATTAAGCCATTAAATTCAATGAGAACAAAGCAAAGTTCTTGTGATTGAAGACTGAGTCTTGAAACAAATATGATTATAGGAAAGGATTAGAGAATTAAAGGAAATACTAATTTATGTGCTTCATTACGTACTGTATTTGTTGTAAGAGTAGTAACCTCTCCAAAACCCAAAGCCTGCCTGCTACAGCAGTTATGGCCTCAGTCCAGCTTGTTTTTCCTATTCCAGACCATTCTGAATGAGATGGAAGGAAAATGGAAATGTTGTGGCTTTCTGATGCACAAACTTCACCATGACTGCAATAATTAGAGATCGTTCTAATATACCCTGAAGGTATGGTCCTAAAGGACTATTCCTATAAAAATTACTTTTCAGAAAGACGTTACTTCAGTGCTATCTCATGTTCTCCTCTTTTCCTGTTTTACATATCCCTGGATGTGTTGAAAAGTTGCTTAGATGTAGTGTTGGGGGATCTGCTTTAGGGGTGAAGTTGTAGATTAGGGTTGATGGTTGGACTTGATTGATCTTGCAAGGTCCCTTCCAATCCTTAATTATTCTATGATTCTATCCCAGGGGTCTTTTCTAACCTAAATGATTCTATTCTATTATTACATCCAGTGATAGGACAAGGGGCAATGGGTGTAAACTGGAACATAGGAGGTTCCACATCAGTATGAGAAGGAATTTTTTCCCAGCGAGGGCGACAGAACCCTGGAAGGGGCTGCCCTGGGGGATTGTGGAGTCTCCTTCTCTGGAGATGTTTAAAACCTGCCTGGATATGTTCCTGTGCGACTTGGTCTAGGTGATCCTGCTGTGGCAGGGAGATTGGACTGGATGATCTTTTGAGGTCTCTTCCAACCTCTAATGTTCTGTGATTCTGTGTAAAGGAGGTGCTTTGGGTCCAAGCCATTTTGTATTAAATAACAATTCTTATTTCCGTTCTCAGCTGGTCTCTTTAATGCCCAGCATATTTACGTTAACGGATACGTCCTGAGGCTTTATGTAAAAGATGGTTTTGTGTATTGTGCATGGGATTATGGAGACATTAATTTGCATAACAATATATTTAGCAAACAATGGGTTAGTTAAGGACCAGCACATTTTTAACTTCTGCATTTGGATAGTGGTGAGACTTACTCTCATTTCTAAAAGTAGTATCAGAGGGTGCATTTGCAGATACTATAACAACTTCAGTTCAGTTTCTTTGACTTTAGTAATAGTTCTTGACAACCCCAGTTGCAGATGAGTAACACACAGAAACACTCACAGAGAAGTAGACATGCCCTCGAGGGAAAACATCAACAGGTTTTCCCAGCCTGAGTGGGAATCAACTGCAAATACAGAACAAAACAGCTTACTACAAAATATTTAATAAAGCTCAAAATAGGAATGTTTTTCCATTAAATATAAAATTTCATAATAGCTTTAGGATGAGATCCAACTGAGTGAGGAAGGTTAAAAGTTGCCTTGTCTCTTTAAGCTCTGAAATATTTTCTTCCTCGCTTGGAACATATTACTGTTATTAATTATGAACCACATAGGAGCAAAGGAAAAACATGTCTCTTTTCATATCACATCACTAATCTTACATAACTGATAAGCAGCTGCATCGACAAAAAGGGTTTGCTTTGTATAATGTATTCCATACATCGATGTAGAGTCAAAGTAAGAAAACATCCAGTATAATAAAAAGCAATCCTAACCCCTTACTGTTACATTCTCTCAAATGATTTCTTTGAGCATCCTTTCTTTCTGACTATACATCACCAAAACACCTTGTGAACTAGATTACCAGGTAGGCAGTAGTACTAGAAGATGAGTCAAAATGTGTAAGTGATTTGTCCTAAATCTCATTAAAGACCAATTGTAACTCTATAAAACTGGATCAATATCCAATATCCGACTGGATATCAATATCAATATCCAACTGGGCATCAATATCCAATCCAAAAGACTGCAGAAATGTTTTAATTTCCCATACTTTTTTATTCCTGCAGCTAGATTCCTATTGTCAAGAAATCAGACATGTTACAGCCGTACTCAGTCTCAGATGGGATGTTTCGTATTCCATCATTCCTTAGCTATAACAGTGAATAAAAGAGACTTTTTTTTCCGTTCATCCATCAAGCTGATCTTCCAGAGCAACAGCACATCGTTGGGTCAGAGGCATGTCTGTCTTAAGGTCTCAAACGTTGATTATATGTGTCAGTTTGGCATTTTTACATGGTCTTTTCAAACTTCTGTTTCAATTTCTGAGAATATATCCACTTTTACCTTCTGTAGGTATACCAGTAGTACATACAATATTTCTGTGTGGTTGCGTACACCTCTGCTTTTCAAGTCTTGCTATACTTTATAGACAGCAGCTACTGGTACCATACCAATTCCCCATCATCTGTCCATCATTTTAAGCAAGAAAAAAAACATTTTGGTGTTCTTTCTGACAGGTCTTTGATGTGAGGCTGAACATGGACTTTCTCTTAAATTGATTTCCAGAGCCTAGGTGCAAATCATTAAATCAATGACTTGATCTGCATTCACATAGTTTTCTTATGCTGTTAGGCTTAACTTCCATCACTTAAGAAAATGTTCTAGAGCACTGAAGTCCTCACTTAACATCTCTGCATTTCTATGTGTTCATTTAGTAAATCTTAATTGTGTTCCTGGAAACACTTGGGAGATTTTCCTCCTTTCTTGATTATATAAACATTTAAAAAACCTTTTCATTTAGGTAAATTCTTTCTCTGCTTTGCTTTGCTGTTTAGGTGAATCATGTGGTCTAGTGTGTGTTCACAAATCAGTCATCTTTTTTGGTCTTCTCTTAAATGTCTCTTTATCAACAACAGCTATCATACTAAGCAAATCAAAACAACATTTTGGATTTGAGCAGCCCAAATCTGGGCTGCTATCTGGAGTATTATCTTCTACCTAATCTGTTGAACTGTTTATATCACATCATCCTGATTAAATCTACCGCATTCCTCCGTATTTCGCATCTTATGTTGTTACTGAAGAATATTCTTGGCTGTACACAGTCTTTTAGGATTTAACTGTGCTACTTGCTTAGGTTTCTATCCCAAGAATAGACTATTTCTTTTTTGGAGATATCAGAACTGCCACTAGAAGTGTAACTAGTTCTTATATTTAAGGATATCGCCTTAGAACATCTATCCTTCTTTATATCAGAATGAGCGAGATTCTTTAGGCTTCTTAAAGTCTGGTGGTCACAGGAGTTCAACATTCCTACTTTATTTGGCAAAAACAACTGTGGTGCAATAGTCGAGTCATAGGACACTTAAGTTGTGAATTATCTGAATTGCAAAAGCCTTTCAAAGTTCAATTTTTCGTTTCTCTTTAGCAGACTACTAGGCATACATAATAGTAAAATTCGATACAGGGTACTGGAGGTGGTTTCCCTCTTTTTTTATCTTCATACATGCAAATAGCTTGAGGTCAAGATGATGTGGTGAGAATTAAGACACACGTGTGTTTAATTGAATTCTGGACTGAAATTCACAGCACTATCATCACGTTGCAAGACTGAGATGCAGCCTAGTTTTGCATTGTGTTCCTGAAGTTATATATCGTCTCTAACAGCCGCAATAGCTCTTCATTTAGTCAACTAGACTAGATGATTTGTTGAGTTTCTGAATCCGCTAATAAGCTGGTTTAAAGTAGCAACTGCAGACACGTCAGTGTTGGATTATGATAAAAGTTTTGAAGGTTAAAATGAAAACTAATTCCCTTGTTAGGGAAGGCAAATGGTACTAGATAATTAGTCATGCACTTTCTTTGTTCAGTAGAAGGAAAGGAGAGAAAAACAAAGAGCACACAAACAGAGCAGGGAAAACGCATTAATCATTATTAAGACTGAAAAAATAATCATGATTATATTGCAAGTTTGATTTAGGTCCTTGTAGCAATATAAAACCTAAGGGAAAACATCAATATTAACTACGTGTGCTTATAATACATAATCTCGAAAGAGATTTAAGGAGCATTTTCTCTTCCAAAAGGCAGCATCTTTTGCTAGCACTCCTTACTGGCACTGAATGGCCCCCCATTCTCTGAGCAGTTTTATGGAATGAAGTTAGGTTTAGCAGCAAATGCTACTTTTTTCATTTTTAGTATACACCTAGGTTATTAAGAAAATCCCAGTGGGTAATATAAGCAATTATGTTTGGTTTTGAACCTGCCTTTCCTGAAATTGTGTGGTGAAAAATTCCAGTTACAGTAAATTAGAATGAATATCTCATTTTAAGCCCTCCTGTCTCAGTTCCTGGGAAGTTTTTTGAAAAAATGTGCTTCAGCCTGGAAGGTTGTCATTGCCTAAAAATACATGGTCTTGAAAAGCATCGCTTTGCAATTTTTGTTGATATTTTCTGGAACTTTAAAGTGTGCTCTGTAAACAAATGTATGCCCAGAATCTTTATACTTCCCTCACTTGTTCTTTCAGCACAGTTTGTCAGTTCTCATTTCAACGTGAGAAAGACATCATTCTCTCCTGACCTCCTCCAAGGGAGGAAGGTGACCTACCCTCTGACTTCACAAGGTCAGGTCATGGGGCTGGGTTGTGCAATGTTTATGCAGCATTGATGGACTCAAGTATCATTCCAGTTGTAGTCACTGGAATTTCAGCTTTTTGCATCAGTGTTTTGTGCAGCTTGGCTGTTCAAAATCATACACAAGATAATTCTACCTGGAAGTCAAACAACCAAACTGGTGCTTGACAGTCAGCTTTAATGGGGATGGAGCTTTCCATCCTCTCTGATTTTCACCAAAATATGCCAGAACTGATCCCCTGACCTGTGCTATGAGAACAAGTGAGAGGAACCACCAGACAGCGGGGTTACTCATCGTGGAAGAGTCCCTGTCTCCTTGACCAAGCATAGCTCCTTCAGCACACGTTTTCCTCTCTCCTCACCTCTACACTAGGGCACAATATTTCTCTTGCTCTCTCTCTCACTATCTCTTTTCTGTATCTCTCGGAAATCAGACTGGAGTTCAGAGCACTTTCACTACCTTTTATGAGGTAGAGTGTGATGTCATAGATGGGGGCAGGGCTAGTCAACTTTCTACCCACCCACCCACCTGTGCTGAGGGAGCTACGCTTGAGACCGGAAGCAGTGACTCCTCGACGGTGAGTAACCTCCTGTCTCATCTATATCTTTAACTCTGGGGGTGGAGGGAAAAGACATGAGAATGGGGGATTTTTCTGTTAGCTTTTTCTTTTTCAATTAGCCATGGTGCTGACAGAATGAATTGCATGTGTTGTATTAGTCACCTGAGAAAAGTATTTTGTTCTTGTTCTGAAGTCCTCAAGTTAATGTCATCTCTAAAGCAATGATCACGTTTCTTTGCAGAGATGGTCCAGTTACAGGTGCTTAAACTGATTCTTCTATTTTTATCTTGCATTGTGAAAAATTAGACCCCAGCCCCCTTAAACTCATTTGCTAAACTCCCGCTAATTTAATTACAGTAGTACTCAGCCATCATTTTTCTGAAGTACGTTGTGATTAAAGAGAGATGGTGTTCATCTATGTATTTATCATTGTTGTCTGTGGATGGTGCCTGCTTACACGCAGCAGGACTTCTGTTTTCTGTATTCTCTCTTACTGCTTTTGTTTGCTTCATCCAGAGTGTTTATGACAGTAGAATGTGTTGACAATAGGCCAATTATAAGACCTTTTTTATAGATGAAATAAAATTTAAAAGGAAATAGTGGAAGATGTAAAATTCAGCAGGAAATTAAATACCACTGAATGTAATTTAGAGGTTTAGCCTTTGAAACTGTAAATCAAAGCATTTGATTTTCTCTGTTAAAGAATTAGATGGGCAAGGATATTGCTAACTGAATTTCTTGGTGTTTTTCTTGTGTCATTATCTAAAATTGCTATTTTCCTTTGAACCATTGTCTTGTAACCTATTTCCCATGGCCCTAAGTATTACTGCTTCACTGTTTTAACATCCCTCAGCATTTTAAAAAAGACAAGATGGACTATGAAGATCTTCCTTTCTTGTTCTGCCTCTTGGGTATCTATTAAAGCTGTCAAGATGTCAGAGCTCTTATAGTAAAGGCCAGAAGAAAGATCATATGAAGATTTTGGCCCTAGGGATACTGCAAATCTTGCTGTTCTTGTTCATTTAAAGCTCTTTACCAGCTCCATGTGGGGTCTTGTCATATCTCAGTGAAAGGCTGTACAAGGCAGCAATGCATACTCTATAAATCAAAGACAAAGAGAGTGCGATCGTGGCCTTTTCAGCAGAGGTGGTCTATAGTCTGATTGATGAAGGACTTCTATTTTCAGGTGACTAGGTGGCTTTGAGGAATTTGGTGTAGGATGCAGATCATTCCGTCTTCGGGTAGTGGCATGTATTGGGGATTGGTCAGTAGTAATGGGTAGCTATCCCTCCCTGATGACTTAGTGATGCTCCTTGTATCAATGTATAGGAGATCTGAAGGAAATTCAGGGAGGATTAAGGTGTTGCTTACAAACCTACTGAAACATTCACTGACACTCAGAGGGAAAAATAAGGACAAAGACTATAAAAATTGTTTTCCTGACAGGTAGTAGCTCTTCTAGCTTGAGCAATGTGTACAAGGAGTTTTTATTATCACTGGTTATTCCTTTAGTGAACCAAGCACTGAAGTTCCCAGATCTTCCTTTACAAAGACAAGAATTTGTCTAGCAAATTTAGCTTCCCTAGCGAACTTTCAGGAGGTAAGAAAAAGCAGGTTAGTTAATCTCTTGATTCTTTGGGAAAACTTTATTGGAGTTTCTGCTGTTAAAGATGATTTGAGGTTTCTTCTTTTCAGAGGCAACTGCTTTGAGGTGAAATTTAATTTAAATCCTGAGCATATCCTTTGCCGATGGGTTTAGCAAATTGTCTCTGCACATAATTATTCTTGCATAGTGCAAGAAACTTTCTTTTTTGCATAGAATTGGTAAAACATAAGGACCAACGGCATCATGCCCCTAATCTACTTCAGTAATGTGAAAGGAATTTGGTGGCATAGAGAGGAAATCTTTTTTTAAAGTGATACTAAAATTGCAAATGGGGAATCAGAATTGGTATCATGCAGTATTTATGGTGAATTAGAGATAATGATTAGCACTGAGGGAATACTTTGGAACAGAGATGTCAGCGCATTACTTTAAATCCAGAGAAATTTCTCTCTAAATTTATCGTGTAATATCAGCAAATTAGCGATTGGCTGACTTATGTACAGGGAGGAGTTTGTAGAGGGAATTATATTCAAATATGGCATAAAGTAATTCAGTAATTAACCTGGAATCTCTCTGTGCCAAATGTAATGATAAATTTTGTCCGTGCACTCTCAGGTTCTGAGTTTGCCTGAGTAACTTAACACTGGGAGAATAAATAGCCTAATGTTACATTTACTGAGCTAATTCCCCTGTTAAATTATTTTACTGACAACTAGGATTAAAAAAAAAGATGTCTAAAGTACATCTGCAGCACGTGCACAGATCCTGTGTTTTACAGCCCTGGCTTAAATGTGAGGTCAGTCAATCGTGATGTTTGACTGTATATAACTTACAAACATATAAATTAAAGTAACATATAATACGACCTAGATTCAAGCAAGCATGATCAGTGACTGGTGCATTTGTACCTATATATTTAAGGAGGTCAGCATTTCAATTACAGATTTGTTCTCGGTCAGTTCGGCAAGTTGTGAGCGATACCTTAATGTTGTAAGATCATATATAAGACTCCAAGACTTTTCAGTAGGCTTAAGGCAGCCATGTAAAACTCCCTGGTTTAAGTATTTGCCAGGCTGATTTCTCTTACAAGTTGGGTTGGTTCTTACCTTCTTTTTCTATATGAGAAGTGAGGGAGAGCTGTGAAATATACCATCTGTTCACAGACCATGTCAGCTGGCAGATAGATGCTTATCACCTTGCCCTCTCTTACTGCAGTTTTAGGCTGGTATAACACTACTGACTCAAAAAGAATTACTTTTGGTTGAATCTTATTTAAGAAAAAGGAGTCATAATGACAATGCACGGTGTTCTAGGGGACTCTTTGTGTTGATTTAAATTGCAGTCCTTTTGAACTTTGACCTCAGACTGAACTGTCAACAAAAATGCTCAATAGTCCTTGGAGTGAGCATAGTGGGTGGAGGAAACTAGGACTTAACACCCCGGACTTTCTGTTTCTGGGACAGTTGCACCTCAACAGTTAAGACATTAAACATGATTCTTCAGTCAGACCCGTGTGAATGTCTCAAAGCAAACACAATGGTGTACACTTGTCAAAATGGAAGCAAAACTTTATATCCCTTCTGCAAGGGAATACTGAGACACACTCAGGAGAGTAAGGCTCTATAGACTCGTGATATGTAAGCTGGAAAATAGGAGGTTCCACTTAAATATCAGAAGGAATTTCTTCAAAGTGAGGGTGACAGAGCACTGGAAGGGGCTGCCCAGGGGGGTTGTGGAGTCTCCTTCTCTGGAGATGTTTAAAACCTGGCTGGGTGTGTTCCTGTGCGACTTGGTCTAAGTGATCCTGCTGTGGCAGGGGGATTGGACGAGATGATCTTTGGAGGTGCCTTCCAATCCCTAATGATTCTATGTTGCAAACATTATGTCCTCCTTGAAGACTCAGATAATTTGTGAGCTCAGCATTTCTTTGACTTCCACTTTGTATTCCGGCTTCCACTCAGGTTGACCAAATGAAAATTTTTAAAAAAAAAAAAACCAGGAGAAAAAGTTCACTGAACTTAAGAAGTAGAGTTAAAAAAAGGTACAGAGTTGGAAAGAAATGTTGCACCCCACTCAAGTTGTGCAAGAGATGAGGGTAGGTCTATGGTGTAATGAAATGTATTTTATTATTGAGAAAGATTTTACTACAGTACGAAGAGGTTTTTGACTGTCATCTCCATTGCTGTGTGCAGAGTGATTAATCTAGCCAGCGGTAAACATCTGCATCTGAGATGTTCACTTCAGGCCTCCTTTATGATCAGTGGAGATCAATACCTAATTCTAGAGTGTAGGTATTCTTGTTTCAGGCAGATGATGACAACTGGTTAAATTAGTAACATCTTAAACAGATTACAAAGACATGAGCAGGTTGATTAAACTATGTATTAAGACAAGCACAGAGTCAGAAGTTTTAGCCTTTGTGGTCTTTGAAGGTGTGTATTCATATGTAAGTCATGTAAATAGCGGAATGGTTTGACTGCTGGAGAAAGGAAACTGCCTGCTTTTTCCGGCTGTATGTATGTAAATTGGTTTGCAAGAAGCATTTATCTATAAAAAATGGTTCTTGTGGGGCCCCAGTGTCATTAGTTTCTGTAGGTTAGAAAGGCTGATAATTTTTGCAGTATGTGGCTTTCCCCGTTTGATATTTATGGGATAAAAAGAGAAGAATTAAGGAAAACAATTTCAAAAAAATATTCATTATATTTCTTTGAATTATTGGACTAATTGATTGAATTCAGGGGCAATTACAGACATCTGAAAAAATGCTTCAGGGTGTTCACTGCCACCAGCTATTAATGGTTCTTGAATCCTGACTAATATTAAAAGACATCCAGGCACAATTTTTCACATGCCAAGGAAGTGCAGACAAATTGAGAGATAAAAATGACTAATGTAGAATGTTCAAGTACGAGTCTATAAGAAAAAAGCCAATTAAATATTTTTTTTTAAATATCACATTTCTTATAAATAACAGCTGACTTTGTAACTTCATCACCTTTGAAGTTTGGATTTGAAGTTTGAATTTGGGTTTGTGTAGGGAAGATTTTCATAGAATCATATAATTTAGTTTAGGAAAGACTTGGGAGCATATTGAGTCCAGCCATGAACCAAGCGCTACCAGGTTACCAATAAATCACATTCCTCAGCACCAGATCTCCGTAGCTTTTCAACCTCTCATGAGGTGGTAACTTCACCACACCCCCACACAGCCTGTTCCAGGGCTTGACAATCTTTTTGGGGAAGACATGTCCATTCTAAACTTCCTTAGTCACAAGCTGATGCTATTTCTTCTTGTTCTAGTGCTTGTTACTTGGAAGAAGAAACTGACCCCCATCTCTACAGCTTCCTTTAGCTCTCACCAGTGAGGAGCAGAGGGCAACAACCCCTTCAATTATCTTGCTGGCCACACTATTGGTGATACAAACCAGGATGCCATTGTCCATCTTGGCCACCTGGGCACACTGCTGGCTCATATTTAGCTGCTGTTTACTAACTCCCCGGAGTTGTTTTGTACTGGGCAGCTTTCCAGCCACTCTTTCCCGATGACTGTAGCTTTGTATGGGATTGTTGTGGCCCAAGTGCAGAACCCAGCACTTGGCCTTGTTGAACTTCTTACAGTTGTCCTCTGCCCATTGATCTAGCCTGTCCAGATCCCTCAGTAGAGCCTCCCGATCCTCAAGGGATAAGAATCCTGCCCAGTTTGGGGTTGTCTGCAAATTTACCGAAGGGGCGTTCAACCTTGTTGATAGAGACACTAAACAGAGGTGACACTTTTTTCTCATTTCTGCTGTTACTTGCTATTTCCCCTTGGAGAAGACATTTGTTCTGGTAACAAATGCCCACGTAGTCTTCACTGTTCTTTGAGGTGCATTGCACATATACAGAAGAGAAATTGTTGTCTATGACAGGAGGATCCAGAAGGAGGATCTGGATCCTGACAGGAGGATCCAGAATAGCCAGATCCAGATTTGTCAGAGGTAACTGGAAAAGGGGCAACAAACACAAGTTTTAACATGTGAAATTCCAATTAGATGTAAGGAAAAAGGTTTTACTTCAAGGGTAGTGCAGTTCAGGTGTATGAATGAGTTCAGCAGTCCAGAGATGTGGGAGACTACCCATACTTGGATATAATCTGAATGTGAGCAAAGTCCTGCATAACCTAATCCCATTTTTTTTTTTTAATGGAGCATTGGACTAGAGGATCTTAAGAGGTTCTTTTCATCCCAAGTTATTCTATGATTATATTAATATTTGCATAATAAAATGTGAGTCATAAAAATGAGCCCCTACAATTCTGAGCAAGTTTTGACTCATTCCAATTTATTCTTAATTTGTTGTCGTCTCTGCTTGTTCTTTCCTTGTAACCTGCCACAGACTCTGCAGGTTTTATTCTGCTGTGTTCTGATTTCATTTGTTTGTAGTCTCCAGTAATTATCACCTGCTTTACCGTTTTTTTTAATAAGTGTTAACCAAATTTTAAAATTTGATGAACAAATTGTTACTGACACTGGGAAAAAGCACCTCCTAGTTAGGAGCACTTACTGGATATCGTTTAACCATTGACTAGGTTGTTCAAAGAAATACAACAGGTAGTTGTGAATAATCCATTTGAAATGAAATGTTAGAATTTTCTTTACAACTTATTTTTATTATATTATTTAGCTAGATCTGTCAGTGCTGGAAAGCTGAAATGAAGCTCTCTCTTGGAGATGACTGTGGAAATTCAATTTTTTGTCTTAATTTCATTGCAAGCTGTTGTAAAGTCCTGGAAATTGCTAAGGGAATCAGAGAAAACAATGCTTTCGTTGACTGCGTTGTGCAGCAGGGCAGGGATCCTCAACTCCGACTAAAAAGCTTTTAGAACCTTGGAAGTCAGCAGTGTCTTGAAAGATCAAGAACTTTATCGGCTTCTATGAGACACAAAATCGGCAGGGGGATCGGACTGGATGATCTTTCGAGGTCCCTTCCGAACCCTAATGATTCTATGAATCGGGTGAATGAGAATACACATGAACAATAGCAGGCAAATGTGAGGAAGAAGGGAACAATTGTCCCCCTACTCTCTTTTATTCTACAAGTGGATTTTGTTTTATTCTTTTGCTTTGTTTTGAAGCATTGTTTCCAAGTGCTTTCCTGAGAAGCAGCAGCTATTTCTGTAGAGCAGCTATCTTCAAAGTGTCTCCGCACTGACCTGGGCAAGTGTATCTTTAGAGATACGAAGCTAGCTGAAGGAGCAAATTTGCCTCAAAATGTGACAGATCCTCACAGTTGAAGACACGAAGATAAGTCACATACAGCTACCGTTCCGACACTTTTACAAGCTGAAATAAAAAAGGAGTTGGGAAAACACCACATTTCTCAGTGTTGCAGTCTGAAATCCTGCATAATGCTGCTTTTATTTTTGTTTTCATTGTGGAGAAGAGCAGGAGGACTAGCAGGTGATAACACATTCTTATGTAAAGAACACAGCGTTTCTGTGCCTTATTGATTTTCTTTTTAATCCAAAGTCTTCTGCATTTTATCACTGAGAGTATGATTTCCAGCCAGACAGACAGGATTTGGACTCCTTTCAGGTAAGATGGTAAGACAGACATGCTTTCCTAGTTACTATACCTGTTCTCTAGATGAAGAACAACAAATTTGCTTTGAAAACTCAATTTGAAAGACCACAAGATTATTTGGGGCTTTTAAAAATAGTGTGTGTCTGCAAACTCAAATCAGGAGGTGGGAGATCAACAGCACAGTCTAGTTAGATATCTTGTATTTCCTCTTTCAGATTTAACAGTGATTAGGTACAAAAGAAGAAATTTGAATGTTTTATATTACTTCTGGTAATATAAAACAAATCTTAGTGATCGTTTGTGATAGCATGTTCTGCCAAATATAGTTTGGAATGAATCTTTGTTGCAAATGTTTTACCTTCTTCTGAAGACTAGGTAGGAGCTTATCTTCAAATCAGTTATAAGAAAGTCTTTTCCCTGTTAATTGTCCGATAATTCAGATCAAACCAATCCCTGAGAAAGAATGATTTTATAGTCGGAAGTCTGGTTGTACTAATTTTGCTGTGATTGGTGATGTACAGTGTGATGGCCATTATGACAATCGCTTTTCTCGTCTATGGCTTTCCATCAAAGGCATCATCCTCCAGGCATTAGTTCTATGCAGAATGAGGCAGAATTAGAATGAAAAATGCTCAAGCATACGTGGCAGAAGACTAATTCTCCAGTTTGTCAATTGTAAATTGATGTTGAATATGATTTTTCTTCTGTATTTAGCCTTGGCAAAGAAAATGAGTAGGATACACAACCATAGTCTTGTAAAGGTGTGGCTTGAAGTCCGGTTCACAGCTGCAAAAGTTCTTTCACTTCACTGATGGAGGACTTTCGACTTGATCTGTGGAATTGTTTGTTGTTTGGCCATCCAGAATGATGTCAAATATTCTATTTCAGTAACAGACTCTGAGAGTTTTGAGGCAGTGTTGTGGCATCAAAATGGCTGATAAAGCAAGCGTATTGAAAGAGACCTCAATGCTACGTATGATTCCTCACCCTTGCATTGTTTCTGGTGTATGAAATGAATTGTACTGTTTTGGCATCTTTTTCCTGCTGTGCACTGGCAGATATTGAGCTGAAGAGAAATAACTGATTCTGAGAATTTTTTTTATTTTGAGTCAAAGTAGTATCTTAGTTCGAAGCATTACAGGTCTTTTACTACACTTAGCAAAAACCTAGACTTTGCCAGAATTTCAAACTGGTTGCTCTATTATGTTACTAGGTGACTCGGTATGAAATTTCAATGCATACATAACTTATTAGGGCAGGCTGGACAGCACAGCTGGAGATGCCTAATATCTCTAGTGATCTACTCTTGGTCCAAAGACAGCTGGATTTGGTATCCTTCAGACTACAGCCTGTGCATGGGGCTTTTTACAAGGCCTTTTTGTTAAAGATTCATCTGTTTGTGGCCAATGATGAAGGAAGAAGAGAGGACAAAGCAAAGATAAAATGAGTAAATATGCAAACAATCATGATGTTGGAGCCCACCCCAACTGAGAAAGCTGAAATAATTTGTTTCCTTCAAAGAAAGAAATATTTGTAAGCTTTCTAGCACCCACTATGAAATTTAAGTACATTCTCTGTTAGCTGAGCATTCCTGAGTTGGTGCATGACTTACTATTTCAGACTCTTATAAATAAGAAGCAAAAGATACACGGGGATCTTGGTGTTTTGTTGAAGTAGCCTTTGTCTTCCCACAGTACAATTTAAGGGTTTTTTGAAGGACTGCTGAATACATTTGAGGTAATTTAGATGGTAGCCCTTAACCTTACGGGATTAGTATTATTTATCACAGACTTTTTTCAAAAGTCTTCATTTTGTGTGTGAAGTATAAGCCCTAATCCCCCATGATAGTCATACCCAGTATTGAATCATACTGAATCATACATGATTAAATTTAGATCCTGATGTTGGTTTTGGTTTTATAGTAAGTATTCTACTTAAAGCAAATGCATTGGGGTATCGTTTTGTCTTGTATCCTATTTTAGAGATGCGTAACTATGGAAGTTAATCTCTTTCCTGTATTACACACGTTTGTATTTTATTGGGAATGCCAGTATTGTGATTATTTTTATGTGCTTATGCTTTCTCAAGCATAAGCTTGTTGGCCTCTTAAATTAAAATTGTGTTTTAAAGTGGCAATAGTCCACTGAAGATACCCATAGCTGTTGGTACACGTGTGTGCTTTCTGTCGATCTACGAGATGGCAGACTTTGATAAATACAACCAAATGAGCTTGGGAGTTTCTTAGCTGCAGTTAAAAAATGCAGATGAGGAGAGAGATTCAGTGGATTGGACACTTATGAAATATTCAGTATGTATAAGAGACTACGTTAACTGCAATCAAATGTGAAAATAAATAGCTAGGGAAAGAGGAGTATAATAGTATTTAGTCTGTGTAGCCACAGAGCCCTTTCTAACACCATTATGGCCACATTACATTCCAAATGATAACATTTTATTTGTTAGGGAATTTCAAAAGATGAAGATATTTCATCACAATGAACCTGTATTTAGCAAAAACGTTATGTGAGTTTTCAAGACCAACTGAAATATGGCTTCAGCCATCACACAGTAGTGCTGATAAATAGGAGATGTCTCCTACCATAAGGATGAGTGCAGCTGAATAGCAAATAGGGTGTTCTTGCCCTGGCTGTCACTAATAGTATCATGTTTTATGCATATAACATGCCACAGAAATATAAGACATTAAGTATTATGAATAAGATCTTTTTCTCACATATATCTTACATATGTATGTAGGACTGGATTTATTATTAAGCATAGCTAAGAGGAAAATGTTCTGTTGCATATGAATGTATCCTGGGAAAACGGTATTCTTGATTCCCCCTCCAGATCCATAATTGCTTCATGTAACTTGAGTTGCTCTAGAGCTTGTTAGTTGACTTCTGGTTTGTGATAACACAAAAGGTAGGAACTTGCTTTGAAAAGACAGAAAAGCAGAGAATGCACTCAGAATTCACAGATAACCTTAAGGGCTTCATGATACCTGTTACCTGCTAAAGACAAGCGAAGTCTCAGGCAAGAGTGTTCAAAGGGTTACAGGTTCTTTTTCATCATGTAAAATAAATAATTGCTTTTCCCAATCCACACAAAGTAAATGAGACTAAACTATTTATCAATAATTACTAATCTTTGCATTCGTACGTTTCAAGGGGCCATGGTTATCATCTCAGTTGTCTTCTTCTATTGACCCGTAGTTATGCTTTGAGTGAAGCAAAACCATCCCATATGGATTTCACAGCTCCTAAAGATAGAATTGCTGTCTTTCATGAGTTTGCATGATAAATATCACTACTAAAAAGTTCCACTAATTAATACCAAAAATGACCAGCTTCACCTTTCAGCCAAAAAGTTCTGTTATATCTTTGTGTAATCTGTTGACCTATTATCAGTTGTTACCATGTACTCACTGATCTTGATAAGCTCATTTTTTAATCATGCAGTTTATTAATTAAAAAGCAAGAACTGACTGAATCTTGCCCCAAAAAAGGTGGGTTTTGGTTTTTGAGAATCTTTAAATTCCTTCCAGTGCCTCAGCATTGACCTCGCACCGAGCACTCAGTATGCCATAGGAGTGGACATGAATATGGTAATTTAACCTATTTCATCTGTGCCCTCCTTTCTGTGCACTTAAGAAGCCGTAGCCTGTGATCTCATGTAGCTTCCCTGTGGTACAAGCAGGTATAAAGTTGGCCAAACAGAAATGTATGTTTATGGTTTTTAGCAGCTTATTTAGGTGTCAATCACGTGCCCTCTGCAATACTACTTTCCCAATGGTTATTTGCAAATTTAATCGGTTAAGTGACTTTATTCAAAGATTTTGTCAGAAATATTAATACTGTTAAGCTGACAAAAGGTCTCTTCAAGAGCTCATTGCAAAAGTCAGAGTTTAGCAATGATTTTTTTGTGTGCACATACTTTTGGAATCTTAACTATTAGAGAACTTGGAATAATTCAGTATGTGCCTTCATTTTGTATTGGCTGAGTTTTTAATCAGACTGTCATGCAGTACCAAGCAAAGGTCCAGTTATACCAACAGCATTATTTTAAGGAATCCAAATTTTAGTCACATCGAAATATGTATTTATCTATAATAAATACACAAAAATGTGAAGATATTTTTACCCAGAACGCTATTTCATATTTGTATTTGTCCATCATAGACACGGCATTATTTGGGACTACTGTCGACTGACGTGGACTGTAATTTCATAGGTCACACCCTTTTGTGCTGTTCAAGACTAGAACTTCTAGACTACAAGCTACCTACAACCCTTTTGATGTCTTTCCCCTCTTTTCAAGGTTTATAAAAATCACCAATTATGATATAGAACAACCAGCTGTTTATAAAATCACCTATCTCATAACCTTGCTCTCTGGAAATACTTGTTTAATTGTTCTCTATTTTGTGGTGTATTCCTGATTATGAATATGAAGGTGTCTCTGAAAATTAAACTCTCTCCCTTCTAAAAACTGTGCTATAATTCTTACCCATTACAGTGGTGTGACAGTTTGCTTTACTGTTAAGGAGAAATTTTTCTGCTTTATTGTATCCCGTTTCTTCAGCTATTTTGGTTTTATTATAGCTGCTAGTTAATTTACCTAGATTATGCGTATATGTAACAGAAACAAGAAATCTTGATTGTCACAAGAGTCTCAAAAATCCTGCACGCAGTGCAGGAGAAGTGCAGCACAGCTCATAAGCAGATCAAAAATTCCTCAAAGCCTTAAGGAACTTTTTGGGAAAAAAAAACCCTCTGAAATTATCTTCTTGGCAGATAACAGGCTCTGCTGCTCCAGTGATCTGCCCTCACATTCATTAATTACAGAGTTAGCTTGTAGCAAAAGCTTTTTTTATTTATTTCAGAATGATTTATGCCTTCCCTGGGTCGATGGCAGTTTTATCCTGGATAAGTGAGCAGCTCCAGTGAGGTGATTTTGAAGTTCTTCATGAATTTTCAGTTTTCTTCAGCATCCACTGTTCTTGGAGCTTTATGGGCCAATAACCTACATTTGTCTCTTAAGCTTAAGAGGGCTTTTTGTTTCCTTCCTAAATGAGGGGCAAACGTATTAGTTAAGAGATCTAAGTAGCAGAATACTATTACTTTGTGTAACAAATCTGACTCCATTAACTGTTACCATGGAAAACCATCATTAGATTTGTTATTCCCTAAACGTTCCTACAGAGTGAAGTTTGCCTTCAGTACCCTGCAATAATTTCCTCCTGATATTTTTGTTTGAAATGTTAATTTTCCTTTTTATTATTATTATTACTAACTTTATCTGTTTGGAAAACTGCATAGGCTTCTGTGCCCAGATTTTGTAAGGAACTAATGCACCAAGGGCTTGATTCGTTGCTGCCACGTTCCAGCTTTACACCACTGTAGCTCTGCTGATTACAAAGCACAGCTAAAAACTGAAGTAACACAGTGGTGTAATAACATTAAGATGTTAATTGAAATGATGTTCATTCGCTTTAATTCTTCTTTACTGAGGCATCGTACAATCAGCGAGCTGAAGGCAGTGAGGAAATCGCTGGAAATGCTTGGGTGGTCAGACTGGGTACCTGGGATGGCTACCAGCAGATTTTGGAGAACACTCATAGCTTAATGCTGTTGTGGGGGGTTTTATGTCTCTTTTCTGATTCCAAGACTTGAAAGCATTTTGCAGTATGAATGGATATCAAAAATAAGGGCTAACTGTGTGTTTAAATGCGGTTAATAACGGTGAGAATGGGGAGTTTTATCTACTATAACCTCAGATTGAAACTAGAGGTGATTAAAGTGGCATCAAAACATGTAGCCTGCCTTTCTAAAAGACACCATGGCAATCTGCATCTGATCTTGCAGAAGCACAGCCTTATCGATACACTCTATAGATTTACTAATGGGCTTAAACATGCAGATTGCAATCTTCATATGGTCTTAAGCATCTCATTTCAAAATGCTTCCTTTAATCATTCTGTTCCTCAGTAAATGCCCCACGTAAAGCAACTCCTTCCATAAAGAAATGCTAGAAAATGTGAAACCATTAGAAACCTTGAACAAACCGAATTCATTCAGGAATGTGCAACACAGGCTCGATCCAGCCACTTTACCCACATTGATTATGGAGTAAACACTATTTGACGGTATCACTTTATATTCAATATCAGTCCACCAGTGTTTCAAGAAGAATCATTTAACAATGAATAATGCTTGATTGTAGATCTCTGCAGTAAATTAGAATATCTTAATTTAATAGAGTATGATCTGTTACTTGCCAACAAACATACAGATTGCCTTATAAATCATGCAGGAGTGTGGTTATAGAATAACACTATGCTGAGTTATATTTCATTACTCCCCATTGAACACTCGTGTTCCTGCCACATAATGTAATTTCCTGTCTTTTAACTTAGTTTCTTTTGCTAACAGAAAATACAAATTAGTCCTGAGGAAAAATATTTACTGGGGGCAGGCAATTAACTGCATTTCAGAGAATGGCATCAAGTACGTGGAAATCATTACAATGCCTTTTTGTTTTTCACCTCACTGCATGTGGCTGTTTGTGTATTTAATGAATCATAATGAACGTAAGGCCGCGTCTGAGGAAATGAAAAAGAACAGGTAAGTCTGCAGATGTAGTGTGGTCTCAGACACAGGCTGAAACCTAATGGCTGCTCTTGTTCACTTCAGTCACTGAGCTTCAGAAAGGTTTTTTTGTTAACTCTTCTTCTGTTAATGAGTCAAAATACTTGAGGTGGAGTAGAATGTGGGTTTTTTTGTTACTGATTTACGAGCATTTATCATGGTTACCTTGCTTAGAATTAATGTCAAGGAATCATCCAAAGAAATGGGAACAGGTAAGGTCTGGAGGGAGACAGACCTTTTAAACATTGTCATTGCAAGCTGCTAAGAACTTAGTGCAAAGTGGGGTGGAATTATAGACTGAAATACTATTGCATCCAAAGTCATTCCCACAAACTAGGATTTATAAAAAATTCTGGCATCTATACTAGAACTGAAAGATGTTATCAAAACCAGTATATACCATTTTTGCAGTATTTTGGGAAAGGGATAATAGAACATCCTAAACAGTTTGCTGGTTTGCTACAGTCTTTAGGGTGTATTCTTAGGATTTACCAATTTGAGGATGTCCAGTCAGATGTAGCAAGGGGTTAATGTGGGGTTTGGAACGTTGAGGAATTGCTTTGGAAGTCCCACTGTCTGCTCAAAGACTTCCGAAACAATTAGCCAGGGGTATATACTTGATTTCAACGTGTGATTGAAGTTTGCTGACCGGATCTCCCAATGGTTTGAAGTTCAACGAGTTCTTATGTCTCCTCAAATCCAGAGGACTTGGGAAGCTCAAACAGACTCGTGCATGGGAGACACACAAGGGCGTATGTATGACAAGTCTGCTAATGATGTGAAGTGAGATTTCCTGTGGACTTAAGTGGCTCAAATACACAGTAGCTGCAAAAATCATCAGTTAACTGTTTCATAATTCTATTCCTTTAGGGCTTTCAAAATCTTCTTTCATCTTTTCAGACGGGACTCTGTACACTGGCCTCACACTGTTCCTGCAGACATCATTGGGGGTGTTGTCCTGGGCTTAGTAGGAATAATTGCAGCAACCCTGAACACGGAAAATCTCTGTTAACTGATTTGTGCAGTTTCTGACATGTAGAAGTGAATTTGTAAAGATTTCTGAGAGAAGCCAAGGTTTGGGGTTTTGGTTTGGTTTTTTTTCTTTGAAAGAGGCGAGTTCTTCACTGTTTGGAGAAGAATCAACCAAAAAACAGGCAATGCAATTGTTTTATTATTAAAAATGTAATGCGAGGTTCCTCAGTCATACTTTTATGGCCATACTTTTATGTATGCTGCCTCAGCAATTTACAGTACTGAGTGTCGGTACTGGTGCTTGTTACTACAAGCTACGTGATTAATCCCGAGGGACAGGACTAATTTCATCTTTAACGAGACCAGAGTCTGTCCAGGCTTGAGTCAGAACATGATCCAGTTGTGGAGTAACCTTGCTGTGTTTAATTTTCTTTTCTGTTTGTAGCTGGACAGTGCCACTTCTCTCATCCAGGCAGCTAAAAATCTGATGAACGCTGTGGTCCTTACAGTGAAAGCATCATATGTGGCTTCTACTAAGTATCAGAAGGTCTATGGTACTGCTGCAGTGAACTCACCAGTTGTATCTTGGAAGATGAAGGCCCCTGAGAAGAAACCTCTAGTAAAGAGAGAAAAACCAGAAGAATATCAGACACGAGTGAGAAGAGGGTCCCAGAAGAAACATATTTCCCCTGTACAGGCCTTAAGTGAATTTAAAGCGATGGATTCCTTCTAAACACTAAGCTTTACCAGGAGGGTTTTTTATTCCTTTTGTATGCATACCTGCCGACTTGTATGCGTCTGGCATGGGGGGGGGAAGCAGTGTCAGTTTGCATGCGACCTGAGACTCTATCAAGTAACTAACTCTCTGCAATGCCCCAAATTTAGGGCATCTTCTCCTGATGTTAAATGGACTTAATCCAAGCTTCCTTTTTAAACTAACCTGTGGTGTTAAATTGGCCAAAGAGTTTGCATCATGGGGTGTGTGTGAGATATAAATAACCAATTCGAATCTAAACCCAGGAATTTTTATGCATGCAAGAAACATTAGGTTGGCAGGTATATTAAATTAAATCAAAGAAAAAAAAAAGGAATTGTAATGGTAGACCATAAAGCTTGTATTGCTTCTGTTCCAGTGCAAAAATGTACTAGCCAATATGCTTAAATGTGTGGCCCAATAATGAAATAACTTTTAAGTCATCTTCATTATAGTATGTGAATTTTTAAAACAGATACAAACTAATTCATCTTAAAAATGCTTCTTTTAAACCGTATTTTGTTCTTTCTATTCTAGTAGTGTTATGATTGCTCACATTTCTATTAATCCCATTAATATGACCAGAGGTTTACTTTTGCCAATTGAATTCCTTATGGTGGAGTATGAAGCACAATATGGTGATTGACATTGCCTTTTATATTATGATTATTATTATGATTATTATTCTAACATTAGTAATAGAAGACCTGGTGGTGGAATGTTTAGAGACACGGAAACCGACAGTATGAGAATTTAGAGGCAAACATGTAGGTGTAGCTTGGATTACTGGTATCTGACCTACCATTGTAACCACTAACTCAATAAACTCATTTAACCTTGGAATCCTCACTATGGCTCTGCTCTTTTAATTCACCAATGTCTCCCACATCACAGTTGATGATGACTGATTTTGCCTCATTTCATTTTACTTTATTTCAAGGAAAAGCTTTGCATTCTTTCTCTTTATTACTTATTTTCTTATAACCAGGATGGCCACTGGACCAAAACCAGGGGTTAAATTTGAGACAGATTTAAGCCTCAATACATGAGACAGATGTGGCTAGTATATCAGAATATTAAACTAGTATTGCTAGTTTAAATATGGCACCTCAGTAATATCAGAAAGGTAATACAATCTATCAGCTTATAAAGTGGGCATCTCAGAATCATAGAAACTGTCTACTGTGCCAAACTGCACAGGCCTACGTAAGGATCACCGTGCAAAGAAATGCAGCATCTCCTCCTATTACACCTTCTTTTATTCTGATTTAGTCCCAACAGTTGGCTCAGCTATTGAGATCGCATTATTGTTATGAAACGGTCTTGACCTATATGAAACAGAGCACCAGAACAGGCTGCCCAGGGAAGTTGTGGAGTCTCCTTCTCTGGAGATGTTTAAAACCAGCTTCTATGTGTTCCTGTGTGACTTGATCTAGGTGATCCTGCTGTGGCGAGAGGATTGGGCTAGATGATCTTTCATGGTCCCTTCCAATCCTGTGATTCTGTGAAAAGCATGTGCTTATTTTTCTTATCATTAGAAATAACAAGAGAACATTCTTGACTTCATAAGGGCTTTAAAACACTGTGATAAACATTCAGATACACCATAAATAAAATACAGAGCTTTTCACAGAGCTTTTAAGAAACGTTTAGATGCACCATAAATGAAATGTATAACCCTTACAGAGCTTTTAAGAAATGTTTAGATGCTTGTCTCACATACCCTGATTATTCCTCAGAATAGCGAAGTACCGAGTTTTGTTCTATTGCCCTCCTACACAATCTATATAAGGAAGTGTACGCTCAAAGACCTTCTAGAAACTTACTATTTTTGCTTTGTTTAGTTGTACTGTGTTCTAAAAAGGTCCTATAATCAGAACTGGAGGCTGTACACATGATCTAAATACATTGGGAGATGGAGAGCTTTCTTGTTAACACCCTGGAGTCTGACATAGCCTGACATTACTTGTTGTACGAATAACCTACCTAAAAGTAAGTCATTTACAAATAAAGTTACAGAGACAAGATGGATACTGAGTTTAATGAAAAAAAAATAACAGACGAATAGAACAGTCCCCGTGTGGTGCACAAAAAGAGAAGATAGACAACTGGCCACAAATGCAGGAGTAGAGACGTGACTGTCCCTCTGTACTCAGCACTGGTGAGGCTGCACCTTGAGTACTGGGTCCAGTTTTGGGCACCTAAGTACAAGGGAGACATCGAGGTGCTGGAGTGAGTGCAGAGGAGGGCAACAAAGCTGGTGAAGGGTGTGGAGAATAACTCTTGTGAGGAGAGATTGAGAGATTGGTGCTGTTTAGTTTGAGGAAGAGGAGGCTCAGGGGAGACCTCATTGCTCTCTACAACTATCTGAAAGGACATTGTAGAGATGTTGGTGCTGGTCTCTTCTCACAGAAGAATGACAGATTCTCACAGATTAACGACAGAACCAGAGGGAAGGGCTTTAAGCTCCAACAGGGGAGGTTTAGATTAGACATCAGGAAAAAAATTCTTCACAGAAATAGTGGTCAAACACTGGAATGGGCTGCCCAGGGTGGTGGTTGAGTCACCATCCCTGGATGTGTTTAAAAGTCACTTTGATGTAGTGTTGGGGGATATGGTTTTGGAGTGAAATTGTAGAGTAGATTGATGGTTGGACTCAGTGATCCCAAGGGTCTTTTCCAACCTGAATGATTCTATGATTCTAAGTAAAAGTGATAGCACTTCCTCAGAAGTGTTTTGCTGCAAAACTCTGATGAATTATCTGAGTGGTTCCTTTAAGATTATCTTGTTTCTGTAAGAGGGATCTCAAACTTAGGGGTATGTGGAAGAAAACCTGTATACAGTGAGATCTATGTCCTTTAGAGTCTCCACTAATTAAGGCTCCATAGCTAAAAAGGAAGACTGTAGTAGACTGAATCCGTTCTCCGTCAGTCAAAATAGTGGTGGTGTCAGCAAAACTCTAAGGAAAATTTGAGCTTGTGAAGGTAAACCCTAGGATGATACTGAACAACTTGGTTCAAGTGAATTAGAGTCCTTTTTTAAGATGAATTATTTGCCTTTTGAAAGGTCCATCAATGCTTTGAATATCTCTGTGGCACCATGATAAAATTTAGCATGGATAATTGAAAACTAATGCACATGAAAACTAGGACTAAAATCTAAACAAGACAAACGAATTCAATTTTCAGCAGCCAATGTATGTTAAGATTGATGAGAAGAGGTTTAATAGCGAAAGAGGAAAATACTAGATGATACTGAAGGATGTGCCTACGTTTGAATGCTTCATGCAGGTTTTTATCTGAAAGAAATGATGTAGGATGGAAACATATAGAAACAAGAGAAGGTTTACTGAGTCTGGAAATGCTCTCATATAAGGAGAGACTAAATATGCTAAGATTTGCCAGTTTCTTCAATAGAGATGCTATGAGAGGAGTAAATAAGGAACAAGCAATTGATGGTCCTTATAACTCAAAGATTATCAGTGACAAGAAATTATCAAATAGCTCAGACTTTCCGTCTTGAAATCTTGCAGGTCTTATTTATGTAGGAAACCTCTAAGTCTAGTATCACGTATGGGAATAAAATAACGTCCAAGTCCTTCACTGAAGTAAGGGAACTCCTGTCGCCATGGTGTAATGAAGAACTACTAGACCTTCACAACCTTCAATCAGAAAGCTGCATCTGTTTCTTGTGACTCTCACCTTGGTTCACAAGCCAAATGTTTAGGTACCATACGTATTTCTGTATATGTACAACCTTGAAGGTTTGCTGTTCAAATTGTACCTATAGCGCAAGGGAAGCAATTGCAGTGCTGTTTCTAGCAATCACAGTCACACGCTCACTGACAGCAAGTATTTTTAAATAATTGTTTTCTTCCAGCAAAAGAATTACTGGTTTGAAGATCAGCTTGGAGGTCAGACAGGAATCCCTCAGGTGGGGGCAGTTGCTATGCTGGTGTGGCCTTCCAAGCTGTGTTCACTCTTCTTGGTACATGCCAGGAATTAGTTCTCCGCTATGAGAAAACAAATTGCAAGAGGGAGGTATATGCTTCTTCCAGAGCTGGCTGTGTCTTTTGACCTATGGCCATGAGGAGAAGGCTACAGGAGGGCATTTGGTTTACTTCCAAACTTCAAAAAACATGGAAAAAGAGCTGGCAGAAGGTTTCGGTTTCTAATACACATCTTCTGCAAGAACAGAGCTATTTCTGAAATAAGAGGTCAGAGAAACCAGGAAGCCTGAGAGCATTCGGGTAATTATCAAAACACTTTTCTTAGGATTCCTGATTGGTTTATTTATTACATTAAGTGAGAAGAAGGGTTAAAATAGCTGAATAATATATTCTGGATCGAGGAGCTAGTAGTCAAGGAGCTGCTGAGCAAGGCAAATTACTACAGGGGGGTGGAGATTTTTGGATGGGGCAAAGAATTCAAACCCAAGTGTAGTAAAATAACTTAGTACATTACTCATACAGAGCAGTTTCTTACCAGTGATTTCAATTGCATCATTAAATTTTATGTATGAGTTTGAGTGCTTTGCTGCACATAAATTATAGTATTCGTGTGCTTAACGTTGAACAAAGGCTTTGATAATAAGGGAGCAGGGGATAAAGCTCAGCATAGATTCACTTTGATCCCGTATTTTCTTGCTATGGCATCCTTAGAATGTGAAATACCGATCAATAGTTCAGTTCTTTTACATTTTAAAAACGAGGAGGACCAAGATGTGGCAATGTGGTGGGAAACAATCCCACAAAGACAGAAATGCCAGGTGGCTATTTTTATATCTAGCACATTGTTTTACATCTCCACATGAAAGCTGGCCAAACAAATTTCCTGTGTCTCTCTGAAGCTGGGGTTTAATACAGAGGATGTATATTTATTTATGGGCTTACATGACTTTTCTGCATATAAAAACGTAGGTTCAATGGGATTCTTAAGCAAAAACTAAGGGAGTTGTGGGGGGGGGTTTTAAGTGAACAGCTCAGTATGAACATAAATTAAAGGCTTATAATGGAAGTAAGGCATTGTATCTCCTTTCACTCTACCTATAAATATGCTGTCAAGCAAACTTTCATATCTGACTTCGTTGTTCACATATTTTTGCAAGGTAGATGATAAATCCATGTGATGAGAAGGAAGGAAGCTGGAACAGAGAAAGAGGAGAAGGTTTTTTGGTTTGAACCTTACCAGTAGTTTGTCTAGTAGAGAAGTCGCATCTGAAACTGTGTCCAAGGCCAGACATATTATCCTATTGGCAGGATTATTAGCAGGGAATTAGCAGGGTATTAGCTGGGAATTCAAGCATCTATTTGGAAGCTCAGCACATTCCAAGCTCATTACAGAATTGCATCTGCAGGAATCACAGAATCATAGAATCGTTAGGGAATGGAGGGGACCTCGAAAGATCATCCAGTCCCATCCCCCTGCCACAGCAGGATCACCTAGACCAAGTCACACAGGAACACATCCAGGGGGAGCAGTCAAGTATTTTTCTGGTATCTCACTGAATGACCAACTGCATACTCATGCTAAGGTTCACACTTTTCTCCTGCTTTAGATATTTTTCTCTTTATGACTCAGTTAACACCAAACTATAGGGAACTTGACAGCTTGATAAAAGCTGTGGGAGGTAGAACCGTATTTTTGTGCTCTAGTTATACCTTTAAAGGATTCAATATTTAATTTCTTCAGCAACGTTTCCTTCTTTCGATGATGTAAAGTGAGGTGTCACAGGTGAGTAGCTGTTAATATCAGTCTCTCCCTTTAAGGAGCATTTTGAAGTTCCAGAATTGTTTGGTAATTCTTGCATAAAAATGGACTTGAAAAGAGATGCAGAATGTGAAATATTAATAGTTATCTGCTTCATCCCAGCTCACTAAAAATTGAATACAAAGAAGAAAGGGAAACAAAGTGATGCTTCCAAAGCCCCCTGGAATATTCAGAGGTAATGATTTTGCTAGAAGGATGTATTTGATCTATTATTTTTTTTCCTGAAACATCTCATGCAGAAATTATTTTAAAAGCTTCTTTGGCCTGCATTTCCAGGGGGGTCATTTTAAGTTGTCTTAATGGCTCTACCTCCTCACTAAACCTCAGAATTAGCTGCTAACAGGAGGATAAATGGGGGAAAAGAAAAATTTCAAATCTTATTAAATCTGGAACGATTTCATGATTTTTCTTGTCCTCTGTGTTTTCTCACTCACGTGTCGTTTAGATGTGCATGTCTGCGCACACCAGAATTCCCAGGGTTTTTTAGATGGCTAAAATTAGAAATCTACTCCCCAGGAAGCAGATGTTGGTAGCTGGACTATCACAAGGATCTTGCAGTCTTGACTTCCATTGAGTTGTCAAGATCTGTGAAGACTCCAATGGCTGACTTTCCAAAGATACATACTCATGTGTGTATGGGTGTATGTATGCATGGATGTACCCTTACGTGCGTGTTTATATATATATATTCCATTTTTTTTGAGGCCATATGTAAGTGAAGCCTGGTTGAGTTAAACCATAAACTACTTGTTTTCATTAGCTTGCCAGCAGCGTTACTGGGCAGCACTACTCTGTGTTCTTCAGCTGGTGTCTGGAACCTGCAGGAGCTAACAGAGACGCTGGTAGCTGTCAAATGCAATTTTCATCATTAATTAAGACCTGGCCTACAACCGGGACCATAAGGAAGATCCATGATTTGGGCCATAACTGTGGAATAAATTAGGATCACTGGACTTTGTCATAGAGCTATGTGAAGCCTGTGTGCCTCTTAGTTTCATTTGTCCCTTAAGACAAGGTTTTAAATCTGCACTGTGAACAGTTAATAGCTTGGAGAAGCTCAGTGGTATTTCAGTGAGCCATTTATTCACCCTGTAAAGAAAGTTCCTCTGATTTTCCCTAGTGCCCTGATCTAAGCTGATTTGGATGCTCACACAACTGGGAGGCAGAGGGGACAAGTATGGTCTCTCTTCACGGGCAATAATATCTAGAAACCACATTAGCTGGATCTCACTTTCTTTCACTCCCTTTTACTGGGAGCAGTTTAAACTACAAATTTAGTAGAAACATTCTCTGCTTGAGATAACTGGATCTGCTGCACGTACCTTACTCATCAGCTGTGTTGCAGTGGATATTAGTCACCATTCCATAGGAATGAACAACTTCCACTTTTCTCAGTGTGTGCTTCTCAAGAGCTTCTACTGCTCACTGATATCATCTATACTTTCCTTTTAGACACAACAGTGACTTGCCCAATGACTCAGTGCAAAAAAACCCCAACTTGCATCTTAGAACCTATTTTGCATGTACACAATATGAAAGAAATATCTGTGGGACGGAGAAGGAAAAATGCAAGTTCACAGAACCAGTATTGGTTAGGATCCTGCTGGTTAGTTGTCCCCTTTCTTTATTGTTTGATAATTTTTCTCACTGCTTTGATCCATGTGAAGAGTTGGAGTCAGGAGGATGGAGCCAGGCTCTTCTCAGTGCCACGTAATGATAGGACAGGGGGCAATGGGTGTGAGCTGAAACATAGGAGATTCCACATAAATATGAGAAGGAACTTCTTCCCAGTGAGGGTGCCAGAGCACTGGAATGGGCTGCCCAGGGGGTTGTGGAGTCTTCTCCTCTGGAGACATTTAAACACTGCCTGGACATGTTCCTGTGTGACTTGGTCTGGGTGATCCAGCTGTGGCCAGGGGACTGGACTAGATGATCCTTTGAGGTCCCTTCCAATCCCTAATGTTCTGTGATTCTGTGATTTTCTACCTGTTCTTTCTCTTCTATAGGTAAACGTCCATCACTTCAGCACGAGGAAGCTGTAGCACATGAGTAACTATAAGTATTGTGGACAGAAGAATTCATCTAAAGGACTGGAACAGTGGAGAGTCTCATGATTGAAGGGCAGTTGGATAACTGCTTCACGTAGATTTTACAGCTGGTATTGGAGTTTTGCACAAAGTAATATTTTTTCTAATTTCTTTACTTTTAAGGGATCATGGCCCAGTCCGTGTCAAAGCTATTACACTTTGTGCATTGAAAGCTTTCAAATTAATATCTTTGAGAGCAAGAGAAAAAGCATTTTGCTCTAGTGGCTTTGAAAAGACACCCTGGGATGGAACTTGAGAAATAAAATCCTGAGATAAAATAGCAAATGGACAGGTGCAGATATCTCAAAGGGTTTCATGTAACAAAACTGATCTTGTAAAAACTGCTTATTTCCTTGGAAATAAGTGAAGAAAAGGTTGAAATGACCTTAGAAGCGTACTGTATCTGTATGCAGCTTTCATTTGAAAGAGAAGTACAGATTTATTGAGCTTTTTTAATTCAAATTTGATAAAACTTAAAGAAGAATGTAGGAAACATAAGTTTTTAAATCAAACTTCAGTGTCTCCACCCCTTTTCATTGTCCTAAGGACTTCTTGTGGTGAGATCAGCAGTTGGATGACCACATCGTGCTTGCTCAGACTGAAGAGAAGTTTTCCATCAGACTCTGTGTAAATACTGTAGATCCGCAGCACAGGGTTTGGACAGGTTGTCAGCAGTGCTGCTGCAAGAGGCATCTCTAGGAGCTTAGAGCTGGAACAACCTTGTTCAATACCAAAATAAACAACCTTGACTCCTCAGCTGGCACTGGCCGTGCAGGGTAAGGGCTAGGCAGGCAGAGGAGGCTGTAGCCTCCACATACCTGGGCTCTAGCAGGCATGGCATCACTCAGTTTGTGACCCACTGGGAAGGCCAATGTGTTTTGCTGCACACTCCAGAAGAAAATAAAAGTTAACAGAAAATTATAACTGCAAGGATCTTATATAAATTCTCAGACTAGAAAAGTCCTAAACCACTACAGCTGCTGTCCCCCCTGAAGTGGAGACTCTCACTTAATCCCCATAACCCAGTCGATGGTAGGAAAAACAAAACTCAGTGTCAAGCAGTACTCAAAGTCTACACCCATAAAGAGACTGACATATAAACCTGTAATCTGTTTTGATTCATTAAACGTATTTCATCGGTGAAACCCACGGTTGTAGGTTGGATTTGCAGACACTCATTGTTGCTACATCCTACTTTATCACCATGGATTTCCTCAGCTCATTTTTATCCATCTAGGGTATTTTTATCCATCTGAAAAAGTCACTTGTGCAGAAATGGTCAAACACATGTGAAAGAAAAATGCTCACACCTCCCCCCCAAAACAAAACAGAAAAGCCAACCCCAAAAGCCAACTCTGACACTTACTTAGTTGTCTCGTGATTATCCAGATATCAGATCTACCAGCTGCAAAAACAGCTGACAAAACAACTGCAAGTCACCTCCTTAATCATAGAATCATTAGAGATCTAGTCCAATCCCCTTAAAGGGCTGGACTCGGTGGTCACTGTCTTTCAGAGTCAAACTTCCCAGAGAAAATTCTGCAGTTTATGGGAAATTTTCAAGTCGAGCTCTGAAACGACATGATACATGCAACACTGACTTCATGGTTCAAGATTTACACCTTAGGAGTTGTATCCTCAGGCTGAACCTAGGTGAAAATACAAATTACCTTGAGAAAAAAACGAGCTCATGTTCCCATATCATGTAATTGTGTAGAGCTAGTCACATTGATCTTTAAGCTCTTCCTTCAGTTGTAGAATCATAAAGCTGAAATCTCCTTCCGGCCTCGAGTGTAGCTGTGAAAGACTGACATTTGTCTCCATTCCAGAAGCTACTGCCTTGTTCTAATGAAGGTGTGGGGAAATCACTCCTTAAATGGCTTTTTTTTTCCTTAATCTCCTTCTCAAATGATTTTCAGACCTAAAGAAAAAGAAAATCACTTGGGCAGTTCCAAAGCCCATTAATTTATTCTTACTACCAAAAATATCTGACTGAGAATACAGCTTGTTAATTGACCTTGTAATTGACCTGTAGAGCATCATGTGTTGGGCATACTAAGTTGTGTCATGTTAACGACCTCCTCATCAGGGCTTATTGCTTTAGTGCAGCTCATTAGGAAACGAGGATATAAATTACACTTGAGAAGAGAAATGGAAACCCTGAAGTTGATGTGGGAATGTCTCAGAGTATCTTACGTCCTGCAGAGGGTAAGCTGGCCTTTCCTTCCTGATGCTTTACCTAAGAGATGCGTTTATTTAGGAGTTGCACCTCTCATTAAATTTAATTGCTTCCCCTGAGGCTCTCCTGGTCAAAGCCTGCTTAGCTGAATGAAAAGTGCTTCTTGTCTGAGAGTGTGTGGCGAAGGGATGGCTATTGGCAAGGGAGAGTTTCGCATTAATCCTTTTATTGTGTTGACTTGCTGCAAGCTGCAAAGGTGACGACAGTAGGGGCTTCAACGACTCGATTCGTAGGCAGATTGTTAGATACAGCCGGGGTGGAAGGCAGGATGCATCTTTTGTGACGTGACAAAGGTTACTGGTGCTAGGTGACCTCCATTCACAGCATTTCTGCTAGAAGCAACAAGCTAACAGACCTCATGCAAAAGCAACTTTCATTTATTATTGATGGTGATTAGACTACAGCGAACATCAAATTTTTTCTTTCAGGACTGGTGCTTCTTACTCAAGAAGTTTTTTCTGTGGTATTAGATTGTACAGACCACCTTGCTTTCTAACATTTTGCTTTCAGATTCTTCTCACTGCTTCCAAAGCCACAGGATCTTAGGTTTGCAAGCAAGCTCCTGACATCTCTGTTCTTGCTTAAATAAATACCTGATTAGTGATGATTTTGTTAGGACTCTAGCACTGTGCCTCAGGAAAGATCACTTTATCTTTTTGTTTTCTTCCCCCTTTCAGCATTTTATGTTCAGGAGGAAACATTATTTACTTTACCCTAACTGAGTGGGCATCTTATAACACCGCTCTGTGATAGCATCAGGGACCTTTTCCAGTAGCCTGAGATAAAGGAAATCTTGTTGGCAAAGAGCTTTGCCCTTCATCACATATTTCTGCAAGAGAAAGCTTGGACCAAGTGCCTCTTTAGCACACAGGTTTGATGACACAGGAAATGCTCATGGATCTTCATCTTACACTGTTTAGATGAGCTCAAACTCTAGCCTCGTTTCTCTTTGTTATTTGTGTTTGCTGAGGTGGTTCCTCTCTTGTGCCATGACCTGGAGATAACCAGCGGGGTTGTGTCTGGGTTGCATCTGAAAGCAGAAGCAGCCTAAATGCCACATTCTATGCAAGCAAACCCCTGATAAGCAGCAAAAAAAACCCCCCAGTCATTCAGGGCTTCAACACAGAAAAGACAGTAAAATTGCTAATGCTAAACAGAATCACAGAACATTAGGGGTTGGAAGGGACCTTGAAAGATCATGATACTCATTTAAAAAAAAAAAAGCAAGGTAAACAATTTCACCTTTGAGCACTGCACTACCAAAGCTGATTGCTTGCATCCAGGTTTTGTTTCCATCAATCATTGGCTTTCCAACTAGCAGCAAACACGGTTCTCCAAGAATCTCTCTTCTCATCCAACACCTGGTCTGCAGATCTGCTGTCTGAATCACACCTCCTTCCCTGAACTGTGCACTCCCTGCTCCCTTGTTTTAGCCTGTTCTTCTATCCCCACTTTGGAGCCTGATTTCCCCTTTTCTTCAGGGAGAGTCTGCTTCCTCTCAGCACAGTTCCCATCATTGCTCTGTCTGCTGAAGCTGCCTCGATGTTCTCTGCCCTGTGCTCTGCTGTAGGGTGTGGATGTGCACTCTGATACGCACGTGTGAGCTACGATTGTCCAGAGCGGGGCTATCCCAGGCTGTTTTCAAACTGTTGTTAATTCAAAAGGAGATTTTTGCTTTTGATTATAGAGACTGTAGTGATTACATCGAGAGAAGTGCTCACAGCTTTCTCTGTGTTGTCTTGTTATCGTGAGCTCAGCAGCAACCCATGAGAACGTCTTTGCTGTGCCGCCTTGCTCAGTTTGCTGCTTGGGTAATTGAGAGTAGCCTGGTTGAGGTACCCCAGGAGAGTACCTGAGGCTGGTCCCTGCTGTGGGCCAGAGAAGAGAAGCCTGCTATTGCTCTGGAGCAATTTCTTCTGCTTTGGGGACACTCTTCACTTTCCAGCTAACTCAAGCTTAAAGCTGGACGGCGTTTTTCCTCGCTGCGGCTCTGACGGGTGGTTTGGGATTTTTCTTCATGTGGTTGATGTCTTGCTGAGGTACAATTTCTCTAAGTAGGCTTTGATGAGATTAGTTTCTGTGTTTTATGTGACAGGGATGTGTTTGTCCAATTGAACTGAAATGGTGTCTTGCATGGCACAGCTTTTACTGAGAGAACTGACTGGTCAGCACTGGCCCTCTTGGCAAGAGCTTCCACTGCCTGTAAATCTTCTGTTCTGGGCTTTTAATCTCTCGTAAAGATAGACAGACTGTGAAGAGCTGGTATGTTTGGTGTGGACGCTTGATTTGCTCCGTTTCTCGGATGGTGCCTGCATAAGATCCATGAAGCTTACTTACATTCTGCAGTGTGGAAGCGTGTTTGCTGACTAACAATAAACCATTGAGTTGTCTTCTGCAAGCAGAGCATAAAAGATGGTGTTGCAGCATCTAACATCATTATCTGGGTTAGTTTGGAGGTGCAACTAAAATTTCCTAAAATGTCAGATCGCTTAAAAAATAAACACAAGTCTGGCAGACGTGGGAACTGATAGTGGAGGTGGTAAAGAGAACCAGACCATCATTGAAAAGTAGGGGTGGGAGATGACTTTGTGTGATCACTTCAAAATATTCAGCATTTCTCCTCTAAATGGGGGTGTTCTGGGTTGCCTTTTGGGATCAAATTTGGTCTTGAAGTTTTTCATGCTTCCTGGTCTGTGTGTTCAGAATAAATCCACGAGTGCAGTACATGGAGTGTTAGAGAGGGCTGTGCAGGCTGGGTAGCAGAGGCTGCCTGTGTGCGATAGCATGAATCTTGATGAAGGTTTGCTTAACCTGTTTGCTTTGCTCCTCACTTCTGTCTGCTTCTCTCGTTAACCTGCGTGATCTGGCTGTATGAAGCTGTTTGAGCACAGATGCTCCCTGCCTGAGGAAGCTTCAGAAACCAATTCAAATGTGACAATAAACCATCAAGAAATTGCAAAAGACCCACTTCTGAAGTCATGTGCTTATATATAAGTAAACATCACTGAAAGGGTACTTCAGAGATGTGCTCTGTAAAGTCTTCTATCCGCAATTAATTCTGTATTAAAATCCATACGTTGGCGGGTTAGGCACCAGTAAGGAATGGTTAACACTAAAGCAGTGAGTCGTATCACTGACGCTGCAGCCCTGTGTGAGAAATCTTGTCAGGAGATTATATTAATCTTATTTGAGAGTGTCACAAACATCCTTTATTCTAATTATCTTTGCCTGGGGTTCTGTTAAAAAGCTGTGTATCATTTTGTAATATAAATGTTTCATAACTCTGGATTCTCGTCCTGTGCAGTAACACTAAAGCGACTTCGTATCCCTTATGTATACAAATTAAACAGGAGAAAATTCAAGATACCCTCTCTCTAGCATAAATTGACTGTAATTATTTTGTCACAGTGACCCTTCAGTCATAAATTAGCTTATCTTATACTATGCTGATACTGAATAAAGATCTTGTTCTTCTACATCTGTTTCGTCTCACAGGAGTGGTTTGATCCAGCTTCGAATTTGTACTAACAGGAGCATTTTTTTCCATAGGGAGTGGATATTTTTTGTTTGTTCTCTTTTATTTTAAAGAAGGGAATGTTACTCTCCTTAATATCAGCCAAGGGCGTCTCACTACCTTTTTGATTTTAATGGATTTCACAAAAATAAAATTCAATATAGGGGTCCAGGTTTTACTTCAGCATCTTTCACAGGCAGCTCTGGTAATGTCTGGCCCCTGGAGCTTGGCTGCTTGCTCTTGCTGGGCAGAGACCCATGCTATAAGTTTCAGTAACCTAGTGACTAATCCGTATTATGCAAGAAGCCAAAGAAGCACTGGAGTAAGGAGGTGGGAAGCTGTTGGGTAGGAGTAGCTGAAGGACTGTTTTGCATCATGGCAGGGTTCCCTGGCATGCAGAGCATGTTCAAAATGCTTGCCCTGCATCTTTTTTCTGGCAACATATTCAACGACTCTTTAAAAAGATCACCAGCTCCGTGAATCTTATGCCTTTTACATTCTCCACGCATAAAACGATATGAGAAATGACTTAGCCTTGTTGCCGAGTGCCTCTCCGGGGTAGAGGGCTAACTACGGGTGTCTAACTAGACTGATTCAGCATCAGATCCAGATTCAGTTATAGAGGTTTGTGTACATCTCTTTTTTTCTGTGAGAAAAATCTATGAGACTCTGTGAGAACTCTCTTCATGCAAGCAGGATCAGAGCATAGCCCCATGGTTAACCATCCTTTGTTTTAACAGGAACCAACTTGAGTTGTTGGGGGATTGCTTAGTTTGTCTGAACTCGCTACTAAACAGCCTGAAGTTTCCGGTATTCAAAATGCAGGAAACTACTAGATGAGGTTTCTTCAGGAAATCTAAATAAGGTCCAAGTACAAATTCTTATGCAAACACCAGGAGACTATTTCAATGGCTGAGGGTTCAACGATGACTAAAGTTGGGGTTGTTTCATTACCACACTGTGGCTTCAGGATTTCTGCTTTTATTCAAAGACGCCTTGCTGCAGGCGCTTAAACCTGCTCTCACAAGCTTGCACCATGAGGCAGGGCACAGCCTTGTTGCTGTTCAATCAAACACTAAGAAGGAAATCTGGTAACGTGTCTGTATTAAAGTTGGAGAGTGTAAGAAGAACTCCTGAAACACACAACAACTTCACATCCGCAGAGTTAAGCATCAGGTGAGGGGAAACAGAAACATTCAAATTGAAAAAGACCTTTGAGATCATCAAGTCCAACCAAAAAGTAAACCTACTCTTCCAAGTTAACCACTGAACCGTAGGTCTAAGCACTACATCTAAATGATCTCTGAATACAGCCAGGAATGGTGACTCAGCTGCCTCCCTGGCCAGCCCGTTCCAAAGCCTGACTACTCTTTCAGTAAAGAAATTTTTACTAATGTCCAGCCTAAACCTTCCCTGGTGCAACCTGGGGCTGCTCCTTCTTGTTGTGCTGGAGAAAACAGTCAGGTTTCTATTGTTTGTTAGTTTTCTGAGCAAGTTTAGGACCCTCTTGCAACTACTTGTGGTTCCAGGACAGTTAAAGACTTGTGATGATGGGCTGTTCAGGAAATGGCCATTGGCATAGCTTGTCTCTCCCTAACGATCTCTGTCCCATCTTGGGCAGAGCCTGGATAGTAGTTTTTCTAGAGGAGGAGAGTAAACACGATTTTATTCCAGTGGTGTGCCACATCGGCCTCTCTGCCATGGAAATGAGGAATAATTTTACAGTGAGATTCTAAAGGGATTGATGGTGAGGGTTTACTTTATGGAATATATCTGAGAATGGAAAGACTTCTGCGCTCTAGATCCTCTTAGTAGGAAGAGCAGTAACCATAACTGAAAGGACATTTCTTTAGAATATTTTTATATCTTGGTATTGAGTCCTTAAGTGAAATCCTCCCTCTCTCCTGTCAGTTCCACCTTAAAGTAAATATCAGAAAAGACCAACTATTAAAAGAATATTAGCTGCTTGGATTTCACCCTCTTCAAGCAGACCTGGCTAGGAAAGAGTGAGTATTTCCTTTGAAGGGAAAAATATTTATTACATTATATCGTAAATATTTTCTGAGCATTTCATTTAGGGGGGATAAAAAAATCCAATAACTATAGTTTCCCAAATTTATTTCCACTTTCAGTTAAGGAAAATCTATACAGAGGCATTGAAGGATTAGGTGAGCAGCAGATCTTCCTGCTGTCAAGTTCTAAATCAATCAAAGCTTTCTGTGAAGAAAAGCAAGCCAACAAAACTTTTCGGTGGTGAAGAAGTGTAACAGTATTCTTGGAGCTAGTTGTGTTTCAGAGAGACTCTAAGGGTTTTCTACAAAGCAGATCCCGACCTGATTTAAGCCAGAATAGCCACAGGAACACCAGAAACTAATATTTTTAAGGTCTTATAAATAATGACCTGGTAGAATTTTAATAACATGTCTTTCTGTTGGATTCTTCACTTGCAGTCTTATAAGCAGGACTGGCCAGGGGCTGTGTGGTGGAATAGCCACCCAACATGTGCCTTCAAAAGACCTTGCTTTGTGGATGTTGCCTATTTTGTCAACACAGAGCCTTTAGGACTAACATCTTCTATGCTGTATGTTTATGAACCAGCTAAAAAACAAAATCACCTGGACCAATTCTGTCCCTTATAGGAGTAAAGGTAGTAAAACAAGGTACTACTTTGCTCTGGGTGAGCTAAAAGTGTTAATCTCCCTGCAGAGCGCCAGCCTGCACTCTCTGAGCCTAAAACCACAACTCTTTGTTCTGCTTTGCAGTGACCAGTGGTTATTTCTCCTCATCCAGTGTGAGTTGTCTTCCCTTCACCATGCAAATGGAGCACTGCAATACACCGTTGGTGTCATTAACTCGACTGGCTTCCAGAGCAGGTTCATGTGGCACAGAGCAGCTTCTGTAGAGATGTTCACATTGGCTCTGAGAAAATAACTATGGGTAACAGAAACAAGAGCAGTTTCTATTAGAGGATATCCTTACAGTGATGATCATAGACTCATAGAGTGTTAGGGGTTGAAAGGGACCTCAAAATATCATCTAGTTCCACCTCCTCTACCAGAGAAGCTGGATTAGATCACTTAGGGTTCTGATTCTTCGGGTACAGCTGCATTTCGGTGCATAGGTAGGCAGGCTGTTGGCCAGCTGCTTTCCAGCATGTGAAATATTCTCCCTGTGAATTAGAGATGATTCTAATATCTTTAGAGGGTTTTTTAAACCAAAGTGCTCTGTGTGATCCCATGGCAAATACCTTGTAGAAATCTCTGTATGCAAAACCAACACTGTAAACTTTTGCAGTCAATCAAACCTGCATTTTCACGAAGGAGGTATCACATTAATTTGATAGGATCTGCTTTCAGAAGAAAGCACAAATTAAAGTGCCTTCCTTTTATTGTCCAGTGTCAGCCACTACTTTTCTCAGAAGCCATGTCAGGCTGACGTGCCAGTAATTACTTGGTTTGTCTAAATACTCACACAACATCCAGCTGAAGAACGTGGGTGCAGGGCACACGGGATTCTGTGATTTGAGATTTATTTTTCCAAAGACTGGAAGCCCCACACATTCATCTGGTCTAATGTGGATGTGTAAATCTTGCAGTCAAAGATGACACTGCTGGGTAACGATGAAATATGTGAGATTAACTGAGCCTTTAGAAATGCTCATTTCTGTCTGTTGGTTGTGAAGGCAGTTTAGGATGATTTGTTCATGGGTGTCTCCACTGCCAGCTTCTCAAATTAAATATTGTGCAAAGATAGTAAATAGGACAAAGAATGCTGAAGCCTATCATCGGAGTAGTGTTTCTTGGGGAACGATTAGTGGCTGCCAAGTAGGAGATCTCAGCACCCTGATGTACACATACAAAACGCAGCTAACAGGACGCCTTCAACATTGCAAAGTAGGCAAACTCAAAGTGAAGATGTCCGACTACCTGCACAAGATCCCATCTTGTTCCACATGCATGGTGGACTTCTGGGGATATATCAAGGCTGCATAGTAGAAGAGCCTGTCTGTCAGACTTCATCCTCTCTTGCTGTCAGAAACCATACTGAGTAAGTCAAAGGATTGCAGAAACAGGAGAGAGCCACGTGGTGATGTAGCTGTGAGCTGCTCTAGGGAGTTAATTATATTTCAACCTCTACCTTCAACTTTAGCGAGACCAGCAAGACACCTTTGCACAAATGGTCATTAACTGAGTGCCCCATTTGTCCTGATCTCTCACCTTGGGACCCTAGGTGATGACTGGCAGGAGTCTGAGCTCGTGCGAGAGCAGCCAAACTCACCGAGTGTTGCACTTGTACTCCCCTCCCCCCCAAAACTACATAGGGATAAGTACCCTGAAAAAAAAAATAGCATTCCAGATGTTTCAGGCTGGATGCTGCCATTGTTTTTCATCTCATTGTGTTTGACCTGACTGTTGGTAGGATGACGATAGTGTTGCCTCCCAGCAAGGGTAATTTAATTAGTATTTCTGAATTACTTGGTTTCTGTAGTGATAAGCACCTTAGAAGGTTCAGAAAGAACTGAATAGTCATGGGTTTGAACCTGGAAGAGACTAGGGAAAGGCAAAACAGGAAGGGCCGATAAACTACAAGAGCAGAGTATGAAGTGGCAGCTGATTAAGTGAGCATTGTCCTTTATGTTCTTTGATCGTCACGAGAAAAAACCACCACAATTAGTTACCCAAGTCCTGAGAATCCAGATAAAACTGAAGCACTTTTTCTATGGAACAGCAGGAAATTCTTATTTACAACTTTTTACAACTTAGAGAAATTCAGGGCTTATTAGAATAATTTGGAAGTGATTCAGAATTGCCTTCTTCCAATTGGATTGGGAGAAAAAATGAGCAAAGCGTTTTAATCAAGAAATAATCAAGAAAGCATATTAAGTTTTCAAATGGTGGACAGAGAGAATGACCAAAGTCCACATCCTTACGTGTTCTGTTGTGTGGGCTTCCATGAAACCTCAAAGCAGAACATCAGTGCAGATACAGAGTTTATGTATTAACAACATCTCTGCAAAGCTGAACACCCGACTTTCTGTTCCTAAGAAATACAAGTTTCTGTGTCAGGTCAGTTCCTTGCAGCAAGAAACAAGGCTGGGTCAGCTAGTAATCGAGGTATAAGGTTTATTTTATGGCAAACTACTGGAATTTACATTGCCAGGTACTACTAAGGAAAATGTGCTTTGAATCCACAACTTTTCATGTACTCAACGTTCTTGTGAAAATTATCCTGTCCTGCAATACTCTCAAGTAATTGCTATGGTTTGGGTTTGCTTTTTACTCAAACAGTACTGCAAATGCTTTGGGGGTAAGAATTCTGATTCTCAGGTAACACTTGTCATCAGTGAGGTTTTATTTAAAAGACAAAATAAAGGAAAAAAAAAGGAAAAAGCAAGTACAATTATTATGTCTGTTTTACAGGGAGAGAAGTTGAGGTCAGTTACGTTACAGACGAGAGAAGGCAGTACAATGAAATGCCATTCCCATAGTACCATGCATCGTAGAGCCAGAATAAAGAAATCAATGTTCACTGTTCAATTAAATAAACAAGGGATTGTTAACATATACGGTAGATCTGACATTCTTCTTGTGCTGGGCAAGTCATCTCCCTGATGAGGAGATGCTGAGGGAGCTGGGTCTCTTCAGCTTGGAGAAACAGAGACTGAGGGGTGACCTCATTAATGTCTATAAATATGTGAAGGATGGGTGTCAGGAGGATGGAGCCAGGCTCTGCT
>JAOXOE010000405.1:42234801-42248149 GCA_028565055.1 Phoeniculus purpureus | reverse complement strand
TGTTTAGTAGAGGTGCTGTATTTCAAAAAGAAAAATAGTCCTGGGGAGTTGTACAGCCTGTACGACAGGACAGGCACACAAAGAAAGATATTAAAATGGTCCATTCTTCCAGATTCATAAAATATATTAGTTTAGAAAATTATTTTAACTCCTCCCACCACTGCTGGTTATCAGAGGTTTGTTCGGAAGATGTGTCAAATTCCAAATCCATGTTTCCTGTGTGTGTGTGACCATGGTTCAGGTGTCTGCAAGACTGATTCAGTCCTTCTGTCTTTCAACTCAGATAAATTAAGTTCCAGACTTTGTTGTCTTGGCAACTAGGTTTTAAATACTGAGGTCCTGTTGGATATGTACAAACCTTTGAGTTGCTGTGGTGTGTTTAGAAGGCCCTGATAAGAGTAAAAATCTTTAGATTAAGGTCCTTCAATGCTATATTTCTTTTTTATACCTCTGTGTCTAAACAAATAGGAGGCCCTATAATATATGGGTTGGATCTCCAAGAGGTGAGATAAAACGTAGCTATGGTGCAAGAGTGCACCCAGCATTTGTAATGGCAGCATACAGGTAACAGTTAACTACTGCTCTTCATCTTAATGAAAAAATGAAGCTATTTTTGGAAGAAAATAAGAGTGTTAAACTCGCCACACTTGAAAAACTTAAGAGAATTAATCTGAAAGTTAGTTTTCAATTAGATATCACTTGTACAGAATACTGAGATGTCTTGTGCTGGTGGTATGTTATTAACAGGTGCATTAACTTGTCCCATTGGTTAAACATTTATATCCATTAAGTTTCAATCTTTTAAAGCCCACAGATTTTAAGATTGTGAATGTGAAGCAGTAACAGCAATACATTATTTTCTGACTGTTTCTTTAAGAATAAACACCTAAGACAGAATTTTCAGAGTATTTTAGCTTTTTAAGAGGCATCCTCATGCCTTGCTTGTTAGTACTGTGATGTAATATATGAAGTATTATTCCCTTACTTTACTAGAACTCTGAAAGCCTGGGGAAGGGCTGCACATTACCTTTTATAGTCCTCTTTCTTAATAAGACACTAAGAAAAGAAACTGCTTGGTGGGAAAGGGCACTGGTTTTACAAGGACCAGTGCACCAGACTAGCTGGAGGGTGGGGACAAGCCAGCTGGTTTATGAAGATGTGGCTGAAACTCTCTGCCATGTTCCTGTTCTTCACAGGAAATCTTACAGGAAAAATGGGCCCTGTGACAGGAAATGATTTCTATTGCTCGGAGAGTTCTATGATTGTTTTAGTAGATGGATTCCTTATAGCAGATTTTAAAATTGCATCCTGCTCTCTGGTGGTGGAGCAGTGAGAATAAAGTGTATAAAGGTGATTGGAAAGCCAGACCACTGACTATTACAATGATGAGTACCTGTGGCAGCAGAGAAAAGATGCATTTGTTTTTTTTCACCTAAACTTCACGTCCTGCCTGTCCTGTTGTAGGCACTGTTCATACATGCATCTTTTCAGTGATGTAGCCAGTTTCATTACCCGCTTATACTTGGTTATTTCTTCCTCCAGCACTCAGCACTAAAACACATATTTAATTCATACTCTTTAAGCCAAAAGAAGATGGCTGTGTTTTACTCTCCCTGTAACGTGCTCCTCACCATGGAGTTAGCAAGCAGCTGATTCCCCATTGCAAACAGTGATGTGCACTTCATGTTGGAAAGCAGGCTGTAATAGAAATATCGCCAAAAACTTCTCTACATTATGTTAGAGAGTTGGATCGGTTCCTAGTGACTGAGCATCTTCAGGACAGAGTCATAATGACAACTGGCAATGATTAGCACCTCTGCTAGCAAACTTGACGTTGCCTCCAAGCATGAAATGCCATCATGGATGATTTCTTCTGTAATGACCCTCTAGGTTAACACTGAGGCATATGGGTATCCAGTAAGGTGAGGATTTCTCTGCAGAGTTACTGTGATCCTCGTTGTCTATCATTTATTGCACCTACTCACAGCCAGATTGTTGTACTAGGTGCCATTCAAGCACAAAATGGAATAAAATCTTATTTCTAAAGGCTGAATCTTGTTTTGCACCACCTATATTAAATATATTACAAAGCAGTGACTTAAAATAGGCTGTTTCTTTACATTTACATATGGAATTTTTTTCTCATAATTTTTTGCTAGAGGATGACAAAACCAAATAAACAGGTCCATAGTTACCTTTTTTTATCCTTTGTTCCGATGTTTTAAAGACACTGAAGACAACATATGTGTAACTAGATGTAATCAATCTGCCTAGAGAAACCTTAGACCATTCATAGCAGCAGCAAGGGAGATAATGTGGTTTCAGTTTAGGGGATAAGGCAAAGTCTAAAGCTCTGTATCTGAAAAGAGCCATGTGAATCAACAAGATAAAAGAGATTATAAACTGCATATTTGTTTCAAAAATCATTGACACCATTTACGTTTTCTTTCAAGGGGACATCTCTTATTTGTTTTGATAACTTTTTCTTTGAGGATGTTAGTTAATTTTCCCAAGGTATTTACATTCTCCTTTGAAGATGATGTGGAGCATCAGTGTCCTTTGTATATGAAATAATGTTATTTGAAAATACTACATTCTAGTTGTTCATGTTTGTTCCTGCATTCATCATGTTAACAGACTGAAGAAAAGTTGCAGCAAGGTAATGATAAATGTCATTTGTAAAGAAAACTAGAACTGACACAACTGAATTTTTAGGACAATTCAATTTCAGTTCTTGACTGCTTGGGCAGACAAGTGAATTTAAAAAGAAAGTAAAACATCATTTCTTGGGCAGGTAGTCAATGAAATAAGAGCTTACTCTACACAGGTCTTTGTCTGGGTCCTTTATGAGCTTGTCATCTCTTCTCATTTGCTTTCTCTCTCTCTCTCTAGACCCCTGAAGAGCTAGAGGATGATTCAGACTTTGAGCAGGAAGATTATGATGTTCGTAGCCGAACAAGTGTTCAGACTGAAGATGACCAGCTTATTGCTGGCCAGAGTGCAAGGGTGAGTATAAACCCCACATAATATATTGAGTGACTGTGTAGCTGCAAATAAAAAGCTATGCTTGGAAAGCAAATGCAGTGATTTCAAGTCCTAAGTAAGGATGGGAATAAGCTGACCTAGGTCTTTAAAGTTTTTTTTCTTCTCACCTATTTGAAAAGCACACACTTTTGTTGAATGATCTTCCTTAGGGTTATGTGCTGCCTTGTATCAGCCATTTACTCCAGCCGCTGCTGTAGGAGAAGGCTTTGTAGGTTTGGAATGTGCTGAAACCGTGGGAGTAGTCAGTAAATTAAAAAAAACCTAACTGTCAGGGTGCCATGTGCTGTATCCAGAGGAATCTTACATTAGTCATGTTTCCCAGTGTGCAAACCTGTCAAGAAGATCTCGTTAAGCTACTGAGTAGTCCCTGTAATTTAATTGTAATTGAAGACATTTGTTTCTGAGTCAATGTAATTTTACCAGAGTAATTACATCATGATAAACTCCAGTCATTGTGATTTGTGACCTTAGCTTGTGCATGGGGATTGCAAATTAAGCTGATGAGTGCTTCAGGGTTCACAGGTGCTGGAAAAGTGAAGTTTGTTAACACTCGGGATTATGCCACACTCTGATGAATGTTTAGCTTTTATTAAATAGGCTGCTGAGCTCAGATTGTTAAAAAAACATCAGACTATAATTGTAGGAGCAAATCACATCATTCACCTTCAGTAGTTTTATAGATGACACCAAGCTGAGTGATGTGGTTGATATGCCTGAGGGACAAGAGGTCATCTAGAGGGACCTAGAAGATCTCTAGAAGTAGGCCCATATGAACCTCATAAAGTTCAACAAAGCCAAGAGCAGGGTCGTGTACCTGGGTCAGAGCAATCCCTGGTATCAGTGCAGGAGATGAAGGGATTGAAGGCAGCCCTGTGGTGAAGAATTTGGGGATACAGGTCGACAAAAAGTTAGACATGAGCAGGTCATGTGAGCTCACAGCCCAGAAAGTCTTATCAAGGGCTGCATCAAAGGAAGCATGGCTTGCAGATCAAGGAAGGTGATTCTGCTGCACTCTGGTGATGCCCCACCTGCAGTGCTGTATCCAGCTCTGGGGTTCTCAGAGAAGAGAAGGCTCCAGGGAGACCTTACTCCAGCTTTTCAGTACTTAAAAGGGAGCCTATGAGAAAGCTGAGGACAGTCTTTTTAACAGGATATGTTGTGATAGGACAAGGGGTGATGGTTATAAACTAAACATGGGGAGATTCAGACTAGATAGAAGGCAGAAATGTTTTACAACGAGGGTGGTAAAACACTGGCCCATGTTGCCTGTGGGAGGTGGGAGAAGCCCCATCGCTGGAACCATTCCGGGTCAGGCTGGTTGGGGCTCTGTGCAACCTGCTCTAGTTGGAGATGTCACTGCAAGAGGGTTGGACTTAGATACCTTTTAAGGTTTCTTCCAATGCAAATCCTTAACATTTTCCATCAGAGAGCAACGCAATCTGTTCTGTGGTTCTATGAAAATTACCTGAATTACTTTCATGGGTGTGGTTTCTTCTGCTAAGCACTGAAAGTGAGTTGATGAACTAAGTATGAAGCATCCTCTGCACACACACACATTCAAACACTGAAGCAAAAGCTAGTGAATGGAATTGTGCCTTCTTACCTTGAATTCTGGAAGAGCATTTGTAGGGCTGAGAACCTCAAAACCAAAAGGCGACTGTGCTTTAAAAGATCAATTCAGAGATCCAGGAATGAGGACTTTAAGGTTCTGTAGAAAAAACAATATTGAATAGAGATGGCAAATAAGCCAGAATCGCTGCCTTTCTATCACTACATCCCAAGGACAAAAGCAATTTGTCCTGGCATGTCAAGAACATACGGTATATAGAGCATATGATGTAGATCCCATCCCATAAAGCTGGGTAACTCAATTGTCATAAAAATCCAAGCAGTCAGGAGAAATGCAGAATGATTCAGGGATACCTACCCTAAGAATGATGGCAGAGCTGTGTTCTGAATACAGGTGACCGTCTTTGGGAGATTTATATATTGTAAAGAGTACAAGGTCCTGTTTGATATGTCCAAAAAGTTGACTAATGTAAGTCTCAAGTACAAAACTATTGAGATACAATACAGTTATTTCACCATCTTTTTTATTTGTTTCTTACGTTTAGTGTTGGGTGGTGTATAACTCTTTCTTGATCTGAAAGCCAAGTAATGACTGCAGTAATATTTCTACTAAGACTCTGGTTCACCTAGGGACTTAAGAGTCTTAAATTCTATTACATTTATGGTACGTATCACTGCTGCACTTAAAACTTTCTGCTTTGATCAGCTGCACACTGTATAAACAGAATATATTATAAAGACAGTCCCATTCCTGAGGAACATAGAATGCAGTATGTCATGATGAGCAACAAACAGTGAAAACCTAAAGGGAAACCTTCTAAGCAGAAGCCAGTCTTGAGTGACTCATTGAAATGAATCTGTTAAACAGAAGAGTATCTTATCTGACCCTTTTCTGTATAAAAGCTGGCTTTTGTTTGTGGAATGTAATGAATTTGTTTAATATGCTTACGCCATTAAACTGGTAGCATGAAGTGGAAGTACTTCTTTTATTTCTATTGAAGACAAACACTTGAAAACACGAGCTGCATTTGCTCTGGGGTGTAGCCTTTTTGAAATTACATCAGCATCTGGAATAGAAATGTTAAAGCACCGTGTACCAAGTGAAGCTGCCCACAGAGGGAAACTTGCATGCATGTCATACAGATTGGCTTTCCAAATTGTACTACCCCTATCGCATTCTTGAGTCTCAGTTACTTATCTGTTCTAGTGTTTTGTGTGTATTTTATTAGCATGACTTACACTGCAATTTTTTTCCATGGAAGGACTAATACGGTAACATTTGAAACTCCTGAGTTGCATTGATAAGGCCTAATTAAGACACGTGTTGAATTTTAATTTGATTGACTTGCAAATTTCTCATTTTTGATCTACTGTTTATAACCTTTTTCATTCCGCTTTTGGAAAAGGTCAATTATGAATTTTTAAAAGCCAAGAGCATTTTAAGAATATGTAGAGAAAGACTTCAGCTGATTGGAAGTGACATAAACAAGAAAAAATGTAATGACACTTAAATATGTGTCACACCCCATTAAATGCATAATGTGGTCTTCAGAACCCCTAAAGCGATATAGAATCTCAACTTGAAAATCGGTTTGGGAAGTGTCCATTTGATCTTCAAAAGTAATCATTATAATTTTCTAGGGTTCTTTTTTTTTCTGCTATTTGGAGGGGCCAGAAACTTTCTGCTTTGCTGATACTGTCCAAGAAGATTAGTGCCAACCTGTTTAGTGCCTTTCTGCATATCTTCCAAGAGACTATTAGACCACTAAATATTATTGAAAGGTACATTTATTGCAGTTCACTTCAAGTGCATTATCTTGCATGTCAGAGTTTATTTTAGTATTGGGTTAAGCAGGAAACCTCTGCTTCTGACAGACAGTGACACTGGGAGAGACACTGGCAAGTCAATCTGTCTTTTCTTTTAGATTTCATGATTTTTGTTCTTCCAGAAAGTTATTTATGAGGAATTTGCTTAAATTGCCCTGTGTAGACTGGTGATCAAAATTGATGTTTCTCACAAGCAAAGCATTTGAGGCTGTTCTGTATGACACTGTTGTCTCCAAATTGCAAAGACATGGATTTGATGGATAAACCACTTGGTGGCGAAGGAATTATCTGTAAAAGAGTTATCATCAATAGCTTAATGCTCAAATGGAGACCAGTGGTGAGTGGTGTTCCAAGGTATGAGTACTGGGACCAGTGCTCTTTAGCACCTTTATTAGTGACACTGACATTGGGATTGAGGGTACCCTCAGCAAGTCTGTGGATGATGTCAACCTGTGTGGTGCAGCTGACATACTGGACGGAAATGATGCCAAGACAGACTTTGACAGGCTTGAGAGGTGGGCTCAGGACAATCTCATGAAGTTCAGCAAGGCATACATAGTACAGTATCTTACACCTGTGACGGTGTATTTCGAAGCACAAATACAAACTATGCAGAGAATGGGTTGAGAGCAGCCCAGCTGTAAATGACTTAGTGATGGTGCCTGACCAAAAGTTCAGCATGACTCTGGAATATGTGCTCATAGACCAGAAAGCAAATCGTATCCTTGACTTCACCAGGAAGCACGGCCAGTAGGTCAAGGGAGGAGATCCCACCGGCTCTGCTGGAACCAGTTTCAGGGTTCTCAGCACAGGAGAGACATGGACCTGTTGGAGCAGATCCAAAGGAAGCCATAAAAATGATTAGAGGTGCTGAAACACATCTGCTGTGATGACAGACTGAGAGAGCTGGGGTTGTTCAGCCTGGAGAAGAGAAGACTCTGGGAATCAGCTTGCTATTGCCTAAAGGGAGTCTACAGGAAAGATGGAGTATGACAATTACAAGTGCTTGACACGACAAGGGGTATTGGCTTTAAACTCAAAGAATATAAATTTATATTAGATATTCAGGACAGATTCCTTACTGTGAAGGTGGTGAGATGCTAGAACAGGTCGGTCAGAGAAGCTGTTTATGACTCCTCACTAGAAATTTTCAAAGCCAGGTTGGACAGGACCTTGAGCAGTAACCTGGTCTAGTGGAAAGTGTCTCTGCCTATAGCATCAAGGTTGGAACTGGATGACCTTTAAGGTCCCTTCCAACACAAAACATTAAATTCTTAAAGGTATAACACAAGCCATATGCGTCTTGTGAATTTGGTTTCATCCATACTAACAGAAGTCTAATATCCATTGGATTTTGCTTGGCATCTTCAACTCTCATGAAAAGGACCTAGAAGCTTTCTAGCTTCCTTTTTTGACGTCATATTTCTCCCTTTTTCTCTCCAGGCTATTATGGCCCAGCTTCCCCAGGAGGAAAAGGCTAAGATTGCTGAACAGGTAGAGATATTCCATCAAGAGAAGAGCAAACTGGATGCAGAGGTGGCCAAATGGGATGACAGTGGTAATGACATCATTGTGTTGGCAAAGCAGATGTGCATGATTATGATGGAAATGACAGACTTTACTAGGTAAGGATAAAGTAACCTGTGCTAAGGACTTTTTCAGACAACCCACATCTTTCCTTTTTTTTTTGCAATTGCTGCCTACTGAGATGATGTGCTGTGTTTTGGGAGATGCAAAGCCAGGTAACATACCTAATGAGATGGGTTGTACAGTTCTCCAGATGACTGCTCTGGAGGTGAGGTTTTTTTCCTATTTACTAATCTGTTTTATTTGCAGATTGCTTTGAATTTCACCACAAAGGTCACCTGTGACCTTACAGATACCCAACTGGCATTTTGTTTAGTACCCATCTAAATGCACGCGTCTCTCAGAACTTGCAGCATTTCAACACAATTTGTATCAATCAGAATAAAATGGCAAAACTATTTATACCCATCTTGAACACAGAACTTCTTTGCAAAAGAAATCCCAAATCATACAATATTGTTCTGATCAATACTTTGTCAGTAATGATCTTTTTGGTTTTGCTTTCATCTATTTTTTTTTTCCTACTGATGTCATTGTCTTTTCTAATTGCCAGGCATCAAGAAAGCATTCATTAATGATATCATAAAAACATAACTTTGTTTAGACATAGTCATATTGTTAATCACACCAGGGAGAACATATTGCAAGAGTCTTTGAATTACAGATCATTCAATAAAGTAAATGTTCTTCACTGTTTCTAATGGAGTTCAAAAGTGTAAATGGTATTTATAAAAATGTGATTAGGCAAAATTTGAAAAACCTCTTCATGTTTGGGTATAAATAAAACATCCAATTCTTCATCTCAGTGAGATGCTCAAAAAGGTTTCTTAATCTTCAGCTCATCACATGCCTTATGTCTGGAGCTTTTAACAGATTTTGAAGGAGACACACTCTACATTGACAATATAACGTTCACAAACTATAGGTAGTCGGGTGAATAGGTAAACAGGTGGAGGGGGTATGTAGATACCATTAATTTCCTGGTAACTTGACTATTTGCACTTGCATATGTGCTTAATTGGTAATGGACAAGAGCAAACATCATTATCCATTTTAAATATAATTCTGCATGTAGGAGGATTGATTATTTTAATGGATTACTACTTTACTTCCTTCCAAGTAATTATTTTCTCAACTTGTTTGCTTTTCTCTCAGTTTGTCCTTCTACAACTCTTCTTTTTGTAGTGGACTTGTGTTGCATGAAAGCAAGGGCAAGTTTGCTAAGGAATAACCCCTCTTGCATTGTAGCTGGTCCTCAGAGAGTAGAGAGGCTAGGTGCAGCTGATTATTTTAGAGGAATCCCAATTACTTTTATATTCGTATTGTCTTTGGGTCTCCTTCTTCCACAAGCCACAGTGAAAAACATTCCAAACATTGCCATCATTTCACAGAAGGAAGAATTAATGTTCTCAAGCAACAGCCCAGAATATGAATGCTTTCTGCATCCTCCCGGGCAACCTTTGATACATTCAACCCTAGATTGAAAGTTTTGTAATTACATTTTCTACCATCAAAAGAGCAGAACTGATACCAGAATGAGAGGAAACTCCTGTCACGTTTGAAGTAAATGTAAAAAAAATAAAAATCAAAGGGCACCTCTGTCTACATCAGATTCAATAAAAACTTGTTTAATATATTCCATTAAAACAGAACAAAGCCTTTCACACCTTTTTGGTTGACTGTAACCTCAGCAGTGTTGAAATAGAATAATGTTTCAAATGCATGGAGTTTGTCACAGTCAGGTCTGCTGATGTAATTAACGTGGAAGCATCCGAGGTCACTGTAAAGGATTTTTGCTACAGTTTACGTTCAGCCAAAGTAGGTTACTTGTTTACAATATCTGTCTAAGCTGGAAATTAAAGTATGGGATGAAGATAAAAATGGAAATATGTTTTATTGATTTATTGTTAAAATTATTGGTGAAAAAAGTGTGGTGCCTCCACTGTGTTGTGCTTAGAAAAATGCCTTCGGTTTTAGTTTGAAAGAAATAAAATACACTTGATCATACTATGATCTTCTATCAGTAACTTCTAGGTGATCCTGCTGTGGCAGTGGGAATGGACTAGGTGATCTTTCGAGGTCCCTTCCAATTCCTAATGTTCTGTGGTTCTGTAAATTAATAAGTCATGCATGTATGTATGTTAAAGTAAAACACTATAATCCAAATCACTAAAACTGTTGTGTTTCGTGATCTATTTAGATTGCGTGTCATTATATTGTATTTCACAGAGGTAAAGGCCCCCTGAAGAACACATCAGATGTCATTAATGCAGCCAAGAAGATTGCAGAGGCAGGATCAAGGATGGACAAATTGGCACGGGCGGTAGCTGATCAGGTAAGGACAAAAAGGAGCAGCAATATCAAGTAATCGCTATCAATTAATTGCCTTTTGCAGGATAAAGGTTGTCTTTATTTGACAGAAAATGACCTGTTTATAGTCACTTTCTCGATACTGATCTACCCATCGAATATAAGTTGTTTCTTGTATGCCAGTCAACTTGGGTTTTGCAGTACAAGGGAGGCATAAACAAGTCTCTCTAATCCTGAGAAATGCCTGAATTTTTCCACAATATCAATTCTGGACACAGGCTTTATTAGAATTATGTTTTCAGTAACAAAAACAAGAGAGATGCCAATGCTCTGTTACCTGTGCCATGTAGGGATGTATTTTGTAGAGAGTGAGCAATCCCAGCTCTGTGAACTTAGCCAGAGTCTGAGCTAAGGGCTTTGAAGCCTGCTCGGAAAGTTTCTCAAGGTCAGCGATGTGCAGGTCTGTGAGAAAGCTGGCACGTAGAAGGAAAACAACAGGCTGTGGAATGAAAACTAACTATCACATAAACAGTGCGTGGACAAAAGGTACTTAACCAACAGCAGTAGCTTTTAAGACTGATGGACAGATGTGTTTTACCAATCGGCAATGCACACGTATCGCATGGACCACCTGGCTGTGTATAAAAGGGTTAAGCTGACACTTAATAAACGGCATTCGCTTGATCATATTGACTGTCTCGTGTCTGTCCATTTTGTACTCCTGGAGACCCAAGCTCATACTCAGCAAGAGACCAGTGGAAAAGAACAAACCAGCAAAGGTTTGCTGCATGTACGTGTCTTTCCCTGAAGCAGATTAGCTACTTCTAGGGCATTTCTATAACTGAATCCAATACCCAGTTAGAGGAAATGAAATGCAAAAAGCTGGGATTCTGTCAGCAGTCTTTCAGTCCTAGCATACAATCTCAGCTCTGTACAGGAAAAGATAATTTCCTTCATCTCAGATGGGATGCAAACTGACCCAAAGCATAAAAGACCATGAAAGACCATTACACAAAACAGTGGGTGAACCTAAAACAGAACCCAGAGACAAATTTAGCTCTGGTGAACGAAGAATCACTGCATGTAATGAAGTCTCGGCCCACGCCATTGGTTATTCAGTTTACTCATAGGATTATCGTTTGCATATTTCTTCTATTGAGCAGGCAATGATCAAAAGTAAAAACAAAACTTCCTCCTAAGTTTCCATCGCCCTAGTTAAAGCACCAGTTGGAAATATAAAAGATGTGGCCTATAGTATCTCAAGGAGAAAGGTATTTCAGAGATGGGCACTGTACATTTACCACTCCTGTCTTTCACCCTCTAGTTCAACTTTGCAAGACTCTATGGTCACACTTCTGCTAGACACACTGGAGTAAGGTGCCCAGAGGGCCTGGCCCCGGGATAGCTTCACATCCAAGAAACGCAATTAGAACAACCCTTGTTGAAAAAGGCATTGAAAGAGGTCAGGCAAGAAGGAGCAGAGAGAGGAATACATTTATACAGAGAGACTAACCATCCTCTTTTTAACAGGTAAGTTACGGATTAGAGTGCCAGAAGGCAAAAAATATGCTGACCTACATCAAAGAAGCATGGCCAGCAGGGAAGGGAGGTGATTCTCCGGCTCTGCTCTGCATTCCTGAGACCCCAGCTGGAGGAATGCCTCCAGCCATAGAGCCCCAGCACAAAGAGGACATGGATCTTTTGGAGTGGGTCCAGAGGAGGGCCACAAAGGTGATTGCAAGGTTGAATATCTGTCTTGCAAGGACAGGCTGAGCGAGTCAGGGCTGTTAAGCCAGAGAAGAGAAAACTTTGTGGGGGATCTCATGTAGTCTCTCAGCATCTGAAGGGAAAGTCTTGGTCACTATATTTCACACCACATCCAATAAATGATGGCAATGCTCCTTTGCTCTCCTTTTGTTCTTAGTGTATTGTCCTGGTTTGTGTTAGAACAGAACTAACTCTGTTGAGTGATTTTTACCTTCCAGCTCAGTCTTTTATAAGTAATTGCACTGTCTGCAGTCACTGACATATTTGTGCACAGTGGCTGCTTCTACAGTGGTAATGCTTGATGTTCACAGTTACTGCCAAGGACTGCTGTGCAGAAAAGCGCTTGCTTGTTGCTCCTGTGAGAACCACCACAGTCAGTAAGGAAAAGGCCACACATATCAGGAGGAGCAGACAGGACAGATGACCCTAAACAGACCACCAAGGTGTTCCATCCCATATCATGTCATATTTGGTATTAAGCTGAGGGAGAACCACAGGATTCAGGCTCTCTTTTCCAATGGCTGGCATCCAAAGAGAGTTCTGCTGTTCTAAGCCACTCTGTACATTCCTGAATCCAGTTCCAGAATCCAGCTCCTGAATTCAGTCCCAGAGTCCAGTCTGGGACTTTCCTAGTGTTTTCTACAGCGTCAGTGGTGACAGTGACATAATTGCCATACGAGGTTGGATTCATACTGGTTTTGTATATATTTTTATATATTTAATTTCTATTTAATCCTAGTGTTAATGTTTTCATTAACACTATTTTAGTCTTCCAATCTGTAAGTTTCTCTATCTTATTCCCCTTCTCTTCTTATTTGGGAACGGACAAGGGGTTAATAGAGAGCATCCATCACTCATCTTGTGACCAGACCAACCTTAACCCATGACGCGTATTTATAAGAAACATTTTTTATGACTTTTATAGCAGCAGCCACATTAAGTTCTAGGTAGGCTTTGGCCCCTCTGATTTTGTCCCTGCAAAAATGTACAACATCCATGTAATCCCCCTGAGCAAGCAGCTGTTCATTCCTACTTTCCCATTGTTTTGGATTTGGTGAAACCGTGTTTGCTCACGGTGTTCCTGCATCAAACTCTCTTCTAGCACACAAGGAGTTAACTCATGTTGGCTGGGGGATGTTCACATTCCCCTCCTGTGCTGTGCGAGGAGGGGCAGAGGTTCTGGGGGTGTCCGGAAGTGAAGGAGAGAGGTGGCTGCTGCAGGGAGCAGGTTGAGTAGGTGGAG
>JAOXOE010000405.1:42220780-42232654 GCA_028565055.1 Phoeniculus purpureus | reverse complement strand
TCCAGGGATGGGGCCCCAACCACCTCCCTGGGCAACCCATTCCAGGCTCTCACCACTCTCACGGTGAAGAACTTCCTTAGTTGTTTTGCCTTTGATCTCCACAACCTCAAGATCTTCCAGAAATGGAAGAAAGTCAAGATAAGGAGCAAAATTTAAAAGCTGTGAGGAAATTTTGAGGCACATAAACTCCAGGACAGTTACCTAGTTTGAATGTGCCGGACACCTTAGATAGTGAATAGCAGGCTGATGTAACTGAAGAGCCCATTTTCATAACCATTATTAGTCTCTGTTCAAGACTTTTCTCAAAAAATCTTGTGTTCATAAAAGCCTTTTTTTAAAGTAAGGAGAGTGGTTGTGGAGGTTAAAAAAACAATTATACCAAGTCTAGAAAATACAGGCAGTGAATATTGACTAGCTCCAACAGCATGTTTTCTGAATATAAGTGAGAATTGTACAATAATCTCTTAAAATTTAAACACTGGCATTCCTTGTATCCCTTTGCCTACACACACCTACGTACAGATATACACAAGCTGGATATAAATCCAGAAAGGGTGGTTTGCTTGTGTTATATAAACTGTTTTGTGTCCAACCACATGCAACTGTTTTCTTGAAGGGGTGCTTTGAAGAGCTACAGTTAGCTTTTATTTGAAATATTAACGTGAAGGGAGTTCCATTTAGAAATAATAGTATTTGGGGGAAACTTGCTGTGTGTAGCCTTTATTTGTGCAAGTCAGCAGGAAAAGTGAGACATTAAATTGGTGAGACAGGAAATTGCTGAGACATGTATGTCCCTGCAACCATCATTTGTAATCCTTCTTTTTACGTTTTGTGATGTGCCCTTTCATTACACGTTTGCCTACTACAATAGCCATAAGGCACCTCCTTGCAGACACCACTTACATTGGTTCTCTCCCGGTATTTTATCTTTCTACAGACAACAATTCAGTCAGGACAAAGTTTGAAGGTTGTCTTGATTTGGGGTTTTTATTCTTTTATACATGCCCATGTCTCAGGATACTTGGTAGCATAAGTCCAGTTATCCCATTAATTTCTCCAATGTACAGCTCACCTGTAGTTCACATGAGCAAATCCAACATTTCCTGTATCACTGTGCCTATACTGTGTAGTTTCATGTTCATGTTCCCACAGATAAAGTAGGAGCCTTCTGTGAAGTGCTAAAAGACTTCATTAACCTCTCTGGGCCAGAAGGTCAGGACTTGGCTGTAAATTCAAGGCACCCTGAGAACATTCATTTTACAGTCCATGGCTAAATTGGCCATGCAAGTTCATTCTTCCTGAAAGTCTCCTGTTTACTGCAAATGCCATAGGGTGCTCATATTCGTTATTCTATGTCTGTCCTTTAACCATTTCACTGGGGGGAATGTGCATCGGCAGATAGCAGGAGAAAAGAAGGCCTCGTGATTTGGGCAATGATATTTCTATGACATAGCAATTAAACCAGCAATGGTGCAAATGTTACCCTAATTCCTCCTCGAGTGTCCAAGGCCAGATGCTGAGGGTTTGATATCCAGAACTGCTGACAATTCACAATTTGCCATAATAGAAGTCAGTGCCCACTTCTCTTGAGTACAGAATGGTAAACGCTCTGAAAATCCATGCCAGTCATATAAAAAAGGGATGTAACTTTGTATGGGCATGAGTTCATTTATGACAACCAAAAGACTATTAAATATGTGTGTCTATGCATGATATGTTGTCTATGCATGTGCGATACAAAGATTCATAGATGAAAGCCTTTATCAGCCCAAGCAACAAAAGACACTCAAATCTGCTTCTTGGAAAACCAGTTAGGCAACTGCTCATATTAGGCAACAAAGGTCAACGAAGGTGGTGAAAGGTCTAGACCATAAGTCCTCTGAGGATTGGCTGAAGAAAATAGAAGAGTTTAGACTGGAGAAAAGGAGGCTCAGGGAAGACACTCTCACTCTTGACAAGTCCTTGAAATTCAGGAGGTTGAAGTGAGGTATGAGGGTCAGTCTCTTCTCCCAAGTAGCAACTGATAGGACAAGAGGAAATGGCCTCAGGTTGCACCAAGTGTTCCAGGTCAGATATTAGGAAAGTTTCATCCCTAAATGGGTTGCCTGCGGTGTCCAGAGTGGTGGTGGAATCCCTATCAGTGTAGGGATTTCAAACTTATAGAGATGTGGTGCTGAGGGATATGGTTTAGTGGTGGGTTTGGTGTTGCGGATTAAGTTGGACTCAATGATCTTAAAGGTCTTTTCCAACTGAAGCCATTTTATGATTCTATAATATTTTGTGTAATTTCTCAGTAATGTTTTATAAAGTCCTTTCAATTAGCAATAAAATAATCACGACTGAAATACTGTAAATTGTTATGAGACTAGCATTTAAAAATGTTTTCTGAAATATTTGAGACTGTATGTATAAGGAATGTACAGTTCTTCTAGAAATAGACTTTGCAAACACTTAGAGCTAAATAAGGTCTAATGTTTGATTCTTTATTCATCCTTCAGACTAAATTGAGAAACTGTGCAGTTTTTGTCAGAATATGTCAGATATTGCTTAGGAATTATTTTTTAAATACCTATTTAAAACACTTAAACTTCCCAGGAGACAGTGTTCTTTTCTCAGCAAAGTAAATTAATGGATTAGTACAAAAAAAAGCCCAACTGAACAAAAAACTACAAGAAATTTCATCCAACCTCTGAAACTCCTAAGCTATAGCTTAATGAATTTTCTGTACTAAAACCTCTTTAATTCAGATAATGGATGAGCTTTTTCCTAACAGAACATACTTATGTAATTTTTTTTAGTGTAGTAGGTTAGCAGAATATTTTCTTTATTAGTCTCCCCTGATAATCTTTTGCTTGCAGTAGTGCCAATCATTCTGGACAATGTCATTGATTTATGTGACGTATGTTTTGTTAATGTATGTGACATACACAACTGTGAGAGCTGGAGAAGCACAGACTTTCTCTGGGAGATTTTCAGGAATTCTTCCTTCAAGTGTTCGCAGTCCAAGCTTGAATAATCTTACCCAAATCAGACCACATTTTTTTCACCCAGTTACGAGCTATTTTGACCAGGTGATTAGCGCTTAAATTTACATGTTTATTTTCTAAGAACATGGTATAAGGGAAAATAAGGTTTTCAAAGGACAACTACAAAAACCGTAAATGAGTACAGGCTGCCAAGAGCTAGTCAGACTGCTGAATACTCTTGGGGACATGAGAGCAGTCATTCCTCTGGAGCTAATGCATCTGGTTTGTCTGAGGACAGTCTGGGTCCAGAGAACAACCTCTGGTTTTTGAGAAAGCTGATTGCCTTGAATCTAAACCCCTGGATACTACAAAGACTTGGGTAGGTGCTCATCTCATGAAAATGAAGTCCTAAATGTGCAAAAGATGAGACCTTTCAAAACCCTTCAGTTCCAGTGAAATCTGAATGGAAAGTAACCATCTCTTTTTCACCCAGTACCCTTCTAGGATCCCTTCTGATTTAGAGCTGGAAGAGTTCTAGGTTTTAGTGCAAGAATGAGATTGATTTATGCCTACTAAACTTGGTTGTTCAAAGCAGACATCAGGTCTAAGCTGGTCTTCAGTCTTTCCTCTCTAAGAGGAATTTGATTCTGCTGAACTTGAACTGCTTTCTTTAAGTAGGTGTAATTAATTGTTTAATGGAAACATCAATTGCTTTCCAGCTGGGATGGTGACATGGAGATTCCTTACTTCCCAATATATGAATTACAAAGAAACCAGGCCAAGTTTCCTAGCTCACATTGATGCCATTAAGAATTAGAAACCTCTGCACCTGGACACACCTTGAACTTTACTGCTTTTTTTGTGTCTTAATTATCCCTTCTGAACATTTACATCAACTTAAGATAGTGAGGAACTAGAGTTCCTAAATAATAATGCCATAAAAGTGCATTAAATTAGCTTGGCATTCATTTAATCTTCTGTAGCAATGAAACTTCATGTTCTAATGTCATGAACAATAACGCCCAAACCTTTTCAATTTTTTGTCTCAGTATTTTCATTATGTAACATAACTTTTCCCTGTCAGTGAGCTTATTGTTCCCTTATTACTGAACAAAAATTTGAAGCCTTGGTTTTAAGTAGAAACATTGCAGTGCAAACTGATTGCCATATGAGAAAAAGACAATATATTTTCTATATTTTTAGAAAATATATAATTACTTGATCATTTCAATACGTATGGGATATGGTTAGGGTGGGAGAAAACCCAGAAAAGCTTTAAAGAAAATATTTCTGGCGTGGAGCAGGGTAGTATACAAGAAAATACGGGTTGTATGAAGGCGTGAATACACTCATGGTGATGTGCTCGTTTTCTCTTATGCTGATAGTAAAACACAAAATTGAGATAATTAATCAATAGATGAAATTGAAGTAGTTTTAGCTTCATTGTTTCCCGGTTTATTTCCAATAGCCATTCAATGTAGATTTTGTTGGCAATGATCTTACTTTCAATTTCATTGAAAACCCATCTTCAGAAAGGCTTTAAAATCTTTATTGGTTAGAATAGCAAAGTCAGTAAATTAGAAGCGTAGTCATTAACTACTATGGACCTGAGTCTGTCATCATTTATGCAGGTCTCTAATTAATTTATGTGGTTAGACTGAGAGATGTTAATAGATCACACTTTTTCAGTCTAAGTGTGCATGTCAAAGTTTTCAATACCACAGTTCAAATTCAGAAACCAGTTTTTCCCAAAAACTATTGATTTACTTCTGAATCTGAAGTTCTAAGCCAATCTCACTCTACACAATGAATGAATTTTACTGTGTTGGATGCATTTACAAGTTTCAACTCCAGATACAGATTTTATGCCTTTGCCTGAATTTTGCTTGTAGCTCTTTCACAGTCGACATAGCAATATCCTTCCTTGTACACTAAATGACAGATACGGAAGCTGGAGGTTTTGTGGGTGCAACTGAGTTAGGTATTTTCCCATACATCACTGTCATGTAGCTCCTCAGGTGTGTCCCAGTAACCTTAACTGAAGAATAATACAGTTTTTAACTCCATTTCCAGGAGCTTCATGGCATGAAATGACAACATATGCTTAGAGAAGCTACAAGTAATAGGATCTTACCAGTTTAGATGTTTTTTACTTGCTTGTCTATTAAAAACGAGCACTGATGTAAAAATGCAATTGTCAAGCAAGCAATTCATAATATAGTTTAATAGCTGTCATCCTTGGACAATTTGTCTCTGCTATGACCTGTACCTATTTGTTTCTCTTTCACATCCATTACAAAGTGTGGTTGTAACTCCAATAGCACAGTATTAGTAAAGTGTGTTTATAACATCTCTCATGAAGTAAATGTCTATCTCTAGTGAAGCGCATTTCTCACAGTAGTGCGTAGTTAGGGATCTGGTTCTAAACAACGACCTTATAACTAGCAGCAGTTTTACTGACTCATACAATTGTTGAGCTTGGAAAAGAAAGTTAAAATCTTCAAGTGCAACCATTAATGCAGCACTGCCAAGTCTACCACTAACCCATGTCACTCAGCACTGCATCTACATATCTTTTAATGGTTGACACTTCCTTGGGCATTCCAGGCAGTTCCAGGGTTTGACAACTCTTTCAGATGAAGACATTTTTCCTAATGTCTTCTAAACTTCCCTTGGTGCCAAGTGAGACCATTGCCTTCTGTTCTCTTAGCTGTTACTGAGGAGAGGAGACTGACACCCTCCTTGCTCCAGCCTCCTTTCAGGTAGTCATAGAGTGAGAAAGGCTCCCCTCTGTCTACTTTTCTACAAACTAAACACCAGTTCCCTCACTTGCTTCTCAGAAGGGTCTATGCTTCAGACCCTTCATGAATACTTATTGCAAGAATTCACCTAACATGTCTTTAAGATTTCACTGTACACCACAGGTGCATTAAGATGCTTTTTCTCATGTCCACCTTATAGTAATTTGGTTTTTGTATCCCTTTCTTTGTTCCTAAGAAATCACATGTGGCCATATCAAAATCTTACTGGTCAAGCTGTATCATATTTCCTGCTTCCTTCAACCCACTAGTTAGCTTCCATGTCAAGGAAAATATTGTAATAGGCTCACACAATCTGTTTTGACAAATCTGTTGCCTGTCCAACATCTGTTCATTATTTACAAGATAATTAGACATTAATTGCTTTACATCATGTTTAATTTTCTTTCTGTGTACTGAAATTAGGCTGAGTATCCTATAATTCATCCTTCTTTTCTTCTTCACCTTAAAAAAAAAATATGTACTTTTTTTCCCTTCTTTTTCTAAATCCTGGGAACGTTTACTGTTACTGTTTTTCTTGAGTTCTCCAGCATGATTCAGAAATGGCTTGGATTAATTTCTTAAGAACTGCATGGTAAAATTTACTGTGCTCTGTTACCTGGAAGACATATTTAAAATAAGGGAATACATTCCCTTATTTTTTTGTATTTTTTTGTATATTAAGTACTTAACCCCTTCTGCTATTTAGGAAATCCTAGGCAAAAATGTAAGGGCCCTAAATATCAAGGTTCTTTGCTTCCTTTTTTGTTGCAATTTTTGCATCTCTAGGTTTACTTATGTTATCCCCATGTACCTGAATAATTTTTATTTTATTCTTTATGTTGACTTGTTTTCATTGTATTATTAATGATTGCTCTTTGATTTTCTGGCTAAAGACTTCCTTATGCAATCATACTATTTTCCTACTGCACTTTCAAGTGTTCAGTCAATTAACATGATTTGATATATTAATTTATTAATAGTCTTTCCAAAACTTCCAATTCTCTCAAACTCCTTTACTAATTAAAATATTTCTCCTTTGCCTAGCAATGTCTTGTTAATGTTTACTCTTAAATCTGTTGTCGCTGTCTCCTGTTTTCTTCAATAGATCCCAATAATTTAGTGCACTTACTGGCTGTTATCTGCATGAAAGATACAATTCTGTTCTTTTATCTGTGTATGTGAACAAACACACACGCATATATGTATGTCTGTGCATAAACAGGCAGAATAAACAAGATTTTGATAGATATATCCCTTTAAAGGGTTCCCCTTTAGCAACCAGTGAATACTATTTAAATGTCACAGACAGACTGAGCTCATAGTTGCTGACACTTTTTGAAATGTAAACTAGTCTTGAAAGATTGTTACTGCCTTTGACGAAACCAATGCTGGAAATGCCCCTTTGTATTCATCAGTTGGGATCTTAAACTTGACTGAAGTTCCTTAAATTTGTAAAGAGTCATTCCCAGGAGATTTTGCATCCAGGTTCCTAATGAAGCATTGATTCTATTTGATCTGAGCCCAGTCCTCCAATAGTGATGTTAAAATATTGGAGAATAGGATTAACTAAGTACAGCAGTATAGGTGTGTTACAGTTTGTAGGACCTGATGTCCGTATTCCTGTTTGTAGTATTTGGGTTTAAGTTGTAAGAGGACTGTTTTGGAGAACATTTCTCTTTCTGCAGACGTGGTATGCAGAAACTGATTATACCTTCAAAGGAATGCTGTATAAAATTTGAAGAAAAGCCTCTTGTTACTTCAGGGAATGCCTTTCAACTATTTACATAAGAAAGTCATTGCTTTAAGACATGTATTTAAACAGCTCATGCCACAGTTTATAATGCTGTTAGCTAATACTTGTGGCTATTTTTTGTGTTATATACATGATGATAGTGAAGAAATAGAACGTTCGTTTGTGTGCCTTCACAAAATTAATTTGATAGATTTTGCATTTTGTCCCTTATACAATTATAAGTGTTCAATATGAGCTAATTGTAATTAGTTGTGTAAATTAGTAGGCAACATGGCTATGGTTTGCTTTGATCAATTGGTATAAATATATACTGTGTTCATTCCAAGTTGCAAGATTTTAAGTGTATTTTACTGGTAGCTCAGATACCCTGAAGTCTTGCAAAAGTTAGTAAAACTTGTAAAAATTAGAGGAGAAAATGTTAGAGGATTGTTATTTTTGTACTGTCAGAAAACGCACCAGAGCTCTGCGTGTGTAGAGTCCGTGCAAACCCACACCATGAGCCTTCCTGGGTCTTGAAATTCTGACAACTGTATGCACCGTGTCTTCTGGAAAGTATTTATGTCCCAGGGCAGGGGGAAAAACATGCGTGAAAGAAGGTTTCTAATCCTACTGCCTTTCATTTTGTTTAATCTAGTTATGCCACGTTTTGCTGAACAAGTGGAGGTTGCCATTGAAGCTTTGAGTGCAAATGTCCCACAGCCATTTGAAGAGAATGAGTTCATAGATGCCTCCCGCTTGGTTTATGATGGAGTTCGTGACATCAGGAAAGCTGTTCTCATGATAAGGGTATGTAAGACACCTGGGAAATAAAAGTTGGGACTTACAGAGAAGTATCATACTGGATAAGAGGAATAGAAAAGCTTCTTGAAATCAACTTTGTTTTATAATAAGCCAGAAAAGCTTGATGTTGAAACAAGCCTGAAACAAAAATATCTGCAGGAATAGAGAAGATGAAATAAATAAAGAAATGAAAGTATTTTAGGAGATGAACCACAATTAATCTGTTAATATCCTAGAAGATTTGATCACAACTGCTAATGAAATTTGCTTACTGTTTCTGGAGTAATAGCATTAATTTCCTAAGGTCTTCAAAGCTTCTGTAGGTTTTGTTGTTTATTGGGTTTTTTTCCTAATGTGTATGTACTGCCTAGGATATGAGATAGAGCTGGTTAAAATCTAAATTACTAAATACATTATCTTGTTGCTTCAGTGAGCTTCTATGGGGATGGTTTTGACTGTTGACTAAGGTAAAGGATGTGTCATTTCAGTGTTGACTAATGAGTTGATTCAATTTGCTTAGGCGTCTTTTAAAAAACCAAACAAACCCCCCCCAAACCCACTGAATAGCACAATTATTGTGAGAGCAGATGTGTGTCTTACTTTTCAGTGTAGTCTACAGTCAAAATTTTAAACAAAACCAGCAACAACAAACCAAGACGCCAAACCTCATTTGGACATCTATTCGGCAGAGGAAACTCTCATTTAAAGCTGAAAGCACCTTGAATCTGCCCCAGTACAGGCCATGTACAAGTGAAGCTACAGTGAAAATCATAGACAAAACTTAGGAAGCAAAGAACAGTTTTAAAGCAGCTCATCTCTTTGAGCAGACAGGTAACATACACTAGTAGTTATCAGTATATTATGCCACTGATGTAAGACTTCAGGCAGTTGGAGCACTCCGAAATAGCTTCATTTTAGTCATCTGTCACTGTCTATTAACATTTACAGAAAAAGCCTTTGACAGGCTTCATTTTGTAACTGCAAAACATACATTCCATCCCCTGCTCTAATCTCAGGTAGCCTGAATTATAGTCATGATTGATGGTGGGGGCAAAGTCATCCTGCTTTCTGGCTGTGCAACACTAAGGTACTTGCAACTCTTTTGAACTGGGACGGAAACAAACTGCTGAGCTAAGGATCTCCGTTTTTCCTTTGATTCTCCAACTCTCTAGTCTGTAACAGGAGTTCCAAAACTTCTCTTGAGACAAGAGCTACTTCCAAGCAAATTTTAACCTTTTATAGTCTCTCATGAGTCATTTGTAACTCGCTTTATGAGACAAAATCCTCATGTGGGATCTGTCATCAATCCAGACTTCCTCATCCTCTACACAGAGTTCTAGTTTCCAGCACCCCCCATATATATCAGAGGTGACCCAAATTGACTGTCCAGACTGCGTGAGATGCTTCTGCTAAGCACAAAGCACCATTTTAAATTCTGGAGGCATGTTCGTTTATTTCATTGCTCTCTTACTGTTTACTAGCTGAGATAACTGATCAGCAGGTAGGCTTTGCAATAGCCTCAGAAACATTGCAAGTTGCTTCTGCAGTTGTATCACCACTGCTTTCTGCTTCTTGCATGATAGGAGTTGATAAATTCTGCCTACCCAGATGAGGAAGATGTATTTTTGCATTCAGACAATTACCTTATTTATGGAACTGAATGCAGTTCTCCTTACCCAAGCAGAGAACTAAAGCACATAAATGGACTCATTATCCTCATGAATTAGCTGGGAAAATCCACATATATAAACTTACATAGACCAGAGTTTGCTGAATCAGAACCTTATTTTCTGTGGAAAACAAAATTAGTTTCAGTTCGAAATGCTCTTTAGCATTCCCATCCGAACGCCTTGCATTGAAATGGAATGTATAAATAAAGCGTGAGGCTATAAAAGACAGACTTGAGACTTTTTTTATCTAATAATCTATCAAATTTCATGCACCCCTTGAAATCAGGCTATGAAACTTCTTGCAAAATTATTTTTAAAAAGCCACCTTGCAAACTTTTTATAGCATCTGACACAAACAATTATTTTCAGGCAGTAATTACTCATGTGCATGCCACGAAAGACTGAAATTATGTGAAATTATTCCCTCGTTCCATAGAGGAAATAAACCTACTTTCCAAAGTAATTTTTGTTGGTCTTATTGCTTCCAGTAAGCTGAAGGAAAGGGGGATAATCTCTGTTCTTCTCTTTTCCCTTGAAAAGGGGAGATTTTATTGTCCCCCTGGAGGAGAAACAAGACTCATTTTTACATTGAGGACTATTATTATGATCTATACAGAATTCACAACTTAAGAAGCAGCATACATAAGTTTGAGAGTATAATTATAGAACCTAAAAATAAGAAAATAATAACTTTTTTTCCAGCATCTTTTCTATTACTGCATAGGGATAAAATTGCACTTTGTTTTTTTTTCATAGCTACTTATGAAATTCCCTCAGTAATTAGACAGAAACCATCTGCAGTTAGGAAGAATCGCAATTACACCTTTTCTCGTTCTTTTATTTCTCCAAGGACAGTCTTCCTTTTACACATGGCCTTTGCTATTCATATCCTCCCTGCTAGTCGCATCTATGTTAGCCTTAATGTTATGTTTGTGTAGATTGGGAGTGCTCTTTTGGAGGCAATATTTAGTTCTTTCCTCTTATTGTGTAACAGAGTAGTCTTAGGACATATATGAGCCTGGAAGATGTGCTCTAGGAACACCTTAAACGCGCTTCTGTCCTACATATGTGTATTCCTTAATGTTGTTGTCAACATAAGGGCATTGGAACTATTGAAGCACATCCACAGGACGCCACAAGGGTGATCAGAGGGCTGGAGCACCTCTGCTATGAAGACAGGCTGGATGAATTCAGACTGTTCAGCCTGGAGAAGAGAAGGCTCTGGAAGGACCTTATAGCAGTCTTCCAGTACCTCATGGGGCTACAGGAAACACGGAGAGGGACATGTTAGCAGGGACTCTAGTGACAGGACAAGGGAGATGTTTTCAAGTTAAAAAGAGAGGAGATTTAGATTAGATCTCAGGAAGAAACTCCTCTCTGGGAGGGTGCTGAGGCGCTGGAACAGGTTACCCAAGGAAGTTGTGGCTGCTCATCTGTGAGGTATTCTAGACCACGCTGGACGGGGCTCTGAGCAACCTGGTGTGGTGAGAGGTGTCTGCCTATGCAGGGGAGTTGAAACTGAATGTTCTCTGAGCTCACTTCCAACCTAAACCGTTCCATGATTCTATTATATTTTATTCTAGTCATCATTAAGGCACTCTCAGTCCATGCGAGAAGACTACAGCTAGTCTGAGTAAAAGTGAAATTAGGATAGTACAAAAGTGGGGTCCTTATCCTCCACTTTTTGGATGTGTGAATCCTATTCTACTCTTCTGCACTTGTTGGTATATGCTTTGTAATAGTAGTGCTACATCTCAAATCCTTTGGAAAACTACACTTGGTGCAGAATCCCATAATCTTCTTAAGCAGCCCTTCTCCAAGGGGTATTGTTTAAAACCTGCCTGGATATGTTCCTGTGCGACTTGGTCTAGGTGATCCTGCTGTGGCAGGGGGATTAGACTAGA
>JAOXOE010000405.1:42176275-42220680 GCA_028565055.1 Phoeniculus purpureus | reverse complement strand
CTTGGTCTAGGTGATCCTGCTGTGGCACGGGGATTGGACTAGATGATCTTTTGAGGTCCCTTCCAATCCCTAATGTTTCTATGATTCTATGACTCTATGAAACACTTATTAAATGTTCTGTATAATAGGAAGTTTCAACCAGTGCAGCTTCAAATCTCATGTCCCTTATTAAGTGCTATGGGAATTTTTTTTCCGCCATGATCATTTTCTTCTCAATCTTGCTGCTACTCCTTCCCATAGGGCATAAGCCAATCTTACTGCTTTGTTTTTGGGGGTTACAGTGGGAAATAGCCACATGCTGATGGCCACACAGGTTTAAGGTAGAATTTTATCTTCACTTGAGCATCACCTTGCAGAAGCTTTCGTACGAGCAATCCTAAAGGCAATGCCAATACCTTTGAGATCTGCATATCCCTTGGAACAGGTAATACAGCGTCTCATATTCATAGAATCATAAAGTTATTAAAGTTGGAAGAGACCTCCGAGGTCATCCAGTCCAACTGTCAGACCAACCCTACTGTACCCACTAAAACATTTTTTTCAAGTGCCACACCTACATATTTTTTGAATGGCTATTCTACCACCTCCCTGGGCAGCCTGTTTCAATCCCTGACCACTTTTTCAGTGAAGAATTTTTTCCTCATGTCTAATCTAAACCTTCCTTGAGACAATTTGAAGCAATTCTTCTTGTTTTATCTCTAGTGACTTGGGAGAAGAGACTGACCCCCACATCTCTACAACTTCCTTTCAAATGTTGCACCTCCTTTCAAGACGTTGCACCATGTGTTGCTTGATGGCCTAGCAAAGGCAGGTAGACCAGTTCCTAGATGGCAGTTGAGTATTTTCAGATGCACCATGTCATGTACTCATTCACTGTCCCTGATTACAGATAGAGGAACAACTATCTGCACAATATTTTATTTGCCTGGACCTACCTGGGTCACAGATGTGGGGGAAGTTTGGCTGAGAATGATTTTGCACCCACTGCCTGCAAAAGAGCCATTTTGCCCTTCAGGTTAGTATGTACTTTGGGCATGATCTTCCTCCCTTGTGCATTATGTATTCCTCCCTCTGTACTTTCTCTAAGCTCCCTTTTCAGAGCCCTGTATTTTTGTTCCCAAATCAGTCAACCCCTGAGGTGATCGTGGTTCTGCCCAAAAAGGGATGTGTGAGCTGGAAGAGGACTAAACCCCAGTCACCTGTCAGTTCCAAAGCAGCACTAACAGCACTTGTAACTCTTTCTCCTGTCCTGCAATTCTCGGGTCTTTGTAACCAGAATAAGCCCAAGGCTCCTTGGCAACGTGTGAGGTGCTGTGTTGTAAATGGAGAGTCAGAAATTAAAGCTGACTTTGAAAGGCAGGAGAGCATGGTCTGCGAAATTGCGAGGTCAAGATCGTGAGTAATGAAGGAAGAGAGAAAACAGAGGCAGAATTGATTCAGAAAGATTTAGAGCAGAAATTTATTGATGAAGAAATACGATACTGGACAAAAGCAGGAAAAAGCCCATAAATTTGTTGATCTTGGTATTGTGAGAAAGCCGCAAGAATTGGATAAGACTGGTAGAAACAGTTTAAAGTTGGGAGACAAAACTTACACAAACATCCATGTCTACTGATCTGCTGTTGATAATCTTAGGAGAAAAATGTGTCGTATAGTCGAATATGACTGATTTATGAATGGGTGCTGGTACCTAAAGAACTGTTGATGCAGTTCTGTAGTCCTTTGTGGAGACCAGAAGACCATATTCATTGGGTTACTCTCAGCAGAGAGGAATATAACTTAATGGGTGATACAGTTTGTCCTGCTTGGCATATGGAGAGAACAGTATAATGCCAGTCCACTGCTACCTCGGCATATTGCTCAATGATTTGGAGTAGCTGAGTGTGCAGTTAAAATCTATGAATGTATGCACCATTAATCTATAAACTCAGTAGCTCAGGAATAAGGAAAAGAAAAAGGGCAGTAACAGTGAGGAAGTCCAGTAGTGGAAATTTAAAATAAAATTTAAATGAAATCCCTGCCTCTGTTTGTAGAAGTGGCAGTGTTTAATGCGGTTTTGATCAGTGCAATATGCTGTCCTTATATCAGCACAGAAACCAAGTTTGTTCTCAGTGCAGTCAGCATCAGGTTTCTGTGGGTGGTGAGGGATGTCCCTTTATAACAAGCACTTAATTTAGGTGGGACAAATATGTTAAATGTGGGTCTGTGTCTGCAGACACAGCCAGGCCGAAAGTCTCTTCCATGGAATAAGCTTCATGGAGCTGATTCAGGGCTCTCATGTGAGTGCCCCAGAACCTAGGAGAAATTCATATAAGTAGAAGAGGTCACATAGTGCCCCAAAGAAATTGCCCTAAACTGTGTAATCTAAGGGGAATTAGGAAGAGACAAGGTTGGGGTTTTTTTTTTTTTGCTTTTGGTTTCTTTCTCTCCCCTACAGAAATTTACCCTACATTTCTGCTTTGAACAGATGTCTTAAACAAGTGTGTGGGAAATTTCGAGGAAAGTCTCATACACTTGAATTTTATTGTGTTTCTCAAATGTGATAATGATTTCAGAGATGGCTGATGCTGTTATTTTGTTTAGTTCACAACATTCTGTGTTTCATTCTTTTTATTATCATGTTTGGACAAATACAAATAACTGTAATGCTAAACCCCTTCCTAAAGCACTTAAAAAAAGGAGAGCATTTGTATTTCTTAAATGTTTTCCTTGGCTTATGAAATGTCCCCATGCATTTTTTTGCTTCCTTCTCAGATTTAATTGGAATTTTTGTCAGTCTATGAGGTCTGTTATTGAACATTCAAGCCCATTGCTCAAAGTAAATCTTTGTCTTCATCCTCTATGGCAGGAGAGGCTGAAAGCTGAATGGCCAGTTGGTCCAAAAATTTGGGGCAGCAGTAAAGAAACTGAAGCAGCAAAGCAGAGGAGATGCTTTAACTGAGCTATTTTGGGGGACTGCATCTTCAACAGAAAGGTTTAACAAACCAGAAGGTGTCTCCATTGAAGCCTCATGAGCGCTTTAGGTGTTGGCAAGTTGCAAGTCCAGAAACTGTTTCAGGGTGGGAGAGGATGGCTTGGATGAGTGAGAAGGCATGAGAAAACACTCTGAACCGTGGTGGCATCTCAGCTGAGGGAACATAAACACACTGTTGTGGAACTGAAGCAAGTTCTTGAGGTGATCTGCAGAATATTGGCTAATAGACAAAATTCTGCTCATTTAGTGGGTGTATGAGAAGAGGCAAATGAGCTTAGGAAAAGGACCATGAAGATAATTTTGATTCTGTTCTAAGACAAGTTGTATCACTAGCTAGACAGTCAGTTTGAGATTGTTTCTATGGAAAGAAATGAAACAACAAATGATAGAAAAACGATCAACAGGAGCAAACCTTGAATCATAGTTTTATGTGGGCAAGAAAGAGAAGAGACTTAAGAATCTAAGAGGCTAATGACTAAATCATCAAGCTATCATGCCCATAACTACGGCAATTCATGCCCATAACTTCACCCTGCCCTTTCACATTCACTGTAATGTACATCTCCGTTAGACTTTTGTGGAAGGAGCTACAAGTCTAAGGAAACTGCCCTTGATGGCAGGGTTTGAGTTCCATTCTGGAGGTGTGTCTGTGTGCTTATATATATGGATAGGCATTTGCATATGTTTGTATAACAGAAGATAAATGTTAGCTAGAGTTTGCAGGCTTCTCTGAAGTGATTTAGAGGGAGTAGGTGGTTACTGCCCTAGAACATGGAAGGGGTTTGATGATATGAGAGAGTAGGATGATAATTAAGATTACAAATATTATGTTTTATAGATACTGTAGCTAGCTCTTCTGTTTCTGGCTCTCCAAACATTTTTCTCTAAACTCTCATGTCTTTGTTTCATGCAAAGTGATCTTGGTTTTCTTCTAATAAAGAAAACATCTAACTCATAGGCATGAATAGAAAGGTCTGTAACACAGAAATAAAGCCATAATACAAATAAGCATAACACCATAAAATTTTGTTATTTAAAAAGCTTGTGTATTTTCAGCAGTGTTGTTTTTGTACTCTGTGTTATGATTTTAGACTCTAAAAACTACATTATTTTGTCTAAGATTACATTTTTATTATGCCCAGTGTGCTGATACTGTCCCCAAGGGGTGGAAATGGGGGAGTCACTCCTCAATGGTGCTCAGAAAGCAGTTTTGGAAAGATACTGAATATCAACGTCCATTGACATTTTCCTACTCTATTTATAGTTCTAGGAATCAGTAAATGAGCCTATTTCCCTTCCCCTGGTTTGCTAGTTCAGTGCAAGGCCTCCAACTGGATCATATGGAAAATATTTTCTAGATGCTCTGTTGTGGTCATAGAACATTTCTCATAGCAAGCTGGTTAAAGCATCATTTAGCTGTATGATTGCTCTCTAATGCTGTGGTAATTGACATTTAAAAAAAGGCTTGGGTAGAAGAATGTTTAGGTTATTGGCTTTTCAAAAGAAATATTTGCAGAGTATTCACAAAGCAGAGTATTTCACTCTCTGTTTATGAAGCAGTAAACAGATCTGTTCATTTTGAGTGCATTCTTTAAAACATACTATTGTGTCTAAATACTGACTTTACAGGGTTCAATTAAATACAAAGCAGTACTTTCAAAAATAATGATGTTTATGGTGTGCAGGGGGGAAGATGTGCCTCTTGGTTACTAGTGAGAGATACAAGATGTGTCCAAATAAACATTCCAGTTCAGTGAGTTACCTGGCTGATCCTACTGCTGTTGTGAATCATTTCCCAGCCAAGCACAACCTGAATGTCATAGCTACTACAAAAATACTCCATATCATATGGGAGAATGCAGAAAAGAAACTTGGGACATTTTCAGAATTCTGTTCCTTAGACTAGAGGATTGTTCTCATTCCTGTAATACAGAGGGTGGAATGTGATTAATGTCATAGAATCTTAGAATCATTAAGGATTTGAAGGGACCTCGAAAGATCATCTAGTCCAATCCCCCTGCCAGAGCCAGATCACCTAGACCTATAATTTTAATTTATTACTATTAGAAAAAAAGTAATGGAAAGTCCAAACCAAAATCTCAATGAAACAGGATCCTTTGGGACAGAGCAGTACATTGGCAGGTTCCTGCCATGAGCAGGAACATCTTTCACTAGATCACATTGCTCAAACTCCATAAAACCTGGCCTCGAATGTTTCCAGGGACGGGGCATCCAGCTTCAAAATTTGAGCATATTCTTAACGTATTTGGGTGAAAAAAATATCTCCAGTTGCTCTGAGTTTTGGGTTTCCTTTCAGTGTGTCATCTGGGAAATAACATAGCCTACAAAAATCCATGGAGTGTAGAGCAACACAAAGGCTGTAGGAATATTTGTCTGTTGTTCTTACTACTGTGGGCTTATTTTCATTTGTGCTAATAACTGGGCTGCATATAATATAGTTTGTGATCTTCAATGGCCTCTGAATTCACTGAGCTTTTCCATTCACCCTTATAGACTAAGAGAAGTAATTATGACTTTTAGTCCACAAACTGAATCACAGAATAGAATCACGGACTCACCTGGGCTGGAAGGTACCTCCAAAGGTCATGTAGTCCAACTGGCTACAGTGAGAAGTGACTTTGACAACTCGATCAGGTTACCCAGGGCCTTGTCGAGCCTCACCTTGAATATCTCCAGGGATGGGGTGTCAACTGCTTCCTTGAACAACCTGTTACAGTTTCTAACAACCTTCATACTAAAGAACTTCTTCCTAACATCCAATTTCAGTCTACTCTTCTCTAGTTTGAAACCACTGCCCCTCGTCCTGTCACTACAGGCCTTCTTAGGCTTTCCCTCTCAGGCCTTCCTGTAGGCCCCTTTCAGGTACTGGTAAGGTCGCTATCAGGGCCCCCTGAGGCCTACTCCTCTTCACCTCCCTCAGCCTGTCCTCGTAGGAGAGGTGCTCCAGCCCTCTGATTATTTTCGTGGCCTTCTCTGGACCCTCTTCATCAGGTCCTTGTCCTTCCTGTACTGATGGCTCCAGAGCTGGATGCAGTGTTCCAGGTGAGGCCTCACCAGGGTAGAATAGAAGGGCAGAGTCTTCTCGCTCGATCTGCTGGCCAGAGCCCAAGAGGCAATTTGCTTTCTGGGCTGCAAGCACACACTGTCTGCTTGTGTCCAGCTTCTCGTCCACCAGCACTCCCAAATCCTTTTCATCAGGGCTGCTTGCTGTTACCTTCTCCACCAGCCTGTACTGCAAACTGATCTCTGTTCATGGGTGTGCTATGGAGTAGGCTGATACTAATCCAACTGGCTTATTAGGATTTATTTCTGAAGGGAAGCATCATGGTCACATTTAATGGGCTAGATTCAAGGTTTACAAAAATAACCAATTACATTAATGCTTCTCTGATAAGAAAAAGATATCTAGTGATAGTAAAACTGGCTCAGTCAGTATAATTCAAAAGTTCATTTAAGTCACAAGTCGTGAGGATACCAAATCAAAATGTGTCGTGCTATCTGCATTCAAAAGAAAATATTCTTCCAAGATATTTTTTGCTGTGCTACAGCATTTCTCTGCAGATACTTAGTTAGTGATGAATTAATTTAATGACTTTTAAATACTTTTCTGTTAGCATTCACTCCATCATCACGCCAGCTCAACTCTTCCCACATCACTGCTAGGGAGTTTCTTTTTTTCTCAAGTGCAAACACTTCATATGCAATTTATATTATATCTTATATTGTACAGTTTAGCTATATGTCATCTGGTCAACAAATGAGGCTCATCTGTCTCCTGCATATTGGCAGAATTCCTATGATAAAAATGAAGAGCTAATCATAAAACTGAGGACCATGCAATAGCACGTGTGGATCAGAGCAGGGAAACTTCTAGCTGAGTAAGCAACTGCAATGCTAATATTTTATTTTCAAGTGTGTGGTTCTGCAATTTGAAGTAAAAAAGTCGAGGCTGTTGAAATAAGATAACTACACTCTGCCCAGTGAGACTGCATCTGGAATATTGTGTCCAATTCTGGGCCCCTCAGTTCAAGAGGGACGCAGAACTGCTGGAGAGCCACGAAGATCATGATGGGAGTAGAACACCTCTCTTGTGAGGAAAGGATGAGGGAGCTGGGTCTCTTTAGCTTGGAGAAAAGGAGACTGAGGGGTGGCCTCATTTATGGTTATAAATATGTGAAGGGTGGGTGTCAGGAGGAGGGAGCCAGGCTCTTCTCAGTGGCATCTAGTGGTAGGGTGAGGAGCAATGGGTGTGAGTTGGAACGTAGCAGGTTCCACATAAATATGACAAGGAACTTCATAATGGGGGTAACGGGGCACTGGAACAGGCTGCCCAGGGAGGTTGTGGAGTCTCCTTCTCTGGAGATATTTAATACCCACCTAAATATGTTCCTGTGCAACTGGATCTAGGTGATCTTGCTGTGGTGCGGGGATTGGACTAGATGATCTTCTGAGGTTCCTTCCAATCCCTAATGTTCTGTGATTCTGCGATTGCCTTTCATAAGAGATCATGGCTATTTTGACTTGGTTGTATAAAGGTAAAACGTAGATTTGAATGGTAGAATCATTCCATACATTCACACAAATGCATAAATATAGGTCATCCAGATTTCTTTATATCGTGATAAAATTTGGAATTATATAGAGTACCGGAAATAGCTTTCTGAGGCAGCAGCTTGTTCTTTGCATGTTGTTGCAATTTGTTTCTGATGTTAAAAATACATGGTTTTGGACAGCAGAATACTATTAGAAGCAGAGAATTTTAGAGAGGACCCTATTTGTTGTAGTAAACTGCTCTGGAAATCATTAGTCAAGCTGAATGCTGGCATAGCTTTCTGCTAACTTCATTTTGATTTTAAAAAGCACTCTTACTCCAAATTTCTACTCTTTAGCTGTGTTAAAGGGTTGATGGAAATTCTTATCTTGATTTAGGAAGTTATCTAAGAAATGAAATTTAATCACTGAGTATACAAATGTGCCTGCATGGGTGCACAAGGTCGAGCATTTCAGAAAAAATTAAAAAATAATAGATATATCCCTCTGAAGAAAAGCCCATGTGATTATAGTGTTCCTGTTGCTTTGAACAAACATGTGATATTGGGAGAACAGAGTCACAAGAAATGCTTATAAGAGCCTTGTGTGATATGGTGATGGACTTGAGCTTGTCCACTCCACATTTTGTCCACACCCACCTGGGTATGTCCCTGGTCTAGGTGATCCTGCTCTGGCAGGGAGACTGGGCTAGATGATCTTACGAGGTCCCTTACAGTTCCTAAAGTTCTGTGATTCTATGATTCTGTGACTCAGGACTACAACCCAATCTGTAGTTGTTTCTAAATGGCCAGAATCACAGATGTTTTGCTGTGACACCTTTGCCTTTGCCTAATGTTCCTACATTATGGGGAAACTTCCAAAATCACTTGACATTTGTCATTGCTACTTCTAAGTACTACTACTAACCTACCTTTCAATTGTTGTATTTGAAAGCATATAAATTTATGACATTATTGAAGTACTAAATATAAATGATAAATTTTTAAATTAATTAAAGTATTAAAAATAATTATAAAATACAATTTCAAAGCTCTACCTCAAAATCATTGTATTCTATCCAATCTCCTCCTGGAGGTAACACTTCCCCATCCCAGGGAAGGAGTGATAAACATACAGATATTTCAGCAGAGAAGTGCTCACTTGATATATTTAGAGGCTCATTCTGCATCATTTCAGTCTGCTTTGCCACACTGACTTGTTAAATGCTTTCCTGTGGCCAACCCTAGTCAACGCATCTGTGTTATGTGAAGTTCTTCTGAAGGTCAGACCTCAAAAACATTTTCAGGACCGTGGCCAAAATGAGTTTACGCTTTGTAGATACGCTTTTGCTCTTTCTCCAGTGCGGGTCATTGAGAAGCTCTGCGTGTGTTCAGAAGTCATGCCGTTACAAAATATAATTCAGATATCCATATGATATTTAAGCTGAGAAAATAGCCCTTTCTGATCTTTTCAAAATGAATCTCGTACATACATTAACAAAAGAAAAGCATGTATTCATGTTTGTTGTGCATGTTGGCCATTAAAACCAGATTCCGTACTCCTTTACTTAATCTCTTCTACCTTTTGGTTTTATTCTGGGACTGATTTTCTTATGTCTTCTGCATAAATATTTTATTGTATGTGTAATTATCCTTTAAATGGACAGCAGGATTTTAGCCGACTAGTATACACAATTCATTACTACCAATTTATGCCACCTTTTGTCTTGGAGAAAGCTCTTTTTTTAGTACTTAGCTGTTTTTCCTCTTTCTTCTCCTCAGTCCCTGCTACTTTTGATAATAATTGTTAAAAACAAAACAAAAGCCCCAAAAATGACCTTTTACTGCTGGTTTCAAGACTGCGGAACAGAATGGCTGTGCAGCACAACGTACTTGCAACATACATTTAAAGGCAAGCTCTGCTGTGATGGCTTCACAAGTTGTGTCTTAGCTGGGTATATCCCTTAACACCCCCAGCAATGCTTGTCTTTAGCATAGGAGTTGATACCTCCATCATGCATTCTTGAAATGGGGAGCTTTACCCAAATATATCAAAAATGTACTGGAAATTTCCCGAGAGCTCATCAAACTCTAGAATATTTTTCTTGGTAGTGCAGTACAAATAGTGGAGCACAGCAGAGTTTCACAGGTTGAATCTTTACACTTCTCCCCCACATAAAAAGATCATTAGAAAAATGAAGTTTTCATTCCTGTGCTTGCTTCTGCAAGATAAAGAAAAGAGAAAAAAGACTGTTCACTTTATACTGGAGAGGTAATATGCATCATGGCACTACTTTAAGTTGAGATACTTCCTACCCGTTTCACACTTTAGAAATAATTACTTAACACAGTGCAGCCCATTTTATTCACAGTAACTTTTTCTTAGTAATTTACTTAGTAGTTTTTGAAGTGAAAAGCATCATGCGGTGTGGAAAGCCTCAGAGCTTCCCCTGCCGGGCTTCAGTTTATTTTTTTTAAATTTCTTTAGGCGTCTGATCATCATGGTATTGACTCACCCTTAACGCTAATTGCCATGCTAAAGAAAACTTTGCTGAAATATAGTATATTAGAAACAGAACTGGACTGAGAATTTGAAGTAGACTGTGGGTTCGGTTGCCATTGTGTTGGTATACATATGTGACATGAAGAATTGTTCCTGGTTTATTCAAATAATTAATTTTAACAGAAAGCTTTTATTCAATTATAATTTTATAGATGACACCAATGAAATTAGAGGGTATGGCATGCAAAAAGAGAGTAATACGAAGCATGGAAAGCCACATTGTGCTAGTACCTGAAGTTTCTATTGAAGTCACTGCTTAGCCAAATCAGTGAGTTATTAGAACAGTACTATTTAAAATAGTTTATATCCTTTTTAATATCCTTTTATATTAAAAATGGGTTTCATTTAAAACATAAAAGCTTAAGTTATTTAGAAGCGAAAGGAGAAAATGAGTTATCCATTCAGTCATCACTTTTACCACCTGCAATTAGTCTCTATGTACATCTATCATGAACAGGGATTCTAAACACATATTCTTAGATTCATAGAAAAAAATCATAGAATCATTCAGGTTGGAAAAGACCCTTGGGATCATCAAGTCCAACCATCAACCCTACTCTACATGTTCACCCCTAAACCAGATCCCCCAACACTACATCTAAGTGCCTTTTAAACTCATCCAGGGATGGGGACTCAATCACCATCCTGGGCAGCCCATTCCAGCACCTGACTACTCTTTCCATAAAGAATTTTTTTCCTGATGTCCAATCTAAACCTACCTTGTTGGAGCTTGAAGCCCTTCCCTCTGGTTCTGTCACTAATTACCTGTGAGAAGAGACCAGCACCAACATCTCTACAACGTTCTTTCAGATATTTTTAGAGAGCAATGAGGTCTCCCTTCAGCCTCCTCTTCCTCAAACTAAACAGACATCTCGATAACTTTGAATAACGTGTGATCTGTACAGAAACTTTCAAGCTACTGTGTTTCCCAGTAAAATGTCTCATGTAGTGGATAACTCAGTACAACTCTAATTGATAGTTCATCTCCAAAGTTAATGCTAATTGATAAGGAAACCATATTCAGGATACTTTATTAATTTAAATCCCACAGCTTTTTAGTCCTTTTGAAAATGTAGGCACTTGTCTCTTTGGATGAATTGTCAAAAGCATCTAACTGACTTAACAGGATATAAATAGTTTTGGAGCTGACAAACCAAATCCAAGCTGATTTTAATGTTCTTTGGACAGCTAGTCTTCCTTTGGCACTTTGAAGCTTGTTCAGTTTCATTTATGAACATCAGAATGAAAGTGGTGCCAATTAGCATCTGTTTCAAAGTTATTTCAGGTCTTGCACTGGAACCACAGGTTTCAGTCTGCTGTGATTTCCTTTAACATTCTTACAATTTTTTTACACTTCATTTCCCTCAAGAAGTCTTGGTGGCAATCTACCAAAAGAACTGTCTTGCTTTTAACCCCTTTTGAGGGCTTTTAGTTGTGCCAGAAGATGAAGGTGTATCAGGGAAATGAGATATGATCAACTCTATCTTTTATATTTTGCAGACTTTTATGATTTCTACAGGCAGAGTGTTAACTGTGCAGTGGTTCTGCATGTTGCACATGCATGTACTTTCTTCCCTCTCCGTTAGCTGTGAGGTGGGCTCCAACAGCACTTAACATTTTCGATGCCATCATTATGAACGCAGCAGAGTTAACTTGTCATATTGCACATTTATAGTAATAACTCTTTTTGGAGGCATGGATGTGCAGAGCTACTCATTCAACTACCCTGTGGACCAGGGATAGTCAAATTAATTACTGTCTCATGAATATAGAAGATGAAGGGCCAAATCCAATTAAAGACCTCAGAATCTATGAGCTCGGAATTATAACATGAACATCTGAAGTGAGTAGCAGAACCTGGGATGTGGATTATGGCTATGGAAAAATGTGAAGTCACCTCAACCCAGGAGATTAACAGTGCTGAGTGCAGCCCAAGCCTTTGTGCCTTCTGGATCTTAAAAAGCAAGTTAGAGCTAGAAGGAGATGGTTTTATCCAGCTCTTCCTCTATTGCAAAGACATGCATCAGTAGGGGTATTTTTTTGAAAATACTAAGTGTGATTCCAAATCCCATAGAGGTTGTTCTACCTGCTTTTATTTTTTTAATTGTTGAATATCACCCACAAACTTCGAGGCCTTGGTATGATTTCCTGCTGTAGGGATTCACAAATCCTTATTTCCTTTATACCTCTGGTCTGGATGTATATTTTAAGCTACAGTGCTGAAACTGAACTCTGATGCAACTAGGGATGAAGGGGTGAGTGGAACTCCAGACACTGGAGCCTGCCCTAATGTATCCTACCTGGAAACTCCAGGTAAGGCTGCAAGGACAGGTCTGCATTTTTTTATCTTTTTAAATCCACCACTCTTTCATCCCTGCCCTCAAGAACAGGAGTCCCTTCTTTTCCCTGCTCCCACTTTATCCACTTATTCCAAGTAATCAGTTTGATGATTCCAAAAATACAGGCTGTTCTTGATAGAAGTATGGAGCATCCATGGAAAATGAGGGATCAAATAAGTCAATGGAAATAATGGTAAAACTGCTGACTTGAGAGGGAGCGCACAGAGGCTTTGTAAATGCACCACTTAGACTTTCAGTAAAGTCTAAGTTATCTTTATGCATTTAGTTTTATTCCTCAAACAGAACAAAAGCCAAAAATATTTCTGATACCTACAGGGAGAAATAGGGACTCTAATCAGTTTATAGACTTAAAGCATTATTTTATGCCTAATTAAGTTCTAATAGCATTTGCAAAGGGTTGGGGTTTTTCTCTTGAAAGACAGTTGATGAAAATGTCACAGAGATATTTGCAAGAGGCTTTTGCTTCAGATATGCTGCATGGACATTCTGTTACTTTGTGCTGGCTTTTAACTGACGAGTAATTTGAATGGCTATCACTTGGCACATTGATCTGTGGTGGAAACAGGATCAAACCACGCGCCTTCGCTCTGTAAAAGTAGAAGGAGCTGGTCCTTTGCTGTTGCATTCTTTTGAAAGTCTGATTTGAGTTTGACTAATTCTTTTTTTTTTTTATTTTGGTTTAGTTTATTTAATCACTAAAGCCTGGTGGTTGTGACATCCTACAAAGGAACAGATGGACACAAAGAAGCTGGTACTCAAAGTGAAGGGTTAATTACTGTAATGAGTATTGAGTTGTTTTCTTTTCAAAAGAGGCTTTCAAAAGAATAGCTAAGGTTACAGTAAGTGTCAAATTAAAACTCACAAGTCTTGTTTGCTTTCAGGTAGAGTTTTCACTGGAGACATGCCAAGGGGAAAAGCCTTGTTGCCAGACACATGTCACTGCCCTCAGAACGTTTGGCACACGCACTAACCTGCAATTCCATACACTGCCAAGTATGGTGTTAGAGCTGGAAGTTAGCAATGGTTTCACTGGCTGCAAGAAACATTAACCAAAATACTTTCAAATATTGTTTTGGTGCAGACTATAATTGAAAGTGCTCAAAGCAGGTTGGTGGATAAAGAGAAAACCCACCTGGGTGGTCTGAAGGGGACTGGCAGGATAAGGGAAAATATAGGAGCAATGAATTTGAAAAAGCCTTTAATTCTCTGTTATGAGTACAAATATTGAGTTGGCATTGACTTTCAGCTGCATACATTGATGAATACATTTTTGATAGGAAATAAATAACACCTCATTTCCTTGCAGATCATCCAAGGAATATAAAAGTGGTGCAATTAAAAAGAAAGAAGTGCAGATGAAATGCTCAATACACATCTTATAAATAAATCTATTACATAGTGACAGATGCAGCTAACTAGTTCAAATCCTATTTTTTTAGTGATATTTGATAATCAAAGCTCTAAAGTGCAGTCAAGACAACTAATTCTGTGTGACTATAGACAAGCAAGATTTGGAGGGGTTGAACTCTGAAGCTATGTTTATGACATTAACAAGAATTCTACATCTCAGTAGAATGGTATAGCTGGAACTTCAACATGTTCATTAGAAATGTTCACACAGAATCACAGAACATCAGGGATTGGAAGGGACCTTAAAAGATCATCTAATCCAATCTCCCTGCAACAGCAAGATCCCCTACATCAAGTCACACAGAAACATATCCAGGTGGGTTTTAAACGTCTCCCGAGAAGGAGACTTCAAAACCTCCCTGGGCAGCCCGTTCCAGTGCTCTGTCACCCTCACCGTGAACCTGGACATGTTGTGAAGACCCTGCTGCACTTCCAGCAGTCACTTTGTTTGTCAGATATGTTCTTGTTTTTCTTAAAAGGTCCTTTGCTACAAAAAATGCATAAAAGTCCACACTATGGGACTTGATGTTAGAGTCAAATAATGTCTTCAAATGGAGCCACCTTTTTCTTAAGTACAACCCAAAAGGTCTTTGCTTGCAACCATTCAACATTAAGTGTTTCTCCAGCAGAAGAAAAATAGTAAAATGTTTTTTTCAAGGGATGCAGAGGTGTCTCAGGAAGTCCTGTATGTAATTCAGTGAATAACACTCATCCTTGTGACTCCTAATACAACTTTTAATCTAAAACCAACGAGGAAGAGATTGGCTACAAGTGCACTCTAGCGAAAGAGACACAATGCTGAGGCCAGTGGTCATACCAGACATCAATATCACTTCCATGAAGTGTTTTAACAAGTATTTCCACTAATCTGTAACAGAGGCATAACAAAGAAAATGTGCTCTGTGTATTTTCTGAGTTTCACTGCGTGTGCTTTTCTTTGTTACACGTTCTTTCTTCTATTCTTAGTTGCCTGTTATTACTTCAGCTTATCAGACAAAATTTTGATAGGAAACACAATATAATGTTATTAATGTCTATTTCATTATTGCTAAATTTAATTATTATACTTATAATAATATACTTTTCTCAAGAGCTTGTATTAAAGTGGACATATTTTAACACTTTTTATTAACATGAGTCCTTCACTATAGGCTTCCATATCTGAATTAAAAAATTATCCACTATCTCCAGTTATTTTAGATTAAGAGAAGCAATCCAGAAAAGATTTAAAAGCAGAATGCAATCTGCAGCTGGAAAGCAGTAGGTGGTTAAATGAGGAGTTTGCCATGGACCTTTTGCAACTAGATGTCTGTGAGGAAATTAGAGTAATTTTGAATTCAGGCGTAAACATTTCTGACCTTCTAAATGGAAGCATCTGCAGGATTTCATTTAACTGATGAGTGCAGAAATTCTCAGCTGATGAAAATTAGCATGTTTTATAACACTTGACACCATCCACATTTCTTTCCTCAAAATTATATCTATTTTTTACATGCATTTAAGTGTAGCATCATCAGTTTTGTGTCCTGACTTCTTCTGAATAGAAATATACCATTTGGTCTCTATGAAAACCCTTAAGGTTTCCTCTTTGAGATCTCTGAATAAGCATTGCAAAGGAAAAGATGCTCCTTACATACAAGAAATACTCTGCAGATCAGCATTCTAATAGGTACTGATACAAAGCCACGCTCCTCAAACAGAAGGGTATGAGGGCACGCTTCAGAAACATCAGCTCTCAAGGACTCTGGAGATGTTTAAAACCTGCCTGGATATGTTCCTGTGTGACTTGGTCTAGGTGGTCCTGCTGTGGTGGGGGGATTGGACTAGATGATTTTTCAAAGTCCCTTCCAACCCCTAATGTTCTGTGATTCTGTGACATTAAGACAGAAACCTGGATCAGTCTTGACTCCTCCAACTGCATTTCCTTGTTTTCCCCTATTGTCGGCAAACTTCCAAATTAGGGTGATGTTGGCATATGAGAAAGAAAAGAAATCCAGCTAGAAGTGAATTTGTTGGCTTTATTTCCTCATTAGGTTGTGATGTTTCTGTGACCAGCAACAGTATATCTCTTGCAATCATATCTACAATTAAGAAACAGGTTTTACATGACATTGTTTCTAAGGCTGTTGTGGTGATGACAAAAGTATTACAGTGTGTCTCCATGTGTTTGTATGTTAAGGGGTTTTGAAGAGTGAAAATGAGCATGAAGAAAGCAAGACCGTTAAGATTCAAGGGTGAATCTAAAATTTATGAAGTATGTTCCTTTTAGACAATGGAAAGAAAGGGAATTATTTACAGAACCTCAAACTCACACAGCCTGGAAGTTCAGGAATGTCTTTTGAGGGAAGATTGTCAAAAAAGCTCAAAATGTTAATATTTTTAAATTATATGCAACAAAATAATCCAAAAACCAGAATACATTCAAGATGCAGTCTCTAGCCTGATCTTTAGGAGGTCTGGACAAACCCTATCAAGAATGGGTTTTATCTCCTGAAACGAAGCTTTTTAAGAATTAATTATCTAGTACCACAAGAGCCCTTCTGCTGTCATGGAAAGAAGCAACCCCATGTGGTGATATGTATCTCATGCTAAAATAAATATGTAAGACAGATGGGTGCTCTAAAAATGCCTGTCACTATATATGAAATATAGAAGGAGCTAAAGTAACTAGATTTGATTCAATATTTCTCAATGGTAAAATTAGATGAGATGATCCTATCCTGAAGACTCTCTCTGCTTCCTCAAATGACAGTATGTGCTCCATTATGATCTAATTTTAATTGAATGACACAACTCTTAAATGGTGATAGTGTGTTCTTGCCTTGAGAGGATTTCTACTAGGTGCATGGCTTTTGCCTCTCTTCAAGGAAAAAATAATGAAAGTGCCAATGCATGTATTCAACCTAAAGAAAGTCAATGAGATTACATGTTGCATTGCCTTGGACCTTGTGGCTTGATCTAGGTGATCCTTCTGTGGTGGGGGGATTGGACTAGATGATCTTTCAAGGTCCCTTCCAACCCCTAATGGTCTGTGGTTCTATGATTCAAACTTCTGTCGTTGATAAAGTATCTGAAAAAATCCTTGGTTATTGCCAAAAGACAATAAATAGTTATAACAGTGAATTATGCAAAACAAGAAAAGCAACAGCCACAGACCAACCAAAGTAAAATACTCACCTACACATAATTTGTCCCTCTTGTGAGAAGAATAAAGAAGGAAGTGCACATGGCTGATGTGAAGCACACCACTGAATTCACCAGTTCACCAAAGTCCTTCAGAGATTGTGGTGATGTGCACTGTGTAAAAACCCTATGTAAAATAGAGACTCTTCTTTGACCATTTACATATTCAGTTTTCATTATTTAGTTATTAATTTGAAAATTGAAACCTAAATTTTAATTATTAACAGATCTAGACTAAATTTGCTTGGGTCCTGGACAAGGACAAGATTTGTGCTCATCAGGTGGAACTATCATGTCCTGCTCATGTTTTTTTTATATTTAATTGAGTTTATATACTATCTGGGTTTGCAACTGTGGCTTACCCAGTGTTCTGCATTGCTGTGATTGTTTATGCTATGCTGGAACTAATTACACTCTCTACGATCTGGTCACAATTTTGTAAGGTAATTAAAACCTGATGAAAATAATTGTTTTATTTTAAGAGAACTTCTTGTCCATAACGTACATTTATGAGCAGGTTATGTAGTAAGTGACTTTCTGGAACTGAGTAGTATTGTGGAACTGCCATGAAGTCTGTAATTCACTATTCTATTGCAAATCAGTGGGATAGTGTAGATCCTGGGGTCTTTCTGCACTTGTACTGTGGTGATTCAACATTTCTCCTTTGCAAGTGCCTAAACGAGGACCAAATGACTGAGTACTAAAAGGATACCTAAACTTTCTTCCTCCCACCCCCAATTTTTGCAAAGTTCCCTGGGTCTTTTTCCACAACAAAGAAAAAAACTATTAAAAGAAAAAAAGAGTGCACAAATTTTCATTCCACATGAGGTGTTTCTGCACCAAAATTGAAGGTAAAAACCAGGATTCTTCAGAGCATTCAATGTACTTGCTTAGAATAAATGCTAGAACCCCAAATAATGTATAGGAATAAATGTGAAGGCTGGATGAAGTCACCGAGCTGAGTAGCCAAGTAATTCCTGTTAACGCCATGTTCCTATGATTCTTCTCACCATTCATTTTTCAAATGCATTTATTCCAAGATGTCTTCTTCAGCTCATCCATAGAAGCAAGTGTCTTTCCCTGACCCACTGCCCTATTGAATAGCTATGATTTTCAACTTCTAGTGAAATTTAGTCCCTACTCACTTCTAGTAGGATATATAGTCTAGCCTTTCCCTGACCCAAAATTAGTCTTCTTATCCTGTCAGAAGACTAGCTATTGATATGTTTAAACCTAGCTTTCTGCTTAAAAGCACTGATGCAGCTTATGTCTCTTGTACAAAATGTTCTGCCTCTTACTATTAAGCTTCTCTTCATCACTTTTAAAAGGGCTATTGAACATGAGCGTAGTTTTAAAAGAGTGATGTTGTTCAACATTTGAAATAAAATATTAGGACAGATATACTTTTGAGCAGTAATTTACACCTTAATAAAACATTGTTATATTGAAGTTGTGAATGAACTGTAAATAATGGAACCATCTACCAAGGGGATGATGAAAATATAAAACTGCATCAAGGTTTGGTAGCTTTTGGATCGATAGATAATCTTTCCACCTGTCTCCTGGAGGCTAAATTACTCTGTGAATGGCAGCGAGGATGTCTTGGATACGCAACACGCAATGTGTTAGGAGACCGAACTTTTATTTTGCCTTTTATCTAAAGCAGTAGAAAAGAGAGAGGACTGTTGTGAAAACAGTGGTTCCAAAACTTCTTATAGTTTTAGGCTAGTGTCATGATTGTTATTTATTATTAATAATTGAGATAAAATGCTCTGACTTCATTTAATCTTTTAGTTTAAAAAAGGAAAAAAAAATCCAGTACTGCTTAGTCCTACGCAAGATTTTTTTTTAATGCAAATCCAGGTTGTCGTTAACATTAGGTCTTCTGAAATTGGATGGTTGCATATAGCAGTATTTCAAAAGTTTAATTCAGAGTAATTTTTCTTGTATTTATGTTAAACTTAGGTTTTATTGAGTGTTTAAAAGTCATGAAGTCAGACTAACTCTAGATCAAATTAGAGATGAGCGATGCTCTATTGTTCTCTTTCATTAACGTTTATAGAAGATTTTATCACTAGTGCTGGCCTCTCCTCCCAAATTGCTAATGACAGGACAAGGGGAAAATGTCTCAAGTTGCATCAGAGGAGGTTTAAATTGGATCTGAGGAAGATGATCTTTCCTGAGAGAGTTGTTGGGCACTGGAAGAGGCTGCTCAGGGAGGCAGTGGAGTCCCCATCCCTGGAGGTGTTTAAAAACCGGATTACTAGAGCACTTGAGGCCATGGAGTAGGGGTTAGGGAGCTGTTTGGATGAGAGCTGGACTTGATGATCCTGGAGGTCCTTTCCAGCCATGATGATTCTGTGATTCTAATTATAGTTTATATTGTTTGTTATTTATTTTAACTATCAATGCTCTTGTTATTACTGTTAGTAGTAGTAAATTGAGACACTGAACTTCTAAATTATCCATTTTATAGAAAATAGTTGTGATACACATTGGGTTTTTTGTCTGACATTATGTTGTAATCCTGCATTTGCTGCACTTTTTGTGTATTTCTTGGCACTCTATCTCATTATTCAATAGGATACTATTGTCACCCATATTCTTCTGGCATTTGTTGTACTTTTTAAAAATAATACTGGATGGGCACCTCACACAACCTGTATGTGATCCTAAATTTTCATTAGAAGAATATGCATTTCCAAAATACCTAAGATCTCTTTATATTCATAATTTTGGTAGTGGCAATTTTATGTTTCATGTGATTAAATTTCAGTTCTACGATTTCCATATTGTTGGTAAGTGCAATTATTAAATACAAGACACAATTCCAGTGTGGAGCATCTTCTTCCAAGGTTACTGTTGTTAAAAAATATTTTTGAGACTTCTATTTCGCTTCAACAGTATAAACTGTGAACAGCTCATGAGAAGGAAAGGAAGTTGAAGTAACATGTCTTTTTTTTCAGAAAGAATAACAGTGTTGTAATTAGTAGAGATCATGCTGAAATTTCTTACTGTCCTTAAGTGCTATTTGTTAGTATTTTGTTTCTCTTCCTAAGTAAATGAGGTTGAAGTTCCCTGTGTAGCTAACAGCATACTTTAATATTATGCAATTTTAACTGTGAAGCTTTTTTAGACTTTGCTTAGTGTAAGGAAGGCAATGACTGCATTCTGTATTTGTTTTATTGTTCAAGTCATAGTGTTGACAGTGATTGTGACTGTAGGCATTTCCTAGAGTAATGGAACAGTACCTTGATTTCTTCCACTAAATTATATATAATATGTTGAAAAACTACTCAGTTTCCATGCCAGGTGGCAAATCAGGTTTTAAAATACTTCAAAAATACATTCAGGGAGGTGTGTCTTATGTTGGGTGATCTGGGAAAGAGACTGCAGCCTTGGGGTAGAACTGCAATGGATTACCCATTCCTGACCTGGAGGACTCTTCAGACAGCCCAGCCTCTGATCAGGAGCCCATGGAAATTAGCTCATCCTGACCAACTGAGAATAAATCAAACTGGCAGGAAAAAGCTCTAAGGAAATTAGAATGGCAGTTAGCACAGATTGAGAGAATCATTTGGAAATATCTTGAGTAAATAATGGTATGCAAATGCTGTTGATGGTCACCAGAAATCAAGAACCTGATTAATGCATTCTACTGTAACAAAGTTCTCCTTATCACACCATGAATAGCTGTAATTCTGTCCACAAGAACTCTGAATACCAATATTTGGGCATTCAAGAAATTCAGTGCATTTCTCCTCCCTCTCCTTTTAACCCAATGCCAGCAGCAATTTTTACATCCTTTTTTTCCTATCTCCAAAGCATCTTTCTTCTCTTTGCAGAAAAAGATTAATGGAGAAATGCTGTAAGGCTCAATACCAAGCTTTATGGGGTTTTTTTCAGCAACACAGGAAATCACTAAATTCCTTTCTATCCCTTCTAGGAATGAAGGCCAACAGAGCAATATTAATATAAGAGTATTTAAGGACTTAAATAAATAAACTTTAATAAACTTATTTTTTCAGCACAGAGCAGATGGTGTTTGACAGACCTGCCTGAAGCTGTGTAACATCACATGCCACGCTATTTATTTTTTCAATAATGTGATTTACTAAACAAATTTCTCCTTCCTTGAAATCATTAAGTAAAGAAGGTTCACTTGTACATGGGGAAAGAGGCAGTAGCCATTTGATATGTAACAGGTGAAGGACACTTAAAATTCCTAGATGAGGAAAGATAGTGTGGAACATGAAAAATGTCTCTAGGACTTCATCCATATTCATATGTTAATAACATATTGCTATTGAGGGAGCTCTGTCCATGTGGTTTCATGGCCTGTTTTCCATCTCTGGTTCATGCCATTTTCCTTCTCAGACACCGTGTAGGTATGAACAGAGCATTTGCACAGAGCAGGGGATTTTTTGGGAAGCAGCATGGAACAGGCTTTTTTTTGACTTGAACAGAGAAGGCACAGGCCATATGGATATTGACAGTTTGTGTTTTGTGGCTGAAGGGTCACAGGAGGGTTCCCAGATGTCTTGTGTTTCACAATAGGATGTACCTTAAGGGCTACGGTTTATGGAATTTAGAATTAGACAAAAACAGTTACAGGAGGCTGAGGGGAGGCATAACTGCTGTCTACAACTACCTGAAAGGATGTTGGAGAGAGGTGGGTGTTAGTCTCTTCTCCCAAGCAACAAGTGGTTGGACAACAGGAAACAGCCTCAAGTTGTTGGATATCAGGACAAATGCTTCACCGAAAATATGGTCCAGGCCTGGCCCAGGCTGTCGAGGGCAGCGTTGGGGTCCCCATCCCTGGAGAGATTTCATAGCTTCAGAGATGTGGTGCTGAGGCACATGAGTTAGCGGTGACCTGGCAGTGTTTGGTTAACAGTTGGACTCAATAATCTTAAAAGTCTTTCCCAATGTAAATGTTTATGTGATGAATTTGAAGTGAAGCTTAAGAGAGGTGCTAAATGTAGAGTAATGTAGTAGTACAGTACTAGAGTAGGACAGTACTGGTCCTACTATCAATACCAATTTCCTCCTATAGTGAGTAGAAAACATGCAGGTTAGGAAACTAAGTTACACAATTTTAAGTAAATCTCAACATTTCTGCTGTTTTGGGATGACCATTTAGGGAATGTCATTGTATATTGTGGCTGACCACCCTGGAAGAAGTTAGACCTTACTTTCAATTCTGGACAATTTTCTTACCTCCTAAAAGGGTGCCAAGAGTGAAGTTCTTGACTTTGAGTGTTGCTGGTGGACACAAAGTGCACCACCTCTGCATAAGTGAAGAAGAATTGTTAGCTAGTTATTTTGTTTGAGAGGTGTAAAATACCATCCGAAGTGTCACAGTGTTTGCTTTCTGATTACTCACACGGTGTTAATATCACTGCAATTTGCACAGTTTAGCAAATTGTTCCCTGATTTTAGATAGAAAAGAAGGTTACCTTTGCCCTAGCAAAAAATGTCTTAAAACATTTTGTGTCGTTGTGTAGCTTTCTGAGCCGATGCATTAAATTTTATACAATGAGAAGGAAGAAGAGAATTGAAAGAGTATTAAAGAAATTGAATTGTTTGACTGGGAACAGAAAGCATCGCAGAACAGTAATGTCACTCAGGATACTTGGTTCAGGTAGTGCACAGCCAGAGTAACTGAAAGTTTTCTTGGAATACAGTCTAAACGACTAAGACTCTGGCTCAGAACAGCTCATCTGGCAGTCTCCGTTGTACAATTTCAACTGTTAGAAAAGCACTGAAACTATACCAGACTTCTGTGCCTCAGATATATTATCAAATTTCAGCTTGGAAAATTCTAGACTGAGTGCACGTGTGACAGCTGCCGTCTGGGACAAAATATTGAGGACTGAATTTGGGACATCTAAAACTAAAGGCGTGTGATGATGTTGCTTAGGCTAAAGAGCTATAATTCTTCAGCTGGGGACCAGAACACAGTCAAAGGATGAACAAATGCAAGAAAAGTGAGATAAAAATACCAGCGGGTTACACAGATGCCTCCTCTTCTATCACAGCAAATGATTTCTCTCTGGGTTTTCTGGTATCAATTTGTGTGATTAACTCTAGAATTTGTAATGGATTCTTTTTAAAAACCCTAAGAGGCAAATATATGTTTTGTATTAAATTCTGGTGACACTTGATATTCTTCTGTTTGAGTTTCTAAATGAAAAAAAATACAGATTTCTAAATATTATAAATTAATCGGCCTCTTGTCATAATTAGCGTTACAGGCAATAATTGATAGCAGGCGTTCTCTCGCATGAATGCTTAAAGGAAAAGGCTGGAACACAGGCCAATTGCCAGTGTGGCCATGCAGAGCTGATAATAGTGCTGTAAGTTTGTGAGATCATTACTGAAAGGGTATGTTTAATCCTCATCCCAACCCAAAAGTGACTTCTCAATAGCTTCCAGAAATGAATGCTATTAGGCTCAGCTGGAAATATAAAATCACTCTTAATCTTATGCAAGGAACAGTTCTAAATAGGAGTTTTTGAAAACTGCATCGGAGAGGAAAGAGTATGGCCAGAAAGAATGGAAGATCAGTCTGATTCTTAATGAAAAGCTATCAAACAGAGTTCAATGTGATAAGAGACGTAACAAATCTTTCGAGAAGCATTTTTCTCTTAAGCAAAAGGTGATAACAGCCGACAGTCACTTAATGCTTTTTGTATCATTGAACCTAAAAGAAAATATTTTTAATTCATTTTGAGACACATAAAGCTTTTCCCCTCCTTTTAATCGTCACGAGGATTTTTGCTTTGAGACTTCCTGCAGGAAAGTGTTTTAAGTGGAATTCTCCTTTATACTGCACCTAATGTCGGCCAATATGATTCCTGTTAGAGGCACAGGGACCATTTTCCTTCTGTCCTCAAGCTGTGTTGCTGCTTATTATCATGTTTAACATTCCCAGTGCCTGGCAGGATAGAGATTAGAAACTCTTAATATTCGTTTTATAGTGAAAGGTCTTGCTGAATTTTTGGAGCACAGGCTATAAAATATGTACATAATTTATTGGTGCAAAAGTTTTGAACTCTCCAGTGAGTCACCTTAATCTTTCCTCTTATTATTTTAGGATTGTTTCAAAATAACCTGCTATGCCCCCCACACATAAGCCTGTTAAAAACGTTACGTTGGAAATAGCAACTCGGTAGAAGCAAACAAAAAAAGAGATGCACAGATTTCCTTTAATAGATCTGTACTGTTTTTTTAAAAGTGTATATTTGATGGAGTAATTTTCTCTAACTCCACAATTTCATTTTTTAACAGACTGGAAGGAAGGAGAAAGGGGACCCACTCAACATTGCTATTGACAAGATGACCAAGAAAACACGAGACCTTCGACGACAGGTAATCTTTGCTTTTCATAATGCTTCTTGATTTTTCCAAGGAAGTCACTGCTTTTCAGCTTCTCACTTGTTTCATCACCTGTAGAAGTATAAAGAATCTGTGTCCTTAATTGGATATGAGACTGTGTGTAGCTGACATTAAGCAAAGGACTAGTATTGCCTGAGCCAAAAAAAGGGGATATTGAAACACATTTCAAGTGTAGTCCCCGATGGTCGTAACATGTGGGAGGGAAGGCAGATTGGCCAGACCTTCACTGCCTTTGCAGCCCAGCAACATCAGTCATAAAAACACTTGCGTATGTGCTTATTTGTGTTTATTTCAGCTGTCTCATTGCAATAACAGGAATGATTAGCAGAATATGAAAAAGTTCATAAAAGCAGAATATTTTCAAAGAAAACTTATAAGGTCCCACATTAAGTAAATATCCTACGAAGATATGGAAAAAGCTAATAAATAACAATAAAATAATACAATAGTAAAAGCATCGTTTAAACTGTAAAATTCAGCTTTCTTGTATTTCCCTTGTTATTGTGTTTGCTAATAAGACTGAAAGATTTGTTCTAAAAGCTGAGATGGAACACACCAGAGAAGCCTGTAGATTTGTCTTCACAGTTTTAAAGTTAAGGCAGGAGGGATCACCTCTTTTTATCTCCTTTTTCTCCTTTTGAGATGATCTGATTTTGCACTTTCTCTAAAAGCAATTAAAAAGAAAATAATACTACCTGGCCAATCAAAGAGTGTCTTTCTGAAAATGATTCACAGTCCACATTATCTGGAAGACCAAGTGAGGAATTAAATGTATCTTCAGATACCTGTTTACAGCAGAAATTCTTTTCAGAAAGACTGGCCCCTATAGGCACTTTGAAAGCAATGCTCTGCACTGCTAAAACTAGCTCATTTCACCTCTTCCTTAACTCTCAGCAAATGTGTTTGAGGATCATACTCTCAGAGCTTACTTCTGTAAATAATAAGAATATTGCAGTGGACTTAGGGACAATATGAATCATTTGCTCTCCTGTGCAAAGCCTACCATCAGATCTGTTGCTCAGCTAATGACAGAAGATAGATCTCTGCCGTTCTGACCTCCAGGTTTGTGGGATCCTAGGTTCTGCAGCGGAGCTCATGCCATGTGTTGCCTCCCACCTCTGTTCTTATTGCTTGAAGGAAGTAGCAGACTAACACATGAGTTGCTGTTCTGTGTGAGCCTCTCAGCAGTTGCCTGAATTACTCATCGCTAAAGCCAAATTTACTCCGAAACGTGATATAAAAATGGCACCTTTCTTAATAAACTGTCTGCTGCTCGTGTATATCCAGCCCCATGGGGATTGAATTCAATTTCAGAAAGGTTGGAACTCTGAATGTGGGTAAAGTGAAGAACATGTAGAATATTTTCCAGTTTGGAGATGAAGCTTTTAATACACTTTCCGTTATTTATGAAAGTTAATCGTGTAAATGTATTATGTATTAAATTCTGGCAGTTGCTAGTAAACTAATCAATATTAGAACAGAATTGCACTAGGTTTTACACAAGCATAGAGGAAGATGGAGCCTCTGCTTTCAACAGTCTGTATTCTGACTGTAAATCACTATGCTTCAGAATCAGAATCAATGTTCTGCTTCATCACACGCATAAACAGCAGCGTACATGTGCGTGTCTACCCAGACCTGCCTGTACACCCCCAGCTGAGATTCAGAATATGGGGATGTCACTGGGAGCTTGGTTTAATGTCTGAGGAAGAAAGGCTCTAAGATTAGGAAGAAATGAACCACGGTTGAGATTGCAACATTACACTATTTCAGTCTTTCTATTTTGGGCTAAATCATGAAAGAGACAATGAACTTTGAATCCCTTAATGCCTTTTGTTTTTAAGAAGTCCTCTTGTCTGATTTCCCACCATAAAACCAGACAATCTACAGAATCTGTTTTGGCAGTGAAGTTCTATATGTATTTCGTTTGGTACTCAGGCTCCCTGGCAAGTCTTCTGTAGTCGACAACCGAAGACTGATTTTTCTTTCTCTCTCCAGGTTACTTCGCTCTTTACTTCTGAAATTTTTATTTTATTATCTTCAGAACATGCAGACATGTGAAATGATTGCTGATGGGCTACACCGTGCTAAAATTCCCTCTCGCCATTTATAGTCACATCAATATTTCCTGTTCTGAAGGAATTACATCTTTTCTACTCATCATTTAAGCTCTCCCGGGCATTGGAAAACTATTGCAGAGATCTAATTATATGTCTTAATATGAACTGCCAGTAAGAACACCAACCTAAGGCTGACTGAACAAGTTGTTGGAAGCAGATGAGTCTCACCAGCCCGTAGCTTACCAGAGCCATTTCTTACTTGATTTTGAACAATTTGGAAAAAGCACAGGGTTCTGTGTCTGATAATAAACTGTGCCAATTGGCAGGGGTTTGGGTCCCTTTTTCTCCCAGTACACAAGTCTGTTGTTAAAAAAAAAACCACAAAGAAAATTAAAAAAAAACCCTAGGAGCTAAACAAAAGCATCTTTCCCTGTGTGGTACAGCAAGCTAGACCAGCAGCAGGGTGCTTGTTGATGCCAGTTATTTTGTTTGTTTGGTTTTCCTCCATAAACATCAGAACAACTAACCCTATAGTTTAGATACTACAGCTAACCGTGGGGCAGCGTGCACACACAGCATTTCAAGCACTGCAACTCTGAGGTGACATTGAAACAGAGCAAAGCAGGAAGGACACACCAAAGAGCTTGGCTGCCACACAAAGTGGATGCCTAGCGAGGCCCAGCACGGTCTATAGATCATCTGGAGTTGTATGAGCAGGGCACCAGCTGTTCTGCTGTCACCACCACTGGTGTCCCACCTGTTAGTACCACAGCTTCCTGCCTCTGCTGCCATCATCTCTTTGCCGTGTGTCCTCTTCCAGTTGATCAGTTGAGCTTGTTCAGCCTGTGTGAGCCAGTCGGTTTCCCTGCAAGGTATAATAACCAAAACCATTAGTTATCTTTTAAAGAGCAGGTATCTGTAGTGCTGTGAATTTTATCAGAGCAGCCTGTCTACAGTATTATATATTGGAGACTGAATTCAAATAATTCTTCAGCTTTTTCTGTTCAAGGTAGACAAATCCTTTGCTTCCAGATTGTTTGCTTCCGAGTGGAAGGAACCAAAGAGAAATTATTTTTTACCAATCATTCTCTAGTTTGCACTGGAAATGATGCTCCTAGGAGAATTCATTCACCTCCTGCAGGTTCAAGTTTATGTCATTACTAAGCTCCTTAGGAAAAAAAAATATATATATAGATTAATGTATAAATATATCTTGAAAATTAAAAACACATTTCCAGAACTGTCAAGAAAGTTTTCCACTGTTTTAAAGTGTTTTGATAATATTGAAATTTTTAGGTTTCACTCCAAATTAGAATAAATCTAGAATTTAAAGGTTGTGTATTTTCCTTAAAGTTGGATTTCTGGTTCCTCTTGCAGTTTTAGGCCATAAAACATGAATAGTCACTATGAAGTAGGAAGTTACATTTTGATAAATACTTTGCATGTTAGACTGAGTCCTGGGCTTTTCTTTTTTGAAAAGAAATTAAGTATTGAAGTATAACAGAAATTAATATTATTGTTGGATATCTAGGAGTATGTGTTTCAAAGGGTGTTTTTTGCCATTTGAAGATTGTTTAGCGGTCTAAGACTATGTGTTGCTGGCTGCAGTACAGTTCAACCTGTTGGGCAGGTACCACAAGAAGCAAAATCATTAACATCCTGTTAGTAGCTACACACAGTTAGTAGCCAAAGTGGTGATTTTGAAGAAAGCTGTTGTCATTTCTGGATTCAAAACACCTGTGCTTGTTCTCATGGCTAGATGAATTCTTTACATCACTCTCTGAGACAAAACATTCCGAATTAAAATTTCTTCTTATCACAAATGTAATCTTCTCAGATTGTCTGTTCTAGACTGCATCCTACAAACCTCTGAGGAGTTCTTATTGTCTAGCAGAGGACTGCAAAAACAAAGTCACAGCTGAATTAGTGAAGTCTTGCTTTCCATAGCACTGTGCTGTCCATTTAATGTTTCCTACAGTTTCCTGTTTAGTATTTGAAACCTGCCCAACAGTGACATAGGCTCTAGAGAACTCTCAAAATAAGAAAACATTAATACCAGCTCGTGCCATTAGACTAAAAGTACAGATACAACTGAAAAAAACATTCCCTTGGAGGAGATTTTATTGCAACTGACACATACAATGCAAATTCTATATGGATAGACACTTAGATAATGTTTTCAGTCTGTGAACTTAAATCTCACTCTCTTCAAGTGTGTGCATGGCTCACTTCTTTACAGGACATAAATACTTTGAAGAGAACACTGAACCCCCCCTTCAAAATAGGAAACTTAATCATTGTCATTTTTCAGCCAGCCTGTCTCATATACAGATCAGATGACTTGTCAAATGTTGCAGGGAGGGCCAGCAGCACCTAGAAATTAAATCTTGCTGCCCTGACTTATGATTTACTGACTAAAGTTTTTTGTTTATCCTCTCTCTCTCTGACATTGCTCTCTGAAGACAGGCAAGAGTTATTGTCCCATCTTAGAAGAATAATCACAAACACAGAAGTGTAAAGTTGCCTCAGAAGCTAAAGCTGCCTCAACTTAGGTATTCTGTGTTGTACCAGCTTTAAGAGGTACACAGCATCTGTATATTAAGATATAAACCCAAGGGAAATATGAGTGCTCAAAAGGAAAAACAAAAATAAGATCTTCAGAAGGAAACACTGAACCTCATTAAAATCAAACAATAGATAGTAGAAAACCAACTTCTTTCAGTTCTTTGCCCACCCAAAGAAATAGAAACTCAAATTGAGAAGACAGGGGAAAGAGAAAGAAAACCCTGAGAATTCACAGCAGCTGATACCAAGTATGAAAATTAGGTGGTAATATGAAGAAGCTGGTTTTCCTTCAGTCTCCTCTGCAGTGAATCACGTTCAGCTTCAGAGGATGGTTTAGGGGATTCAGTTTCAAAAAAGCTAATCTTTCTTGATATGGGAGTTAAGAAAAAATCACTTTCTTTTAAGAACCCTAAAGAAGGAGCCTAAAGGTATGTTTTTTTGAATAGTCCTTTTCCTTTCCCTTTCAAGCTATTGAGCCATTTAGCTCTGCAGCAATTGCTGCATTTCTAGGTGGGCTGTGAAAGCAAGTTCTGCCTCTAATTAGCGTGCAAACAGGTTCTGATATGCCATTTCTTATAGAGAAGGGGGAACTGGTTAAGTTTATTGTTCAATTCAAGATCTGTATAATTTAAAAAGAGCTAAAAGCACAAAGAGGTCATGGACCTTGCCTAGCTCACATCACAATGTGAGAACTTACAAAGAGTCGATGCAGCATTTTGAAGGTGCAAAACACCACGTGTTAAGTTGTAGCAGAATATCCAAGAAGGCTTCAACTTCACTATTTAGTTTGGTTGAATGCTTACTAAAGACTCTGCAAAGGCCAAGCTGCAGCAAGTTCATATTCAAATAGGTGATAGACAGGAGTCTTACTAAGGTTGTGTGGCATTATGATCTGTTGTTCCCAAGGGAAAGCAGTGCGATTGGTGGTATTACTGCAATTCTGTCAAGTGAAAATGCTTCTTGTGAGAATGTTGGCATTTTTCAAAGGAAGCCAGCTGTAAGTCAATCTAAGTGTCTTTGCACCAAAGGCCACATGTGGTATCAGCCCTTCCTTGCTGGAAACTCATCACCTTTTCCTTGTTGCCTAATAGGTTATATTTTCATCTTCAGTGACTACTGCTCTTGGTTATGGAAATCTGGAAGCTGTCTTTCTGAAGTCAGTCTATCAAATGCTGATATAGATTTATTTCCATGCTAGTACAACACTTTTATATCTTGTGTTTGTTTAATATGGGTGTGCTGCATCGTATGTACATCAGAACTTTATTGGTTTTCTCTAGCAGCTTGTACAAAGGTATTAAGCCAAAGTCTTGTGCAGTACTGGCTTGTACTCCACTTCATTCATTGTACTCCTCTACTCATTCAGCTTCCACTGAATTCACACACTCTTGTTTGTAGGGAGAGAATTAGGCATAGTCTTGGGTTCCACCCGCTTGGACTGCATGAACTCTAAGCTCCTGGCACACTGTTCCGTACAGAATCTGCTTTTTCTTTGGTCCTGTGTGCTAGACTGGGTGGTGCATTTGCTTTACATAAGTCTTTTCAGAAGAATGCCCAAAAATCTGATCTGAAAAATTGAGTCAATAAATTGCTGTTTAAAGTGCATTTAATTTTGATTTTGGCTTGAACTTATTTAAATGCATGTGTCAATGTCTCCCTCAAAATGCATTTTTTCTAGATGTTTATATTTGTGACACTGAGGTTTTTATGGTGCTCTGAAGCGCTTCGGAGGAAATGGAGAGTGTTTTAATACTGCTGATTTACTCTTTCAGGTCTGCAGTAATTTCCTTACAGACTAATTATAAGGCTCAGTTTAATTTACTCTACACATAATGTTTGCCAGTGCACATATGGTGCCATATTTCAAGAAACTACACCTAGTAGTTTTGCGTAAGGCTACAGTGTGTAACTTTTCCATCCGATGAAGAAAACTTAGATCTGCAACTTAATACTTATGATGGATTTTTTTTTGGCTAGGGAAAATGCAAAGTCTGTAGTAGCTGTAGCTGCTTTTGCTTTTTGAAATATGGACTCTTTTTTTTTTTTGTTCATTTTAAACTGAATGAAGTTGTGAGCACAGAGACTTGGCCTTTCAAAGTGGCTTGTGAGCAATTATGAGGCAAAACTTGGTGACAGCTATATTGCATTAGAGTAGATTACCACAGAAAGTTTGTCTATTATTCCTCAAATAATGAGTCTTTGCAAAAGCTCACATATTTCAGCAACTCTTTGTACTTGCTCCAGGAACGCTAGATGGTACCTAACTCTTTAATAACTGCAGGGAAAAAAGTATGGACTCTTTAAAACTCTTTTCAACAAGAGACACTCTAAATCTAGGAGAAGCTCAACAGAAATGTTTGATGTTGCTGAGGAAAAAACCTAACTCCAAACCAACCAATCAAAAAATTAAAAGTCTATTCCTAGAAATTTCTATTTATGATAATTTTACCTAAAGAAGCTTTCAATGTGTAAGATGGAGAGGGATCTGTGGTCACATCAGCTAAAGAAGCTTATAGAAGCTTGGATGCATAAAGAGAGTTTCAAATTTTCACGTTCGTTATCAGTAATGCAGTAGCATGAGGTAGGGAGCACTACAAATGTATGGGAAAATACAGTCTGTTTTCTAAAGGCTTCTATAATTCTGTCCTCTTACTTCATGTGTGAGCAGTGTATGTAGAATTTCATTTTCAAATGAGATTTCAACGTTGCATTTGTTTCTTAATTGTCATTTAATTTGTTCAGTGACGCTATCTGTGAAGTATTATAAAGTGCCTTTACTGACACTTGTTATTAAGCAGTCAGAAGTATAAGAGACTTTGTTTTCAGGTTTTTCTTTTACTTTGAAGAGGAGCAGAAAACAAAACAAAGTAAACCCAAAATTAGAAAAAAACCAACAAAATGCCCATCACAACAAACTCGGGGAAAAAAAAAACCCAACAGGTTGTGATCTTGCTGCAGTTAAAGGGTTTTTTTGAAATGTGTGGATGATAATTGATAGTATTAGAATATCAGTCATCTCTTTCTGTGGAGCAGGATCAGTCTGTGATGTTGATGAGAAATCTCATTTTGCAGAACACGATTTTTAATCTTTCAGCCATTGCTTGGGACTCCAAATAGATCTACCAAAGACAACTGTCATCAGCTTTCATTGTGGTAAATTTCTAGGTCTTGGAGAAGCTGATCATAATAATTAGCCTGCCAGCTTGTTCATACAGGTGGGGTAGGTGAGAATGCAAGGATGAGATGTGTAGCATTTACTCTTTTAACCTCTTAAAGCTCATAGGGTCTAAATGCTTTTAAGTGAAGTTGCTATGCATGCTTATCATGGTTAGGATGACTTCATGAAGTGTTTTCATAGACAACTTCCTTTTCATTTTTGATCGAGCAAAGAACTTAAAGGGGAAGTAAAGGTTATCTAGGGCACAGTGATCATTAGATAACTGAGTTTTCAATCCTTGGAGAAACAAGAACCGAGGTTAGTAATAAACTGCTGCTTCTGGAGGGCAAATTTTGGCCTTTTCAGGAGACTCATTGACAAAGTGTCTTGGGAGGCCAACCTGAAGTATGTAGGGGTCCAGGAAGGCTGGACATACTTCAAGAAGGAAGTCTTGAAAGTGCAGGAGCAGACTGTCCCCATGTACTGGAAAACGAGTCAGCGAGGAAGGAGATGGGCCTGGCTAAGTAGGGGCTTTTGGCTGGACCTCAAGGGCAAAAGGCATCCTGGCTTGCATTAGAAAATAGTGTGACCAGTAGGAGTAGGGAAGTGTTAGTATCCCTGTACTCAATATCAGTGAGACCACACTCTGAATCAGTTTTGGGCACCTCAATACGAGAGAGATATTGAGGTATTTGAGCAAGTTCAGAGGAGGGCAATGAAGCTAGTGAAGGGCCTGGAAAATAAATCTTATGATGAGTGATTGGAAGAGCTGGAGATGTTTAGTTTGAAGAGCAAGAGGCTGAGGGAACACCTTATCGCTCTCTATAACTACTTGAAAGGATGTTGTATAGAAGTTGGTGCTGATCTCTTCTCAAGGGTGAATCATGATAAAAAACAACTTCACTACAGCAGGGTAGGTTTAGACTAGATATTAAAAAAAAATATTTTAACAGAGTAGTCAGACATTGGAACAGGCTGCCCATGGAGGTCATTGAGTCACCATCCCTAGATGTATTTGAAGGTCATTGGGGGATATCATTTAGGGGTGAGCTTTGTGAAGTAGGGTTGATGGTCGGGCTTGATGATCCCAAGAGTCTTTTCCAACCTGAAACATTCTATGATTTCTAGGATTAAAATAGCTTTTTTTTTTTTTATTTTGAGCATCTCCCCAATTGTTTTGCCAGCAATTATTTTTTTCCTTACTGTATTTAGAAAAAAAGCTTTGTAGACACTCTACTTGATTTAAATATAATTTCATCAGGACCTGAGACAATACATGAAGATACACAATGTGGTGTGCTTCTTGGTTTAATCTGTTATTTCTGTTTGTTACTGTCCTCTTCATCATGTGTCTTTTGCATGGAGACTTTTTGGATGCTTTGCAGTCCTGCTCAGTTTTTTTTATAGTCCTGTCCCTTTTCTTCTCAGTTGAAGTAATGTCCTACAAATTTTCTACCTTCCGAAATAATTCAGCCTGCGAAAGTTAATTTCTAATTGTGGATTGTTGTTACTTAAGTAATGCTTTCTACTGTTCAATTCCTACCTATATTTATATCCTATTTGTTTTCTAACTCTTGATGATGGTATGTTCTTTACTGTAATCCATTTTTTAATTCCCTGTGACATTATTGTTAGAAATAATAATGTCTCATTATATTCCAGCAGGGCAGTCAGCACTGGGACTTTTATTGTTCTCTCCAGACATAAAACAAGACAGAATTCTTGTCCTCGTAATACTCATATGTTTGGGGTTATACAAATGTTTATTCCCCAAGCTTATATTTTTTCTCTACTTCTGTTCAACTGCACTGGTATTAGCAAGTGCAAGGTTCACTTTTGCCAAAACCTGTTTTTGAAAAGGCAGTACAAAATGCCTAAGTCACAAAAATTGATAAATAAACAGCACCACCCACCAAAAAATAAGAAGTTACATCAACAGGGATAAGTGCATAAGGACTTGGTAACTGGATTTTTACTGTGCTTCTGGCTGTGTCCAATTTTGATGAATCCTTTGTAGTGGCCTATGACTAGAAGGAATGTTTTTCGATGTGTCATGCTCAGTCAAATTTCTGGTCAAAGATTGTTACTTCAAGTTGCTTTCCATTAGTAAATTCATCCACAGTCTTTTCTTGACTGGGAAAGATGCTTTTTAGAAAGATGACAGCTCACACCGAGGAAGATATATGAAGTATGGTCAGTCTTTGAAACAGCATTTCTACCTGAGCTTTTATCTTGGGCTCAATTCTTAAGCATTTTCTTGTAGTATTTTTCCAGAAATTTGTAGTTTGTGAGGTGCAGGCTTTAAGTGTTTATCTCTTTACTGTTTAGTCCATCAAGGTACAATTGATGGCATTAGCGTCCATGCTCCCCACCTAACATTTTTTGGTCACATCTTCATAGATTGCAGTCTGTAGAATCACAGAATCATTCAGGTTGGAATTAACTCTACTCTGTCAAGTTCACCACTGGGTCACTTCTTCCACTTCCTCCCAGTAAACCGTATCTGTAAGCATCACATCTAAACAACCTTTAAGCACATCCAGGGATGGATACTTTAGCACTATATTGCTGTAGCTTTAAATGGTCATTTTCTTATTCTCCAGAATTCCATTGCACACCATATTGTCTGAGGAGATGTGCTTTAACTGCAGTAGAGAAGGTTTTATTTTCATCTCTTTCAATTAAATTAATACCTGCTTGGGAGTGCTCTGCAGCTGCAAACTGGAGTTGGCTTCATTTTGTGATGCACATTAAACAGAAAATGGACAATACGGTTCTCCTTGGTAAACTTCTATTACAGATAGCCTTATCCTGCCAGTCTTTATAAAGTTTAACAATCTGTTAGCTATTAATCTCCTGCTGTGACTTTAGCTTCCAGTGTCAGGTTTAGACATTTAATTTGCTACTAGACTGTAAGTCTCACTGAGACATTTTGGCGCTGAGATTGTTGTATAGCCATGGAAAACATCATTCCAGTGGGCAGTTTAACCTCTTTGAGCTCAATTATAGCTGTGAACCAACAATGATAAAACAGCCCTAAACAGTGTTTAGAACAGTAGAGCATGATGCTATCAAAACCAGCAACTGGCTGTGCACCATAAACTGACTAAATTGACTGAACTGGAAAGACATAAAAACTGCCTCATAATTTTAAAAGCATTTGCAGGTCTAGATGTTTCCCCTCATACCTTTGTGCTGATCTGGTAAACTTATTATTCTTCTAGCTGTATGTTTATTAATAAATTTTTCTCTGTGAGAAAAAGAATTAATCCAGGCCTTTACTTTATGTGCTTTCTCCTCTAACAAATGGAGTTTCGTGTCCTGGAAAATACCCTCTCTTTGAAGTCACCTCTAACTTAAAAATAACAGAGAGGGAAAATAACAAAACAGCCTCAAGAATCGCCTTATGAGTAATAGTTTGTGTCATAATATTTACATCAGGATGCAGGGTAAATCAAAGCATTGCAAAGACACTCGTTAATGTATTTATGAGCACAAGATCTCAAGCTGTTTTTAGAATAAAACTTGACGTGTTTTTGCCACACGTTTTATGACCGTTTAAATTCAAGTCACAGGCTTCTCCCTTTCCCTTTTGAACTGATGGTTGTACGAAACAGTGAAATCTCTGGATGCATAAGCCATCACGTTGGCTGGAATTTGTTACAGTATGCAGAGAAACACACAAGATTAGTTTTCCCGTAGTTATTTAACTTGATGAATAGCCTTAATTGGATCAAATAGACTGGTAATGCTGAGCTAATACTTCTAAATGTCTTGCCGCGTGCAATTAATATTACCTTGTCATGTACCCATTGCCCCTATTGGATGAATGTCTTCTCTTCGTATGCCCGTCACATCTAACAAATGATTTTGCCAAGTCATTCTTTACAGCCTGTGGTGATGGATAGGGAAATTTATGGTCTCCTGGATATACAAAACCTGTGAACTATACCTTTCAACTTCAATGCAAGGGCGTCCTAAAACTCGGGTAACCGATTTCTAAAGAAATTACAATACGTGTTTACATGAGAGCTTGGAAATACGCTACTGACATTTATGATGAATGCAGCATGGGAAAATGCAATTTGATAGTTTTAGATTTATCAACCTGTGGCAGTCAGAATTCAGAGGGTTTTTTTCCTTCAGCTGCTGCATCTCTGAGCTGCGGAAGGCAACATAAAGTTACCGTTAGAAATAAGATATCGGTTTTATTCATCCATTTTTATTTGGCTATAACCCTACTGTCTGTATAGAATGGAAAGCCTCACGTTGCCAGTTAGCTGATCCACCTACTGTCCTTTATATGGATTTCTACATGTTCTTGTAGACTGAAGGTGTTTAATACCAAGGAAAATGAGCTGCATACTTAAACACCCAGAGATTTTCTCAGAGTTCCATGGGGTGTATTGTCGTAATCAGATCTATAATACCACATTAACCTTGATTAAAAATTGAATTTCTTGTTCATTGAACACAACTCTTGGAAACAGACATCTCCTTATGGAACAATATAAACAGGAAAATGTCAGTGTTCATTTAACAGTTAAAGTACTTTTTTTCAGTGCAGTGGACAGTAGATTTTATTGATAACAGCACTGAATTTAAGCAAAGTGGATTATTTTTTAGGATTCTGCCTGAGAATAAGGTAGAAACCACATGTGATTTTAAAAAATGTTTGTGGAAATGTCACCCTCTAGCATATTTTGGCCCAATAGGTTTCCAAAAGTCTACTTGTGGGCACTGAGGGACACAGAACTGGAGAGAGTGCAGTGCAGAGCCATAAAGATGATAAAGGGAGTAGAACACCTCCCCTGTGAGGCAAGGCTGAAGGAGCAGAGTCTCTTTAGCTTGGAGAAACAGAGACTGAGGGGTGACCTCATTGATGTTTATAAATATGTGAAGGGTGGGTGTCAGGAGGATGGACCCAGGCTCTTCTCAGTGTCATCCAATTATAGGACAAGGGGCAATGGGTGTGAGGTGGAACACAGGAGGTTCCACATCAATATGAGAAGGGTGACAGCACTGGAAGGGGCTGCCCAGGGGGATTGTGGAGTCTCCTTCTCTGGAGACGTTTAAAACTCACCTGGATGTGTTCCTGTGCAACTTGATCTAGGTGGTTCTGCTGCGGATTGGACTAGATGATCTTTCGAGGTCCCTTCTAATCTCTGATGTTCTGTGATTCTGTCATGTGAGGTATCTCACTGGTGAGAAGGTCTTCCCAGCAAGTGTTGGGAGATAGACATTACAGATGGTGATTAAGCAAATGTTAGATGAACCCTCTCTGGCAGAGTCTCTCCTTTAACACTGGCTATAGATGAAACCCTTTATTTAATAGAGGATTGATATTCATAGTGATTGGAAATCTGTCACCTGTATTAATGCTGAGTGCTATGCTGGTCACTGTTCTCTGACACTCAACATCTTAGTGCATTTTTATTTTATTTTTCAATGCTTTGATATATTTGGAGCAATATTTTACCTTTTTATTGAGATGATACTAATGAAAACTTTTCAAGGATCAGGATCTCATTGTACAAGATGCTGCGCAAGCAGACCCAAGACAGTCTGCCAGAGCTTTGAATCTAAGAATAAAAGTCAGCAAGTGGATATCAGCAAATTGATTGGGGAAAAAAGTAGAAAGTACAAGGTGGCAATGTGACTGGTAGTCCCAACCACACACTAGCTTCCTAACTGCTAGCAGGTCTCTTATATGTTCTTTCTCTGTTTCACTCCACCCTAACACGCCATACTTTTATGTATTAGTACATTTAACTATTCTAAGTGCATTTAAGCATTTTGGAAGTGAAAAAATATTTTTGAGGTATTTGAAGTGTTAAGAATTTTAGTAGAATTCATTTTAAAGTAGAATGAAGAATTCTGTTCTTAATACATTATCTACTTTAGTTGTAAAAGAAATGAGAACTACATCGAATACATATATGCTGTTTTGCTTTGTTGTTTTCACTGCACCACCTGGGGATTGAATGGAAATATGAAAAGCTGGCTTTCTTCTTATTCAAATAGAGCTGACAGCACAAAATGCTCTTGGATTGTGTATTTACGACTGTGTATCTGCAGTGCCTAATGAAATACCTGTGCTCAGTATGACTGGTTGTTTTGAAAACATCTTGACTACCTGGAGCTTTCTTGTCTGGACTGAAAAACAGAGAAAATTACCTTTCCTGACATTTCTTCTGACTAAAAATGCATGATTTAAGACGACTAATGGCTAGCAGAGCTTCAGGCTGAATAGGTCTCAGCATGTTGTGCTTGAGGCTCCAGGTTTTCATTCTGAACAACAGCAACAAAGCTGGAGAAAACATGCTTAAAATGTTTCTGATGCATATTCCTGTAGAGCAATTTAAGTTTCCAGGAAGAATTATCTAAGATTCCAGTCATCTTTCTGTCTATCTTTTGAAATTTTATGAAGTTAGATATCAATTAGTGGTTATTAGCAAGATAGAGGAGTTAGTGACATCATTATTACAGTAATATTGTTCTGAACAGGTGTTTTCATGGAATAACAGGTGGTTAATCTTCAGTGACTATATAGGGTGTGTTTTATTGTGTTATTTTTTTTTCCTTTGGAATACTTTGTAGACTGTTTTCTAATCTGTCTGGAAAATGCTTAGAAAGGGTTTCTGTTTGTACATGTTGGAAGTATTTTGAAGAGACTACAAAGCACAAGGCACGTGCTAAATTGAATACTCATTACGGTGTAGCATATTTTCAGTGCAGGAAGTAGAGACAACATAAAATTACTCAGGCTAATATTTTAAATGATTGCTTGAAGTTAAGCTCCTTAATTCATATTTGGCTTTTAAGTTAGCTGAATTGCTTTTTAAAGAAGTGTGAAGTTTTCAGTTATCATTAACTTGCAATGTGTTATGTGGGTAATCACCGTCGTCCTGTATAGATCCCTTCAGCCCAGTAGGATCAGATGCGTGTCAGCATGAATCCCAGAAGGTTTTTCAGAGCCTAGGCCCTGAAGTGTTAGATATTGCTGTGTTTGGTGCAAATGTGTAACTTGGAGGAAAAAAGAAAAAGGCCAAATGTCCCAGACAGTGCTATGAGATGCGACACATCAGTGCTTAAATAGAAGCAGCCAATGAATACAGTGGGAATGTCTACTGATAATTTTCCTTTTATTTACTGGTCTGTTCTCTTCTGTCACAGCTACGGAAGGCAGTAATGGATCATATATCGGATTCGTTCCTGGAGACCAATGTCCCGTTGCTGGTTCTCATCGAGGCCGCAAAAAGCGGTAATGAGAAAGAAGTGAAGGAGTATGCTCAGGTCTTCCGTGAACACGCCAACAAGTTAGTTGAGGTAAGTGACCTTATTGACACAGCTGGATTTCCATCCTGCCTCTCTAAGAGACGAAACTAAAATTATATACTGGCTGAAATGCTAGAGGTAGCAATTCTGTAACACAGAGTTTTCACTTTATCCCGTGATTACACAGCAAACGTCTGAATGGCTGGCAGAGGGGACATGTGCTGTATATCAGCAGTTCATTAAAGTACTTGAGCATGTTAAAAGCGGTACTTCCAGTATCTCATCAAAAATCATGTGCTCCAAGAAGTAAATTTCAGTTCAGCTTTATGAACGGCATGATGGATCTTAATCTCCATTAAGTAAAACGCCAGATAGATGTTTCACAATGCTATGTCTGGTACTGGCCAAAGGCTGCTCTGGACAAGAGTTCTTCTGAACTAAAGTAGGAAACAGGACATACAGAGAAGGCATAGCCCAACACCACACTTGCTCTTTGAAAGTGTTTGTTACCTGTGTGTTTAGAAAGATGAGAGTTGTGCTGTGTAATCTTAACAATGGATCATTTCAAGTCTTCAGGGATGAAATTGTAATGTCTCTGTTTTGCCATGAGCAGTGTAAAACACAGTGGTTGAGACCTGGTTGCTTATTAAATGGACTTTTAATGAAGTAATGGTAACGTTCATTTCAGTTTGCCCTTTGACAGATCAAGAACTATGAAAAAAACTTGCATTTCATTATGATAAATGTAACTCGGTGATTTGTTTGTGCTATTATTGACTTCAATGTACTAGCAATATTTTGAAGAATATGTAGCCCCCTTGCAACACCTGTTTTCACATGCCATGTGTTCTTTAGCAGAAGAAAATTCTATGTGTGAGCTCGTGATTTGACAAGTATTGAACTTTGTTCTTAAAGCAGGCAATTCTTAGTACCTCAGCTGAAGCAAAGAGTGTGGCTTTTTACTTATTATGGTATAAAGGTAAACAATTCACTGAAAAAAAGCATGTAGGAGGGTATTTCTAGTGGGAGCAAGGTGCTGTTCTGGAGAATCTCACTCTTCACATGTACAAAAGAGAGTCAGGGTATCTCATTCAGGGTCTAGTGCAACAGCACTTAACTTGTAGGCACCTAAAGAAAGATCCTCAGATTTAAAGGCTCTAGATGGATTCTGTACAATGCCGAACATGCTAAGGTTTGTTACTGTTATGTGCAAGAGGAGCACAGGACAGTCAGTAGCTTTCCAGCCTGACCCCTCTGTTACACAAGGATTTGTTACTACTGCTTGGTCACTAGAACCATGGCAATGAAAAAACACAATAGCCAGTAGGAGTAGGAAGAGAAAAACCAAGCGGAAACCCCATCCACTATATTGGTGGTTAGATTGTAGTGGCAGTCAGAGTTATAGACTTATATGTGATATGCAATGAATGTGTACAGTTAGTATCATAGCAGGCTTCACCTCTACAGATTTGCAACTAAGCGTTGCAATTACAGGTCTAATAGCATTATTAAAATGTTAAAAATAACTAAGATCTTTTTCAAGCGTTAATAAGAGATAGTGGCATGAATGGAGGAAAAAAAAACCTTTTAAAGGCTGTAGTTTAAAAAAAACAAAACACAAAACCCTCACCCCTCAAAAAAGACTCCCAGACACCTTCAATGGGAAGAAAACTAATAAGTCAGGATTTGTATTTGTCTAGCCTTGGTTTTACAGGCCTAAGATTACATTGGACATGTACTTTAGACCAAACTAGAGTTTGGTTACTGATTTTGAACACATGTGGTCATCACTAGTAAAACAATTATAAGAGTGAAAATACATACCAAATCTTTATATTCCATTTAGATTGTTGCAGACTATTAGAAGCAGATTCTTCATTAAATGTAGTATGTCTCTTGTATCTGGTATCAGCCTGTGGGTCCGTCCTTACACTTTTCCAAAGTTGAGGTCATTTAGGTTGATCTTAGCTATTTAGTTGTAGGAATTCTTCCTGGCTTTGGCAATAAAGCATCTTGAAGAAATTAATTTTGAGTGCAAGTGAGATTTTGAAACCCTCAGTTTCATTGGACTACAATAGAAAATAAATATTTGGAATAGATTTATGTCCCACATACACTTCGTTTTTACTTAATGATGCGCAGTTGTATCCAAACAGATGGGCTTCCATGGTTTTGTGGGTCAAGTATTTTGCAAATAGTAAAATGTAGTTTAAAGATGAGACATAATCAAGTGACTATGAAATGTAAGATCCTTTGCTAGGCACAAGGCCAGAATTGCTTGCTAATATATGCAAACTCAACTACGTGGAGTTGTTCTTGCTTATGTTAGAGGAATTTGGCACTGCATATGCAATACTGTGAAGACTCTGTAATATTAATCATTAATTTTAAAATCGGAATCTGAATTTCTTGGATGTCTTGCCAAGCTCAAAAGAAAGTCTATCAAAAGGTCAGGAAAAATAACCTATGTCTTAATACTTCTTAATGTTAAAGCTACATTTTCCCATTCAGAGGGGAAAAAAAACCCATTTCTTGATATTTGATGAATACAAATGGTAAAATTCTTTGCATACTCAATGCATTTTCAAAAATATATGCTGCAAGAGTGAGGCTTATGGAGGTTAACTTTTCTTTTATAGTCCCTATTGCAGAATACTTAAATCTTCTCTTAATAGCTGTTTTCATTATTTATGTATTTTCCCTTCCTGCCTCTTACAATGCTTTTTCTTTTGCTTTTCACAAGACTGGCCATGATATTCCTTGCTGGATACTAAACCCCACAAAGATTAATTGTCATTTTTCTAGACTTTCACTGACAAGCAGTTTTGTCTGGGGGTTATGTTGGAAACAAAGAGTAAAGTGTCGTCCCGTGAAATGTGAGACTCTTTATGTGTGATAGGTACGCCTGAAAGACTTCCTGTGTCAGGTTCCTTCCAGAATCATAGAATAAGTTGTAGAAGGTATGGGGTTGGAAGAGACCTCCAAAGGTCATCTAGCCCAAGTGAAACAGATTGTTCAAGCCTGACCTTGATTATTTCCAGTAATGGAGTCTCCACCAACTCTCTAGGCTATCTGTTCCAGTGATCCACTACCCTCAGACTGAAGAACCTTTTCCTCATGTCCAGCCTAAATCTACCCTTTTCTAGCTTAAAACCATTACCCCTCATCCTATCATTACATGCCTTTGTGAACTGTTCTTCCCAAGCATTTCAGATATTGGAAGGTCAAATCTCAAGAACAAGAACCAGACCAATTATGGCCTCAGTCATCCAAAATGGCTTGATTTGTCATTTGTGTTAAAAAACAGAGTTTAAATGTTGGCTTGGATGGATAACTCCTTCGAATCATATTTCATCAGCCATCTCTCAACTTTTCTGCCTTCTAAAACTTAAATTTGAGAAGTGATAGTTCCTTTTTCGGGTCATGATCTTTACTTTATGAATCACTGTAACATTTGTAAAAAATTTGTCTCTAATGATTAAAAGTCAGTGACTACCTGACTGGTACTGCCAGCTTCACATCTGACCTTGGGAAGTCACTTAACTTCTGTATCCAGGCACCTTCATTCATAGCATAAGGTTAATGACACATAATGGCACTTGACTGATAAATCAGCTCAGATTTATTCAGTGCCTCTATCAAAGTACTATATGGCATTTAATTAATTATTTTTTAAAATTACTCTTTAGTAAAACCTCCTTGGTTTAACTGTTAAATCTTCAGAACTGTTTCTTAGAACATTCTTAAATGCAACCTGGGAGATGAAATTTGACATCCAGTAAACTCTTAAGAGCCATACCAAGACATTTAGATGTCTTCAGTAAGAAACATCAATATGTTTTAAAGTGTAAGAACTGTGAATATTCAGATTACAGGCCCTTCTAGTTAAATTAATGCATTAGCTCAGGCTTTCAATCCCCACAATGATGTAAAACTATCTTGGATTTTTCTCTTAGTGATTTAAGTTTTGTGGGATTTAAATATTTTTATGGGAGGACTTCACCATCTGGTCATCAGTGAGCATTTACAAGAGTTACATCCATTTGCACAATTCTTCCTTGAAACTGATTTCCAAGAAATTGAAACTGAGAGGTTTTTTTTGTTCTTTAGCAGGCGCTGAAGCAGCACTAAATTTAAGACAGCTAAAAATAATTTTTGTAAAAATTAACCAATTTTGCTTTCATTGATTCTTATGAAGAGTTTTGTGAAGCTTACATGTATCTAGCAATTTCATCTCATAAAAACTTAAAGATTTCTGTAGACACCCAAAATAACCAAAGTTATGAACTAAGAACTCTTGGCTAGTGGAAGAACTATGTTAGGCAATGGTTTAAGGAGATTAAAGTTTTATGTAGCGCAAGCAAATCAATAGGATTGCAGCATTTCTGTTTCTGATTTATAATCTCCTTGTCCATTAGACTTGCAAGAGTCTTCATTAACTTTCTCTTGACCGTGTAATTGCCACATGGAAAAGGATCTGAAGGGAATGGACCATCTCCCTGATGAGGAAAGGCTGGAGGAGCTGGGTCTCTTTAACTTGGAGAAACAGAGACTGAGGGGTGACCTCATTAATGTCTATAAATATATGAAGGATGGGTATCAGGAGGATGGAGCCAGGCTCCTCTCAGTGTCATCCGATTATAGGACAGGGGGCAATGGGTGTAAGCTGGAACATAGGAGGTTCCACATCAATATAAGAAGAAACCTCTTCACAATGAGGGTAATAGAGCACTGGAAGGGGCTGCCCAGGGTGGGTTGTGGAGTCGTCTTCTCTGGAGATGTTTAAAACCTGCCTGGGTATGTTCTTGTCCAACTTGATCTAGGTGATCCTGTTGTGGCGGAGAGCATTGGACTAGATGGTCTTTCGAGGTCCTTTCCAATCCCTAATGTTTTGTGATTCTGTG
>JAOXOE010000405.1:42144782-42176175 GCA_028565055.1 Phoeniculus purpureus | reverse complement strand
CCTGGTGCTGACACTACATTACTTCCCGCTCTGGGCTTTCCTAGCTGTTACTTCCTACACCGCCTAGTACTCTCCTGAAAGGACACTCACACACACTTGACTGCAGTTTAGCAAGTGCAGCAGGTCAAAAGGTGTCACTCCCACCCCAAGGCACTCTCTGTGCTCTTACATTCCTTCCATGGCATTGTCCTGTATTTTCTTCCTCTTTATTTACATTTTCAACATCCTTTTTTAAGATGAGCAAAGGTCTGTTTCACACCTGATGCTAGTACTACACACAAACAGATGTTAAATAAGCTAAGCGCTCTTTCTGGCCTCGTGTCATACCTTCCACTTCACCTACCCAAGTCCTTCTGGTCAGGATCTCACACTAGCGCTGAATTCTTGTCCTCTTTGACTTCGTGTTCCTTCTCAGAGCTACCGCCTCCCCCCAACCCCAGCTTTCACCTCTAGTTCTGCACTCCTAATCCACGCTAACTGTTAATCCGATTGTATTAAAAAGCACCTCATTTGGAGAGGCTGAAGATGTCAGGTAAGTGAACTGGGTGTCGGACAAACCCCTTGTCTTTACATCACTTGGCCACATGGACAAGTTTTTAGTGCACGAGATGTCCATTGCTCACTGCCAATCACATCTGAGTGTGGTTCTTGAATCACTTACCATTCACATGAATTATAAAGCCCCCCAATAATGGGCATGTTAAAAATCAAAGTATTTGGCACAGTACTCTGTAAGAGTCCTTAGAAAGCACCAGGTAAGACACCACCTGGTACCTTATCCTTTGGAAGACTTGCCCTAGGCTTGCACATCGATCACCAGAAGCAGCAGCCTACTGCAATTAAGTGACAGTAGTGGTTCTATTGGTAGTTTTAGTTATATCAACACCAGACTAAAGTAAAAAAGTTCTCCAGAGAGACCGTGGTTGTTTCTAAGAGCAACAAGTTGAGCTGTTTGGAGCTATTTTTTCCCCAGCTGAAGACACTTCTGTGAGGAAAACACATGGAGCAGAGCCACTGAAGCCCAGGAAAAGCTTATCCCGCCCCCCGCTCCCCCCAGAACTGCAAGCTGTCATTGTCAGTGGCAAAGCACTGCCTTCCTCTTCAAAGATGAGCTGCTTGTGAGGCTCTTCCTCATCTGCCCACTCTGCTTAAAACGTTCACAGCACGGACATTTATCTCCACAGTGGGAGGCCAAGGATTAGCCACAGCCTCCAAGAGGCTGGAGAGATTTAAAGGTCAATTTAATTAGCTCACTCTAATCTCTTACGTGTCTAATGTAAATGTCATTGTTTTCCAACTGCTACTTTATCAGACAAGATTATATTTTAGGAACTTTGAACATCTGAATTGGGTTGATGTAACACAAAACGTATCCCGCAACTGATCTAAGAAGGGAGACAAAAAATTGTCATTGAGTAGGAGCTTTTGCAAAGAAAAAAAAGGAGGAGGAAAAGGGCAATAGGAAAAGTCTAGTGATAAAGCACGCAGCACTTTAGAAGAACAACAGTCTTTCACAGTGACTGGCTTAACAGCTTCTCATTGATTTAAATCTCCCCATTTTGCAGTGCCTGGACAAAGGCAAGCAGCAGTTTCTGGCACTGATCTCATCTGAAAGTCATGGAATGCTTCAAACCAGCTTCCCAAGCCCACCACACCCTTAAGACAGCCCAGGCTATTTAAGAGTGCCTCCAGGCAAGCTTTGCACGAACAAACAGGCCACAACAAGTGCACAGATGATGCTCTCTGATGACTGAAATCATAGGTCAGTGGAAAAGCCTGGCAGCGGTTCGTCGCTATGAGACAATTACGTACGCGCAGTCTGGCTGTGACAGCAGCTAGTGGTGCTGCCTGGCCCGAGCATAACTTCTCGTGAAGACAAGCTTACAGCTCCCCTGTGGTGGGTTGATGCTGGCTGGATGCCAGATGCCCACCAAAGCAGCTCCATCACTCCCCTCCTCAGCTAGACATGGGAGTTCACTCAGCAGTTACCATCATGGGCAAAACAGACTTGACTTGGGGAAAGTTGAATTTATTATTGATCAAATAAGAGCAAAAAAAAAGGGAGAAATAAAACTCAAGGCTTAAAAACATCTTCCCTTACCAAGACTCCCTTCTTCCTGAGCTTAACTCCTGATTTCTCTGCCCCCTCTCTCCCTGTGCTACTGCAGGATCGGAAACAGGGTTTCTGATAAGTTCCTCGGCTCTGGTATGGGGGTCTCACACGCAGGAGACAACTTCTCCAGCATGAGATCTTCCCATGGGATATACTTCTTCACAGAATCACAGAACCATAGGGATTGGAGGGGATATTGAAAGATCATCTAGTCCAACCCCCCTGCCAGAGCAGGATCACCTAGATCAAGTTGCACAGGAACATACACCCATTGTCCCTTGTCCTATCGCTAGATGACACTGAGAAGAGCCTGGCTCCATCCTCCTTTCACATATTTATAAACATTCATGAGGTCACCCCTCAGTCTCTCTTTTTTCCAAGCTAAAGTGAGCCAGCTCCCTCAGCTTTGCCTCATGATGGAGTGGAATATCACCCTTATCTTCATTGCTCTGCACTGGACACTCTCCAGCAGTTCTGTCTCCCTTTTGACCTGAGGGGCTCAGAACTGGACACAATATTCCAGATGTGGTCTCATTAGGGCAGAGTAGTGGGGGAGAAGAGCCTCTCTCCATTACTAACCAACCTGCTTCTGATCCACCCCAGGATGCTGTTGGCCTTCTTGGCCATAAGGGCACACTACTGGCTCGTGGTCATCCTGCTTCTCCAACAGGACCCCCGGGTCCCTTCCTCTCACACTGCTCTCCAATGGGTCAGTCCCCAACCTATACTGGTACCTGGGGTTGTTCTTGCCTAGATGCAAGAATGCACTTGCCCTTGTTATTAATTAAATTTCTCCCTGCCCAGCTCTCCAGCCTGTCCAGGTCCCACCAAGGAGCAGCACAGCCTGCTGGGGTGTCAGCGACACCACCCAGCTTTGTGTCATCAGCAAACTTGCTGACAGTGCACTCTAATCTGTCATACAAGTCATTAATGAATAGACTGAATAGGACTGGTCTCAGTACTGACCCTTGGGGGGCTCCACTAGATACCGGCCTCCAACTAGACTCTGTCCCATTGACCACTCTTCTCTGGCTTCTGTACTGCAGGCAGGAAATCTTGTACATTTCCTGCAGCCAGGAAATCTATCCTGTAATCATAACAGCCACTGGAATCAGGGAAATCAAGTCACAAACCCAATAAAATAAGTTTTACTTTGAATTTGGTGTGCCACCCATCAAAAGCCAACTATTTCTTTAGCATGTGTAACAGAGAATAAAAGCACCATCTCCAAGGGTTCAGTTCTGTGGGTAACAGCAAAAAATACTTCAGATTTTTTAAAATACACCAAAAAGCCCATCATGACAAAGATGTAGCAAGAAACTCAGAGTTCACCTTTGTGGGGCTTCATGGACTGCTGTCTCCCTCCCTGTAAATGCCTGTTTGTTTCCACTCACCACCAAACACTGTCACAGTAGTCATCACTTTGTCCCGTATTGGTTATCAGGTAATTTCCTTTCTGATTAATCTGCTGTGGGCACTGTGCCCTTGTCATAGAATCATGGAATCATTCAGGTTGGAAAAAACCCTTGGGATCATCAAGTCCAAGCATCTACCCTACAAGTTCAACCCTGAAAAAATTTCAGTTTTTCCCTTTATTTTTTTAGCCGTAATTTTCTCTGTCCCATTTAATTCACCTATTTGACAGTTGATCATGAATGTCCTCTACCTTCTGATCTTTCCACATAGTGGGGTGGTTTGTGAAGTTATTTTTCTCCCATAGTGTCGGATGTTTTTCTTCTACTCATTCATTACCTCCTTTATTTCCTTGGCTTTCAGACCACATGATTCACGTTAAATTTATTAGAATACAGCAGTTACATAATAAATTCACTACATCCAGTTGTTTATGAATTTGGTCTGACAATAACACTGGGCTCTGGGCTGTTTGAGAAGGTACTTTTGGCACAAGGGGAAAGTTTGTGAAGGCAGAGGCAGCTGCCTGTGCCAGTAAGGAAATGTCCAAAGTGGAGTGACATTTACATGCAATGGAGGTAAACATTTGACGTGTGGTAGCCTCCTTAGCATGGGGATTGCAAACCATGCAGCAGCCACAAACTTGTGTTTGCTTTGGGAAATAATCTGGATCAGAGAAGTAAATTTCCTGTCAAGATAAACTTGAGTATAGAGTCAAGTTTTTTTTTTAAAAAAGAGGTGGAAAAAAATCCCTGGATGGTTTAATCTCATTATTATTAGCATCCTTTATTATTTACCAGGTCCTCTTAGCAAGCCAGGCTGTCAGTAGAGGCGCTGAACTAGAGACAGATTCAGGTTTACTCCCAGGAGGTCACTTTACCTCTCATCTTGCAAAGAGAGTTGACAGCAAATGTGTTCCAAAGGACTGCTAGTTGTTAAAAAAATCAAAAGCTGTGAATTAAATGTCTGTGGACCACTCCTGCAGTTTAGGTTGGGTTTTTTAGGGTTTCTCTCTTCTCCCCACTCCCACCCTCCGTTTGATTCTGCATGGGAGGTTCTCAGAACGAAAAATAGGAGACTGGGTGAGAAGGGATAAAAATTAGAAGGAAGTAATGTATTCAGAAATCTGTTTTCAGTTTGAGTCCCTTGGCTGTTAGGAGGATGTTTGCTCATACCTGGCTGTAACCACTAGAGTACATAGGTGTGATACCACAGGGAGATCTGGTATTTATAAGCTGCATTGCCTTCATTGGATAAGCCCTTCCATCAATTTAACCTGTCTCTGTGCATGCTTTTTTAATCTCAGATTTTATTGAAAATACAATGTTTAGTCCTCCCTCTGATGTCGTGCTCTGGTTTGCTATAAGGAGTAAAAAGCCAGAGCAAAGTTTGTGATAAATGACTAGAGCTTAGTGTCTAACCATGTCAGTCAGAGACATCTGCTGTGCTAAAAATGGTAATTCAGCAATGAAGGACAGTCTTGGACTTACCTATTACCTTTGGAATCTTGGATTTAGTCTTTGTTAGCTCAGAAATGGAAGCAAACTGGTCACATTCCCATAGCACTGGTGTTGCAAGGCATCTTTCTGCTGGTAGTTACTGTGTCTGGTGAGGATGAGGAGAACATGAGAGCAGCAAAATGGTTTAAAATAAAAAGTGCCTGAGCCAAATAGTCTGTACTGTTGGTCCTGCATGTTAATATTATCCTTGAGTCACTGCTAGTTAGGTCTGGTTTCTGTGTGCATGTTCAGATTTTCTAGAAGAGGAGAAATGGAGGAAAAACGTAAAAAACTGGTGTTTATTTTAAACTGAATTTTTTCTCCTGCAATGCAAATCTGGGTACTTTGAACTCAAACTCCTTTCAGTGCAGCCTGTTAGATCCAACTGTCTCACCCAACTATCACAAGAACAGCAATTGCTTTAAAGGCTGAATAATTGTGTCTGAATGCCAATAAGTGACGTTATCTCTATAACAAAAAACAATTGCCCTGTTCTCACGGAAATCCAGATTTCATTGCAAATATGTTCCCTTTAAAGCAGACACACTGCAATGAAATTACAGTGCTCTGCAGCATTCATCTCAGATCTTCACAGCCACCCACCCAATTACAGGCTGTGTCTTGCCAGCAGAAGATTGTTGCTTGGTTTCTGTAATATTTTTTTAGCCTTGCTTTTCTCTACATAACTTCAGAGGTAGACTGCGCTTACTCCTTTCCTTTCATCAGGTTTTTGTGCTTGTAAAAAAACCCATATGGCTGGTTTTTGCATGGCTCTAAACGTGCTCTTAGTTTTTCCTGTTACGTATACTCTGAAGAGGTGTTTCTAATACCTTAATAGCTCTGGTTTATGTCACTAATTATATGAAAGGTTAATCTTTAAATCACCAGCATTTTCTAAATTCCTAATCAACTTTGTGCTTGGAAAGGAACCTGTATAAATGATCAATTTGTTAATATTAGACTACTGGGCTGAGCAGGTCAAGGGAAAATAGAACCTTGGTGCCTAGTGATAAATTGAACACAGCAAAAATGTGTTTCTCAAATCTGTTTGTTGTAATAGCTGTGGATACAAAAGCTGAATATGAGGGAGAATTATCAGGAGAATCTGCTATAGCTCAAGATCATTCTCTAAATGAGGGTTTCTAAAATGATAGGGATGGGGGGGAGGGAAGAGGCATTTTGGATAGAAAAGTCTGAATTTTTCTAGAAAGTCTGTAGTGAACTGTGACTAGAATAACCAAGCCCTGCTCACAAATATTAGTGGGAGAGCACAGTGCTGGAGTTCAGTGAACAGAGTGATGGCTGAGAGGGATATTGTTCTCCCAGGGAAGAGGGAGGTGGCAGAGGAAGTGACGGGGTGGTGCGTGTGCACATTTGGGAACACGTGTCCGTTTATGAGAGGCTATGCGTGACTGAGAGTTTGGAAAGACAGGGAGAAAGAGAGAGAGTGTCTGGATGTCTTCCTTAAATCTCTGCTGCTGTTCTTGCCACTGTTTCCTCAAGGGAGTTGAAGGCAGTGTAAAATTTCTATGTGGAAACAGTGGTCCCCTTGACTTTGTCCCCTTCTCATTTTCCCTTTCATATTTCCCCTCACTCTTTTCTTTTCTTTTCTTTTTTTTGCTCAGTGAAGCTATTTAGTGTTGTACTCTCCTTTCCAGAAGCTGTTTCATCCCTGCTTTTTAAAACTGCCTTCTCCACCCACATTCAGTCTTGGGTTTTCATCTGTGGTAGTCCTTTAGATTTCCCATCTTTAAAAAGAAAAGGCAAAGAAATCCAGTAACCACCTGATTTTGTTGTCATTGCTCTAGTTTTCCTCCCATCTTTCATATCCTAATTCCTCTTTTTATTACTGATGGTACTATTATAGCAGTAGAAAGAAGTTTCCTAAGTGTTTACCATTTGGAATACACTGGGGAAAGGTGGTGGTGGGGCTATTCACAGTGTCCTTTTGCTATTAATGCAGAATGAGACACATACAAGAAAGAATTTTAAGTCCATCTCAAATCAAATGAGGGGTTTTTATCAGAACCAAAGCAAATGATCAAATAGGCTCATTTCAAATACCCCTCAGTGCCTTAGCCATAAAAAAACCCATACAGCATACATTAAAACATACAAAAATATCCTTAGGTACCATTAATAATCTTTCTCTGGCACACATATGCAAGGCAGTTATGAAGCGGGCATGGGACTGCATCTTCAGACAGGTACAGAGCACCTAGCAGTACTCAAACAATGTGGTAAAGGAGGGTAAATTGGCAGCTTTAACACGGAAATGTCTTTGTATTTTTATATATTCAGACCAGAAACAGAATGTGGTACATGAGCACTGAGTCAGTGGTTTCATATAACTTTTTCTTCTTTTTTCAAAGTAGTACAGAAAGGAAGGAAGAAAAGACAGAAGGCAAAATAGATCATCCCTTATATACATTCAAAGCATACACAGCAACAGTTCCTTCATCACTGGGTGCACTGTGAGTGTGTATTGATGTTAGCAGCAAGAGATTGCATATTACAGATCTCAAACCCTGGTAGTGTTAATCATCCTTGAAGAGGGTAGTTCCTTCTTCTTGCCTTCCACCCTGTTTTACATGTTACAAAACACTTAAATATAAAGAAAATAGTGTTAATTACCTAATTATAAAAGAGGGATTAGTCCTATTAAGTGGAACATTAAAAGGGGAGCATTTAAAATATTTTCTTTCCTTTGATATTCTCCAGGCATCTCTTGAACAAAAAGCTGTCATGACTGTTCCCAAAAGCATCCCTTTAAAAAAAGAAATTTGTTCTTTCGTTTGATTTTGGAGCCATTTCATAGGGGCATCAAAAGAGAGACAATGACATATCTCTGGACGGTTGGTGAACATGAAATTTGGAAGAAAGAGGGGAGATGTGTCCCTGCAGCTGCTATAAATGCATACAAAGAGAATGACTCTCCTACATACCAATGCAAGCAGCCTGGGGCAGGATGAGTAATGGGATTTGCAATAGAAGGCTTGGAATTAAATACTTGCTCTTTTAGTTCTTTATTTTCCTTATGGTTTTCATGTAAACTTTCCCACTAGCTGTGGACACCCTGTGTGAGGACCTTCACAGCATGTGGTAGCAGTGACACCCCTCTTTTCACCAGGGAATACTCAGAGGGCATCAAGATATCCAGAGATATCTGGAGATCCTTGGGAGGTTGTCTCTAGAAGATGTAACCTTTGGAAAAGGTTTCTAAGTGAGAAGGTTTTGAAACATATAATTTTCTGACGTTTAATAAGGGCTATGCTCTATATGGAGGACCCATCCATCTTGCTAAGGGTGGCAAGCCATTGGTGGTCATTACCCCTCCTCAGGAGAAATGGCAACAGGCAGTGCCAAAATCAGCTCTCACTTAAGAAATCACTGCACCTTTAAAGGAAAATGTTCTGTTCAGTTTACTTGGGCTGCCAATACAAAATGCATGAAGTACAGAGGTGAATAAATTCCAAAGGCAGAATCGCTCACGTCTTTGCAAGAGTAGCTGCAGGTTGCTAACACCAATAAACAGCAGGATTAATTCCAGAGGGGTGCAGTCACTAGAGTGTTTCAAACACAACCTACAAATATGCTAAAAATACATCAAAATACATCCACAGGATGATTGCTTGTCGATACTAGTCTTGAACCAGGTTTACAGGGCCAAAACCATGACTGCACTAGTAGGTTTCCTTATAGCAACAGGGAGTCACTGTAAAAATAAAGCTACTTCATATACATTTTTTCTTTGCCATATGTAGACAGTGTTTTAACAATCTTGGTTGGTTTTGGAAGCTTGCTGGCATCTAGCCTGTAATCTGTCCTTCTAGCTGCAGTGCTGCATGTTGATTTGAGGAACAGCTAACGTAGTCCAGAGCTAGAGAGCCAATTTTTCACAGTTAAATTCCTTATTGATTTCAGAGGTGGTTTAATTGGGAAAATACACACGGTTTGGCCCTGGGTCAGCATGGCATAAGGTATTTTATCTTAAAATATGATCAGGCACCCAAAGAGCCAAGGGGCTCTGTACCAGCACTCTGCTCTCACCATTAGGTTTGCACATTGACACTCAACACCCTGAGGTCACATGGGAATCTCAGGATGGATCAGGCCCTTGTGAGTATGAGACACAGAAACAGAAATGTGCATTTGTTTAAAGAGAGAAAGGCCTGGGTTTAGTGCTAGTAGCTTGTTTCAAAGCTGTGGATGAGTTTTCAGTGGGTTTACTAAAAAAGCAGGTGATTTTAATGCCATTTTCTATAAAGAAGTCCTCTTCCAAATGCAGACTCTCATTGCTTGCACAGATGACATTATAGTCTCACTAAGTAAACATTTTGATGAAGAGGCTATCGTCATGCTTGATATTAGACAGGATGAGATGTACCCAATAGAGGAAAATAAGTTCTGACTACTTAAATAGAGTGTCAGACAGAAAAAATAACTCTTTACATTCAGAGTTAATGGCTAAGACCTGCTGTGCAGAGAAAAAAACCAGTTTGTTCTGTGCCTGTTTTCTGCTTTAGAAGTCTGCTGTACCCTTTTAAGAGTAGGTGGCACTTTGATGCTATAAAAGGAAAAAAACCTGTGTTAAAATAAAATATGCTAGATTTCTGGGTTTTTTTCCCTCTACTTGTGGTAACCTAAGGATAGACAAATGTGTGGAAGGCATAGAAATGTTACGCATTCCATTAGCCATGGCATTTTATTTGCATGTAATGCTGTATGAGGAAAAATTCCAAGATGCCCTGCCTGCTGTTATAAAACTACCTCATCTTCATTAGTGTGAGAGGAGTTGTGGAAAACATCAATCAATAGGTTGTTCACATAGTGGAATGAAAAATCCAAAATACAAGGAAAGGAAGCCTTTATTTGAGGGCAGTCAAATCAAACAGCTGTGTGACTCTACATTATTAAATCACTGCTTATATCCATCAATGCCATTGATCAGTCATTAGTAAGGAGGGTTTATATACTTTCAGCCTCTGCAGAGATTTTTTGGAGTTATTTTGTTGGTGAAGGCTGATGGTGAAAGTGAGGGACACGAGACATGCTCTGCTAGCAGTTTACTATAATGACCCAGAAGTATCCTGTAATAACTCTCTCTCTTACCCTGACAGTGTTACAGTTGAGGTTTTACTCTTGAGAGACCGACAAGTTTCACCACTGAGAATCACATAGCTTTTCCTGTCCCCATGCCCCATGGCACCACAGTGCACACAGCAAGGGTCTCCTTGCTCCTAGAATAACCTCAAAACAAGCACAGAAGTGGGAAATGCTAGTAAAAGCCCTTCAATTTAAAATGTTTTAGTCTTTTTTTATTTTAAAGACATTCTGACAGTGCTTCAGTTGTTTGGGTTTTGTCATTTGTTGGGTTTTTTCTTTTTTAGTGAGATTTGCAGTCTGATCAGTTTTGATACCACTTTGAGGGGTAATACAGCAGTTGCTATGGATCTTACAGCAGCTACCAAGTGAGCTGCACTATAAAAGATGCTCTGTCCCAGGGACATGGTCAAACTTCAGCCTTTCTGAGGTGCACTGGCTCCTCGTACTGACACCTAGTTACAGGCAGCACATGAACAGAAATATAATTCCAGTGTCATGCTTCATATCTTCAGTAACACGATGTACGTGAATGTGTGCTAATTACAATGTGAAGCCATCTGCTTAATTTTAAGCTGTCTATTTTACGTAGCTTCTTTGCTCCTAGACTCTCATTCCAACACTCAGTATGAAGAAGAAAAAAAAAAGAAGGTTAAACTGTTGCATCTTGTACACAGGGAACAGTCCATGTAATGTACACCAGTCTGTAAAAACTGTAAATGCTATTTTTTTTTATTTTAAACAGTTTTCTTAGTTTACAAAAGATCAATAATTGGTACCTTTTTACACTCTCAGATTCCTGAATATTGACAGATCTTCAAAGGGAGTATTAGCATATGAAATCTGAAGATTGACTGTCCTGAAGGGTTTTAAGACACGATAAAGCTAAATTATCAAGTCTTTGAGACAGCTCCTCGTAACACTTTTGGCAGAGGAGTGCGTCGGAAATCACCAGCAAAGCACAGCAACCCCCCCCCACCCCAGCCCCGTGCTTCTGTCTGCCTGCACGCTGTTATTTGGTTGCACACTGTTTAAATCCCAAAGGAAAATCACACCTCGCATTCCCTCGCTGGCTGCTGGTGGCAGGAACAGGATCCATATTCATTAATGATCACCAGGGCTCCCTCAATGTGGTTGGGTTTGTAATCAACGTAATACTCCTGGGCTGACATGGCAGCCATTTGATGCATGGTCTGTTTTTGCTTCTGCTTTCTGCGCTGTGTCACAAAGCACTGTCTTAGTTGCCGCAAGCCAGCTGGAAAGCACTTCCAGGAGACGTACAACACCAAAACCACGATGAGGAAGGAAAATATCAGTGCCATGGTTCCCGTCACCACCTTGTGTATCTGCACAGCATTCTCCGAGTTCTCACCGGGCATGGTCACGGTTATGGCATATATCGTTGGGTCCCCCTCGCCGTCCTGCACGTCGTACGTGGCGGTGGCAGAGCCATAGCTGAACGTTTGGTCGCTGTTGTTGGTGACCGGAGAGAAGGTGTTGACGCTCGTTGGGTCTGCCTCGTCTTCACACAAGTGAAAGGCGTACACGGCATCCAGAACATCCTCACCCTGCGCGTACTCAGGGGTGGCACAGAGCAGATTGCTGTCGTAGCGACCCTTGAAGTTGCTCAGCCACGAGGCCAGGGCGCAAACGTTGCGGCTGCAGTCCCAGGCATTGGCAGAAAGGCTGATGCTCGTGAGGGACTTCCAGGAGTCGAGGACTCGGGAGTCGATGTAGGTCAGCCGGTTGGAGTCCAGCTGCAGGGATTTGAGGTGAGGTACACTTTCGAAAACGTGAGGTTCGATGTATTCGATCTCGTTGCCAGAGAGATCCATTTTCTCAAGTTGCCATATCCAGTCCAAGGTGTTTACTACGATGGTAACTTTATTCCTTCGCAAGCAGAGGGAGTGCAGGGAGATGAGCCTGGGAAAATGGGCTAAATTCACCTTCACCAAGTCATTGTGCTCGAGGTGCAGCTCAGTGAGCTTGAACAAGCCTGCAAAAGAGTTTCGAGCCAGGCTCTTTAATTGATTGTATCCTATGTCTAGAAACTTCAGGCTGCGACAGTCCTGAAAAATTCTCACCGGCACAAACTTGATGGCGTTCGACCGCATGTGCAAAGTTGTCAGTTTTCTCAGCCCGTGGAACAGGTCAGGCTCCAACGACTGTAGGTTGTTGTACGATAAATCCACACTGCGCAAGTTTGGCATGGGTCGGAAAGTGGTGTTAGGCAGTTGGGTTATTTTGTTGGAACTCAGGGTGAGCTCTTTAACTCGCCGCAATTTTTGAAAGGCATTCCCCTCCACTGAGCAAATGTGATTGTGATCCAGATAGAGCCACGTGAGCTGCATTAACCCTGTGAACTGTCCATCATGCAGCTCTGAAAGGCTGTTGTACCGCAGAGACAAGCCCATCATGCCCGACAGGTTGCGAGGCATCTCTGTAAGATTCAGTGATTCACAGTACAAAAGCCTGCCCTCACACCGACATAGCTGTGGACACCCACTATTCACGGCTGGAAGCATTTTAGAAAAGATACCCAGCGTACACAATATCAACCCCGGGGGCTTCCTCAGCAGCCAGTTTAAACAGAGACCAATGAGAAGGAAATCCATTAGCAAGAATATTTCCAAATATGCTTGAGAATGTCCATTGAATCTTTTCAAATTCTACATCATATTTTATTTAAGAGGAAAAAAAAAAAAAGACAACCCCGAACCAAAAACGAGCCAGTGAAAGAAAGCCAGAAAAACCAAAGCAAAACAGCAAAACAGAACAAACACAGAGGCAAATATTTCACTTTACAGCATGCAGGAGCTGTGCAGCATTAAAGTTCACAGACATTCAAAGGTAAAATGATAGTGATTTTGTTCATGTTAAATGCTGCAGCAAAGGAAAAAAAAATAAAAAAAAAAATCTTTCTTCATGAAAGAATTTAATTAAAAAGTGTCTTACCCACCCTTTTCCAGAGAGTGACAACCTCCATTCAGTTGCTTCCTTTGTGTTTGGACTAATTATATGCAGAGCTAAAAAAGACCCCTCTGTGCTACAAATTCAGTCCCTTTCAATGTTGTGCAAGGCTGGCAAGCTCACAATGTCTCACTTCGCTTCTGCTCAAAGAGCGAAAGGCTTGTCCAGCTAGTTTTTTAGCTGACTCCTAGGACCTGCAAGTTTCAGAACTATGTACATGAGCTTGATCTTCTCCTTCTCCCTCTGTCCTTTCCTCTGCAGTTAACACTGTGGCGTGAAAAAAACTCCAAACTCTTTACTAACGACTCCACGGGATTTGTCAGTCTCTTTAGTGTCCATCATTTGCAACGACCAGTGACCGGCACAACCTTTACTCCATAGAAAGATTACCATTCATTCCCCGACCGGCTAAGGGCAGCTTTATTTCCCATTCTTTGTTCGCTTTGCTTGTTAGGTGATGCTTAGAGCAGAGAGAGACAGCAAGAATCCCTTCCCTTCAGCTGAGCAGTGTGTTGCTAGAGCATGCAGAGGCACCTAGTGTTCACTGAGTGTCGTAAGCTGCTCAGGATTGTACGCCTGCACTGTGCAGCTCAGACATGGGCAGATTGAAAAGGGGTGGGCATAAAACCAACATCGGAGCGAACCAGGAAAGTAATAGATGCTCTTTGATGAAATGGAAAATACTTTAAGCCCATCTCGCCATTTCTCAAACGGGCATGCACGCACACACACACACACACACACTGAGCTGCACAAATCATCACGAGCGAGGCAGTGCTAAGTAGGAACCTGGAGAATTAGGATTCTTTGGGTTGTTTTTTGGGGCTGTTTTTTCTTTTTGCTTTTCTTAAAGTCCGCATTTATAAACTATTAGCCGGGAGAGGGAGATCCTTGGCTTCTTGGTTTGGGAAGAAATCTGTAAAGCAGTGCCTTTGGATTGCTTCTTCTCTTTAATTCTGATGAGATTTGCCTTTCGGAGTCTTGGGGTGGGGGAGTGTTTGTGTGTGTGTGTGGCAAGGAGGGGGGGAAGGAATGTGTTTTTCTTCTGACATTGTCTAAATAGAGCATGATTTGAAATTCTGTGCAGTCTTTCTCATAGAAATGCAGCCAGAGCTCTGCAAATAGGAATGTCTGGTTTCATATAAGCTTTAATTACATTTGGTCCTTTTCCATGCTGCATATTCCGTGTGTGTGTGTTCAGCACATGCCTTTCCTAAAGGCTCTTTTTTTTTTTTGCAGTGTATGCTACGGCACTCAGAAACTGTAATTCCTGCAGCATAAAGCTTACTGTGCTTGAGGAGTAAGATCAGTGCATAGGATACTCTGACCATGTTGGCAGCTTGCAAAGAAGGGGGTTAAAAACCAATTATTTAATAAGTTCCACAGACTGTGCCGGGTTTTGTTCCATGTACCAAAAGAAAAGGGAAAAAGAATCCTTGCTTGCTAATTTGCACTCCTCATTATCCGGGGGAAATGCAGTGACTATAAGCTCTCTCTGTGATTTTTACTGGCTGAAAAATATATGGTATTTCTGTCAGGGAAATGCTGGCCATCTTTTCCTATTATGAAATAGGATTCTAAAGCCTGTGTGTGCTGGTGAATGCGATCAGAGCTGACAGCTCACAATTCTGCATGAATTCTCTCTGAAGAAGTTTCACATGGAGATGCAAGTATTGCAGAAGATTGGGCTGATTTTGAGTCAGCATTGCTTGTGAAGTTCTGGAGGCAGGGCAAAACCATTGTATTTGTTTTTCTTTTCCACAACTGTATTTATTTGCTTTTTTTAAAATATACGTTATTTCTGAAGTATCTGTTGCAGAGCTGCAAAATCCTAGAGCTGCCCGTTGCGTTTAAATGTGGCTGGCTGGCAGCTGGGAGAGATCAAGGAATGCAGTAATGTGATGCAGTGAAAGTTGTTTTACAGAAGTCCTGGAAAACTTAAGCTCTCGTGCATAAAAATGTGTGTGGGAGATTAATTGCAAATGTATTTGCCAAGAAAGGTCTTAAATAAATTGCAAATATTAAACTCCCTGACTGTGCTTTCAGAACCTGGGAATCAATGTGGGTTTTTTATGCTCCCAATTCAGCTTAGTTACGTTTTTCTGCTCTTCACAGCCCTGGCTTCTGAGGTCTCAAAACAAAATTGTGATGCTTTGACAGTACATGAACTTCTCCTGTTTGTAGCATTGGGGCAGGAAAGGTGAATGTGGGTTTCCTCTCCCTAGATCGTGCTGGTTTATTCCAAGCAGGTTGTTTATGCTGGTTGCAGTCCGCCTTAGTTCTGTTTCTCAGTACACAAAAGCAAGTGGGAAAGCAATGACAGAACCAGGAGAAGGAGCATTGAAGCAGAAGAGGCTAAAAAAAAATGAAACTTGTCCAAGAATATATTCCAGATTGCCTTTCTGAATTTCTTGATGCAATTAGCAATAGAAAAAATAGAAAAAGAGCATTTGAACTTTACAGATACTGAAAAAAGCTTCAAAGCAATAAGGTTGTATCCCTTAAAAGACTGCAACCCTACAAGTCTTCATGGGGGTGGGCTTAGTGCCTTCTCTCGTATAACAATTTGGGGAGAGATTTGCATCAGTAGCCCTAAAAATTTCAACTCTCTCTTCATGGAAAGCTGACATTTTCTGCAGATCAGATGATGATAATGATTGCTTAGTTACCAGCTAAATGCTATGTATAACATGAAAAATTCTTCTCGCAGAGATGAAGCTGCTTGATACATCACTGTGAAGAGCTGAACACTTTTTTTCACATCTTCTTCTTGCTATCACCTGGGATACAGCTTGGATCCCAACCAGACTGCCTATTGCCACGCTGGCATATAATCCATTATCATTTGGTTTCCAGAGGTAGAAATTAGAGCAGACAATGACAAATCTATACAGCATCAGTTAGAATACTGACAGCTAGAGTTTAGGGACCCAGAATTAATGGCCCCTGAGCACACTGTCTCGAAGCTATGTCAGAGGTTTATTCCATGAGAGACTCTGCTTTTATTTGCCCAAAATTTATTTGTAAAAAAGAAACCAGTCTTAAAATAAGAGTCCTTCATTGTATGTTTGAAGCTGTGATGTTGAGGCAGAGTAGTGACCGAATTCAAGAACTGCAGCACATGGATCTGAAAAGACAAACTTGTGTGAATATAGGTCTTAGCCCTGAAATACTTTTTGTAAATTTAATTCTCTTCTATATTTCTGAAATGTACTTCTTTTGCAATAAGACTAGGAATTCACTTTGAACATAACTGTAATGCAAAGGGCTTAATTTCCACTGCCTGAGCTGTTATCGCAGCCAAACTGTTAAGTTTACACATTTTCTGAAGTTTCCAAGCCTCTGGCAAGACTCTATAAATTAGCAGATTTAAATTAGCTTTATTAAATGTGCTATTATAAGACATTTTCCAAAGCACAAACCAAGTTTATATGTATTTAAGGGTGATTGATTAAATCAATGTAAAGTAGGTTACAGAAGAGCAATGTGAATAAAGTTTTGGAAAGTTTAGCTGTGAAGCCACTTCCTGGAGCCACGACAAGTCACCACCCTTCGGTGATTGTCAGAATTGTTCAGGTTGAAAAAAAGGGAAAGATTTTTCAATGTGTTTAGCCTCCACATTTTAAATATTGTGTTCAGATCAATGTCACATATCATTTAAGTGGCCCCAGAATCATTTCACTCTTGCCAATGCCTTCGACTGAATGGCAGTGCTCTTGATGCCGAGATATTTAACCTGCCTGAGTTGGCAATCCAGTAGAGATGGGGTTGGGACAGAGCAAATAAGGTCAGAATTGGGCCACTAATGTCTAACAGTGCATATATTCATCTTGTAATAAATTAATCTGCAAAATGCAGAATGACAAAACAGCATATTAAATACCAAGCGTATTTATTCCTTCTGCTCTTTCCTGAATGGTTTCTATCAGTATAATGAAAAGGGGCACTTTCTGCGGTGATTTTAATTTCCCTTCATGAATGGATAGACTCAGACCTTGATCTTACATGGTAGTCTTTAATTTTCAAGTGCACTGAACCATGGCATTTTGTATAAAGGAAACATTTAAAAAGGGCAGAAAAAGATGTGACTTCAAGTAAAACAAAATGAAATCTGTTATTTCTCCAGCATTTGTGTTTCAGCCATCCCTGGCATTTGGCCGTCTGTCTCTTCTGTATAGAACTAAGCGTTTCGGTGAATAAGAAGTCCTTCACCTATGTCATATATCTCTTTTAGTAAATATATAGTAAATTTTGGGCAAATTGCTTCTAGCAATTCAATACATCAAGGTAATAATGATCATAGAACCGTAGAATCATTTAAGTTAGAGTAGTCCTCACAAAGTCCAACCGTCAACCCAATGCCACCACACCAGCTCAACCATGTCTCCAAGTGCCAAATCTATATGGTTTTTGAACACCTCCATGGATGGTGACTCTACCATCTCCCTGGGCATCCTGTTCCAATACCTGACCCACTCTTGCAGTGAAGGGTTTTTTCCCTAGTGTCACATCCAAACCTCTCATGGCACAACTTGAGGGAAATTAAGTAATTGCAGTGCAGACTAGGCACACTGGATTGGTCAGTACCTTTAAATGGTAGATATTCTCATATAAATCATCTTACTGTTTTTGACAAACAGTTTTCTCTGTCATTGCAGTCACTCCATTCTAATCATCAGCCTCATTCAATAGCAGGTAGGCATGCACAGCTCTATAAAGACCTGAGTGCAGAATTGTCAATGCAGTGTGAAAATGTTAATTTTTAGTGAAATATCTCAGTGGTAAGGTTATGTGTTTCCATCATTCATTACTGATAGACCACTTTGTTATGCTTTAAAAGCTGAGTTCAATGTGTAAGTTAAATTTTGTGTGTTTTCTGCAGAAAAGTTTAGATTTGGGGTTTGAAAATTTTTAAAAGAAAAGTGTCTGCCCCCCCCTTCCCGTTCCTTCAGCTTCATGTCTTGTGTGGAGATTTTTTTCTGATATGGGGCGTGGGGAATGAATTGGAATGTCTTACGGCCTTTTTTACCCAAATTGTGTGAGTTGTTTCACTGCCTGCAGATTTGCACATACTTTTGTTAAACCCTCCCTTTGTGTCTGACACTTTAGATAACAGTTATTGGTTAAAATACAATTGGGGTATCTAACCCATTACATTAATAATTCCCAAGTGGGAAGGATGGGGTCCAAGTTGGACCCACTACATAATGGTGACCCAGGCAAGACGCGTGGGTATCCAGACAAAGCCCCACAAAACACTTGAATAAGCTAAAGACTAGCTGACTGTTTTAAGTAGCTGTGAAATTGCCTATGGATTTCTGGATGTGCTGTGAAAGCTCTAGACAGTGTTGTTGGTTGTGAATGTTCAGGCATGATGGAAAAATGACAAGTCAAAACTATCCTTTCGTGATTAATCAACACATTGCTGAAGACCCACCAGCATCCTGATTAAGCAAAGACTGGTTGTTGGAACTCCTGGCTTGCAGGGAAAGTGCAAATTTAATCCCTGGTTTTCAATTAACTCTTGCTAATTTATATTTCTAAAATGTCTTGGGAAGCATCAGAGGAATCACTTACAGGGCCATGATTAGTAATTGTAAAGGTTTTAGTTAGTCATATTTAATTGGAAATCAGTTAGTTCCACCTTCAGAAATGCTAAGAAAGACACTTCAGAAAGGTTGATCTCAAGAACTTTCCGAGCATTTCTGGAGGTGCCAGCAAATGAACTGAAATTGTTTTCCAATTACTTTAAAAGCAAAGAGGATCACAAGCTTATCCATACACTTGGATACAACTACTTTGCCCTGTTCTGTGGTTGACACTTCATCTGTAAGGATATTTTTTTAATAAACTTTACTGCTATAAAGTCCTTTGTCTCTGTTTAAAGAGTCCTTTATACCGAAAAAGCTCTGTTCTTACACTGCTGTAGCGACCATTGATGCCTTTTCATTTCATGTTGGTTGGTTGGTTCTTCCTCATGTATTGACTCAGATTCATGAAGCCTGTGAGATGTTGGGTGTAACCCTAAATACATCACAAAGTGACAGACTAGCAGGACTGGTTAGGGCTAAGAAAAATCTCCACTATATCCATGTCAGTTATGGCCCACGGGGGTTGTGGAGTCTCCTTCTCTGCTGACATTTAAAACCCACCTGTGTGACTTGATCTAGATGATCCTGCTGTCGTGGGGAGTTGGACTGGATGATCTCTTGAGGTTCCTTCCAATCCCTAATGTTCTGTGATGACCCTAAACCCATCGTGTCCATGACTTCTATTTTGCATCCATCTCCTGGAGAACTCAGAATGTTAGCAGGTCCCACCTGAACAACCATGGCAACAAACTCCTGCTGTAGTCGTTCGTGTTATGTTGGAATGGACTTCTTAATGCAAAACAGTTCACTCTTTTTATGAATGATATAACTTCTATAACATCAGAAAACAATCCAGATTTTCAGGGCACAGCAAGTAGAGAGACACAAAAGGAATTTATGAAATCAATTATTAGAAGCTAGACTGAGCAAGTTAAAAACTCTTCCTGGCAGAATGATCTGCTCTTGGAATGATCTGCTCTTGGAATGATCTTACAAATGAATGATCTGCTGTTGGAAAACTTTCCCAGAGTAGAAAGTCTGCTCTTCTCTATTAGACAATCAGTTGTCCTTAATCCATTTCTTTTGCTCCTTTCCAAATGTAATTTAAAGCAGAATCAGAAAAGCCAACAAACCTTATGTTGGCCTTTGAAGATATGTTATTGCAAGAAATACAGGTTAGTGGTAAAGGCAGTGCTGATCGAGTGTTTTGATATCAAATAAAGACCTGTTGGCTTTGCTTCCATCATAGAGGGCACCATTTTAATTGCTTCCAAAAGTTGTTTTACAGGGAAAGTCTACTGTTGGATCATGTTACCTGGAAAAAATATAATCTGAAATGTTCTTAAATCTGACTCCCGGATTTACTGAAAGCCTGAACAATATGAGCTGGATTATGTAGTCATGGAAATAGATGTTGGACTGAAGCAGAGCGCCTATAGCAAACAGGCAATCGGAGCTTTGGCAGACTGTTTTATTCTCAGTTATATGCACTTCTTGGTATATTTTGGCAGATGGAGAAGGCAAGATTTTTATGTTTCCATCCTTCTGCTCTGAATGATACCCATAATCTGAAGGGAAAAAAGCAGGATAAAATTTGTTGAAATAGAGGGAATCTGAACCATTAGCTTCTGTTAAGAGGTAACAATGCAGAAACCAGGCTGAGGACTCACATTTCAGACAGAAAAGTCACCGTGATTTTTTGCAAACTTAAAGACTACCTGAAATATTTATGGCTTCATTACGTATTATTTGCAACTGATGTAATGTCTAAGAGCAATAATCATGGGTCAGGAGTTTCAGAAGGACATATTTAAAGCCATAACAATTATAGTCATGCCTTCTCCAAAAAGAGAATAACCTGACCTTTTTTTTAACAAAATAAAGAAATAATTAGAAAGACTGAGGCAATTCTGAAAGGTTTCATATGGTGGGGGGTGGTTTGTGTGTGGTGTGTGTGTAATCTTAGAAATCCAGCTTTGCTCAACAGTTAATTTAGTTCTGTGAGATCCAATGGTAGGTTCTGAAATAAGCTGCCTTGTTTGGTTTTGTTTCAGTGTATTTATATGTCTGTGCTAAGGTCGGTTTGTGTCTTATAGGGAAAAAACACAACTTAATCCAAAGTTTTGGGTGCTTCTTTAGTCTCAATAAATATGTAGAAAGGTATGATCCATTCTAATAATAGAGCCAAAGGTCCTGAATTTACCTGTAAAGAGAGAAAAGGTGTGTGCAAAGCACATTCTCAACCACGATGATAAGAAGGTAAATGACCTTCACATTGTGGTTTTTTCTGAAGGTGAAACAGCAGATTTGGGGGACAGAGTAACAAAGCTTTTTGGTTCACTTCATATCTGTTTCAGAATCATATTTCCTCTGCCACTGCTGTAGTTTTGAATCTTTAATACTTACGTATAATGAAAAGCTTATTGTTTCTCAAGATTCAATTTATATTTTAAATGAGGGGAAAGGTGTGTAATCAACTCGAGAAGACACAAAAAGATCAGCCTGAGTTGTTTTTTTCAAGACATAAGATATTTTACAGTGTGTTTAGATTTCTGGAGACCGTTTTTAAAGAACACTTGGCTTACTTCTGCTCTTTTTTAGTAGTGCAAATTAATTATAATTTGACAAGAGAGTGCTTGATTTTCTTCTTCAGATTTGGTGTAGCGCCAAGCTTTATTAGTTCGAGCCTCTAAATCAAAATCAAAGGTCAGTATCTGTGAAGTGCCTGTGGCCCGAGATGTACTGTAGTTCTTTCCCTGTTGTTCTGAGACTTTTGTCTATGGAAAAGTGTATAAGTGGACACTGTATGTTGCGTGCGTGGCTGTCTAATAACAACCATTCTTCATGATCACATCTGTCATGTTTCTGAGAGCAATCCTAAAGTTGTGGGGAATCATTGGTGTGGAACTTCAGAGCTGTGCAGCTCCTTGGTGTAAATGCTGGCTGAGGGTTCATGTTCTATGTCGTATTGAACCCAGTGATTCCTGTTCTCCCCCCAGTCCCATGGACAATCAGCAAAGAAGTTGCTCACAAATCTTCCCAATATCATCCTACAGCCTCCAGAATCTGTACTGGTATCACCATGTGCAGTGTTCAGTGGAGGCTCGTTTGGGGAATCAGCAGGTAAGGGACAAAAGGTGATCAAGCAGTCTATGACACTGATTGCCAAATATGCAGAGACCAGAAGGTGAACAAGAATGGCAAATGGGAATCATTTCTGTACTTAAAAAAATGTAACTAGCAGTGTCTGAGCAGAGAGGCATTGAAGATAACTAGCTTTAAAAAAACCCCATAATTAATTCTGGAAGCAGTACTGTGCCCTCATTCTTCCTATATCTGTAGGTTTTTTTCTGTCCCCAGATCTTAAATTCAAGGACTTTTACTTCTCCTTTTCTTGCACAGAGCCCAGCATGGCAGCATCTTTTGCTATGTCCTAATGAATATGGCAATAATCAACATAGCTTAGGTGTTTGAGGTGATAATAGAGAAGAATCAGTGAATGACAGTGCTCTGAGATAAGTAAGGCACTCAACAGAGTTCTAGTCACTTTGTCTTTCTGCAGCCTGTTTTGCTGGCTGTGCTTGGGCCACGCACTGACATTAGATCAGCCGAAGCCATTTCTAGCTGTTTTCATGGCCATGAGGGCCACAAAGGCAGTGAGCATTAGACACTGAAAATGTAGTAGGAATAAACTTCCCTGGTGCCAGAGGGATGAAGTTGGGAGATATTTGCTTCTTCACTTTCTGCCCTAAAAAAAATCATGTTGACAGCAGTTAAAAACTTCATTTATTGCAAGCAAAACCCCCCAAACCTTTGACACATGCTGTTTTCTCTTGATCCTCAGTCTGCTGGACTGCAGAGACTGTTGGATTCATCTGCGGCACTGCAAAGTAACGCTGACCTTGGACACTCTGCTCTGAGTCTGTTGAGATGTGTTCTCTGACTTTCTGGATTTGCTGGCACAGTTGTATCCATTAAATACTGATTAGATTTAAGAAATCTAAGAGACCAAATAATGCTCTCATCTGCTCCTTACTTATCTTAATAATATTGCCAGTAATATTCCAATATATCAGTTCTAGGATATTCTATACCTAACCTGATGCGTGGAAAACAGGGACAGTGTGCTGGTTTTTTGTTTCAGAAGGAGAACAAACCCAGTTTATGTATTGATTGGATTTTGCTATATTGCCTAGAGATGAGAGTAAAAAGTGAATTAGCTGCTTTCAAGGACTGTTAGAGAAATACATCATTTTTCATAATGTTTGATGAATTGCTTACAGTACTTGTTTTACTTAAAGCTTCAATTAAAGATTGCCCTCTAGTCAAGAGAAAAATGTGATAAAAATGTGACTTGAAACTGGGCAGAACATTTTCTGAAGCCCTTTGGGATTAATTCCAGTAATTATTCAATCTGATGTTTTGCAGAGAAATAACCCTTTCTGTATGAACTCCATTAATCATAATAACATAGTTCACATGTCAGGCACTTCTGTCCAGTCACTTCATACTCTGCGTCGAGAAAGAGACTCATAAACATCTTCACTGAAGATAAGAAAAGTATTAAACTGCTTTCAAAAACGGCCAGTGTCTGTCTATTGCTTTTAACCACATTTTGGCCTTGTGAGGCGGGACATGTCTGCAAATGCACTTGAATTTCCAGGCTGTATCTATCAGCATCATGTCTCCTGCTAATGTCGTGTCATTTAGCTCACAGCCCTTTAAGGGCATTCTTGCTTTCTTTTGTCCTCTGATCTGCCCTGTAGGCTCTAGTTTGTCTGTCCATCCCGTTGTAGACACTAACGTTATTAACGTGCATCTGTACATACTTGGCCTTTTGCCAGACCTGTATGCAGGGAATAAAAATTCTGCTTTGGGTCAGCTACTAACAGAAGGATGAATTATTTTTATTCTTGCATATGAATTTATTATGCATTATTTCAGTTGCACAGTGAATATTGTGTAACTGTCTTTGATGATAAGCAACGTAAGAAGATTTTTTTATTCTGTTTATCAGAGTCTCATCAACTGAAGATATTCCCTAGCATTATCCTATGTGAAAAAGTGGTGCTTTAAAAATGCAGCGATGATTAGATGCTCATATTTGAAGAATTTCCCATCCTCTTCTTTTCAGATTCTGACATTGTTTCGTGCTTTTGAAGCTGGGTAGTGAAATTATCTGTGTTCTGATGAGAAATGATAAATATAACCTTCTGCTGAATGTGGATGAAAGATACAGGCAAATGAGATTGTTTTAACGGAGCCTCCTCGTGCATCTTCCAACTTCTCCAAAGCTAAGAGTGGTGAATAATTCCTTGACTTCAGAGATTTCCTTATTTTAAAAATGTTCTTATTTTTTTAGTTACAGAGGAATGTTGGACGTACCTAGCCTGTTACTGTGGCTGATGCTTTCAGTTCAGGATTCCTGCATGTCAGTTGTCATTCTTTGCACACTCCAGTAGATGGCAACTCCAGTCTTCTTGACATTTAATCTCCATTCACACTAGGACTATTTTCTGTGTCGTGTCCCCCTGCCGCATCTCATCTATGTAAATGGCTACGGGTTTCGCAGAAACGTGATTAAATTTTACTTTTACTGAAACCACCACCTAGTATCTGATTTGAACTCAAACGGTACCAAAAATAGAACAAAAACGGAAAAAAAAAAGGTCTGCAAGCACCAGCCCTCCTGCATCATAAAGCATAAAGCACACACTGACTCTCCCATGACCTTTAAAAACATTTTGGGGAGTTTTCATAAAAGGGGTTAGTACTCAAAACTTTTGTTAATGCGAAATAGATGAATGGGTTGGTTGCAAATACAGTATTCTGGCTTTAAGTCTGATGGTTTGACTGCTTAGTCTGTTCCTCCCCAGCATTAATGTTAAACTATTTATTTTTGCTATGCACAGTAAAGCCTTAGCTGGGCTTTAAAAAACTCATAATTATACTTCTTTTTGAATTTGATAACAATTTGGCTACGTGTGGCTTCTCCTGGGTAAGAGGAAGAGTAAGACCAGGGGTTTACTGTGTTGTATTAGATAAGACAGTGCATTCAGCCTCCCCATCAGTGTTGCTATAGTCGGTTTGTCTGCTTTGTGTTTTCATTCCATCCCATCCATTGTATTACCAGGGCATCAACGCAGAGTTTCTGTTTTCCTCTACTGACTTTCACAACTCAAAATACTTTCCTGTGGAATTTGAAGACATAAAATAAAGCACCTGTCTGTGAATGGATGCCAGACGCCAATACCCTGCACAAAAGATTGTGCTTGCTCTGCCTGGAAAGGAGACTAATGATCATAACAGTCACACAAAGGGTCCTTTCTCTATCTCTCTGCATCAAGACTGTAGTTTAATTTTCAAATCACTTCCACTGTGTCTAGCAAGGTTTTAATTTGTGACTGGTGAGTTACAAAGGGACAACAGTGAGTGACAGTTTGTTTTTATTTTTATTTCTTTAAGCAAATGCAGATCTAACTTCAGAAGAATACACGCTACTTACCACAATTTGTTGTTGCTGTTGTTTTGCTACTTCATCCACAGAGAGTTTGCACTGGTTGTATAAGAAACTTTCAAACTGCTAGTCCAGTCTGGAGCATTAGTGATGCTATTTGATACTGGGTTTTATAGTCACGAAAAAACATTTAGTGTTTAAAATAAACTGCATAAAAGTTCTAAAGCAGGGCAATGTTGAAAGCCATATTTGGAAGTTCAGACTTTTATTGATTTAGTAAAAACCTTGATTTTCAACTTGGTCTTGATTAGTCTACGGACATTTTTCCTTCGCAGACACAGCAATAAAATAAATTATACTCATACAGGACAAGCAGAATATCAGTCCATTTAAGCCTGACTGATTTTTATGTAACAAATTACTGAGCAAGGTAATTAAATCTCTTTTGGATGCCTGCTTCATCTTTGGAAACAATCCCACGAACCTCAGAAAACTAACTTTTGGGTTATGCACAGGTCCTGGATGTAGTGCAGCTAAGTGGCTTGTTTCTCGTTATCACATTTAGTGCTACAGAAAATACTCCAGCAGAGTCTTTATTAAAACTTGCTTAAGGCTAGCATTTTCCCTTGGGTCAATAATGACTTTAGAGGAATGGATGTAGAAACTAGATTTGTTCTAGCTACTGGAATGAATTATGTCTCATTGGGGGCCCCGGGCTAGTATTTCAGATTTGCCACCAGGCACTTCATCAAAAATTCCATCCTGGTATTGAAAAGACCTTGTGCTCCTATTAGTAAATGCAGAGCATACATTTGAAGATCTTCTTCCATACCCAAACTATATTACTATATATTTTTCGCTACTAAAAAGCCATTGAATCACCACATGCTTCGGTGAAGATGTGGTTCAGAAAAGTATCCTGAAGATACCATGCATTGATGAGGTGGTTGCTGCTTATTTCTGATAAAATATGGAGCACAAAGCATCGAGCTGACTCCTGTGGTACTGTTACTGGTCAAAGCCATTAAAATTCTGCAACTCATTTTCTTGGTGTGTGCACAGTATTTACAGGAAGTGTAGTGTAGAAACACCATTTCCTCCTGCAAGTCCTTGTTCATAAGTGATCCAAGCAAGATCAGCATTGCGTATCATAGAATCACAGAATGGGTTGGGTTCATCGGAGGGGACTTTTGAAGGTCTCCCAGTCCAACACCCTTGCAGTGAGCAGGGACTCTGCAACTAGAGCAGATTTCTCAGAGCACCATCCAGCCTGATCTTGAATTTTTCCAGAGATGGAGCATGTACCACTTGTAGTTTCAGTGTTTCAGGTCCCTGTTATTGTTTCTGCTTACTTGCTACCTGCACAGACCAGACCTTATCTGCTAAGAGAACAGTCTTTTTCTCAAGAAAGATGATACAGTGGGTATGTACCATGGGTCACCCTGTGGTTCTACTTTTGAGAACATGGAGAGGACATGAGGAAGTTGGGATAGAGAAACTACCAAAAGGAAAAAAACCTAAGGACTATCATGGTTTAACCCCAGTTGGAAACTAAGCACCAAACATGTTCACTCACTCTTTCCCTCCCATCTTTGTGGAATGGGGAAGAGAATCAGGGAAAAAAAGAGTGAAAGAAGGATGAAATAATAATAATAATGATAATAATAATGATGGTGACAAAAGAATATACAAAAGAAGCGATGATCAATGCAATTGCTCACCACCTCACTGATGCCTATCCCCAAGCAGCATGTATCACTCCCTGGCCATTTCCCCCTACTTTATATACTCAGCATGACATCATATGGTCTGGAATCTTCTTTGAGCCTCTCTAAGTTTAGCTGTCCTGGCTGTGCTCCTTCCCAGCTTCTTGTGTACCCCAGTCTCTCACTGGTAGGCTTAAGAAGCTGGAATGTTCTTGATTTAGGATGATCATTAATCAGCAAGAACTAAAACATCACTGTGTTTTCAACATTCCTTTCGTACTAAATTCAAAACAGCACTGTACCAGCTGCTAGGAAGAAAACTAACTCTATCCTGGCCAAAACTGGGACACACCTGATCATAAAGAAGCTTTCTATGTCTACCCGTCTCATACAAGTTTTTCTGAAACAAGCAGTCCCTCAATGAATAAAAACAACTAGCTTTTTATGTTCCAGTGTGGAAGATCTGCCGACATTGACAGTAAGATAAAATATCAACATAGAAAAGACTTTGTATTTGTGATCCCAAAGCCCAGTTGCTAGCTTTGCTGTTACTGGGCTGTGTTTTAAAAACGCACATGCGAGGTTTACAAAACATAGTAGTGTAGAAGTATTTGTTCTCTTTCAGTGCTTTTACAGGCTGAAGTGTCTGTTGAAATGCAGAGGTGTTTGATTATAAAAAGAGATTGGTAGTGGATGACAGTCACACAGGCGTTGGGCTTTTCTTTGTGCTTGTCAAGGACAGCGTCTTGCAGTTTGTTACTTGGATCGCTCATAAGCACATTCACGTTATCATCTTGCTGACTGGATTTTCCCTCAGTGCTCTGTTCAGACATTTCAAACACAGCATTATCTAGGAGGCGCCATTAAAATCTGAACCAAACAGCGAATGCTGCGATGGATATTCCACTTTCACTGCTGTGTCTGTAGCCCAGTATCACATATAAATATTTCTTATATGTGCAGCGGCTTTTTCTCCATAACCACTTCTGTGATTTATTTCTAGCTTAACAAAAGCAGGAACTGGAAAAAAAAAAAATCTGTTTTTGCACACTTCTCCTCACTTTTCATTCCAAAGTAGGTTTTCCAGATGTTTTTCTAGAAAACTGAATTGGCCAGTTTAGCAATTGTGCAGCAGACTGTAAAAATGTATTTGCTTTCTTGCAAATGTTTATTCTATATTGGAATTTTAGAGAATACCATTTTAGACTATGCCATAGTAAAGCTAACTGAGTAAATTCTGTGCACAGGTAACTTTTTCTTGAAGTTTGTAAGGCTCAACCAACTTTTGAAATAGTAGGAAGAAAAAAATCACTTTCATGCGGAATTTGCAATCCAGTCAGTTTAATGAAAATATAAAGAAAGAGGAAATAGGGACACTGTGTATAGAATCCATTTAGGTTCTGCTTCAAACAGTAGTGTCCAATACAGTAATGGAGCTTATTTCAGGAGGTTTTATTTTTAGTCTTTTAAAAATCTTTTTATTTTAAATCCAAAATACGTCAGGCTTTAATGGTTTAGAATACGGAGAATTGACATATATCAAGATCACAGGATCTGATCTTTTCGAGATCCTCTGCAGCTCAAATGGATTCTTATCAAAATCACAGGATGCAGAAGTCTGAAGCGTCTTTAAAGTTTGGAGGCTCAGCCCCAACAGTATTTGGAGCCTACTTATGAATAATTTTTTAATGTGGAGGTTCCTGTCTAACCCAGTCTTGTTAAAGAAATACAAACCACTACAAATAAGAGTTTTAAAAGTCCCTCTGCTCTCTTTAATGTGATTCTATTGGTCATGGCTGGGCTAGGCATTGTGGCATAAACTTTCTTAGTTCATAGACTGTGATGGATTTAAGAAATCACCTGGCTTGTCTCTTTGCTCTAAGGTAGTATTAGTTTTGCCATTCCTGACACATCAGCTCATCCTGTAGCCTCCAAAACTGAAGCCTTCTCATGAAAATCTACTTTAATTCTTCACTTTTCAAACTGAGAATTTAACAATCACTTTGCATCCAAACTTTTGCTCCTGGTGGACTTTTGTGCTGGTCTTTGGGAACTGAATTTTGACATTTTTTGATCCACTCTGAATGGTCCCCACTTTCTTTGTACATAGTGCCAAAAATTCCCCCTTGGTATTCAAGCTGAGATTTGCTGGTTTGGAGAACAGCATCTCTTTAGCTGCGGTTGGGTTTTCCTTCCTGAGATCCATGTTTGCCTTTTCTGCAGCTAGTTGACACTGATGACTCATGATCAGCCTGTGTTACACCAAAGTCCCTGGAAGCTCTTCTACAGATTTTCTACAGAGCTACTACTTGTTCTGTGGTTTATAGCTGGTTATTCCTGACTGAGTGAGCATCTTGCACATCAGCCTGTTGAACATCATCTCTCCTTTTTTTCATTTTAAGGACACAAATGCAATTTATCAGAATCATTTTGACTTTTTATTCTGCCCTCCAGAGTACTTTCAGTGCTTCTCAGCTTGGTGTCACCTCCAAATTTAATAACCATATTCCGTGTTCTATCACCTAGGTCATTAATATGAAACATTGATGGACCCAGAAAAGACCTTTCTGTGTCATTTCTAGGCTAGTCGAAGAATTGCTTTTATGTATCAAGCTCATTATATGGCATGGGTAATTATAGTATATTAATGAAACTGTGGGAAAGGTATCCACATCTAACAGGGATGATGGAAGAACTTGACTACTGCTTTCTTGCCTGTTCTCAATTTTTGCTTGAGCTGAAGTTATATAACTTTGCTTTGTTACCATCTGAAGCTCACAATTAGGACACAAGAAGAACAGAAGAAGAAGCAGATTTTCTCCTTCTCACTCTAGGGCTGTGCTGGGCATTTAGAGTCCTGTAATGAAAAAGAAAGAGTGTTTAGGTAACATTCATAAGACATGCTTCATTCCACTGCCTGCCCACATACTCCGCAGAGGACAAATAAACCCTGTAATTTGACTAAGGAAGCCTACAAGTGCTTACAATAAAAGGGATTTTCTGGCCATTTGCTCTAATCCCATGGACGCTTACACAACTTCAGCCCACATCTTCACCATTTCAACTGTGTAACAGCCCTTCCTGCAGAGCTGGAGGATGCTAAATGCACAAATCACTTTGTGCCAAACTATGTGTATCCTTAACTTTTATCTTAACATGAAGTAAGAGTCTAAAAAATGTTTTTTATAGTTTGCTATGGAGATAGATTCATCTCCTCTTTTCTAGCAGAAAAGTTTCTCTGAGTAGACACGCTTCATTCATATACCCTGTCTCTATGAGCTCGACGTCATGTTTGAATTACTGATCACCAGCAGTCTGTGTAAAAATTCATGGTGCTGGAGAGATTCAAAGCTGTTAACTATTTCAGTGAGCTCCTCAAATACTTGTTAGCCATTATTTTGCATTATATTTACCTGCCTTAAATTGTAACACCTCAATGTGATCCCAGTTAGTCAGTGACCACCATATATGCAGAGTATATTTGACTATGAGACTCTTCTACTGCTCTGGTTCACTGAGTTGAAGTGAAGCTTCTGTTATTTTTGCAGCACTATTATTCTCCTGGGAATATACTCAGAGAGGTTTGTTTTGCTTCCTTGGGATGGTTATTTACAAGCCCCACACACACTCCATAAATGACAAGCTGATACGATTTTTCGTAATCTAAACAGCATTTCCATGAAACTTTGGCTTGTGTGGAATAATCTATTATATTACAACTTTCAATTTATGTGACACCTCTCCAATACTCTAGACACTTCTCTCTATCTAAAGTACATCTGTGGCTTCCAGTACAATAGTACTTTTGTGCTTCCAATATTTTTCTTTGTGTCATTTCTCTTCAAAATGCCAGTGTGAAATAGTCCTGCTTATAAATAGATAGAGAACATAGACAGAGATTAAATTAATATAACAAATACCACACAGGTATCCTATGCTGAAACAGAGGGTTTTTTTTTTGCTTCAGAAGTCATAAACTGGCACCGCAGGCATCTAGCTCTTTTTCTTCTGTAACTTGTTGCATAACACATGTCATGCTCAGCTCAACCACACGTGGTGATTTGGTTTTCATGCCTACAAGGTCGTAATACCTTAATGAGGCATGTAAAGAGAAAAGAACAGCTTGTCCAGGTCTGGTTTAGCCTTTTGTAGTTCTCATTCTTTTATTTTTATCTCAGGTTTTGTTTCATTGTCACCTCCCTCTCAGAAGAGGTTGACTGTCACACTTGGACTATATCGCTGACTGTCCTGATGCCCAGGCTCTCATATGCCTCATCTCATCAGACCTTGATTGATCGGATAAGTCATGCTGTCTTCCAAGCATGCATTTCTACCATGGTGTCTCTAAAGGGCTGGCAGCAGGTGGACTCAGAGCTATTCTGTTCAATCCTTTTGACAAAGGCGTCTTAAAATCTCTATAGGTGTATTCTGCTGAATCATGTTTAAGACCCACTTGGATGTGTTCCTGTGTGACTTGGTCTAGGTGATCCTGCTGTGGCACGGGGATTGGACTAGATGATCTTTTGAGGTCCCTTCCAATC
>JAOXOE010000405.1:42108050-42144682 GCA_028565055.1 Phoeniculus purpureus | reverse complement strand
ATCATCCTCATTGCTCTATGCTGGACTCCCTCCAGCAGCTCCACATCCCTCTTGAACTGAGGGGCCCAGAACTGGACCCAATACTCCAGATGTGGTCTCACCAATACAGAGTAGAGGGGGAGAAGAACTCCTCTTGATCTGCTAAGCACCCCCCTTCTGATCCACCCCGGGGTGCTGTTTGCCTTCTTGGCCACAGTTAGCTGCGGATTAGTATTAACTGCACATTTAAAGAAGCAATATAATATTGCACCTTAAATTTAGTTTTACTGTTGTCTTTAGTATTGTCACTTGTTTTTTTCATATGAAGTGTAAGTACACCTGCTATGATAAATCTCCTGTTCTATCATGTTATAATTTTATCTTATTAACTATGCAATCTAGTTATACAGATAACATCCAGAAGTTTTGTTATGCAGGTAATAAAAATAGTCAGCTATTTTTATTTACATAGTGGATCTTCAAGTTGTGTTAATGTAGCTGTAAGAAATAGCTGCAGCGAATATTTATGCATTAATATCTATAGATAAGTGACATTTGCAATGGAAATTTGTTTGCAGATTTCTTGTTATGATATAAAGTGGACTTCTGTAGAATGTTTAATCAGCCTCACATATCAGCCTCTGGTCTTTTCTTCCTTGTTATCTGCCTGCTTAATTATAACCCAAGCTCTTTGTTATAACAGAGTTTTGTTTAAGTGAAATCTCACCAAGTTCCATTGTTCCATGTATTCATCAGTGTTCCATGTATTGCCAGTTTTGGACGTGGACAGAACAGTCTTGCAAGTGATCTTCCTAGAACTTCTTGTCCAGTATTTACATGGTAGTAACATCAGGACGAGTTTTTTGTTTTATAAATTTATCAGTCACCCCTCTGTTCTGCCCATAAGTTACTGAATTGCTTTACAATTTCCACTCATGCACTTCAAAAGGAGTATAAATCTTGCAGAACTTGCTTTATAATTCTGTCACTACATTAAGCACCCCTATATTTTTATGTCTGCCACCAAAGGAAAAATTAAAGCATCATGCTAACCCCAGTGATGGAAAAAACAAATGCATTTGGCATCTGAGACAGGCGTGACTGACAAACCACATAAACCTCTATGTGGGTGGAGAAGCAGTGGTCCTGTTTTTAAGATTACTTCCAGCACTTACATTGACAAGACTTGGGACGAATGCCAGTCTGAAAAAAAGGTTTAAACACAGAAAAGCTGGAAGCTTCAGTATGTGTTAATTTATGATTTTTTAAGTTTATTTTATAGAATCACGTGCTCTGCCAAAATCTGTAAGGTTTTGCTTTCTTTTCCTGTGAGATTTGCCAGGAGGTTTATCAGTTTACATTGCTACTGTATACTCAGCTATCTATTATTCAGACTTCTCTCGAGGAGTAGGTGTCCCTTGGCCACTGGAATACTGTGAACATTCTCAAAAAGATATCATAAACCTGGACTGCTCCAAATAACTTAAACTTAGTTTGATGTAGAATCACAAAACCATAGAATGGTTTGTGTTCAAAAGGCCCTTTAGAGCTCATTTAGTCCAACTCCCCAGCAGTGAGCAAGGACATCTGCAACTAGAGCAGGTTGCTCAGAGCCCCAAAGTCCAACCTGACCTGGAATGGTTCCAGTGATGTGGCTTATCCCACCTCTCTGGGCAACCAGGGCCAGGGTCTCACCACTCTCACAGTCAAGAATTTCTTCTTTACATCTAATCTAAATCTCCATCTTTTAGTTGAATTATCATCCCTTGTCCTGTCACAACAGCCCCTGACAAAATGTTCCCCCTTCTTTCTTATTGGCCCACTTATGCCCTGAAAGGCCACACTAAGGTCTCCCCGGATCTTCTCTTTTCCAGCTGAACCACCCCAACTCTCCCAGCCTGGCCTCACAGCATCAGATTCCACTCAGAGCAGCATTTCTGGGGCCTCCTCTGGCCCTGGTCCACCAGCTTAAAGTCTGTGTTGTGATGAGGAGCCCAGAGCTGGATGTGGTGCTCCAGTTGGAGTTACATATCTCCCATGCAACCCACTAGTGATTGTAGAACAATGTCACTTTCTTAATAATGACCACTCTTTCTTCAATTCACATGTCTTGAAGTTTAGTTTTGATGTGATAAACACATGAAATTCTATCAGTACCTAAAGGCATCTGTGTGCACAGTGAAGAGCTTTATTACAACTGGACCTAAAACACCTTCCTTGATGGGACCCTGATTTCTGCTGCTTTCCATAGCAATTTACAGCATTTCGTATTTGTGCTGTGCCTTGTTTTCTGTGAATTATAATAGCAGAGCTAATCAGAAACTGCAATAAATACTGACATCAGTGACATCAGATCAGCAAAGGGCATTAATATTAATTGCAAAAAAATTCTGTGAGATAAATTCTTGAGGGAAGGACATGCAGTTCACATTATTTTTATGGAGACACCAGAAATTAAAATGCAGTACAATTTTGATGTTCAAGTATGCTGCCCTTTATTTGATTTGGTCAGTAATTTAATCAGTATTTTTTTACATCTAACAGCTTTGGTCAAGATTGCAAAAAAATGAAACAACAGTCCCCCTCCAACACCAGCCCAGATTCTAACGCTTAAATCTTTATTTGCAATCCCATTCCACTTAAATATTTCTGTTTCTGTATCTAGCAATTAAATATGGCATAATCTGGCATGCTGGCATTATTGATCAGCTTATGATCAGCTTACGTTCTCAGAATGCTCTTTCCCACTGAGTCTTTCCACAGAGCTCAGTTTGCTGCATTTACCAGCAAAGACACCGATCCTACTGTGCTCAGCAGTTGTGCATTAACTCACCAGCTGAAAAATGTTTAACCTACACCTGAAGAAACTTAATATTAAGCCTGGGAGGAATTTGTAGACATAGGGTAAGCTGAAAATCTGTTCTATTTAAATGTGATGAAATGAAAAGAGCAGGTAATTGGGGACAGGCATGTGCCTTGAGTTTCCTTTAGGCTGCTATCTGGAGCATCCCAACATTTCTCTTTCCATAATCCCCTGTTGGGGAAGGCATCCATTGTTGAGGGGATTCCTTTGGGCTGTTGTAGTTTTCTGCATATTTTAAGCTAGAAGGAGGAGGTGTTCTGTCGAGGAGACAGGGAAATGAAGCTGATCTCATTTAAGGAAGCTGTGCCGGTGCCTAATTTCTGTATTGTTAAAGCACAAAATGCAATTCTTGGTAGCTGTGCAGTTTTATATAATTACCACCATTTTTCACAGAGCAAGTGGGAAAACATCTAAAAAGGGCTGTTTACATTAAGGACTATGTAGTGATACTGCAGGAGTATGTGGCCGTGGTTAATGTCCTCTAGAAGTACAATTGTGGAGAAGTTCACACCCTCATGGCCTTGATCTTTTATTCCTGCAGTCCTTCATCTCTCAGACAACATGAAATTCATGTCTCTGAAATTCATGTCCTGCACTGGATCACAAACCAACTACCCAATTCCAGCAGCACCACTTGACATGCTATAAGAAGAAAGGTTGCTTAGATTCAAGATTCATGATCCTGGCTGACCCATTATTTGGGAGGGATTGATCTTGACTGATGAAAAAATTCTCGTGTTTTCTATCACAGTATCTCTACAGCTTTAATCAAGAATTGTAAACTTGTTCACCAAGTTCTTCCCTGGCATGTCTTGAAAGTATAAACTATGGAATCATTAATTGTCTTTAGCGGAACATAGTTAATTTTGGATTAGTTTTTTTTTAAAGTGGTGATGATTTATAGTGAGGCAAAGGTTTTCTCCTTTAAGGACAACTACTTTTCTCAAAATGCTTTTCTTACCTGCACTAAGAATCTTCCTTAAAGACTTGGAGTATGTTGATTTGGATGCCTCTCAGCCTGAGGCAGCGATGGCATCTGAAAAATGATTTGTTCCCTAAAGAAAAGAGCTTGTATTCCAAGTATATTCTGTTGAGAAGCTGAGATCTCCATTGATAGATTATTTCTCAGTTCACTGCAAGAAACAAACAACTCTGCAAATTTAATTGAACAAGAATTAGCAGCAGCATAAAGCTCTTTGAATGTTCAGAGCTAGAGAAAGGGGATACAGGATTTAAACAGGGAGGAGGAAAGTAGGTGAAATTGTTACTTAACTACCAGTTTGTGAAGGGAAATATGTTTAGGGAGTGCATTTTATCTTGTACGTATTGAAAAGGAGACAGGATTATGAGAAGATTTTTACACCTACTGGGACTTTAATGTTGTCATGAACAGGAATAGAAGAGCAGAATTGATGCTCAGCGTGTAGGAAGCACATCCATTTCAAAATTCCTCTGAATTTAGCAATGTAACCTATTCTTTCCCCTTTAACATTTTAAAACTTTATTTTTGTCAGAATTCATTGCAATGCCAGTACAAAAGTAGGTTAAGCTGTAATACAAACCTTGGGCTTGATCCAGGTTTGATGATGTTAGTAGGAGTCTTCCTACTGACTTTGGATGAGACTTACGCTCGTTCTCCCAGCAATTATTTATGCCTGCTGGAAGAGAAGCTTTTTTAACAGAGAAGTCTAACCCAGCTACAGGCTCATTGTGGAGTTCTCGAGGTATTTTTAAGCCTCTCTAAGATAAGACGCAACAATGCAGAAACCTCTGAATCTCAGCGTACTCTTTTCTTAAAGCTAACAGAAAGGAAATAATTTTGTATTATATCCAATTTTAGACATTTGAGTAAATTGCCTGTTTGTTAAAGATACAAAGCAGTCACCCTTCAGAAGAGCATTTTGCGTTAGTAAATGATGCAGGATGTTTTCCCCTCCAAACAGAGCATGGAAAAGAAGAGCAAATGTTCTCAAAATTAGTCATCATTACCTATTCTGCCTAGAAACAAGCTATACCTGTTTTTCTCCTTTACGTCCTCCTTTTTAGCTTCAAGAGTCATGTCATTTTTTGATAACAGCTTTCTGCTTGAGGGGTTTTTTTGGGGATTTTGATCTTTGTGAGAAAAATGAAGAAGTTTTACTTCTCCAGGGATAGTGAAAATTGTAGGAGAAGTCAGCATCAGAGAGTAGCCAACAGCAGTGGCTGTCAGCGCACAATTTGAAGCCTCATCAAACAGAGCAGGAGGAGATGAAAGAGCCAGGAAGGGCTCTCTGGATTGAGGGGTGTGAAGCAGGAGTGTGGGAAGAGCTCAGGGCTGTGTGGAAAGGTTGTATGGATCATAGACTAGGTGGGTTGTGGGGGAAGAAATGTTATGAATGACATAGAGAGGATTTGGGAATGCTATGTAGTGATGGGGGGTTTGTGGTAATTAGGATGTGCTGGAAGCTGAGAGTAAGGATTGTGGCAGTAGAGAATAATTAGGGTTTTTGTCACAAATGAAAAACTTAGTATCATAAGATGGTTTAGGTTGTAAGAAACTTTAAAGATCATCTAGTTCCAACCTCCTGCCATGGGCAGGGACACCTGTCACCAGAGTGGGTTGTCCAGAGCCTTATCCAGCCTGGCCTTAAACACTTCCAGGGATGGCACTGGACAACCTGTTCCAGTGCCTCAGCACCTTCACAGGGAGAAATGTCTTTCTGAGATCTCACTCAAATCTCCCCTCTTTTAGTTTGAAGCTGTTTCCTCTTGCCCTGTCACTAGAATCCCTTGTAAATATAGAGTCCATCATTATATCTGCAGAGGTCGAGAGACCAACAATCTCTAGGTTTAACCTGTTTCTGAGAGTAGCTGTCAACAGCTGCTTAATTAAACAGTGAAGCAGAGCAAGTGCTCCACAGTCCTTAACTTTTAGGTTCAAAGAATTTCTTACATGAAAAGTTGCTTCTGGGACATCTTGTGTAATAATTCTTGAATTTGTTTTACTGCTTTTTGAGTCCTTTAATATGTGGCTCCAAGATATCTGTGACAAATGTTTGTATATGAGAAAGTATTTATTTTCCTCTGTCTAATCACTCACTGCTGTTGTCCCCAAGGTCTTTTATAATGAGAACAATGAGTAATTACCATCTATTCACCTTTCCCACTAAGTTTATAAATGCGTAGGTCTGTCTTTTTTCTTTTTCCTTCTTTCTTCACAAAGTTAATTTTGGATAGAAGAAATTTTATACCTTTATTGCTCTTGTCAGTAGTGTCTGTTCTCTATGGCATTGTAGGCACAAGTGCACCCCACATCCTTATGGTTTTGTGGTAATGGTCTCTGTGCTGTCTAATAGTTCCTTCTGTTTGTGCTCTTAATCATCCAAGAACATTATAGCTGTTCTTTTAGGGAATAACCCAAACTGACACAAGATTTCCTGCCTGAATTACTAAAGTAGGATTTCCTACCTGAATTACTGTAGTGTTGGGTTTCTGCAAGCACTTGAACATTGAATTTCACTTTTTGGGAGGTTTATCTATTTGTGACTCACTTGCATCCTTTTACATTGAAACAATTTGTTTTGACTATGTTGAATATTCTGGTAATATAATAATATTATATATAAATATATATAAAATAAGTGAATTTCACTACCTCACCAGCTCTAAAGATGAGGCAAGACTCAAAGCAGACCTCTGTGCGATTCCACTAACTTTCCTTCGCTGGGAATTGTCTTCGATCTTTTAACACGACACAAGACTCTGAGGGGATTTTTCTTTACACCCTATAGTTTCTGGTAGAGCTACTGTAAGGAATCTGTCACAAAATCATACTGATACTGTGATACTGTTCAAGTGCCTTGAAAAGCTTAAGTAGACCTCAGTGATACCCTTGCCGGGTGATGCATTTGTATGCAATAAATGAACCTTAAGATCTCTAACCTAATAAATACGTAGAGACCAAGACTAACATTTATTTTTACAATTGAGTAAGAAAATTTTGATAGTAAATGGAAGAGAAACAGGACCTAAATCTGAGTAAATTTAATCAAAATTTGAAGACAATTGCAAATAAGTACTTTATTTACCCATTTTCCTAGCAATGATTGTGATCATAAGGAGAAGATGACTCTTTATTTCCAGCCAACATTCATGTTGACAATACAACCTTTTTATATACTTAGGATTTGGAGTGTGTTTGTACTATATTCATCTCATAGTTAAAGGCTTTTCATGATCATTAAAGCTTTATGGCTTTTCTTTGGTTTCAGCATTTCACTGACTCTTTTTGCCTTTCTCTTAGCTATAGGAGAACCTCACCTAGAAATGTGTTATAGACTGGATGTTCCTGTTGCATTTAAATTCTTCTGCTTAAGGATGTTAAATTCACCAGACTAGGGGGTAGTAAGAATGTTTTCACTGTTACAAAACATTAACAAGGGTTTTTGGAACTGAGTTGACTCGTCTACTGTTCGGAACGATCTTGTTCCCTGTAACCCACAGGGAGCCAGTGAAGGTTGTAGCTGCTATGTTATCTTCCTTCTGTTGAATTTACTTGTAGCTTTTCCACTGTAGGCTTTAGCTTACTTGTAGAGGAGCGTTAAATGTTTTACAATCCTTGAGGTACCTGTTGCATAGTAGTCCAGTTCAGTCCTAAATTTTGAAGTTCTTCTGGAAGTCTAGATTGGTTTTATAGTAATTTCTTAATAGTCTTCAGGTAAGTAATGAGAAGCGAAATTATTTTAACAATACTTCAGATAAAATTATAACCTTAAGATCTGGCTTCTATGAGCCACAGAACATCTCTGTCCTTCACAGCCCTGCTAAATAACAATTTCTCTTGTGTTTTATTATTTTGTCTTTGTTCTGTCAGTGGATTAATAAAAATGTCTGTATATGACTGAAGTACATCAGTCTATCTTGTCAGTGCAAAACTCCTGACATTAAAAAAAAAAAGAAATCTGTTTTATTGTTTTGACTGGGGAAAATGATCATATTTACATGCGAATCATGAAGAATCCAAAATATGAAGGGTTTATAGTACACATTTTAAGAAAAAATATGTTCTCTGATTCTCTTGTGATGTATCTGTTTTGTAAATCCTAGTCCTGTAACACAGTTATGTCTCAGTCCTGCTTATTTAGTTGCATGAATTTGGCAAATCCCAGTGAAGACGTCCTAACTGAATGGGATAAAATATATAACAACTTTGTCAGACAATCTTTATTTTTTGAAGGATGAAAATCTGAGGTTATTCAGCTTCCCCATCCCCACTCAACTGAGTTATTATGTTTATTAAAGTGCTTGTTTGCATTATTTCCAGACACAAGTCAAAAACAATATTCTGCACAGATAAAATAGATTAGTTTGTTGGAAATGGAAGAATTTTTTATCATCCGTCTCTTGAGACAGCATTAATATTTATTGAGTAAAAAAGCCATTTTTTAAAAGATGTCAGCCAGTATGGGACAGCTTAGGATAAATTTCTCTGATGCAAGGTACAGACCATGTTCTCAGCTTTATGTACCTGATAAATGTTGTTCAGATTTTGTCAATGTCATACGAGCCATTAGCAGATAGCTTCCAAAAGTTCAGTCATTTAAAAATGAACTGAGCTGTTCTTTATGGACATCCATTATTAAAAAGAAATATAACAGAGTTGTCATGAATGACTTTCATCCCACATCAATTCCCCAGCCATGTAGCTTCATTGCCTTCAAGGGAGCTGTTCCTAATCTATAACCGTTATAGATTTTTGAAGTCAAAAAGGCCATTCTGATTATGTGTAACCTGACCTTTGGCATAACATGTGACATAAATTTCCACAGGCATTAGGTCTGATGATTAAGGCCATGATTCTTTGAAAGGTGATGAATAATGTATCTCACCTAACTTCATCGATCAAAAAAATAGAGTCTCAGCTTTCTTAAGCAAATGGAAAAAAGCTAGGTACGTTTTAAGCAAGATTCATCCTACGTCTTGCTTAAATGTTAATAAATTGAGCTTCCTGCTGGAGGTCTGGTGTATTCCCACTGTCTGTATGCTGCTTTAGACTGTTCTTGCACTTTAACTACCTCAAATTAGTTAATATGAACCCTTCCCATGCAGCTTTGATCTGAGGATTTCAGTGAGCCTTCATCAATTTTCTTCTGGGTTTATTATTCTCATTTAATAGTTTATTGGTATTCTGGCTTTGTTTTGGCTCCAATAGCCAAGTATTGAACCTTGTAAATTGGTCTGTATCAGCCATCACAGGTACAGTCAAAATCTTCTCTCTAAGACAACTAAAACTGAAGGTGAATCAGGTTCAGAAGGACACACTATTTGCAATTCATCTGAAGTCTGCAAGATATCTGGGATGAGGCTATCCATATGCAGGCTTCTGCTTTTGAATCTGTTCACCAGAATAAATACCTAGAATATTCCAGCTGAAGAGTATTAAATGGCTCAGGGAAAGCACTTAGGTTAACAGTGTCTCTGTTCTGCTGACAAATACTGAGTAGGGACATTTTATTTTGTCTGTTTATGGATTCATGAACCCTGTTAACGTTAACCTGCCTCCCTCCAGAAATTAATTACTAAGTGGCATTAAAACAAATCCAAGAAAATTGTTGCAGAGATACTGTTTGCTCTCTCACTGGGAGATTGTATTTTGGGTTAGAATTGTTTTGTTGGTTTTTATCCTAAACCATGTTGCATCAATGTTAATAGAAGCAGAAGTGCAACTTTTGGCAGCAAGCATTCCGTTAAGTGCAGTTAGCCTACACAACAGACAAACTGAAAACATGTTCAGTGCAAACCTTATATTCAGTGCAGGTATTGGGATTAGAGATAAGACTAGTAAAGTTTTCTAAGTTACTGTTCACTGCTGGTACTATTACAATAGTGCGGTTATTGCAGGACCTATTAATTAATAGTAGGGTTATTGGTTGGACTTGATCTCAAAGATCTTTTCCAACCTGAATTACTATATGATTCTATACCAACATGTTTTTAATCAATGAATCTGAAATTTAAAATGAATAAACTTATGTGGGGTTTTTTCTCCATGTCTATTTTCATGTCAAATTCATGTAATGCATGGCTTTTACTCCTACTGGCCCCAGCCATGTGCATTTAGGAATCTTCCTATGACAATGGCTAATTCCTAACCTGGCTGATGGAAAAGACATTCACATTGGGGACTGTTCTTTTTCGTTATTATTTTAAGTAGGCACTGAAGGTGCCTACTAGAAAAACAAGGTGTGAACCACATAAACTTGATATTTTTGTGATCTGTGTACTAGTCTTTCTGCAGAAGCAGCCCCTGGGTGTCTTGTCACTTTCCTCTACTTGCCAATGTTTCAGAGCATAGGATTCAGATGCTGCAGGGAGCTAATGACCTGCTGACCCAGCTACCCATCCATTCTTGGGAGTTTGCTGGGTAGTAAAGGGGTAAGAAAGTTGCCAGGAGCAGACAGAACAGAAATCTCCTTGATATATAGGATTCCACTGCGTCTGTGGTCCATGAGATGGTTATTGAAACAAAAAAAGTGCTTAGCAAAGAACAGTCTTACTTGGAGAGCTGTTAAGATAGAGCCCTGGATGAAAAGAGACACAGAAGTGCTACTACTTGTTTATTTCATTGATTATATTATACAAGTGCTTTTATTTATTAGCTGGGAGTGAAAAGCTGTTAACTGAGTGAATATAATTTCTGTGACTGCAAGAGTTTCATGTGGAGGGCAAATTAAACCCAAGATTGTTTTTTATTATTTGCATCATTAGCAGTCAAGAGAAAGATTTCCTTGTCCAAACGTTGCCAAAAATGATCCTGTTGCTTGTTTTAAAATGGAAAAATTAGTAAGATGGTTGGGAAGGAGGCATTAGAGACAGATCCCATCACCTTTGGAATGAGCATTACTGAATAGTTGTTGAGCTACGATACGTTTCTATTAAAGAACTCCATAACCTGCCTCATATCAGTGGCAGAAAGTCCAACAGAATTGTTACGTGGTATAATTTAATCAGCTTCTTGAATACATTACAGGATTTTATAGCTGCTGTTATGTTCCTCGGTGTAAGTGCTAGAACTGGTGAAGAGTATTTAAAATTGTGCTCAGTTGCAGTCAATTTGTCTTAAATTTAGGCCATTTTCAGTGCCACCACCAGATACCTCTAAATCCTTTGCTCTTGTAGCACCTTGGCTGGCACAGCTTAGCCATGGGTTTGGTGTGTCCGTAGAGCCATCAGACTCTGGAGTAGCCAGCACGGCTTCAGCCCTCGCATATATTCCTGCTTTACCCTTTGAACTGCCTTGAATTGGCCAGCATGACTTTATCTTATTAATAAGGACAGGCAAGCAGTGCTGACCTTATTACTGCATATTCACACCCTAAAATACCCTTGTTAAATACCTGGACAGTGACCATCTCTTAAGGGACTGGCTTACACCTTCATTAATGTCGTCCTCTGTCGTCCATCGTTCCACCTTAGCCCCACGTTTTACAGCCAGAGCATCTTGCTAAGAACAGTTTGTATTGTGCAGTATTGGTAAAGGAACAAAGTCTTTTGTGAAGGGAGAAAGAACAAGGTGTCTTCAGGTGCTCAGTGCTCTGTGAAGCTGTTTAATGTAACTGGGTTTAATATGCTGCTTTATGTGTGTTCACAGGCCATGGTGAAGCAGCACTGCCTATAAGTCATTTGTTAATTGAAGTTTCAAAGTGCCCAGCTGATCTGTGTTGTCTGGCAGTGGGTGTATTGGAAATAACATATTTTATTCAGGAGATGTAGGTGAAACTTCAGAGTCACCTGAATAGAATTCTGCTGCTCTCCTTTACTGTGAGCCAGCAGCCCACTCTGAGAGAGAGATAATGCAAGATAAAGAAAGCCACGAGAGAAACTTTATTTATTTGTTTGAACTTTAATGAGAAACATCTCAAAAAGCCAGTCCCAGCTATTTCATATCTTTTAATGAAGGTTTATATTTATTCGGCGTTGCCTCTGACTTCAAATCCGAGAGGTAGCACATAAGGCTTTCGATTCTTCTCTAGGAGATACTAGTCCTTTTCATAGCAAATGAGAAAGGAATCCTAATGACACCAATTAAGAGATGTGAAGGCATCGTTCTGCTCTTTATGGTCTGATAGGTCAGTTAAAAACTAGACAACAAAACATGTGGCAGAGACGGGAAGAAGTTGGATCCTTTGTGGAAAGATGAATGTCTGTATCTTAAGTAGCAGAAGGAAGAATGAGTTTGGACAGCCCCTCCAATTACAGCCTTTCTCTCTCAGGAAAATGGAATAATTTGGAAACTTTGCAAACGTTGCCGAGTACTTATGTACAAAGGCAAAACGGGCATTTCCATGTGAGCAGGAGTGAGGGTGCCTGGAAGCCCTTTGTGTCATTTGCAACCTTTCCTGGACCACATTCACCATTCTCTAGCTGTCTCACCATTCTCTAGCTGTCATTACACAGACTAAACGCCATAAGAAGTGTCTGCTTGAGCTATTTATAGGACCAAAGATGGCAAGACTTTGAGGAGAACAGTTACAATGCTGCGTTGTCTTTTCCGTGCAAGGCCAAAATTTCGCAGTTTTGCTGCTGCCACTGGATGCGGAAAACGTTTTGTGACAAGTCAGAAGCTCCATAAGATTCCTCTGTAATTACAAACACATGGAGGGTTAAAATTCTTACCTTTTTTAGGAAGAAATTCTCCACTCTGAGGGTGCTGAGGCACTGGAACAGGTGGCTCAGGGAGGTTGTGGCTGATCCATCACTCAAAGTGTCCAAGATCAGGTTGGATGGGGCTCTGGGCAACCTGGTCTAGAGAGAGGTGTCCCTGCCCATGGCAGGGGGTTGGAACTAGATGATCTTTAAAGTCCCTTACAACCTAAACTGTCTTATGGTTTTACAATTTTTAAAGAAACAATTTTAAATTACAGAATTAACTATTAGTTTTCTCTTTTTGTCAGCCTGTTGCTTTAGGTGTTTCCTCCAGTCTTACCCTTATCAGTGGAAGATTTGGGTTCAAAGAAGGAGGGAGGATAAATCATTGTTACAACTTGGTAATTACATTAGTAGACAGCGTCCAATGTGTGTGGAAAATGAGCCACAAGCAGGTGTTCACAGGGCAAGGTTAATGTCTCACTGTAATGGAATATTCGGATCTAGTAATACTCCATCTTTTATACTTCATGTGACAGCAAATCATCACCCAGTTTTTGGCCTCACTGTTGCTTGTTAGCGTATCACAGCATTTGGTTCTATGAGGGTTTGGGAAAATATTTCTTCATTAAAACTGTTTTTCAGTTTGCACTTTCTCTCCCGTTTTACTGCGAATCCGTGGTGTTTAGTGCTAGAAATGCATTTTCTGGAGGCATTTCAAGAATACACAGTCTCAACCATGGATATGATGTGAATCCTTCTGTACTTTAGAGGCGGGGCACCGAAAGCCAAGCTGCAATCTTTCCTTCCACTTTCATCTGATAGCATTAGGCTTACCTCATAATTTGAGTGATTCCTGTGTGCCCTTGATATCTCTTTGGAGACTGTCAGTGGTCTTCACACCTCAAATTTCCAAATGTCTCTTGAAGATCAGAATGAGGCACTTGCATTTTGTAGGTTTTGCCTGGGAAATGACACGATACTTAGTAGATTGGGATGTTTCTGGTTAATGCTCATAGTGAATAAACTGAGTGGCGAAAAAAGGAGAATTGTCCAAGACCAGGAGTTAATTAGGATGGGGATTCCCCATCATGAAGAATTTGTGCAGGACTATTGTGAGAAGCAAATGTGGTTTTTAGGACTGGCATGGGTGCTCCTACTGAAATCACAGGTAACTTAATTTTTTCGAAGGCTTTTAACAGTCCAAGAGCTGCGTATTTTGTAAAGCACCACTTCTATGGAAATAATACAAAGAAGTGTAGATGAGTGGTGGAGGGGAAAAGCTTTCCATAATACTGGGAATTTAAGCTGATTCAGATACTTAGGTATCCATGGACTATATAAAGAATCCATTTGAAAACTCATTTGTAAATTTAGCTTATGAAGTTTGAAGTATAAATCGAGAGTGTGACACAACGTATTTGTTTAACACACCGATATTTGACAGACATTCAAGACTGAAATGAAGGATGTCGTGGCTAGAAAAGGGTAAAGAGAAACTGTAGGAAGGGAGTTACAATAGGGACCTGTATAGGTTGCAAGCTCACACTGACCTGGTCGTAAGACATTGTGTTAATCCCATAATGTGACAGCAGATGTGCTTGTGTAATGGTAGCTGATGGAGGGTCCTACCTTCACTGACTTTGCTGGGGAGTGTATGCATTGAAGTACCTGATGTGACAGGACTTGGACTTGGGCCATTTCTCATTGACATAACTGATCCATCTCATCTGGTGACAGGAAGAGTTCTGTTTAATTTGGCAGAAAATCTGAATAAAAAATTTAGTACCATCTCAGTTCCTTAAGAAAACCACTGATTATTTTATTTCCTGACCTCTTCCAACAGGAATAGTATAATGTACCTTTGTTAAATGGAGAGATGTCCACCTTGAAAATAGATGGCCCAACTGAGGAACTTTATTTTCATTTCAGAAAACTTTTCAGGGAGCAGATTGTTCTTGGGCCAGAGTTGCCCTCTACCTTCAATCAGTTTTGAATCAATCTGTCCTTTCTTCTTGAGGTGTTGGCTGTTTGTAATATTATGCCCTTCAGTTTTATTTGCTCTTTTAAATAAAACAAGTTCCTTGGGGCCCCATTCCTTGCCTGGACAATCCTGTGATTCTCAGTGTTAACAGTTTTCTTTCAGTACTTATATGTGGAATTTATCTGTCTTGAAGAGGAGGGATAATATTTTTTAGCATGTTTCAATATCAACCATACACAGCAGTAATGATACCTTCTGGCTGATACAGAAACTCTTATCTTCCCTCTGAAACAATATTTATCTTGCTATTTGCCAGTTTCAAACCTCAGCTGAATATTTTATTTAATTAATTATGACCAGGTCTAGATTCAAGTTATACAGAGGGGTTTTTAAAGGTTGTCTTAACCTGTGGAAAGGCAGAACACTCAGCTTAGTGTGTCTGGGCTACTGTGAATTTTGCACTCTAGCTGGCTCCGTCTACTTATCTGATGGCTATCAGCCTTTCTGCGACACACTGTGTTGTGGGGATTAGACTAGATGATCTGGAGGTTGGATTAGATGATGTTTTGAGAACCTTTCCAACCTCTAACATTCTGTGATTTTTGGTGATGCTGTTGGTACTTTCAGAGTTATACATGGGATTTAAAACTCCTATCCCGGGTAGTATTGCAAGGCTGAAATAATTTCCAGCTGTGTCTCAGAAGTTGTGTTCATCCAGGCTCAGAACTGTTCAGACGTAAGGCATATTGTATAAAAGACATGGAACAGGATTTTTCCTTCGGAGTTAGTTTGGAAAAGGTTTTTCCAAGAACGAGACAGCTTTCCAAACCTTCAGTTTCATCCAAAATACACTTAATTAAGGATAGCAACAGTGGCTGTAATAATAAAGTATCAGCATAAATAGTATATTGGAATGACTATTAGATAGAAATACTGATGTGAGACATCTGAGGACTCAGTGTTTATGTATTCCCTGTAGAAATACAGCAGTAGCTGACACCTAGTGGCATTTGACATTAAATACAGCAGTATTTAGGAGCGCCTAAACCTGCAAAACTGTTGGAGTTAAAAGTGAGAAATGTTCCTGGAGCTGTTGAACACTGTGGTTGCTCTTGATCTAGTTACAGGTACGAAAATTTCATGTCATTACCAAATTCTTTGTCTGTTTAAAAAAAATGTGATCACAGTGACGCTGTAACAAGAGGGAACAAAAGCTTTTCTCAGGCTCTATACTTTTCCACTTGATATTTATATTATACATCTTGAAGCTGTAGGATTTAGATTTATAAATATACTATTTTTGTCAGTTTAATGCTAAAACAATAGGTTTATCTTTATGTGGGGATTACTATTCTTATCTTTTCTCCTGACTAAGAGCAGAATATCCATTGTATTTGGTTGTTCTCATGATCTTTCTCAAGGCATAGAAGGCATCATTAGGCAAAATCATTGCATATTAATTATGTATGGCTTCACATCACCAGGAGTTTCATTCTGAGGAGACTGTTTTAGGGGTTTATTTGATCATGCATTTACTGAGAACCTTAAGTATTGTTTTATTGCTGCAACAAAATACCTGGAAAGAAAAGAAGAAATATGTTTTCCTTCTTTCTGTAGGTAGGTCAGAGTTAAAGAAATAGGTGTCTTACAGTCAGATTTGGTTCCCTAATAAAAATACAGTTGATTTCTTAATCTTAGAGAAGAAAATCACAGAATCACTAATCATTAGGGATTGGAAAGGAACTTGAAAGACCATCTAGTCCAATCACTGTCCCACTAGAAGCACCATTTGCAGCAGTACTTGGCCTACAGCTCAGTGTCTATGTGTTGTTTTCGATTTACAAGATGACTTGGGTTTATGTTGAAAATTATACTCTGTTGGGATATTATCCCAATTTTTATTTAGTGTAATACTAACTCATGTCTCTTGTATTCATTTTCTCGTGGGCAACGTTGAAGACTCTGTCAAAAACTTGTGTTTTGAGTCTGATCACCATGTGAGCACGTATGTGCACAGTGTTTTGAGAACACATGTGCCAAAAAACTTTGGCGTTGATTTAGTTAGGTCTCTAATCCTTAACAAGATAGACATGGGGGCACAGTTATCGTGGTAAATGTACAGAGCTAGCACAGAATGTTTGTGGAGATGGTGGATCAGGAAGATTTGTCCCAGCAAGAGGCAGCTGATGCATTTCACTGTCTTTCATACCTTTTATGTCTCTGGAGAAACTTGATTTAATAAGCCTTCTCCCCTGAAAGTACCGATGGTTGATGTTCCTCCATGACAGATGTGCAGAATTGGCCAGAGTCCATTTTAATCTCTTGTTTACTGGTTTCTGATAATGAAGTCTTGACCTCCCAGCAGATGAGACTTGCAAAGCAGTTCTGCTTACTGCTAACAGGATCTGCGGGCCAATCTGTGTGTGAGCATGTGGCTTTTACATCCAGTGGAGTTGCCTACTGGGTCAGGAACTGCAGGGTGCTGAAGTCAGAATATTTCTTGGAATTATTAAGTAAGCACATGCACATGGACCACAGAAAAACAATGACAGCAGTACTCTCTGCTTTGCCACAGTCGTATCGTGTATCCTTCTAGATACTACAGTCAGTACAAACACAAGCTTCCAAAACTGCTTAAGACCATTTGGATCAGTAGGCAACTCAAGAGACCAGTCCAAGTTGCCATGCTGTGTCTTCTGATTATAGGGTGATTATAGATTTGCTACAACAAGTATGTTATGAATTTCAGTGTCAATACTGAATCACTTCGCCAATGGTGACTGTAGCTGTTGGAAGGTAGTGGTGTTTGCACATCTGAGTCTTCTGCTCAGACTTTTTGAAAGGGGAGATGTAAAACGTATGCTCTGAAAACAAACTGAAAAAAGTAACTGTGATGCAAAAAAAGGGAAAGAATTTAATGTATCAATGTTCATTAATTATAGTGTGCTTGATTTACTCCATAGTAACTTCCATCATTTAATCAAAACACAAACCATAAGTTGTGACATCCCAAGAGTAAATCCCATTGAACATACAGACAGTGTATCTTGAGGTGCCTACATTGCCTAGAGCCACTATGCCCTGTGGCATTGCTCCCTGTGTGGCTCTTCCTCTTGTGCCATGTGATGTGCTCATGGCCATATGTGATGTCCATCCCTGAGGAGCATGTGTGGCTGTGCTGGTACAGCACTGAACCAGGTTTGTATTTGGTATTGATCGGTGACACATGGCCACATCACAGATGTAATTTGTTCCGACTCCAAATTAACATACTGCTGGGTGTGAATGCAGAGCAGATGGGCTGCTCTGGGATAATAATACACTTGGACACTTGTGGAAGCATCTGATTTTGCATTTGGAGGCACAGAATTTGCATTGCACAAAAGGATTCATGGAGAGCACCAATGGGTCTTCAGATTAAGTTCAGCACCTAAGTCAGGAAGACTTACAGTGCCTGTAGCAGAGTATAATTCAGTTTCTGCCCTGAAGAGCCTTCTGGTACTGCCTGCCTTTCCTCACTAGCTGAATTTAGTGGTGAATTTAGTGGTGAATACCCATTTATGTCTTCTATGTGAGGTTTGGTTATACCAACCATATGTGGTTAGCCATGATAAAAGCATTTCGTAGTCTTCCAGGTGAATAACTTCTGGAACTGCATTTCTCCCAAAGAAGATGCAGCCATGACTGTTGTCTTCATTATGATGTGCCTGATTTGGAAGTTGCTACATACTTAAAGCTGTTGTGTACTCTGCAGTGGCATACAAGGACCTAGATTTCTGTGCCATTTTGCATTTCAGTGGATGCGTATGTGTGTGCCAGGCACCCAGCTGGAGCAGGAGCCTGGTGTTTGACATCAGATGGAGAAGGCAGCCTCATTGTCCCAGGAGCTGAGTCTGTAAGAAAAAATCTAAACTTATGGATTTGTGTCCAGTCCTCACAAATCTTCCTAACATCGGGCTTAAATTATTGAGGTTTTTGTGTGGTCTGAACGTCACATCACCCAGTAGGTGACATTGCTGTCAAAGTTTCCAAGGCATGGCTCTGCCAAATCATGTGCAGACCTGGGTAGGCACAGAAGCTGGTGGGCTCACTCTGCTAGCCCTAAAAACCAAACAATTCACCAGGTGCACTGACTCAGCTGTCACCAGTGTGAGTAAATATGAGCCCAATGGTGAGATCCCTATTTATGTAGTGTGTGCTAAAGGCAGAGCTTCTGGCCTCAATGCAGATTGAATATACATAGATTTGAAAGATGTAAGTCCTGCCTTGTCTACCAGCTCACAAAAGACTTGATATTAAAAGAATAACTGAAGAACACATTTCTTTTTCTCCTATTCTGTGGCTGACCATGATACCTAGAGTGAAAATTAATTAAACATCTTTTTACTCTGCTGACTTTCAAAAATTAATCTTACAACAGTCCAATACTTAAATACTTTATTGGTATTGAGGGCTTAAATACTTTATTGGCCAAATTGGTGTTCAAAGTCTGTTGCAGAAGATAGGAAGGTCTTGCATAAATTTCTCTTTCCCCTGTAATATCCCTTCAGTCTTACATCTTTAGGCAGGGCTGGATTTCATGTATTACTATTAAGCTGCTGATCTGCATTTCCATTTGCTTGATCCAAGAGAGATAAAAACACAGTTGTGATGTTCTGTAAAATCTGTAGGTATTCAGATGTGTAACACTTGCTGTGCTATTCACACACTACCAGAATCTCTTTGATTGAAAGACACCTTTAAGATTATCTAGTCCAACCTTTGGCTCAGTACTGCCAGGTCACCCCTAAACCATGTCCCTCAGCAGCATGTCTGTTTGTCTTTTAAATCCCTCTAGGGATGGTGACTCCACCACCGCCCTGGGCAGCCTATTCCAATGTTTGATAACCCTTTTGGTGAAGAAATTCTTCCTAATAATCAACCTAAACCTCCCCTGGCACAGCTTGAAGCCATTTCCTCTGGTCCTATCACTTGTCAACAGGAAGAAGAAGCTGATCCTCTCTTCACTCCAACTGCTTTCATATACTTGTAGAGGTCTCCTCTCACCCTCCTTTTCTTTAGGCTAAACAACCCAAATTCCCTCAACTGCTCTTCAACTGACCTTTCACAAGCCTCACTGCTCTACTCTGGACATATTGTAAGACTTTTATGTCCTTCTTGTAGTAAGGGTCTCAGAACTGATCACAATATCCAAGATATCCAAGCAGCAGTGTTGGCACATGATCCACACTTTCGTAAAATAAGCGTTAGAGCTTAATCTAGTCACGTAATAAGCTGCAGTTGTTGGAAACTAGCTAATATGGGTGGCCTGGCTGGTTTCTGCACTGTCCACCTCTTTTCCAGTGTGATACAGGGTTTTGGAGCACTCACTGCGGTGATCACACAAGATGGAGTAGGGGAGAAGCAGGGCTGTATAGGTTGGGCAATATGGGCAAACCCACATAATTACCTGCCAGGGAAAAGGAAGGGCAGAAAAGAGAACAGAATGAGAGGCAGAAGAGTGAAAACGTGTAGAAGCAAACAAAAGAATTGATAAAGACAGATTACAAAAAAAAACCCCAAACCCTAAACATACAAAGAAACAGGAAACCTGCATGGGAGATGTGCTGTAGTAACAGAAAAAAAATCATGGAACCAGATGCTGAATCTTATTTTTAAGACCCGAGTGTATTCACTTTTTTTGTTTAATCTGTACTTTTGTACGTTTCTCCTTTCCCCAACTTTCATCATAAATTAAAAAAATTAGATATTTTTGGTAGATGAAGTTGTATTTTCATCTGGAGAGCCTTACTTAAAGCTGAAGTATCCTCAGGAGTGCATTTGTGTTGGGAATGTTTTGCAGTCATAGTTTTCATTGCTTGATTTCAGTTGTTTAATTTCAGGGAAGATGTAACTTCCTTTGACTACTCCAGAAATATTCTTCTTAAAGTACCTAACCGTGTGAGTGAGCTGTGCTTTTATTTTGTTTTATTTTCTTGTTGATGCAAGGAGAACTGAAGTCTTCAGCTGTGATTTTTCCTCTGCTGCCATTACATATTGTTGAAAAGAAGTAGTATTTCTCTTGCTACTTGTAACATGAGCCCTACATCAAGCTACAACTGATAGACAGTGAAAGTTGCCAACTCCACTACAGAATGTACTTTTTGATCATTTTGGGGTGTTAGAAGAATGTCCAGGGGGAAAAAAAAAATCTAATACATCCAGTCCTGTTTACTGCTGAATGATCTATGTGAAACAGCAGTGGGGAAAATCGGCAGTGTCATGTAACTGATTTTTTTAAAATGGAAGTTTTCAAGGCATGTTTTTAGCTTGTAAATGCAAAAGAATTTAACATATCTTCTTCTAGAAATAAAGTAACTCTATTGGAATAAAAAACAGACCAAAATTCAGTCAGACTTCTCAGACATAGGTGGGGTTTTGATCAGACCATACGGTTCTGAGAATACGTCCTTTATAGCGTCATACTGATGGCATCAGTTTCAGCAGAGTTCTGGGTGATTCTAATTTCTGCAACTCCAGATACGTGTTTTAATAGAAAAGCAGCTGGGGCCATGCTCGTAATCCATTCTGGCTTACATAAGCATTTCCTTCAGAGTAGAATTTCACAGTAATCTTTGTGTGGTAAAAAATGTGATATAGGAATTTCAGTTATCCTTGCTTGTTCATTTTCGCCATTGTGCTGCCTAAAGGTCCCCTCCAGTTGTGCTTCTCAATGGAGTTATTTACGGGACTGCTTTAAGACCTTAACCAAACAGCAAATGTTTAGGTTGAACATCAGGAATAACTTCATGGAAAGGGTCATCAGGCCTTGCAACAGGCTGTCCAGAGAGGGGTATGAATCAGCATCCCTGTATGTGTTTCAAAGTCATGGAGAACTGGAGCTTAGGTCTGTGGTTTAGCAGTGGGCCTTGGGTTAATGGTTGGACTTGATCTGGAAGGTCTTTTCCTATCTAAAAGATTCTGTGAGTCTATAATTCTTTAATTCTGTAAGATGCATAAATTAAAGGAATAAAGGTCCTCTCTAGAAAAGATATTTTTTCTTAAGCCAAATATTCCAAAGCCAAGTGTATTTTTGAATCTCTGCTCATCAGTATTCTCTGTGCAAACTTCTTACATCTTCTAAATTACACAGTCACAATGGTCTGTCTTAAAGCCGCAGAAATGGTCAGGTGTAGGAAATCAGTGTTCCGGGGAAACAAAGAAGTTGGTCTTGAAATCAACCTTCAGTTGCAGGATCTCTGCCAGTGCCCCACTGTGACCCAAGTGTCATTGTACTGATGCAATTAACTGAAAAAAACTAAACGACATGATCAGTGTCTGTCGACTCCCAAAATGTGGACGAAAATTTGATCAACAAGCAATCAAATTCTGTAAGTACTGCTACCAGAGTCACTGGTCATGTCACCAAAAGCTCTGGGTGTGTAGAGGCAACAAAAACTAAAAGTTCAGTTATAGGAATTTTCTGTGCTGTGTTGGGGAGAAAATAGGCAAAGAAATTATGGAAGCACTAAGGTAAAGAGTTGTATGTATTTTGATGTGGCAGGGGGATTGGACTAGATGATCTTTCGAGGTCCCTTCCAATCTTTACTGATTCTATGATTCTTGGCTTCAGAACTGGCATAATTGTTTATGAACTCTCCTCATGGTTTAAAAAAGCCAAAGACACCGCAGGCCCTGTTACATCTGGGAACAGCCTTGAAAATGTTACCAGGTCTCTAATTAGAAGCAGGACTGTGCAATGGGAATTGTGAATCATTTGCTGAGAAAAATCAGATCTGAGCAAATGAAATGCCTCCAAATCGCAAGGATGGAGAGATATACATGGAATTTGAGTACAGGGTGACTTCGTCTTAGAATCCACAAAGTGAGAAAGTCATTGGTGGCAAAGGAAAAAAAAAAATAGGGAAGACTTCAATACAAAAGAAAGCCAGTCATGAAAATACAGAGCAACTGGACAACACAAATTCTGCTTCCCATTCAGGCATCCATTGCAGAGACAGAATTACAGAAAACATAAGTAATTAAAAGGAGAAATGACTTATTAAGGTTATGCTGGCAGTCTGAAACAGAAAAGGAGTCCAGAAACAGAGATGGACAATGAGTTGGTGGTTAAGTCCTTGAAGCAAGAAGAAAACTAGACATGCAATTCAGAGACCTCCCAGGCTACTCTCTGGTGGAGAAAAATCACCAGTGGGCAGCCAAGTCTCATCCAACGATGAAAAACTAAACCAAAATTAAGTCTTATTTGAGAACCTCTTGAGTGCATTTGAAAGCAAATAAATTAAAATATGGTGGCAGTCAATACCAAGACTTTGTGCTGAACTTTGTGCTGATAATCCCGTGTCTCCGCTGATCCGGGAAGGCATGTATGAAAGGAACGTTAAAGCACAAATGGATAAAATAGGGTGCAGGTGTGTGCACAGAGCTAAGAGGAAGGAAAATGTGTTGGAAGTAACTAGGTTAGACAGAAGAAAAAGTCATGCATATGTACGCTTACCTACATCAAGATCCGTACAGTTGCAATTTAGCTGAAGATACAGCGTTTCAGTGTGTACTGCATTATATACTTATAGCAAATATTGTGAACCAGACTACTTGTGTACAATTGAGAAATTACCCAGTGCAAGGTGTACAGTCCTTAAGTTACAACTATTACATACTTTGCATTATTGAGTGAATTTGTATTATGAATAAGAGTGAATTTGTGGTTTATTGTTATAAAATACAAGCTTTTCCTTCTGTTTTCAGTACCTGTCTTTTTTTGTATGTGTGTTTTTATTTTCCTTTTCCTTCTTATTTTCCTTTCCCTTGTTGTCTTCTGGGTTTTTTCCAATTTCAGACGACTTCAGTGAAGTCATTTGGGACCACTGAGGTGCTCTGCATTTCTAGAAGCAGAGGCACCTTACCTTAAACTTTACAATTGGCACTTGAAGCTGTTTAGTATTCATATATTCCTTTGGGCCCGTGTGAGCTTGAGCAAAGGTGCAGAGGAGTCAGCAGTGGCATGTGGACTTTGTGCCTGTCATTTTGCTCCTTTAGGATTTTATCGAAGGGAGGATTATGTCAAGGAGAGTAGTCTCACTGTGTCCTACAATACAGGTACATGGCCATTCAAGAACAATTCAGCTCCTGTGAAAGTGCATAAGAAGGGTAAAGTAGAAATAAAATTAGTATCACCAATACATATCCAATCTATTTTCTGTTTGGTACGTATCCAAGCATATTACAACTTTCTCTTTCTTTTTTATTTATTTATCTGAATAGGCCTAAAACAAATGCAAAATTAAAACCTGAGCAAAAGATACTTTATGCCAATAAAAAATATTTTCATCCTGGCATTCTGAGAAGATTGTTTAGGTTTCAAAAACCATCATGTTTGATCCAAAGAATAGGTTATGCCACCTCCTTCCTTTAACTTGGTGTGAGTGTTTTGCACAAGAATAGGTGACTCAGAGTTGTGATATTATCAGCATCATTTAACTTCTTGCACTTAATTTTCCTCATTAACATTTTTATTAGATGTTGTTACTATTGCAGAATGAGAAACCATCATTGTAAAATCATTCCATTCAGACTGAATACCTAGGCACACGTCTTAGGGTGTCAACACACCCTCCTTGTCCCTTTATATTGAATTAAATAGTGAAGCTTCCAGCTGCTCTAGTATGTATCCAGTTGGCAAAGGTGTGGAGTAATCTACAACTCAGGGGTTTCCAATTTTCAGGATCACATTTCTGCAGTCTGACCAAATGATATGCTGGAAAGAAAAATGGTGTGCTGACCAAGGGACCGGTATTTGATTTCAAGCCTTGATGCACCAATACTTCAGTAGGAAATGGTCTAGATAGGATGACAGTTTGCAGTCTGCCCTCAGACAGCATGAAGACTGTAAATTACCATACCCGGTGTTTACCACTGTTTCTTGCTGGTAATAGGTGGGTAAATTTTGTGTGTGTTTATGATATTTTATTGACTGAGTTACTGAAGGTCATGAGTCCTAAAAAGTTGGGGTTTTCTGAAGTCATGTTATAGATTTTACTGAATTGTTTGAAAGTATTTTGGCATGATAGATACAATTCTGATAAACATGTGGTATTATCACCCAAGCTCCTGGAATGCCAAGTATTTAGGGTGTCACAGTCTTGTGGAGTACCTGTACATGCTTTCAGTAGTTTTTTTTTAATGTTAATGCAATCTGGGTTGTAGCAGCATGTAATTTCACTTTAAATTCTGTTCTGTGGTAAAGAACTAAAGGTCATATGATTTGTTTCAAAATCTCTTTTCCTTTTCGTTTTCTGAATGGTCTTGGTAGCACATGGACTGAATGTCATGACTTTAATGATACTAGAAATCATACAGGACACCAAAAAAAAGGATATTCTTTTCCATAGAGTTCCTAACAGTCAGTGAGTTTTCAATAGGAAGCTCACTTCAGCCTTCAAAGCTGAATTTATCTGAAATAAGTGTTCGAGCCAGTTTCCTGTATTCTCAGAATCACATTAATAGTATCTGCTTATAAAATATGGTTTCTTCTTATTAATAATAATAATTTTTAAATAGCATTCACTTTGGATACCTAATTGTTACTAAACAAACTGTTGTAGAATGTAACTTCGACCTGAAGCTTCTGAAGCCAAAAGATATCTCAAACTTCTTTTAGAAAAACTGTGAGTCTTTGCAGAAATGTTGCTAATGAATTTTCTTTCTGATCTTTCTGACTGAGTATTATTATTATTAACTCTCTTAAATTCAATTATATCATTCTGCATTGAATCAGTGCTAATAGGTTAATTTATTTTCAGCTATTATTATTACTTATTTGATAATAAAACAAAAACACCAAGAGACTGTTTGAGATGAAGAATTATCTTGCAGCAAGCAATAGGCAGAATCAGGGTGTGAGACAGCCTCTGACATGAAGCGTTTAACAGCTATACAGGGTAAAAAAATGCCTTCTGCAAATAAAATGACTCAAATTAGTGTTTAGATTGGTTAGCGTGCTTGGTTTTCAATTATTCTTTTTTTTGTTGAGGTTTTTTTGCACATTTGAGGCCTCCTCTGAAAAATATTTGTATGGAATTAAAGCATGAGAAAAGAGCCACTAAAGTCTCTAGGGTAGTGAGAATGGAAAAGAAAATCAGAGCGTAGGTGGAAGGAGTGTGAGAGTAAGTGTCTGTGCATCTGGTTCTACAGCACCAGGAAGATGCAGAGAGTGTGGTTGTCAGACCATACACTTAATGCTGAATTTTCTATTCTGCTAATTGTTTATTGTGCTGCTTAACTTAGATGTGGCTACTAAAGTCTCTGTTTTATTAGGACTTAGTTACATAATTTGGAGTGGGTTCTAAGTATGGACAGAGGACTTCCTACTGTACCCTTCAGTAGAATCCTTAGAATTTTACAGTTCTGTTTAAAAATGACATTGATATCACTGTAGTATCACTTCCATGTCTGGGTGTCTTTTTCAGCAGCCTTCAGAATCAGCATCCACGTTTAATTTCCCTTCAATCACTGTTTATTCATACAGAGGATATGTATTTCTCTGAGGAATGCAGCCACATCTGGTTATCACTGTTATGCTTAGAATTAGACTTTTGTTCATCCTGAATCAATTATTTCTAACAGGTGCAAAGCCATAATCCCTTTGGTACCTGGCACCAGACAGAGTTAAATGGGAAAGAAATGGTACTGGAGTACTGTTAAAAACTGTTTTAAATCAATTAAATCAGGCTCAGGTTTGCTTACACGTAGTTCAGGAGTTCAGGTGTCATCTAAAAGCTTGTTTTTCTAATGTTTGTTTTGAATGTTAAAATGCCTAGAAAAAAATGCACTCACCTTATTGAAAAAAAGAAAGGAAGTTTAATTAATTACAGTATTGTACTTGTACAGTTCTGTTGCCATTTTTTTCCCAGAACTTCCTCCCACTCTTCTCCTTGTCTTCCCAAACTATATATTTTTAGACTAGAGGACAGAATACAGAAGAAGAAAAACCCACCTCTTTTCATAATTTGGTGTCCCTACATCTCAGCCACAAGAGATCTCAGTTTTGATGGTCTCTAATATTTTATTACAAGGGTCCAAGAACTTGCTGCTTGATTAATCTAAAAACTAAACAGTGCAGTTATTCAGTCTTATACAAGGGTCCAAGAAGAACTTACTGCTTGATTAATCTAATAACTGAACAGTGCAGTTATTTAGTCTTAAATTAATATTAAGAGTGTTATTTATAATAACGACATTAATCTTTTTTAATCAAATGATAATGTTGTAGGTACTCTGTGGTTGTAGTTGTGGCTTTCTTTGGTGTGGTGCCTTTGTTGTTTAATCCACATGTATCTACACATATGTAGGTGTGGTTGTGTATCCGTATACCAGAACATATTGCTAAAACTGAGCTTTAATAGCTGTTTTAATCTCATGAAGCTTTCTTGTGGAATGCAAAGGTATTTTGAAACATGGACCCATACTGCTCTATTAACACAGAATTACTGAGGGATGTGGAAGCACAGATTTCACTGTACAAGAAGTGATTCAAGAATTCGAACCTGGCAATTGGAACAATTTCCAGGACTAAAAGAGTGTGGAATTAGTGCCTGTCATTGCAGCCTTCAGTTTGTACACACTATTAAAGATTCATTGGTCTGCACAGAGAAGAATTATTTATTCTGCACTTTGTCTTTCGAATGATTTTATGTCTGTCTTCCTCCTTCCAGAGAGCAGGAAGGAATGTTTCTAAGGACATTTTATCCTCTCAAAAAGAGAGTATAAAAGACTCTTGACAAAATGGTCAAATACTGATGAATAATTATTCTCTGTTTAAAAAAAAAAAAAACCCAAAAACCTTAAAATGCCAAACATTGACTTAAACTATCTGTGGAATATTTTCTCTTTTCAAATCATTTACAGAGACAAAAAGCTTCCCTTTTCTGTTATAGAAGATCACAGTGCCTTTCAAAATTACTTTAAAAAGTATGCAGGTTACTGAGTTGCATGATTTTATGAGGGAGTTTTTGGTGCTGCTCTTTGTGTGTTTCTTTGAAAGAAAAGATTAGCATGGAAAAAAACCTGTAGATCAGTTTATTTTCAGAGACCTGTTCTGTTGTAACCTGTTAGCGTGAGAGTCAGAGGATCATGGAGGGGTCCAGAAAAAGTACGTAACAAGTATAGTGAGTAAGCTGAGAATAATGGGTTTGTCCTTAACTATCTTGCCCATTTCAATGAATAAATTAAAGTCACTCATTATTTTGAATTTATTTCAGACTGGTATTTGCTTACACATGACTTTGTAGTGCAGACTCTGAAATTAGCTCAGGAAAGCTTTGAATCTACCGAGTAATTCACAGCAATGCAAAAACTGTAAAAGATCTCCCTCATTTTCCTCACAGCCATGATTTCAATTTATATTCAAAGCCATGGTCGTTCTGCTTAGAGGACTTTTGCAACTTGTCCCTTCCTGGTGCTCACACATTGTCTGATTTCATCTGGAAATGCTAAGCAGTGTTACACTTACTTTCTGGTTTTGTTTTCATTCTATTCTTTCTCTCTTTTTCCTGTTCTTATTGGAACTCTGTTTTGTGGAGATGTCTTTTTGACAAAAGCAAATATGAAGAGTGTGAAATTTGCAGAAATTATCAATACAAGGAGATAATAGTGTAGACTATCCTCCAGTCTCACATAAAGCATTTGCTGTTGAGCATCCACGTCTGCAATATTGGTGAGTCTATTACATGCTTATATAAAATATTCTTCTAAAACCCATTATAAGACCCCAAGGATTAGAAAGTAGAGAGCAAAAAAGGGTCTTGATTTAAATAAACCCTTCCCTTTTTACCTGGGATTCATGATAGGACAAGATGGATGATTTCAAGTTCAAAAGGGAAGATTTAGATTAGATCTTAGAAAGAAGGTCCTCTGGAACAGGTTGCCTAGGGAGGTTGTTGATACCTGCTCCCTGGAAACATTCAAGGCCAGGTTGGATTGCGCTTTGGGCAACCTGGTCTGGTGAGAGGTGTTCCTACCCATGGCAGAGGGTTTGAACTAGATGATCTCTGGGCTCCCTTCCAACCTAAACCATTCTTTGATTCTATGATTCTGCCATTACATAGCAGCTTACATGGACCCTTTCCTAAATACACCAAGTTTCATTTTGAACATCATATATTCCAATCCCTCATGCTAGGGTTTGAAGGGTTTTTTTTTTTACTTATCTGTTATGTCCACTCATTGACAATGTGTGTGTAAACTTGTCACTCATTCATTAATGGGAATTCTGATTAATGCTTTTTCTGTTCACACTGCTTCTGGACAAAGTTACTTGGATTAACTAATTGAGAAATTCAGTGAACTTCCACACTGTTCCTCTTGCACTGATGGTTGTGTAGGTGTTTTGTAGTCAAAGATCTACAGATTGAAAAATGTGAGGCTTTTTATGATCAGCAATGGCTTTTTGATCTTAAAGTGACCCTGAGAGCTCAAAACAAATTTCTCTTTGCAAAATGTGAAAGGAGACATCTAAAGTCTCTGAAAGGCAGCGATGATATGTTCCAGTGTACAGAAATCCCACTTACAGTGAAGGGGAAAATGTGAGGAGAAGAGTTAAGTGTACGTGACTGTGCAGTAGTGCTTTATGTCTGCTCTAGTTTTGTCAGGTTTAAATGGGTGGGTTTAAATATATTTGATACACTTTTCCAGGAAAAAAAAAAAAATTGAGAACAATGGAGTGTGTGACTAACTAGCATTTGACTTCAATATGAAAATCAGCAAAATCAGGCTATGAAAGTGCATTTAGGAACCAAGGTATTTCTTTTTTGCTTCTCCTGCTGATCACTTTTTTTCCTGGTTTCAATCTGTCCTCGAAAAAGGTAAAAAAAACCCAAAACCATAACACTTTCTCTTGGCTGACTTCAAAATTATTCACAGGAGGAGAATTCACAGGCCACCTACCCAAAGAAGTTCTTTTGAACACCTTCTAAGAAATTCCAGTTCATTAGGGAGAGACCAAAAGCTATGAGTACAATGGGCTATTAAAAACTGGTCCTGGGTCCCTGCAATAAGGGAACGCTCATTGAAAACAGCTCCCAGATAAGCAGGGGGAGTCGACCAGCTTATCTTTCTTTAAGTGAGGGATTATAAAGCAACCTGGCAGGACTGTTTTTTGGGGTAGTGGCCAGCTATTTGTGCCATGCTGTGTCCATTTGAATGAAAAATCAGCCTCCTTACAGACTCTTATTGTTCTCCACATCTAATGCTGTGGCCAATGCAGGGGTGTTTGTTACTCTTTTGAAGTTTTCCAGCACAAAATGGAAGATAAAGTAGCATGCATAAAATGGAATTGAATCCTTAGTCTGCGTGAATGCAGCAAGTACATATCAAGCTGCTGCAAAGTGTTGACAATGGCTGTGATTTTTCTCCAAAATGGTGGGCTTTTGGCTGGGGTCTGATTATCGTCACAGTGACAGAAGATCATTGGTCACTAGCTCTACCACTAGTCAAATCATCAGGAAAATAGAGCCCTGCTGCAACAAGAAAAAGCCGTTCCTGCACTTCTGTTTGGGCATCTCTTGCTGTCTAGAGGGAGACTCTGCAAGGATTATACACAGAGTTTAGGAGTGTAGAACAAATATTTCTTGGCTACTCAGCACAGCAGACTTCTAAGCTAAATACTTCTCAGTCATGTGGTCACTGCTCCATGCTAGAGGTTTTCAGCCAGGTGTGGAAGGATTCACCTTCATTTCTCCTTGGAACTAGCACCCAATGCCTTGTCACTTTTCTTTCTGTTCCTTTAAATTTTAGCTCAATTTTCACGGCAATATTTTTCTTTCTGAATCTTTGAGCTGTTTTCTGGTCTTCAAGAGTAGAGATGAAATCTTGGTAGAGTGATGGGGAGAGGAGCAGGAAAGGAGGCTGAAGGGCAGAACTGATGGTGGAGATTTCAGTTGGGAAAAGAATGGATGTGAGCTTGACAGCAGCAGCAGTGGAAGCTGAAAGACAAGATTAGTGAATACAGAGCCAAATATTTGGAGGCTAGATAAAAGCTAATGGCAGGGAAAAAATACAAGGCATGGCTTTTATGAGCAATATCTGTTTTCCCCAGTAAATTAAAGTCTGAGCATAACAATTAATTGTTACATATGATATTAGGATGCAGATCAAAGCAAAACCAAGATCAAAACCCCTCCAACATTATTTTATTAAAAAGTATTGGTTTGGGCCATTAACACTAAGTATAAGTGTATGGTGGTTTGAGCTATTAATAGATTTCAGTTATGCATCAGGTTTGTGTGTTAATTATTGTGATGGAAATTACCACAACTCCACAGATGTTGAGGAAGATGAGCTGTTCACATTAAGTTTGAATTTGGGTTTCTAGATCTGATCTGCGAATGGCTTGACAATAACATGCTTCTGTGAACTTCAAGGATGTTCACCCTACCTCGGGCTTAAAAGAACTTCAGTGCTTATTTCTACAGAAAGTGTTTGTGTGGACGTTAACTCAGCTTGTAACTCTGGACTCACCTAATTTAATAATTACTTAGATTGCTTCCTAAAGTTGTCTAATTTTAAAACCCTGACAATTTTTTGGTAAATCTTTTCACCTCTCTGCAGGACTAACAAAATCAGTGGATAGGGGAGATGGGGTATTGGATAATTTTTGGCTCTTTAGTAATTTTAAAATGCTGGTTCACCCTCTGCAGCTGCCTTACCTTTTATAGGGGCACTAAATTTGATGGCTGTGAAGGGCTATTAAACAATATACTGTGATAAAAATAGTTCCCTTTGCTGACATTATGTGCAGCTTTTTCCTAAACTGGCTCCATAAATTGCATCAGCAGAAACTGTTTACGCTTTTTTTTTCTTTTCCCCAGAATTTGAGACAGGTAAACTAAATTGTTCCTGTAGGGCCAAGACTGAAAAACGCACATACAAATGATGGACCTGGCCCTTGGGTAGTTACTCATACTACGTGACCTTGTTCTTGCAAGTAGTGTTATTTAAAGACACTTTCCCACACCACTGTTACTAGAACATATATCCAAGAAAATCTTACACAATATCCTTCTTAAGAGGTTCTTGAAGAGTTTGACATCAGAATTGGTCAAGTAATGGAATAGGCTTCCCAGTGAGGTGGGTGAGTTGCCATCTCTGATTGTGTTTAAAGATCGTTTGGATGAGTTTAGGGGTGAACTTGTAAGGTGGGGTAGATGGTTGGACTCGATGATCTCAGGGGTCTTTTCTAACCAGAGTGATTCTGTGATTCTGTGAATAGAATTAACAAATTCACTTAAGGTAGCAGGAACATGATGCTTGATAACTGAATTGAAAATATTAGCTAACCCTGCTATTTCTGAAGAAATTTCATATACTGACAGGGTTATGGAAGCCTGTGTATATTATATGTCCTATGAAGTAAGACTGATATTAAAATGAGACTTTAAATTGTAGCATTTAAACAAGAGATAAGCATTCAATTACCTTGATCTAATGGGTCAAAAAGTTAGCACTGTGGGAGATGCTGACAATTTCAATAGAAGAAAAGTAAAGGAGAAAGTGCATTCTCCTGAGTCAAGAAAGGAATTACAATAGAAAGAACAGCATTTAGAGGACAGGCAGTGTGGGAAAGCTGATAATAAGCTATATCATAACAGGAAAGGTCATTTGAAGAAACAACAGCTTGATTATTCAGCTAATCAAAGGAATCAGGAAGGCACTTTTACCTGCTATCATTTGCCAAATTCATACAAGGACATACACTATCTACTAACAAAAGTATCATAATTACATGTCTACACGCTGTCTTCCAACTCTTATCCTTCATACTGAAGGTGTGAACTCAAAACAAGATTATATAAGTTGTAGAAAGCAACAGAAGGACAGGTGAGAAGAACTGGGAGATGTGTTTTGTTCTGAGACGTTGAATGCTGGGATTTTGAAAAGTTTAGAAAGACGTTCAGGTGTTCAGTCAGGTTTACTTGGCTAACAAGTAAACTAAACAGACTGAAGATAACCATATACAGAATTCTTCATTGTTCTTTGATTCAGTTTCTGAAGTTCATTTTATAGGGCCACTCTGTGTGCCTTTGCCCCTCAGGTCTCTGAGTGCTGACCAATTAATTCTTTTAAGACTCTGTAATGCAAATCAGGTTAAAATGTTGTTCCAAGTCTCCAACTTCCATTGGAGGCTGGCTTTTCATATCTTTGTTGTTACTGTGGAATTCAAAATACTACATTGTTAGCTGACGTTTTACAAAGACAGAAGACAGATCCATACTGAGCACCGCTTGTGTTGGCGTTGATATTGATAATATAGTAGATGAATTATTGCTCATTTCACATATGCTAAGTAGCAGTGAGTTAGTTAATGGTCCTAGAACTCATTTGCTTTTCATAAAAGTCCTTTTATTAGAATAGGAATAAATTACCAGATTCCAGCTTAAAAAACACCCAAACAAAACCAGCAAAACAAAAACCCAAACTAAACCCCAAACCACTGTGTGTCTTGAAAGACTTGATAGACCGGGTTTTTTAGATTCAGGTGTACTTTTCATACCTATTGTGATCTACTTGGTTGTAATGAGTAGTCTTAGGGGTGTTGCTAGTGGTAGTTGCAATGTAGTCTTGGGAGTGAGAAAAAGAAAAGAAAAGAAAGAAGGGAAAAGAGAGGAGAGGAAAAATACTCAAGACATTTGGATTCTCGTTAGCTTTGCTTTCTGTTTCTTAGTGTTACAGTACTCGAGCTATAGCATCCAAGCAAAATCTGTTTAATTTGAAAAGTGGTTTTATACGATTCCATAGTGCTTCTTGGAGTGTTGCCATTTGTTCTGAGGAAAAAAAAAACCAACACAAACTGCCTCCACTTGTGTAAATAATGTGGGAAAGGAGAAAAAGTTGACAAGATGAGCTCATAAATCAGTGGTGATGAAATCTGTCATCAGATCAGCTGAATTACAAATTGGAAATCGTAGTTTCACAGTTGTCAAAAAACTAATAATTGTGGCAGATTTCCAGTTGTGTGGCCTACCTTGACTTTCTGTTATTATTTTCTTAGAGATGTATGCAAATAAATGGTTTGGCCATGGATTACAGCAATTTGAAAAATAAATCTGCTTTATTTTCACAATTTTATTTTCCCCCTGCATGCATTTATGAATCATCCCCCTTAACAGTGGTTGTTGAAGTACACCTAATCCAAAATTTAAAATTGGTTTTAAGCTTCACATTTACTTTTCAAGCATCCATGAGAAATTCCTGTGAACTGCACCACCATATCGTCTCCATTATGTTTGTGAAAGAAAAGGAAATAAGACCACACATTATTTGTCCAGAACTTCTTTGCTGTACCTTGGCTTCATAGCCTCTTCTGCTCCAGTGATGAAAATTGAACATAATTTTCATATAAGCCTTTACAGCAATAGGCTGTTGCACCCTTCAGAAGCAGAAACAAACCTTAGAGCAAAAAAACCCCAACAGGTTAAAAAGCAGTTCTCAGAAACGTAGGTGAGTGCCACTGAATCAAGCCCTCTCTACAATCAGCTCTCAACAATTTGCTGTATAATGGTTGTTGGGAAGCTGTCTGAATGTTACATTTGGCAATTCCTGACTCTGTTTAAGGCTCAATAGTACTTGACATTGACATCCTGTCATGAAGAATTATTTGCAATATTGGATCTAGAGCAGCTAAGGAGGATGTGATATATATGTAGGTGTTTGAAAAGCATGGATATGAAAAAAAAAATGAATAAAAGATAAATTGTTGAAGCTGATTATGTAACTCTTAGTTCCAATAGTGTGAGAAGAATTAGATGAATACAAGCCTTGATTAAAAAGGTCAAGATGAGTTCAGCGTTACTCCAAGCTCAGTAATGGTAATGATTAAAAGTCCCTTAACCAGTTTACTTTTAGGTAAAAAGAATTTGCTGGTACTGGAATTAATACACGTTATCCTGAAGAAACTAAGAGCATACTGTTGCCTTCTGAGAGCTCTGTAGGGCCTAGATGACTTTACAGATATCTCCTAGTTCATTTTCTGTGGAAAAAGACTTGGAGGTGTTGGCTCACACAGTATCATGGAATGCTTTGGGTTGTAAGTGATGCTTCAAGGTAATTAAGTCCAACCCTCCTGTAGTGAGCAGGGACATCAGCAACGCATTCCCAGAAGTGTGTTTTGGTTGTCAAGATGGCCAATGGCACATTGGCTTGTATCAGCACTGGTGTGGTCAGTAGAACCAGGGCAGGGATCATCTCCCTGTGCTGAGCATTGGTAAAGCCTGAGTTTGGTATTGGGCCACTCACTACAAAGACATTGAGGGACTGGAGTGTGTCCAGAGAATGGAAACAAAGCTGGTAAAGAGTCTGGAGCACAAGTGCTCTGTGGAGTGTCTGAGGGACCTGGGAGGGCTTAGACTGGAAAAAAGAAGGCTCAGGGGACACCTCACAATATTCACTGAGAGTAGGTTGTAGTGAAGGTTGGTTTCTTCTCTCACAGAACAAGTGGTAGAACAAAAAGAAGTGGCTTCAGCTTGCACTTGGAAAGGCTTAGATTGGACATTAGAAAAAAATTACTTCACCAAAGTGTTATCAAGTCTTGGAATAGGCTGCCCAGGGCAGTGGTGGATAAATACCTCAAATACCATCCCTGAAGGTATTTAAAAAAATGTGGACATGCACTGAGGGACATGTATTAGTGGTTAGACTGATGACCCTCTGATTCTAATGACATTTTATGTGTCTGTGAAAATTATCTGCTTTAGTCAAGTTTCCCTTGCAGAAAGACATTTCTTATGAGATAAGACTTTACCAAATCATTGTTTCAGTCTTTCTTTGAGTATAGACCTAGTAATTGAAGCAAACTCACTTTGCTTGAAAGTCTGAGATTCAGAAATTAAAAAATCCTCCAGTTGGCATGAGGTTATGAAACGACAGTCAAGAAGAAAGGGAGACACTAAATTGCATCCAAAGGTCTCATCTGCATCTATCTCTTCGACTCTGTCACTGCATCAGCTCATTAATGACACTGAAAATCTGTGGTGATATGTGGTTGTTCCAGACTCTGCCTCTGAGAGAAATTGTTTGTCCTACTGAATTATTGAAAAAACATCTAGGAACTTTAGGGCAATCTCAGCATTATAGATTGAATTGTTATTGCATTCTGCATATATCTTCTCCAAAAGCAATCGCACATAAAGAACCTCTACATGGAGTGAGATTCTTTTCCAAACACTGTGGTTGCATCATCACTTTTTTTGAAAGGTAATGTGTCTTTGGCTGATCTTTCATACATATAAATGAAATCTGTCCTAAAAAACAAGCAGGAATTCCTTTCTGGAGGGTTAAATAGATCATTTCTCTCTGAAGCCTTGTTAGTTTGGCTGCTGACGTGTCACAAAGAAATATGTTGTAGCAAAGCCCTATAAAGATCCCAGTAAAAGGAACTGATGCCTACTTTAGCAGCAGGACTATTTTCTGGTAAGACTGCAGATCTCGTCAGGATTTTTGCCAGATTTTTGACTAGTAGGTCTTCACTAGGGTTATATGTTTGGAAAAGGCAAAATAATAGCATCAGTCAAATAAAAATAGACGAGTAATGAGGAACTAAAGGAGGTATTGTCTCTGTCCTTATAATAGAGATACTCTTTCTCCTAAAGGCTTGTTCTCTTCAGTGCGTGTATATTTTTAGCAGGTGGGACAGACTTTTGTCTTTGCTGGTAAAACTAATTTTAAGATCTCTAAAGAAAGCCGACAACAATTAACTCCTTGATAATATTAAATTGTTGTAAATGCAATGCAAGTAATTGAACAGATTCTTCAAGATTGTAATGACTAATAGTGAATAGCGTGGCTGGGACAGAAATATCAGCCAGACTAGATATTCATATATCCAGACCTATCTCTGTGTATATAGAGAATGTGTTTAAGCTCATTGTCATGGTTTAACCTGAGCTGGCAGTTAAGCACCATCCAGCCACTCACTTATTCACCACACAAGTGGGGTAGGGGAAAGAATCAGAAAGGAAAGTAAAACTCATGGCTTGAGTTAAAGAGAGTTTAATAGGACTGAAAAGGAAAATAATGAGATAATAGTAATAGAATATAGAAAACAAGTGATGCACCACCCACTGATCGCTACCCAGCCAAACCCATCTGTTGCAGTCATCACCTTCTGTTCAACATCTCCTGGTTTATATA
>JAOXOE010000405.1:42075353-42107950 GCA_028565055.1 Phoeniculus purpureus | reverse complement strand
AATGAATAAACATGTTTTAGTCACGCAAAATTACAGCATATTAGGGATTGGAAGTGACCTCAAAAGGTCATCTAGTCCAATCCCCCTGCCAGAGCAGGATCACCTAGATCAAGTGGCACAGGAACACAGATAAATAGAGGTAACAGAGTGATTATGACACCAACCAATGAAACTTTGGAAATTAAAACCTGATGGCAATGCTGGGTCACTTGCTGTAATTCTGTGTTGATTATTCAGTAGGGAATATTTATTGAAAAGAACCAGTAACAAAATATATAGTTTAGCATATCTTCACTGAGAACATGAAGGATTAGAACTCTATTCTCTTATAAAATTGTAATGGATAGTCCTAGCAGACCTAGTTATTGATATGATATTATTACTATTGCAGTGCTGTACGGCTACAAAATGTGGCATTGAATGTATAAAAAGAAAAGTTCTTTCTCCAAGTAGTTATTTCTTCACTTTGAAAGCTTTGCTTTCTCTTTGTTAACATGCAGAAATTTTATCACTATACTTGGTTATTCCATGAGCTGGTTTTACTTTTGTTTGGATTTTTTTTTTATTTCCTGCATAGCAAATACATTCTGTTCTGCTTGTATTGAATTACCAGATCTAAATATATCTATACATTGCAGCCTCAAAGAAGCCTGTAGGACTAGATTCTTGCTTTTTACTTTTTGCCTTTTTTTCCTTCTTGTAATTCAATATGCCCAATGAATTGCATGGCTTCTTTGGAAAACATTTTCTAATAAGATTTCTACAATTTTGTGAAAACATAGAACAGCGTAGGCAACAGGAGGTGCCTAGGGAAAAAATATATATCCATAGAACAAGTGTGGAGTGATGTTTCCCCTGAATGCTTTCCCAGCCTGTGCTAAATCACAGCTTGTAAAGTAAGATGAGACTGAAAATGAAAATGTATTTGTGAAAAGGTAGAGGACAAGTTTTATTTGCAGTCCTTCCTTGTACAGATATTAAATATATCTATGTAATAGGCACAGTTCTGATTAAAGGTTGCTGTTAGTTGTTTTTATTTGGGGGTTTTTGTAAGTGAATTGTAATTTCTAAATAGGATGCATAGAACAGTGATTTCATTACTTCATTTCTGGTATGGTTCCATACAGGTGGTTTCTCTTCATGCCTGCTTAATGTCATTTTTTGGATTTGTTTTTCCCAAAGTGTAAAGTTTATTGGTAACTTTTCTTTCAGTAGTTAAACTACATTTTTATTGAAGAGCCTAAGTCATAAACGTACAGAGCTGTGCTATGAAAAATGTTTTTGAATATCTTTACTCCCTCTGTTGCTTTTAATGTATTTACATTACTTTTGTCTTTTACAAGAATCGCTGAATTCTTTTGTCTTACTGGGTTATCACAACTATAAAGAACTTAAAAGAAAATGAAAGGAGAAAAATCCTGGTGTTTTTCAGTGTGTCTGATTCTGCTTTGTGTATGGATGTGTTTTTAGGGCTATAAGAAGCTTATATTACTGAGTTCTCTGCTTTCTTACTGTATTTTTGCTTTCTGATATTAACATTGATGTGAGCTGTGCCAGATAATGCTCCATTGGAAGGCACTGAATTGATCTTTTGTAGTAATTAGCATGTATGAGAGCATGTCTGAGAAAGATAAGAAGATATTCTTAGGTGCTGAGGCTAAGCCATTTGCACTTGGTGGTGAAGCTGACAGATATCCACATAGTCCTTAGTGAAACAGATTTCTGGCTGTGGCAGCTTTTATTGTGTCCACAGCAGAAAATGCAGGACTTCGCATCAATACAATGATCAGTGTCAATCTGCATCACCTTCTTGGCTCCCAAAAATGGGAAGCATATGAATTCCACCACTTTCTGCAGACTGGGAGCTTAGGCTTTCTGGTATCTTGTCAGATAATTTCCCTCAAAGATCAGGATCAGAGCAGTGTGATCAATGATGTTAACACAATCTCAAAGTCTCTTTAAATCTATATAAATTAGCACTTTCAACAGAAGACTACAGTCAAGCCATAGATAAATTGTATTTTCTCTTGGTAGCATTAATGGGTCCATATTGCATGAAACGAGCCCTTAATTATTTTTTTGCTGAAGATGTATAAGACCTATTTTCATATAAATTATTTGATTTAGTAAGTGTGCAGATTTTTGGTTTCCTGTCTCTACTATTCCTTTTTGTTCCTCCAATATAATTTTCCTGGTTTTGGTTAGTTATTTCTTTTTTTATTCCGAAAGGAGCAGTATTTGGGGGCCTTACTGATTTATGTAGCATTGACAGAAGGCTGAAAAAATTATCACCGCCTCTGTAATAGCCCTTTTATCCTGAATTTCCCTGACCATCAGTCACCTTGAGAACTTAAACATATATTTTAAATCCGGCTGTTCCTTCAGCACAGTTGCTTCCTTCTACAGCTGTTTCACTCCCTAGATCCACTTACAGTTTTGGGTTCCTTCTTCTGACATGCTGTTCACTTTGAGGTGACATTTGCCTTAAAAATTATTTTTTTTATTGTGCTAAACCATAGAATGGCTTAGGTTGGAAGGAATCTTAAAGAGCATGTAGTTCCAACCCCACTGCCATGGGCAAGGACAACTCTCATCAGATCAGGTTGCCCAGAGCCCCATCCAACCCAGGCTTGAACACTGTCCAGGGACGGAGCAGCCGCAACCTGCCTGGGCAACCTGTTCCAGTGCCTCAGCATCTTCATAGTGAGGAATTTCTTCCCATGATCTCATCTAAATCTCCCCTCTTTTATCTTGAAATCATCCCCCTTGTCCTATCACTAGAGTTGCTTGCAAAAAAGTCCCTCTTCGTGTTTCCTGTAGCCCCCTTCAGGTACTGAAGGCTTTTATAAGATCCCGTTCTGGAACCTTCTCCAGGCTGAACAGCCCCAATTCCCTCAGCTCATTTCACAGGAGAGTAGCTCCAGCCTCCAGAGACAAGAATTTAGGTTTTAATATGCAGCTGGAAAATACGAACCACCAGGAGGAGGTTTGGTGGAAGACCTGTGCCAATTTTATTTACAAAACAGTGGCCAACAGCTAATGAATCAAAGAAAGACACCTCTTTGCTCGGTGTTTTATTCATACAGTTCTCTTCTTGTAAAGAAAAATATCCTGAACATACTGTCCTTGGCTCCTTTGGCAATGTTACCAGTTAAACCACTGTTTTAGCGTATATAGAAGTAAAAGACAAGGCAGAGGAATGGGGCTAGTTTTTCTGGGATTTTTTTCCCCCTATTTGATTTCAGAGGTAAGCCCTGCTTGTCACTCCACTGTGGAATTTTGCAATAGGAGATTAGCTTTTGTAGATCACAGATTAAAGTCTAAACGCCACTGTAGCTGTTCAAGGCAAACTTATGAAAATTAATAACCTATGAAGGTCACAGACCCTCTTGTTCTTGAAAATCGGGTAGTTAACCTGTATTCCTGAATTTGTCCTGTAGATCACGGAAACATAAAATTACTCTATGAGATCATCTTATCCTAAAGGAAGAACAGCTGAAATAATGTAAATGTATATGCATGGAAAATATATTCTGTGGAGTATGAGCATACAACTGGCTGTCTCCAAACTGGCTGTCCTGTGTATATGATAGTTTTGCCCTCAGGTAATTATTCAGCTTAACCTTGGCTGTTTGTATGATCGCCAAGACTCAACGTGTAGACGCCGTTGGCTGATGCAGGGTCTGGTAAGAATAGCGAATGTGTCTGTGTCTGGAATGTTATATTTCCCTTAACTCTTTGAACAGTTAAGGTGAGATGTGGAAAATCTGATAAAAAAGAGCCATCAGTGCTAGTGGGACATTTAGAATTAAATGCATTACAAGTGAAAAAAGAAATTAAATCCAGTACAGCAATTCTTAATGGTATCTTCCATGGGCCATATAAGCTGATGAATTTCAAGCTCAAATATTTGTGCTAAACAAGATTAAAATGGCTAAAAGACTTGACCACATTGCAGTATGCTCTAAAGGAATTAAGAGCCTCCAGCAGTCCATAAAAGCATCATCCTTCAGTTTGGAATGCAGTGCCCATTACCACAATAAGATTTAGTCAATCATAGGGCAAGAACTAACTGTACGTCTGCTGTAGTTGCTCATATAACTGAGGTTTACTCAGTTAAATTCCACTGCTGCCTGTTCCTTTAGCAAGAAATAAAGTTTAGTCATTCTTTACAGAATTACTCTATTTTTTACTACTGTATTTATTTAATTCATTTAATAAACAGCTGAATAGTCTAATTACTGGTGATGCGGTATCCCGTATTTAGTTTACTGAAAGATAAACATCCATTCATGTTCTTTGTTTATCTACAAATTTGCAAGTAATTTGCAGTACAAAGTGATTACATGTCTATGTTTCTTTCTAGTAGTGCACTCACCCCCTGACTGCCAGGATTTTGCTGATACGTGTTGCATAGTATTTTAACTTGTGTTGTACTGTTTCAACACTCTCAGCTCACAAATATGTTTATCTGTCCTTCCAGTAGTAATTTAATTGTGTAATCCCCAATAGCAACAGTAGAGACCAAGTTTTTGATTACTTTTGTGTTGAAAGAGAATGTAAAGGGGTATTTTTTATTGGAAAAAAAAAGGTGTTAGAGTTATATTTTATGTCATGAATTCAGATGAGTTACGGTTTTCCAGGTGGGGTAGTATAAGGGGTGACTACAGTGCCCTTTGTAGAGGTTGCACAAAAGCAGCTGCATCTCCTTCAGGACAGAGGTACCTGCTAACTGCCTATAGCTGAAAAATGACATGTGGGGCAAAGGACTCCCCACTTGGGTGAAAGTCCAGAAAAACTAAAAAGCATTGCAACAGCAGAATGAACATAAGGGTGGAACTAGGTGACCCACCGACCTTTCCCTTCCTCTCCTCTGATCCCATCTTTTTTTACTCTTTTCCGCTCAACAACCTTTCAAGAGAGGATATTTTTTCAGTTCCAGTTCTAATTGTCTCCTTCATCAGGAACAGACAAGCAGAAAAGACAGGAGTTTGCTTATAAGTTTGTTAGGAGCAACAGCAAGTGGGGAGGAGGCAGCCTGGAAAAGTGAGAAAAGTTGCTTTTGTGTTTTGTTTTTGATTTTCTTTTTCCCCCCTTCTTATATTTCACTGTGCCTGCTTGGCGTCTCACTCCGAGCAGCAGCAGAAGCACCACAGCTGTCAGGCTTAGGAGGCAGCTACAGCATTGATATTCTTGCTTTCATGTTTCAGCAGTTATCCTTGCAACTCTAAATGACAGAACCTCTTTTTAATATCATTTAAAGTAAAAGCTAGAATTCTGCAGACATTGATGGGATTCATGTGGGAAGTACTGTTACTTACCATGAAAATAGGGTTTTGTTAAATTTAGGATAAGAAAAGCTTGAGATATTTTGAACAGGAAAAAAATGGGGTTGGTTTCTTTTTTAAAAAATTGTTAATGAATGCGATTAGATAAACATGGTTAGTTTTGGAATGAGAGGACACAGAATCACAGAATATTAGGGACTTGAAGGGACCTTGAAAGATCATCTAGTCAAAGCCCCCTGCCAGAGCAGGATCACCTACACCAAGTCACACAGGAACATATTGAGGCAGGTTTTAAACATCCTCTGAGAAAGAGACTCCACAACCCCCCTGGGCAGCCTGTCCCGGTGCCCCATCACCCTCACTGTGAGAAGTTCCCTGCTCCTGATACAGTATGAAATGAAGCTTCATTCAAAGTGAATGTCATTCTTAGTTCAGAATGAAGCTTCGCATCAAAATGAGAAAACCATGTCTGCTAAAGAGGAAAATGTCGTAGCTAGAGCCTGTGGAAGATCAAGTATGCATGTGCCATTTCCTTACAACATGATGGTTGGAGCTGTGCCTTAAAGCAGAAGTGGTAGTGTGCCACCTTGGCTGTACCCAAAGCAGGAAGGCATGAGTAAGAATTATGCCAAGAGATCTTAAATTGAGAATTAATGATTGTAAGGACACGGTAAAGGAGAGAAGAACAAAGAACACAAACTACACATTTTAGAGCCAGGGATAAACAGAAGGACTTTGCGAAGGTAGTTACCATTTATTAGTCAAGCACAAAATCATGAATGAAATAAATGTTTATTACAATCAGAATGTATTTTGTGTGTACTGAGTAGGAAATGTAGAAGAATAAATTACAAATAAATGGAATCTAAACCAGATTATTTTCATAATGTGAAAATAAAGCTACAGTTGAATACATCCTCCTAAATCTAAGAGCAGAAGGAGAGTGGGAACAGAGGAACATGATTAATCTTTAACAGTAAACTTTCTTCTTGTCACTCTGAATGTCTTGAATCAAAGGGAACCGTGCGTCAGATGTTGCGCTTGAACTAAATAAATGATAAAAATGCACGATTTGATGAAGGCAGTGAAAACTACTGATGACTGCTATCTGGTCACAAAGAAAAGCCTCTTCACTCTTCTTTAACATTGAATGGTGAACCACTCTCCTGATTTTCTTAACTTGTTCAAATCAAATAATATAAAAATTTGTTGGCTTTAAAAGAAAGGAAGGGAGTATTTTTTAATTACCTGGTTTTAAAAGTAGGGTGGATCCCGTGGTCTGGTATGCTGCATTGCTGTGATTGCACTTAGGATTTTGCCTTTAAAGAACAAACGTAGAGCAGCCATAACTTCATTTCTGCCTGAAAACTGTAGCATCATTTGACTCTCGTCTATTATCATCGGTTAAATGATTCTTGCCATCAGAAACTGACGTACAGGAGAGGGTCACTGCAGAGACAGATGTAGATGCATCCAGACAGTGTCAAAAATCAATCCTGAATTGTGGTGATTTAGGAATTGATCAGCTTTGCATATTAATGTTTTTACATCTACTTGACCCACTCCAGATGGGTGGATTTTGCAGTGTGTTTGCTTCTTAAAATAAAAAATCATTTAAGGGAGTCAGCAAGCAAGAGATGAAGACATGACTGCATGTGTACCACTATGCGTGATCAGATCTGTGCTCTGGGGAGTCACTACAGTCCTTGGTGCTATTGCACCAGACAGTGTTGTCAGACTAAATACCAGAAAATTATTGTAAACCAGCAAGCAAACACACTGGGAAAGTAGAGAAATATGCTGGCCTTTTAATCTTGTTCAAGGACTGAACTGGGGTTTTGTAATTACCCCACGTGGAATGCAATATCCAGCTCTGGGCTCCTCAGCACAGCAGGGACATGGACCTTTTAGAATAGGACCAGAGGAAACCATGGAAATGATCTGAGGGTGGAACTCTCTGCTGTGAGGCCAGGCTGGGGAAGCTGAGGTGTTCAGCCTCAGAGCCCAAGGAAGGCCACAGGAATGATTTGAGGCTTTCTTGGTTGGTGCCCAGTGGTAGGACAAGGGGCAATAAGCGTAAACCGAAGATTCAATTTGAACATTAGCGAAAACTTCCTTATCGTGATGGTAACTGGAACAGGCTGCCCAGGGAGGTTGTAAAGTCTTCTGCTCTGGCAGCATTCGAAACCAAGCTGGAGGTGTTTCTGTTTTATCTGCTCTAGGAGAACCTGCTCTGACTGTGGCATTGAACTAAATGACCTCCAGAAGTCCATTCAAACCTTGACCATTCTATAATTCTATGATGTGAATTGAAAGAAATTGAATGCAATATTGTGTGTAAAGGGCTGAAGCCCATCTATGGTACTAGAGTAAATTAAGTCTAGCCCCAACTGTTTTCTTCTGATGACTGATTACTGCAGAGATCAGTGCCAAGAGCTGTGTCAGCCCAGTGTATTTCAAAGCCAACACAACATCACACTGCCTGTTTCTTGTCTCCAAAATCACGGAGATACAGTTTGAAATACTGTTTTGCCCAAGAGGTTAACTGCATGCTGCAAGAATCTACACACTTGCAAAAGTTGCCAGAACTTTGTTTTGTAAGAAAAAGTGGTGAAGCACATGTTCTTAGTTGTCTCTCTGTCTTAGTGCAGAGAGAGAATGAAATCAAGATAAATCCTCTGGCTTCCTTTTAAAGTGCATTGTGGAAGAAAAAGTTAAAATAGTGGATACCCCGTGGAGTAGAGAATGAGTTTAATGTACTATAGGAAAGGATGTAAATATGGTGTGTGTCTCTTCTGGTTTCTTAAATTATTGTTGTAGGATATTCATTATTACCTTAATAGCTAATTGTACTTAAGAAAATTGACTTAATGAGTAACAGGTATGGATCTGCCCTTTGGTTTTGGTGTAGCCTGAAGCACCTGCCACAATACAAACAGTAATTAAAACATCTCAGCTACAATTTTCTGTGTTCAGGATCATCTATTCACATTTGTCTCTTAGTAGTAGAGTTCTGTCAGTCTGCTGCTGCTTTTGTGACAAATGCCATAATTTCACTAAACAACAGCAGGAATGGGGTAAAAAAAAATAATAACTGTGTATTGTACATATATATTAGGTGTCCTCTAAAAGTGTGATGCGAGTTCCTTAACTAAATAAAACCACAGCAAGGAATGAGCTGTAGCTAAAGCACTTAATGTGTTGCAGCATGTTTCTACCTGTGAGAGGATAGACCATTGGTAAATATTTACTGTATTTAAATGGTATAAATGAATAAAAGAAGCCCCTGTGTCCCATATGTGATATGTAAAATTTGTCTTCTAAATTCTGTAATCTGAAGATCTCTGTGCTGGACAGTATGGCTTTGGGACATGAACAGGAAAACTGGCTGAGTAGGTGGAATTACAGGGGATTCTGATTTCATGTTGGTATTGGCTTTTATTTGCTTTCATCATGTGCCTACTGGTATAGAATGGCAAAGCCACTGTGCCTAGCCCAGCAGCCCTTGGGATGCTGCCAGACAGCTGAAAGGATGGGAATGGGATGGGTGCAAAATCCAACATGTCCTAATACCGTATTATAGGTGGTTCTTTCCCTCTGTCTATAGATAAGCAGCTGTTACATCCCAGTTATTTCCATTTCTCTAGGATAAGCAGCTGTTACATCCCTGTAACATAGTGGTGGTGGTCAGTGACTGTTGTGTAGGATTTTAAGCAGCTATGACTGAACATATGCTTGCACTAATTTTTGATCTCTCTTTGCTTTGCTGAAGTCATCTCTGATCCCCAGTATCCTACCTATAGTTGCATACAATAAGCTCAGTCCGTTTCTTCCATGCTCTGGAAATTTTTCCACTTCCTTTCAAAGTTCCAGGAATGGTGTTGCGCTTGGTGGTATTGTCATGGCTGATTAAAGAAACCTAAAATCTCTTTGAGAGACGGGGAGAAATGAGTCAATTTTTTCATCATAAATTAAAGAAAACCCATTAACGTCAAAATCTGAAGCTGTGGTGTGTGTGTGGTGCTGCAATGCAATAGCTGTGGCTTCAGCACTTGGGTAGCTGCCTCCAGGACAGAGAAATAATGTTGCTCGTGGACAGTCTTAGTATAAAGGGATGTGAGTGAGAGACTGGTTGCTTTAGCTGATGGTTCTTTTTTCTACAGGTTTGTCTCCTAGGTCACAATTTTTGGTGTTGTCTTAAAGGGTGTGATGCTTGCTGAATCAGCTTGTGGAGTGATAGATTTGAGTGTTTCTGCTCTCTAGCACACAGCTGTACATGGAAGAAAGTAATGTTTGTGAGGATGGGAATTAGAATGCAGGAATACAACCCTCTTCCAAAAAATCCGCTATCTATCTATATAGGACGTGTGAAAGAAAGTAAAAGCAAGATGAAAAATAGCTTCTATTTTATGCTTTAGCATTTCATTTAGTATCTATATTTAGCACAGTTATTCTGGTAACTATTAATGTTTCCATATATTTATCAGGGAAGGAGGTTTTTTTTTTTTAGTCTTTTAGCTAGAGGTGGGGGGGGAGGGGAATTGAAAAAAAAAATCACACCCAAATGTCCCCAAGTGTTTCATTATTTAGAAATATAAAAGTGGAACTCTAGCCACTGCTAATTCTGTGTTTCACCTGCATATTTCCTCTTTGTACATAAACAAGATAATTTTAGGATTTTCTTATTGTCTTCACTTCCACCTCCTGACAGAAAATCCCAAAACTATCAAGTTTTCCTTTTTCTGTCTGTTTTCCAATATCCCTCAGCCAGCTTTCTACACCTTCAGGCATATTTATTTCATTTACCTTCTCTACCCGTGATCTAAATAAGAATTAGCTATATACTGAAATCACTTGGTGGATCTAGTCTCTTGTTGAGGACATCAGGTTTTTTTATAGAAGATGTGAAGGCTGACTGGCATCAAAACATCATTTTGTTTACCATTTGTATTTGCAATTATAATTTGATTACACATTTGTGGTGTCATCGGTCCGTGCACGTTCGTGTCTCTTGTGTTTTATTTGTAAGCACTTTAGCAAAACTATCTTATTCTCATTTCAACGTGGGCATTTAACGTACAATAAATATGAATCCACTGGGAGACAATTCTCTCTTTTAGGATATATGAGTTGTCCATCACAGATTTTCATGCTTTCTACCAGAGCTACTTATCTCTAAGACTCGTATTGTTAGATAGGTACTGCTGGCCACCAAGGCATAAGTGTAACCGTGCGTTGTGGTACCATGACAAATCTGTTTATCTGAGAGATCCCTATATCCCGTTTGCAATCAGTAGGAGCAAGAGCTGGAATGTGGTTAGCGCACAGTGGGAGGAATGTCAAACTGTTAACAGCATCTTGCACCCAGGAGCAGCAGAACAGGTGATTCACAGCTAAACTAAACTGAGAAAGGAGAAAATGCCAATATCAGTTGAATTTTCAGACAGGGAGTGTCAAAGAGCTAGATGATGAAATGAAGGATGGCTTTGAAAACCTGACAGTGTTTAAATCTGCCTTCTGCATTATAGTTCCCTACAGTATTTTGGTCTACAATCAAAAATTCATTTTGTGGGGTCTTCTGTTTGTTTATTTGCTCTGAAGGCTTTAATTTCCAACATCAATTCTTCTGAAGGTGGGTCTTCAGTTCTGTCACTCACAGTGCTTCTGTTCTTGCTGTTAAGCATCACTATTCAGCTTGAACACATTGTTTTTCTTGTTTTTTCTTTGGTTTGTTTTTTGGGGTTTTCTTATTCTAAAACGTATTTATTTTCTTTCTCCTTGCTTTTTTTTTTCCCCTTCATTCTCTCCGTGGTTTTGATAACTGTCCAAGTGATTTGGCCCCTCCATCTGCAAAGCAGAAGCACCTGTCTCCTGGCTGTAAAGGAATTGCTAGAGAAAGTGAGATTTGATTGCCAAAGAAAGTGAGACAAGGCAGAGGGAAGGAAAGGAGAGTGGATAGATAAAAGAAATGTAGATGATTCAATGAAAAAAATTAAAGGGGAAGTGAGGAAGAAGAATAAAAGGAGGAGGGATAAGTGAGAAGATTATCAGGCAGGTAAATCTTAAGCTCTAACAGCATTTTATTTCAAGTATGAGGGTAAAAACCAATATAAAAGTTATTGCTCTGAATGAAACTTACTAGCAAGCTTTTCTGTCTCCTATTGGAGGGATCCCATGCTGGAGCAGAACAGGACTGTAAGGGGTCCTCCCCTGAGGAGGAAGGAGCAGCAGAAGCAACTTGTGATGAACTGACCACAAACTCCATTCCCCATCCCCCTTTGCTGCTGTGGGTGAAGGTAAAGAATTTGGGAGTAAAGCTAATCCTAGAAGGAAGGGAAAGGTGGAGAAGGAGGGTTCTGTTTCTCATTATCCTACTCTGATTTGATTGGTACTATATTATAGGTAGCAGGTAGCTGAGGTGGTTGGTAATCTTGATGTCTGCAGATGATTCTGGAGCATTTTGATGATCTTTCGAGGTCCCTGCCAATCCCTAATGATTCTGTGATTCTGAAGGACTCTAGATCAGGAGAGAAACCAGATGACTTCCAGGCACTCCTTCTCAACTCACAGTTGTGTAAACAAAATCCTTCTATCTTGATATTTTCTTTGTATCTGTCATTTTTTAGGAGTGGGAAAAGGTCAAAGAGTTCCTGGGTAACTGACAGGTTTTGAACACTTTTGTAATAACTACCTGGTGTTTGGCCAGCTTTCTTGGTTTTTTGGGTTCGAGTAGCTTGGAGGCTGTTTCCAAGCTCATTTTCTGTTGTGTTTGACAAGGCGATGCTGTACTTGCTTTTTGTCAGCATGATGGTGTTTCTCGATAGTGCTGGTGGAGGTCGTTCTTGAGTTTCTCTGTGTTTGCTTGTCCAGCCAGGCTGTTTTGAGAGCACTTGTAGTAGAGCAGTAAGTCACAACGGAAGATATATTGGCAAGAAGAGAGCAACAGAGTGGTTATGGAGTGCCTACTGCTTTGGCAGCAGGAAGAAACATGGCTAGATATTCCAAATGTGAGAAAAAAGTGGTTTCTCATGTAGCTGTTTTGCTCAGCCTTGAGAAGAGAAGGCTTAAGGTGGGACCATATTACTATGTACCTGTACATAGAGGGTGGCTACCAATAAGATGAAGACTCTGTTTTCACAAGAACTCACACAGAAAAGACAAAGGATGATGGATACAAGGTGCTCCTGGCGAGGTTCTGTTTGGACTCCAGAGGAAAATTTTTCACCCAGAGAGCCATTAAACATTGGAATGGCCTTCCAAGGGAAGTAGTAGATTCCTCAACTTTAGACAGTTATAAGGCTCAATTTGACACAGTGCTGGGCCATCTCATTTAAGCTGCATTTCTTTATCTTAAAGGGTTGGACTAGATGATTCTCCATGTCCATTCCAACCAGGTCTACAGTGATACTGTGATTTCTCTTTCTGGAATGATTGATGCAGACATTGGTTGTATGAAATCATAGAATCATTAGGGATTGGAAGTGACCTCGAAAGATCATCCAGTCCAATCCCCCTGCCACAGCAGGATCGCCTAAACCAAGTCACACAGGAACATGTTCAGTCAGGTCTTAAACGTCTCCAGTGAAGGAGACTCCACAACCTCCCTGGGCAGCCTGTTCCAATGCTCTGTTTTATCACATTGGGTCACTGTGAGAAATACTGATCCAGGCTAAGCAGTCACTGAGCCATCACCTGGCTGGCAGAAGGCAGGGGAATCTAAAAAAGCAACATGGACAAGAGGTGAGGGAGCAAAATGAAAAGAACTTAGTCAAATTGCAGCTTTAAGATAAGGCAGCAGATTCAAAAAAGCTTTTCTATATTTTTTGAAGAGTTGGTTTGGTTCCCAGCACTGGCCAAGAGCTGAGACAAGTACATCAGTGTTATGAGACTGTGGAGAAATCACTTACTTTGGCTTTTCTGAAGTAGAAGTTGACAGTTTGACCTTTTCCGAGAGCATCAGCAGAACCTAGTTGCTCACTGAGGCTTGACTCGCTTTGTTTTGTATTTTCTTTTAAAAGTGGCACTTATCACAATCTAGTTACTATTTTTATGGAGCAAACAAAGCATGGAATGCATTAATGTTCCATGGATCAATAATGAGGGATTTCAAGCCTGAAAAGACAACTGTCTGATAGTCTTTCAAGTTCTTGAATAGTGTGCAAAGGGAAGTCAACATGTTCTGTGACAATCTCTGTCACGAGAACCGGTTAGAGCTCATCCATATGTGCAAGTTTTATAGGGAGCTACATGCAGATGATCTAAATTTACAAATTTTCAGTGATTTTTGGATTAAGCAGAGAGTAAGGAAATGTGATTTGGGGTGAGAAGCTCGTAATCCTTTGTTAATCTGGCTATATTGTTACCTGTCTTTTCATTAGGAATGTAGGAACTGCCACTTTGGTCTTTCAGTTTCTCTGTACTCTTACAGCTTGCAATACCTATAGCTTTTTTGTAAAAAAAACCACATTTTTCTCCGTACTTTAATCTGTGGTTGTTAGAAATGCCTGTGAAAAAGATGGTCACCTCAAGGTCGTGTTTCAGTACTTTAATTGGTGTTTATTTGTGATCTAAAAGTAGAAACATTCCCTAATATCTCATTGTTTTTTTATCAAATCCTTTATAGCTGGATGTTAAAAAATAACCAGATGATGCCTCTGCAGCTGTACTTGCTCCTGTCTAAATTGATCAGACAGCTAGATGGAAGAAACTGTAATTTATCTAATGTATTTGTCTAACTGCAAAAAACACTTCCATTAATTAGAGCAGTGGCTTAGTGAAGGCATCGTCCCTGCATCCAGCAGAAATGAATGTAAATGGATGGTGTGCTGCTGAAAATGATCTCAAAGCAAACACAAAATTAAAGAGCATGAGAGAAAGTTCAGAAAGAGCATGAGAGAAAGTTCAGAAAGGTATTGGATTCATTTAATTTCTTTAAGTCCAGAATCACAACTATTACCATTGCTATCCAGTTGTAGGAACAATTTTTCAATGGGAAAAAGCTACATTCGTAAAATCATAGACTCATTAAGGTTGGAAAAAACTTCCAAGATCATTAAATCCAACTGTCAGCCCAATACTATCATGCCAACTAAACCATATTTCCCGGTGCCAGATTTAGAAAGTCTTTTTGAAGCCCTCTAGGGCTGGTGACTCCACCGCCTCCCTGGGCAGCCTGTTGCAATACCTGACCACCCTTTCAGTGAAGACATTTTTCCCGATGTCAAATCTAAATCTCTCCTGGTGCAACTTGAGACCATGTCCTTTCATCCTATCACTAGCGACTTGGGAGAAGGGACCAACCTTCTCTCTACAACCACCTTTTCCTAGCTACTTGGGCGCACTGATGGCTCATGTCCAGTGCACTCTTTATCCCAGGTCATTTTCTGAAGCGCAGTCCTCCAGCCACTCTTCCTTCAGCCTGTAGCATTGTTATAACCAAAGTGCAGGACCTGGCACTCGGTCTTGTTAGACTTCAAACCCGAATGTGAACAAATTTGGTTTGTGTCCATGCACAGAACTTTCAAAGTTCAAATAATCATTTGGTTGTGAAACAGGGCACTTAGACAGTGTTCTCACCATAATTTAGAATCATAGAATCATTAAGGATTGGAAGTAGCCTCAAAAGATCCTCTAGTCCAATCCCCCTGCCACAGCAAGATCACCTAGACCAAGTCACACAGGAACACATCCATATTGTTTTCTAGAAGTTCTAAGCAGAGATTCATTTCGTAGGTAAGGTGCTTAGTCTCACTGGGTCTTTTCCCTAGTAGTAAAACAGAAATAATAAAACTTAGCCATCTAATTATTGGTGTCTTGTTAGGAATGTTAATATCACCATATGAAAACCACTGTGTGGTGTGTGTATGTGTAATTACAGTTAGTACACACACACACACACACTCTTATTGATAAAAGAGCACTGTTAGGGTTGCAAGACCAAGGAAATGTAAGTTTTGCATATGGATACTCCCTTGTTACTACTCATTATTCAATATTAAATATTATTTAATAAACCTATTTATGTCCACATAAATTATCAAATGCTGTCATCCTGGCAGAAAGCTTGTCTCATTCACTTTGTATCATCTACAAATTTCCTCCTCTTTTAGCCAGCCCTCTGACTGAAAACTGGTAGCACTCACTTCACCCATCCAGTTGTCCTTTCTCATTTGTGATACTATTTCTTTGTGAGTGGTGCTGTAAAGCTTCAGGTACCTCCACTTGAATGTTGTAGTATGGATATTGAACTGAAAGTATTGTAAATGGACCCATTTTGTGTAGGTCAAAGACTCTAATTTGTTACAACAATTCCTATTAAATTTCAGATCTATAAGCCAGGAATTTTGTGCCCATGCCCTTTACTTTTTCTTGGTTACTTTTGAAAAGAGAATAACTCTGTCTACAACATATTTCAGGTTCCTTTTTTGTATTCAAGGAACTGATGAGTGAGGCAATTGTTTTCTAAAAGTAAGGATGAGGAAATCCATGGAAAAATCAGTGCAAGCAATAAAACGGACTTACATGTTATATTGTTGTAGACTTAGCATTGCATTTCCCCAAGCTGTGCGAATTCACCGACTTGTTCAAAATACTCTTTTTGAAAAACAAAGGCTAATTTGTTTTAAAGAGCATCTGCAACCGAGGAGTGCACATATAGCTCATCTAGTATCTTCTGTGGCTAGCTAAAATATATGTATTTGCACTGTTTAGATATGCTGTGCGGTGCTGTTGCAGTGTCACTAGCATTTGGTTTTCAAATATTTGAATTCATTCATTGAATAAAGCTTGTTTCACTCAGCTGGGAGAAAGGCTTATGGAATTAGCAGAAGTGCCATCATTAATATCTATTTGTCTTGCACTTCAATAGAAGATAACCAGGCTTGGTGCTCTGCAGAAAATAAAGATTTTTTAATTCTTTTTTTTTTTTTTTCCAGAGCAGATATTACAACTTTCATGTCTGTCATGTATTGATTATTTTAAAAAGTAACACAGAAAATACAGTAGGACAAGATTGGTATATCCCATGGTTTCAAACTTCCATGAAAGCCAGAATTTTTAAAACAGAGAGTTGTTAAATTGAGGCTATTGCTAGGAGCTGGAGAGCAGCTCCTGTAGGATTTTTTAATCATTTTAAGTCTTATTTTAATAGCAACTTTTTCTGAAGATAATAACTGCATTTTAACTTCCCATTCAAGGTGCACGTAGGGCTCTGGTGAAGTAATTGTCTCCCTGTACTTGTCACTGGTAGAGCCACAACTGGGTTCTGTTTTGGGCACTTCAATACAAGAAAAGCATTGAGAGGCTGGAGCGGTTCCAGAGAAGGGCAACAAGGATGTGTGAAGAGCAAACCTTATGAGAAGCAGCTGAGGGAACTGAAGAAAAGGAGGCTGAGGGAAGACCTTCTTGCTATCTACAGCTACCTGAAAGGAGCTTGTAGAAGGTGACAGTTGGTCTCTTCTCACGAGGAACAAGTGATAGGACAAGGGGAAATAGCCTCAAGTTGCATCAGGGGCAGTTTAGTTTGGACATTAGGAAAAAGTTCTTCCTGGGAAGGGTTATGAGTCCTTGAAACAGGCTGCCCATGGAGAGCATTGAATCATCATCCCTGGATGTGTTTCAAAGTCATGGAGATCTGGAGCTTAAGGTCATGGTCTAGTGGTGGCCTTGGGACACTTGGCTTAATGGTTGGGCTCAGTGACCTTAAAGGTCTTTTTCAACCTAAATGATTCTGTGATTGTAAGTGGTAATGAATTATAGAAAAGACACAAAAGACTAAACAGAAGGACACAAGACTGTTTTCTGTCCTCATATCCACATGCACATAGAGCTGTGCATTAAGTATGTGTCAGGACAAGCTTCTAGCACTTTTTGCCCTGGCTTTGTGTGACCACATGAATTAATTTGGTTGTATGTGCAGAGCAGTGTGTAAAACAATTCTCCCAGCCCAAAGCAATTTGGATGTGCAGCATGCCATGAACTTTGGGGATCTACTGATCCTGTAGAGTTAAAAGGGTGCTGTCATGTTCAGTTACAGTGACTCTATGCTGGTAACTTAGAGTGATGTCATCCTTTTGGTTTGGAGCAGTATCACCATTCCTCCCTGTACTCTTCAGTTGAACTATGTATGTTCAGTAATACAAACAAGCACATTGATTTGGTAACCCTAATTTTCTGTTTCTTAAATTGCTGAATTGGACTGTCATGTAGATCACATAGGCAGCAATGCTAGACAGCATCCTTCAGGCTTTGATTCTCACATGAAACAGGTGTATAGAATCTGTTCCTTAGAAAAATAATTTATAAAAACCTTGAAGAAAACAACAACAAACGAGACAGCATTTAATGAGCTAGTTAATATGTCAGCTTTTTGTTTCATTTTGCAGCAGACTTGAAAGGCTGTATAGCCAAGAGTGTTGCTGCTAACTTTGCCATATTCATGAAAGAGGTAGAAGTGTCTTTGAGTGATAGTAAAGGTGAATTATATGGCACCTTCTGTCCCAAGTATTCAGAGTTGTGCAGCTACATTATCTGTTTTACTGTGCAAGTAGCTGAAAAAGAAAAAAATTCTTCAAAAAAGACATCTATAATACAAACTCCGTAATAATGGGTTTAGAACTGATGTTCAAAAGCTGTTTCTGTACACTGTGAACCTAGATTGCTTTGAACAAAAACCCTTCTGTTTTAAATTCTAAATCTAGTATCAGAATAAGGCAGAGCCTGTCTTGGTGTGGAGGTAAACATTCGCTAAACTTTGGGTATAAAACTTTAAAATACCTGAAAACCTGAAACATCTGTACGCTAACAATTCATGAGCAATTTAAAAGTATGTATTCTCCCGGGCACTGAAGAATTGCAAAGTAATATTAATGTATTTCTCTGACTCTCTCCATTTCTCTCTGTTTCTGTGATGCTGTGTAGCAAATGTAGATGCACAGGAGGTGGTTTGACTGATGAGAGAAATTTGTCAGAACCACTGAGCTGGAGGCTCGTGTGCTGCAAGGTCCACTAGGGATCATGTCTAATCTTGAATGTGCAGATGGTGAGGATTAGGTGTGAAAGTATGTAAAAGCCCAGTGCAGCTGGAGACAGTGGAGTTCATTATTAATTTGTTGAATGTTTTGAGCTGCTACGTGAGACCTGTGGAAAATCTGCAGCAAGAGATGGTGATTCATCGATTCAGCATATATATTATTTAGGAAAAAAGTTTGCTTAAAAGCAAACAAGTCTTTGAATATCTGCAGTGCTATGAAACTTGAATGTATTTACTGAAGTTAAAAAAATGGTTCACTGAGTAACCATTCCTTGAGCTTCATGGATCTTGGAGATTGAGTATATATCTTAAATGCTCAGAGAGAAGGACTAACTCAGGATGCTACCAAACTTGTTTGATTTTCTCCTACTCCACTGACAAACTCAGAATGAGGAGGGGGACTAATATAAATTAGAAAATCTGAAGGGTCAGTGATGAAAAAGATTTTTAAAAAAGGAATATCTAATTTCAGCTGTAGGCTTCAAATTACTTTATAAAATATTGAGTATTAATAGCTCAATTTTAGATGGAAAGCTGAAGGACAGGAAAGTGGCATGACTTGTACAACATCACTCAAAGGCAAATGGCAGAACCAGGGATGAGGTCCCTGTACTTTGAGTTGTGCTTCCTTGGACATTACATGGGGTAATCTGGTGCAGCTAATCCACTGCAGCAGTGATTTACCAGTGGAGAAACATCCCTTTTACTGGTCAACTCAATGCTACCTGATTTGGTAAAGGGACAATTGGAGCAGGTGGATGAAAGAAAAAAAAGAGGGAGTGTACACAGTAGTTACTGGAAACAAAAGAATAGTCAATGCAGCACACAGTTCTTTTGCTAAATTTTGTATTGCTTTAAGACACTGATTTTTTGGAGTCTGACATTTTCAGCATTTCCGTGGCACTGCCACTGAAGAGCTCTTATGAATAGAATTGTCACTGGTAGAAAGACCCTGGAAACATATCTGTAAAAAAGTTGTCCACATAAGAGTTCAAAACATGTATGATGAGCAAAACAGGGAAGAGTTGTATCACTTTGAAACATGCTTGGTGTAACTCTTGTTCTTAAGGAGGTAGAATGTTGGAATGTGGAGATTAAAAACATTGTGTTTTCTAAAAGTTACATTAAAATTAAAAGTGGCTTTGTTGTTATTAAAAAATAATTATATATATATATTCCTTGTAGTATGTGGGAATTTTGTCATGGTTGTAAAAAAATCTGTTAATCTAGTATCTGAAGCTCTTCACTAACAGTGCTGATGAGTAAGCTTCTAATGAAACTGTCTTAGCACTGAAACCTCAGTGGAGATGATCACAGACAATGTGAATCTTCCTCTTTTCTTGGAGAAAGCAACTGGTTAACAGACCATTGCAAGAGCCGCACGAACAAACTCATCTAGAAATAACATATAGTCATACTTGCAGTAGAACAATTTTCATAAATACTGGTCTTTGGTAAGAAAAACTGGACAGAGAGGACATTCCCTGCATGTCATTGACTATAAAGAGATCTTAGCTATCTCTTACAGGCATCTTGTGTCTGTGTTGGCAATATGTCTATGGGAAGAAGTCCCACTCTCTGTTAATACAAGAGTATAAAATTGAGAAGATGCTGAGTTGACAAGAGCCTCTTGTTGGATGGAAGCATGCTGAGGAGTTTTGGGCTGTTCCTCTTTTTTTTTCCCTCTTAAAAGCACAAAACAGCATGCTAGAGTATTTTGACAAACAAGTAGACAAGGCTCAAAAGGCTTAGTGCAGCAGTTGGGGATCAGTCTCTTGTTTGCTGTGTCCTTGTGGATAACTTCCTCTGGCCCAGCTTTCCTGTCCAGCAGTTTGCAAAGAGTTTCTGTGGAATAAACTACATGCTGCCTCCTAGGAAAATGTCAAAATACACATTTTAGAAGTTACATTGGTCATCACATTTGCAGTTCAGATCATCACTGCTATTGCTAATCCCAGTTGTTTACAAGTTTATATTCTTTCTGTTAAACCTTTAAGATAAAACGTGTCATAAAGTCTGGAGAAAAGAAACATTTTCTTCCATCGTTTGGACTACATTGGCTTGCTACAGGGCTGAGAATCAGAAATGTTTGAACTTTGTTAAATCATGAGAAAATATCTCATTTAAAGCTTTTCATAATAATCCAAATACTTGTCTTCAGCTAATAATTCCTATATTTATACTTTTAAAGCAGCGCATTGGTTACTGAAGATGCCAGACAGACTGTACTGCTAAATAACCACCTCCATTCAACAAATTAAAGCAGCAGGTGCAATGGACTGTGGTACTAATTTCCATACTTTGAGCTTTTAAATTGTTCAGGACATACTATTTAAGCACGAAAGAGTTCTGCAGACAATGCTGATGCTATGAAATTTTTATTCTTTCTCCCTTTAGCTTGAAATGGCAACTTTAAAATTGTTTCTCCTGACTAACTTCCCTTTGTAGATGTATCTCTGCTGAGGGTTCATACTGTGATTCTCATACATTATCTAAAGACATTTGTTCCTCTTTCCCCAGTTTTATGTATTTTTATGTATAACTATTGACTTTAATGGAGCTGCTCTCAGTCTTCCCTGCATATCTGGCATTTATTTTATGTTTGCTTTAGCTTAGGCAGTATTGTGAATGGAGAATAAAGCCACCAGTTTGTCCTTTGCAAATATCCACTATTTATTAGAGTCATTATGAAAACTATGAGCTAAATGGAGAGACTGTGTGAGGAGCATTATAATTTTACTGATACATAGAATAGAGGCATTTGGGAAATGGCGCTTCTCACCCTGGGGATCAGTTTGATTGTTTTACTAGATGCATACATGGAAGATGATTTGATTATTCTCCTTATAGTATGTGGATAGAAGTGGTGTGGATAAGGCTATTCTTTTCTTGTTCTTTTGAGAACTCCAGACTCAACTATGAACATTGTATCTGCTCTTCTCTGGTTGGTGAAAGGAATCCTAGAATGTATTGAGTTGGAAGGAACCTCCAAAGGTCATTTAATCCAACTGTAACAGATTGCTCAGAGGCCTATCAAGCCTGACCATGAATATCTCTGGCGATGGGGTCTCCACCACCTCTCTAGGCAGTCTGTTAGAGTGTCCCACCACCCTCAGATTAAAGAACCTTTTTCTGATGTCCAGCCTAAATCTACCCTTTTCTAGCTTAAAAACATGACCTCTTGTCCTGTTGTTCCATGTGAACAGATTTTCCCCAGCCTTCTTATAAGCCCCTTTCAAGGACCGTAAGAATAAAGTGAAGTAAGACACAATCCAGATCTTTCATTCTCAAAGCAGAGTGATTTTATCTATATAGATCTCAGAAGACTATTTTCTTACATACAGACAGTACATGTCCTCTTCTCACAGACAGGTGTAAGCAGTTTGTATTTCATTAGTGGATCTGCATTATAAACCATGTAGATACCCTAAAAAACTTGGAAGTTCCAGAGTCTACACTTTTTGAGGTCAACAGAGAAACACCAGAAATGAACTTGTTGGCAGGATGAATGTCTGGCATCAGTCAGACATCCCCAACTGCTATTTTAATTGAATGAGAACTTTAATGAGCAAAGTGAGGTTAATGTACAGTCCTAGATTTCTAGCCAATTAGATTGACACTGTTTCATTTTACTGTCAGAGTTATCAAAACGTGGTTTTTCTTCCCCATGATAGTCCCCTATTATAAGTTTTTGCAGTAGTAAGGGAATGCAATTGATATGCAGTGAAATTGGTCCTGACAGAGAAATTTTAAAAGCTTTTAGATTGGATGTAAAGGAGGAAATTTTGTCTTCTCAGAGTCTGCTTAACCCATCTATCTGCATTAAGAATCTAAGAGTTACACTGAGCAGAAATGACATCTTAAAGAAGACTAAGTGCTGCTTAACTTTTTAATGTCATTCTTTGGGAGATCTGAAGTTGAATATTATTTTTTTTCATGGTTGCTGTATCACACCATCATATCATTCTATGAAAAATAAAGCAGTACCTGTGTTCTCAATAGCAGACTTTCTATTTCCCCTTTGCGCCATGGAGACAGGAGTTTGTGTCTCAGCATATGGAGTGAATGCACCACACTGATAAACAATTGATGCATGAGTAGAAATGGATTTGTGAGAGAAAAACATGAGCCAAAAAGTTGACTCTAACATTTTTTATGCCCAGACCTCCACTGCTTCAGCCATGTCTTTAAATCCTGCTTATGAATTCATGAGGGTTCTCATTAAAAGTAAAGGTTATCTTTGCCCAAACACTTTCTGAAGGGCTGTTTCAGAACCCCAGTTACTGTCTGAAATTTTGTGTTTTCTGAATTGTATTTTGTCCTGGCCAGTTCATACTTGATTAAATTTCTGCCAAAAGTGTTCTTCATCCTTAATAACTCTTACCATTTCATGGTATCTTTTAAAGGAGCACTTCAATGTCCCCTCAAAGCCTTCCTTCTGCTAAAACTACAGAATCTCAGCTATTTTAGTTTTTTCTTTTTTCAGCAGCCCCCCTAACTCCTTCTTTCTGCTTTTCTCATTTAAATTCCTTTTTCTTAAACATAAATGAGAAGAAGTGTCCAGTGTTCCAGATGAAAATTTACCAATAACATTAATATTTTCTATCTCTGCTCTCCTGACACTCCTAGTATTGCATTTGCTTCGTTCATAGGTACATTGTACAGGTAGATCATGCATATTTGGAGTAACAAATCTTCCCTCCATTGTCGTTTGCACCTGATGATTATTTGACTTACAACAAATACTTAGTCAGTAGTCCCTAGTGTAAGGAGTTGAGCTTTGTAGTCTTAATACTAACCTGTGCCATATATTTAAACAACACTGTTATCCAGTTCTTCGCAGTGATTGTCGCTCAAATTTGTATTGAAGATTCTTCTAAGTTTTTCCTAATAAAATTTTACAACTGCTAGCATGTATGTCTGACAGTACTATCTACTAAGGCTCTTAAATTGAGGTCTAATAAAGTAGCAGATTTTTTTATAGACATTTAGTTAAATGGAAATTGAAAATACCTCAGGTGAACCGTTTTTTTAAATAAAAACAGTCATGCCAGCAGCCTCGGTCAGATGACAGGACATAATCTATGTGACTCTTCCTGCTCATAGCATTTGGCAATGAGTTCTCTTCTGTCCTATTTTTCTCTCTTTCCCTTGCACAAACTTACCCAGCCATTTCTTCCTTGGTTGTACTGCAGCACCCTGCAGATAGAATCCAACAGCTGCCTTCTTTGTATTCCTGACATTGCTGTTTTGGGCTCAGGCTTCCTGGTATTGCTTTATTCCTCAACTTGTTGCCTTGGGATGAGCAAAGTGACAGTGTGCTCCCTCACAGGCTCCGTTGAATAGGAGTACACTCTGAGCACAATGTACGTTTCTATTTCTCTGATTCATGTCCTCGGTGTTTAGCCCATCAGGGTAAAAATACAAAGGATGAACCTTGTAAGCCTGCGAGGACTGATGTGATCTCTCATAGTGACCTTTCTTTGATCAGGAGGTTGGACTAGAGACTTCCTGAGGGTGCTTCCAACCTGGATGTTTCTGTGATCCAAGTACTGCTTACTTGGAAGAATCAGAACTTCCCCCTTTTGTCTTCTGTTGTTTTTTTCTTCTATTGTAAAGTGTTCCGATTCAAAAAATACTTTAAATCATATTTCTTCTTGAACTGAGGATATTTGAATACATGAATAACCTTCCCGAACAATTGTCTCTACTGAAATAACCCTAAAATGGAACATTTCTTGAAGTGTTTCTTTGTATGTAATATTACCTAGAAATCTTCATCTAAATTGACATTTCTGCCTCTGCACTTGCAAGAAGTACAGGAAAGGTCTATGATCACTTGATGTTCAATAAGCATTATGATTAGGAATAGTCCAAGGAAGTTTTACTTTGGAGAAAGATTTATTGGAGGGGAAAAGTATTTAGCTATTCATACCAGCTAGGTCGTATCAGTGTAAAAGTTATTTTCAGCATCGGCTCAAATTCAAGGTTAAAAGCTCATTCAACTCTTTTGTATTAAAGGTAATATTTATAGTACTGGTTACGTTGGGTTGTGCTGCTTGAGACATTTTAATATTCACAATGAAAATGGCACAACAATGGTACCTCTGAGAAATATGTAATATATATATGTGCTGCTAATACTATTCTTATTACCATTATCTACTTTACCTCATTTCCATTAAAGTGATGGATATGAAGCCGTATGAAATAGAAATGGCCATTTTCTCTATTTTCTGCTTTGCTAGCTTGCAGTATGTAACTGATGAAAACTCTGATTTTATCAAGCACATTCTACATTCTGAAGCCAGCCTGTAATGAGGGAACCACAGAAATAATACTAACAATGAGTTGGGTCGTTAGTATATAGAGACATTTATGAGATGTGCTTAGGTATTCAGTAACTTGCAATTGTTGTAGCCATGCAAAATCTAAATACTGTTTTGCTCTTTGTAAACATTTAAAGAATATGTAGGAAAATATGGCTTTTGTAACCTAGAATTAAAAGTTGTTTTGCTTTTGTAGGTAAAAATCCACTTTAACTATTTTAAGGCTTCTTTCAGTTTCAGATTTGCCTTTTCATCCACTTTTAAAAAATCCCATAGACACACCAAAAGACACCTAAAGAAATCACTGTGCCCTTTCTTCTTGTTTAATGGCATAAAATCCGATTCCTCTCCAAAATATGTTCAGTTAGCCTGCTGAAATTAGCATCACTGATGCTGTACTTGAGTGATGTGTGACTTTCCATCCTGGCTTTTTATTGTTAAGAGTGAAGAAAAAAAAAATCTCTTCTTATTGGATATGTCTTTGCAATATACTTACGGTTTCCTTTTGAATAGTCTCCAAGAAGGTTGCAGTTATCTTAAAATGTGATGCCCTACATGAATTCATTTATCTGAGGATCTCTTGTCAGCCACTGCTTGTTGCCACTTCTTTGTTATAGACTCTTCATTGACTCTTATAATTCTGGAGAATATTATAATTGACTTTTCCAGTCATGGAAATGGCAGATCTGTCCTGCAAGTGGTCCCTTCAAACATATGATGCATGGGTGGGTGAGAGTCTCTTAAAGTCAAGAAAATAATGATTCTTTTAAAATTCCTAACTGTTTGTTTCCAGTAGCCACTAACAACAATGCTGCAATTGTATAATTACCATGTTGCACAGCAAGCTTCTAAGGGGAAAAAATGAAACGAATATGAGCAATTAGTATGCAAAGCCCTAACTCAATACAGTAAAATGAATTTCTGGGCTTGTGATTACATTCAGTACAGTTAATTGACTCCCACTTCTGTATTACTTATAAACCATGAATCAAATTTGAGAAACATAAGCACACGTTTCTTTTATTAATCAGTGACTTTATTTTGTATTGCAATTAAACCCTAAAATAAACAGACCTGAGAACAAAAAAGACCCTGAATTTGGGCCCTCAGCTTTCTATTGCTGTCACAAGCATAATAAACACTGTGGATAGTCAAGAACCACAAGACCACCCCACTCCCTTTTAGAAAACGAGACACACAATTTTTTCACTTTTGTTTACATACAAAATTCTTAACCTTTTTTTTTAGTCGCTTGCTCATGGGTTTTCTTTCACAGAATCACAGAACATTAGGGATTGGAACAGACCTCAAAAGATCATCTAGTCCAATCCTTCTGCCACAACAGGATCACCTAGATCAAGTGGCACAGGACCATATTCAGGCGGGTTTTAAATGTCTCCAGAGAAGGAGACTACACAACCCTCGTGGGCAGCGTGTTCCAGTCACCCTCACTGGGAAGAAGTTCCTTCTCATATTGATGTGGAACCTCCTGTGTTCCAGCTTACACCCATTCCCCCTCATCCTATCAGTAGATGACATTGAGAAGAGCCTGGATTGCTCTTGTACCACACAAAACACCAGACAGACGTAGCAAGACCACAAAACATATCTCAAAGAAGATGTAGACTTTGATTTGAGACAATCACACAACTAAACATGGAGATGCATAAGAAACAGTAGACTAGTTTGCTAGGGCCAGAGTTTCTTGCCTTTATTCAGTAGTCCAGCTCTTAAATTGTTATGGCAACACTCCTGGGCATTCTGTAGCACGTCCCTTGTTCTGTGTAGTAAATAGGGTTACAAGGCCAAATTATTATTTGTTATATCTTCAGTGTTACAGTGGAATATGAGGAGGGAGCAACTGAATTCAAACAGCTAGATGTTTTCTACAGCTGACAGATGATGTGCCTTCTTGAAATGTAGATTTGAATTGGGTGCTGGGCTTTTCACTGCCTGCTAAATAGATTTAACTTAATGTAAAATTATACTGTTCTGTTCATTTAAAACCAAAGAGACTTGTTTTATGCTCTTGGTGTTTCATAATGTTAGGAAATAAAATTGAGATGTTTATCATATTTTCAAGCATTACTTGAAACACATACTGTGTGCTTAATTTAAAGTTCTGAAGTCTTCAGTTTTTGCCCCTGAATCTTTTTCATATTGAGCTACTTATAGCCTTTGATGCTTAGGAAAGAGTGGTATGTTTATTTTGTTATCTTAGACCTATAATTGTAAAGTGTAGCTTTATCCCCTGATTAAAAAGCAACCATCATGGCATTTAAAGTCTAAAACTTTAATAAACTGTGCTTAAGGAGACAGACTTTTGCCAGCCACTGTAGAAGTCTTTACATCTGATTTACTTTATGTGTGTCTGAAAGTTTAAATAAATCCCCCAAATATTTTGGTACAGTGGTCCTGAGATGTGGAAAATGAAATTCAATGTGGCTTTTTAGCTGGATATTTTAGTTACAACTGAAGTAGAGTTTTCATTGACAGCAGAACTTCTTTTTTATTTATTTTTTTTGTTATTTGTTCTCGTTATTTACGTCTAGGCAATTTAAATTACGCATTGTGAATTAATTTGTTTTGTTTTGCCTCATTAAAAGGTACTTCCCTGTCTCTTGGGTTTAGTTTTTCACATGCAGCACTGAGACTGTTTTTGGCAGAGAATCAGATTATTTTTGAAGCTACTGAATTTGCCACAACCTTTTTGAATAGGTGTTGCTGCGAACTTCTTTGTCCACAGTTTCGCACTGAGCAGATGGAACAAGAAACTGAACCTGATGCTTGCTTACTTTCTGCCTGCCATACCTGTCTCTTCATTCACTCAGTTGGTTGACAGTAAACGCTCACCTGTATGGCCGTGCTCTTACCTGAAGTGCCTTAGTGTGGATAAGTTCATGACCATCACCTCCACAATACAGAGCGAATTTAATGCCTTTTAAGGCATTCTTTCTGTTTCCACATTGAGTCTTCTTCATCCTCAAAAGACACATCGACACCTAGTGACTTGTTAATGTGGGTTTTTTTGAGACAAATGTTCTACCTTAAAAATGTGAACAACATGAGGACTTTCACCTGTAGGTGGGTTATGCCATCAGTCTAGAGTGGAGTTTTAGTGACTGCAGTAACTGATGGATTCCCTGTATCTTCTTTATTTTTAGTTATCATTTTACTGGGAACTGCTTGCTTTTTGTCTTCGTTCACCTAACCTTACTGAACATTTGTCAGTAACAGGACTTAAGTTCAGACAACTTGTTTGAGCTGAGGATAACAGCAGAACAAAACTGTTTTGAAAAAACAGTAAGTTCTGAGTGGTGATTTTTAGCTGGATGATTTTTCTTGGAGGAACTGTTTTATGAAGTTATAGAAAACCCTATTTCTCGCATACATATGAGTGACATTTCAGCAATTTTCTTTGTGAATTCTGAGAGGATTTCTTTCACCTGTATCAAGGGTATATATGTGTGTATGTGTCTCTCTGCAAACCAAATTGCCAGACACTTTGGGGTTAAAATTTTGTGGTATATTTAACAACTACCTTCAGAAATGCCACTAGTTAAATTTACATTTCTGCTGGCTGGTTTGGGACGGTCATTTGTATTGCTTTAATGTTAATGCTGGGCAAACATTATACATCTCATGTCACCCACTACTGGCAGTTGCAGTTTTGGTTCCAATTATTTTTACCCCCGAATTTGACCAGTTGTGCTTATGATCTGCTAGTGAATGCTATACATATTGTTTATATTTCTGGTGATATGCTGGATTGCGTGTGACTACGGCAAAGGTCTCGAAGTAGTCACAACTCTGCGTTCTATTCCTACCATATGGTTTGCGTTATACGTGGTGTAGTTCTACTGTATTTAATTGTATCACAGAAAGTGTGCCTCTTGAGGAAAACTCCAAGTATGTACAAATGTTATTTGGTCGTAGTACTTGTACTAAGGTGCTGCCCAGTTTTACCTAAACATAGAACTAACAGAACTGAACATTATCTTCAGAAAGAGAAATTTTCCATGAGGAGAATGTGCTTGTTTTAGTTTACCAACTTTCTCTTCACTTTTTGTATATTTCGTAGTCTTTATCAAGGTAACATTTTTAGGAATCAGCCCACATAATGAGTTTTGTACATTGCTAGGTGAAGAACAGTCCTTTCATCAGCTGTGGATGGATGTGGCATTGTTTTGCCTCACTGGCTTCTTGCATTCTGGATGTGTAATGACTGGGAATAGCGACTCTCATTTTTCATTAAGGGTACAATTATTTTTTTTTTAATGTTAATAAATTAGTTTTAATTGCAAAATGAAAACTTCAGGTCACATCTTGTTTCTGACTTATTATGTGCCATATTCAGAGTAGCTTTATGTATCTCTTCCATTGATTTTTAAACATACAGGGTTGGAATGTTTTTTATATCCATTTAATTTCGGTGAAAAACTGAAACTCAGTGAAGCTTTGGTTTGTTTTTAGGCTGTTTGCAAGTGATGGTCAGTACATGCCTTTAAGTTTTTATATTTTAATTCCTGTTTTTTCATACGTGTATGATATTCATGTGATGCATTTGTATCAGACACATGCATGTGTTTATGGTTCTGCAGTTTGAGTAGGACAGTGCATATAAAGGAAGCATTTATCTGGGCTGAGATCAAGACGGTGGATTCATCCTCTTCTCATACTGCAAGGACCAGAAATATCCTAACAATAAACTAAATTCATCTTGGGTTTTTATTTAAATATAAAGTTATGCTGAATAATCCTCGATCTTCAGTAACTTAGTCAGAAATACAAAAAAATCTTTTGGCTCTTTCAGCTAAAAACTGTAAATTCACCTCTTGGTTCTTCTTAAAACTTTTCAAGAACAGGTGTCCTAAGATCAGCTTTGTGCTTGGATAGGGTGTTATGAAGGAGATTAATGACCAGTTTTGTTTGTCATTAAGTGTAACACCTGCAGAAAAGCTTTTTGTTCGAACCTCTTATCACAGGACATTCTTAACCTGTGAGTGTTTCACACAGTGGCTTTATTTGCACCTAACAGCTGACTTTGTCATTCACAAACATATGTCTTGGCAGTTGTCATGAAAAAAGTGGGCTTGTATTAGGTTTTTCCTTCAAGCATTTGCTTTCGTTATGTACAAGTAGTGGAAAGATTTAAATTGCTTCCACAATGATTGACACTTACACAGTGCCTCACATTATTTAAAAAGTAATTACACTTTCTTTTCGTATTCAGCTTCCTTTAAAATATCCTTTCAAATTCTACTTCTGTTGTACTAGTGTATTTTGATAATTCATACCTCTGTTCTAGTTAGGACTAAGAAAGTAACGAGAATTTTCTCTTAGCTCTTTTGCTTGTGTAAGCTCCAGTTTGTCCAGAATTACATACTGGCTTTTCCAGCCAAAGTTCTTGCTTTGAGGTTTTTCACAAAGTGATAAAAGAGATTTTTTTCTTCAAGCAATAAAGGAGAGTTTGTTCTTCTTTTTCTCTTGTTGTGAGGAAATAGTTAGAGTCTTTGAAAATCAGAAAGTATTGATAAATAATTCAGGTTTTGTCTTGGTTGCTGTTTTAGGGGAAGTGGACTTGTAGGCTGAGGATAAATAAATCATCCAGCTGTAAAGCACTGTGTGCTTCCTGTGTTAGTCTGCTTAGAGCATGAAGATAAGCTGTGATGGGGATTTGTTTTCTGTGCACAACATGATGTTCAGGTGTTTTCTGCCTTCTTGAGCAGAGGAGAACTATAGCATGCAGAAATCACTATGTCCAGTCTATCAAAGTCGTGGTACCCTTGGGATAAGATGCTGTTAATGCAGCTGTGGTTGCAAAGTCATGAGACTGCATAACAGCTTCGGTTGTTACAACTGTACTGAGATTCTGAAAGGAACGGAATCAAGTATTTGTGATGTCTAGTAGTCTGTTTAGCTTTCGGGATTAAGTTGTGAAAAACTTTACAAGTTTAATGTTTGCAGAAATCTAGCAATACACTAAAACATTTTTGCATGGTTTTGGCTCTTTGGTAGACAATGCATTTATCTTTTTCTAATTAGGTCTTTACTGCTGTGCTGACTCACCAAACATGTCCATGGAAGAATAATGGAAGCCCCTGAATACCTTGATTTGGATGAAATAGATTTTAGTGATGATATATCGGTAAGTACAAGCTTTACTTTTTCAAGTTGAGGCAAATTTAGATACCTCAAAACTGATGTAACAAGCAACGTTGTTGTTAGAAACCATACTCCTTTTTACCTTTACATTCTGTAAGAATGTTTTTTAATAGGTGAATCTAGAATAAAATAAGGTATACTGTAAGGGAAAACCTCTGATGAGCATGAACAGAAAACTTAGTTCCTCTACTTTGTAAGGATGACTTGCAGATCAAAATAACAAAATGAGGTTTTTTCCTGGGTTGTTTAATTGATTCTGTTGTCTTGAATGAGTTATAGTATCTCTAACGCTAGCGTTAGACAAGAAAATTGTGTTTACTTTTTTTTTTTAGTTCAATGTTTTTAATTTGTAAAGAAAATTCTACCTCTCTCACTTCTGAATTGCTGCTTTTTCATTGAAGATGTCACTCTGTCCTTTCCACCCATAGCCACCTCCAAATACAGCAAAAGTTTGTCCCTAGGTGTGATGTAGCTACCTATGACATGGTAGAGTATAAAAGAGGCAGAAAGACTTGATCTGATCCTTGGTGTCAGAACTAAAATGACTGCAGCTCTAATTAGAAGCAAGAATACCGTTCATCTGCAGTTTCAGTGGTTCTTACAGGAATCAATGATAAAATATATTCTATTACTCATAATCATATTTGTACTGCCAGTGTTTCTGCTTTTTGTGTATGTAATACAGCTGCTGGTTTGTTGACTATCTGATTAGCCATGGATAAGCTAGGCAGGTATGTTGATGTGCTTGAGGGTAGAGAGGCTCTGCAGAGAGATCTGGACGGGCCGTCTGTACGTGCCAAGGCAAATTCTGTGAAATTCAACAAGGCCAATGTCCTGCATTTGCATCACAAGAGTACCACAAAGAGGTCATAGAGAGGTGGTTGTCTCTTCTCACAAGTAACAAGTGATAGGACAAGATGAAATAGCCTCAAGTTGCACAGGGGAAGTTTAGGTTAAACATCAGGAAAAAGTTCTTAACTGAGAAGGTCAACGGACGTTAGAACAAACTGCCCACAGTTGAAGGGTTGAATCACCATCCCTAGATGTGTTTATAATTAATGTATATATGATGCTTAGGAACATGATTTAGGGGTTGGGTTTGGCAGAGTTAGGGCAATGGTTTGACTCAATGATCTCAAGGGTCTTTTCAAACTGAAATGGTTCTGTGATAACAACCCCATGGAAGGCTACAGGCTTGGGGGAGAGTGGCTGGAAAACTGCATGCTGGAGAAGGACTTGGGGGTGGTGGTTGGCAACCAGCTGTGTATGAGCCAGCAAGGTGACCAGATGGCCAAGAAGGTCAACAGTATCCTGGCATTTTATCAGAAATACTGTGCTTACCAGGACAAGGGTCCCTTTGTACCCAGCACCAGTGAGACCACATCTCAGCACTATGTTGTTTGGTCATCTTGATATAAGAAGGACATTGCGATGCTTGAGCATGTTTAGAGAAGGGTAATGAAATTGGTAAAGGGTCTAAGGCACAAGGAGTGTCTGAGGAAGCTGGAGCTGGTTATCCTGGGGAAAAGGAGGCTTAGGGAGACCTTATCATTCTTTACAACTACCTGAAGGGAGATTCTACTGAGGTGGTTATTGGTCTCCTCTCCCAAGTATCACGTGATAGGACTGGAGGAAGTGGCCTCAAGTTGCACCAGGAGATGTTCAAATTGATTACTAGGAAACTACAGACCAGTCAGCCTCACCTCCGTCCCTGGAAAAATGATGGAGCGGCTCCTGCTAGAGGGCATCTCAAGGCACTTGGAAGAGAAGAAGGTTATCAGGAGT
>JAOXOE010000405.1:42021231-42075253 GCA_028565055.1 Phoeniculus purpureus | reverse complement strand
CTCCTAATACACCCCAGGATCCCATTGGCCTTCTTGGCCACCAGGGCACATTGCTGTGCCATGGTTAACCTGTTGTCATCCAAAGCAGCAGCAGTCCCCAGCCTCCATTACCGCACTCACGACACACTCGTGCCATGATATAGCTCCTTAGCTTCTGTGAAGCTCAAGAATAGTTGTTTTGCAATTTTAACAACCTGTATCCTCAAGGAAGCTTCTGTGGAGAGGCAGCTGAAGCTGCTCCTATGCATTAAATAAAGACTCATGGAGCACTCTGCATCCTAGTTCATGCCTTCACACAATCACAGAACTATTGAGGCTGGAAAAGACCTCTGAGCTCATCCAGCCCAGATGATGACTTGACACCACCGTATCATCTAGACCATGGCACTAAGTGCCACATCCATTCTGTCCTTAAACGCCTCCAGGGTTAGGGTTAGGAATGGACCGCTTCTCTGCAGCCCTCAGCCTGCAGTACTGAAGTGCTTGAGCTGAGGGGTGTTAAGTTGCTGAAAGTTTAGCCTTCAACAGCCTTTGCTGTTGTTTTCCCACATCTCATGAACATACTCAGCCTAGTTTACAAATTGACGTAAATTCCATTGTTTAAAGAGAAAAAAAATGTCCAAATACCTTCAAATATCTCCCATTATGTTCTTTGTTGCTCTGCTGTGTTTCTGTCTCTATCTATATTTTATTATTAGGAAGGTCTGCTTTTACTTTTATGATGTGAAGTCTGTCAAAACAATGCATTAAATAATTCAGCATCGTTATTATCCAATACTACATCTGTTGCTATTGCTTTCCTGAGTCCTTCCTTCCTTTCTTTCTTGTTTTTTATTTCCCTTAGATGGTCCAGGACTGAAAGCAGCTGTTTTCTGAATATTGTAGTGTCGTGGCTGGAATATCCTTCTGTACCCCAACTCAGAAGCCTTCAAACTGCTGTGTTCATCATTCAAAGACCTCAAAGGCTGTTGCATGTGACCCTGATTGACCCTCCCACTGATTGGGTTCTTTCAGTCACAAGTGAGATGATGGTCTACAGCAGCATTTGTGAGGGAAGGACAACAAGCCCTCCTGCCTGTTGGACTCTCTCCTGTGGCAGGGACACCGGGTTGTCACAGGTAAGGATGCCCCTGAGCGGTGGAAGGAGGTAGCAGTGCTGGGCCCAGGAAGTTGCAGTTAAAAACCTCTTGTATCTCTGTCTGGATGGGGGGTTTGTTGTTTAGACTGAATTTATTTTGTTTTCCCCAAGTTCACTTTGTCTTTTGCTTACAACCATAACTGATGAGTGAAGCTTCCTTGTCCTTTGTCTCAGCCTTCAAGCCTTCGCGTGAGCAGCTTCTTGGTGCTGGGTTTAAACCGTGACAGCTGGATATATGGGAGAAGTAGTTCCAGAGAGAGAAAGGGGGTTTAAGAACATGTGCACCAAGTAAACTACTGTGAGGTTGCATGAGTGATGGCAGTAACATTTCAGAGAAGAACAGTAAAATAAAGGAAAAAAATAGTTGGAGAGGAATTCATGTGAGTTCCTTAGCTTTAGTGATACCATCTCAGACACAGGATTTGCTTTGTTCCCTGGATATACTCCTTTTCTGTATTATGTCTTATACCACAGAATCACAGAACATTAGGGATTGAAGGGACCTCGAAAAATCATCCAGTCCAATCCCCCTGCCACAGCAGGGTCACCTAGAGCAAGTCACACAGAAACATATGAGACAGGTTTTAAATGTCCCCAGAGAAGGAGATGCTGCACCCTCCCTGGGCAGCCCCTTCCAGTGCTCTGTCACCCTCACTATGAAGAGGTTCCTTCTCCTGTTTATGTTTTATTTTTGGCTCGCTCACGCCAGCCTCTGTGCTGACCAAGGAAAGAATGTGATGTTTGCTGTATGTCCCTGCAGGGAGCAACAGAAATGGATGGAAATTCCCCTAAGACTTTCTAATATCACATGCAATACGCTGGGGAGAACAGTCTTTCCAGAGAGAGTCTTTTACATGGTGAGGTGACAAGTACCTGCTGTGGGACTTGAGGCAACGTCTTAATGGAGTTTTGATGTATTAGAAGACCGGAAGGGAGCAATAGGGGAAAACAAGACATGAGGCTGTTACCTGACACACAGGGAAGACTCAAGCTCTTGCACAGGTTGGTCGCCTTTCTAACTACTTTTGTGTTACGAGAGCTTGAAATGTTGAGGTGCCTCTCAGGACAAGAAATGCTTGCCTAGGCGATACACTTGATGTGACCATCAGGTGTGTCGGGTGATTGATAACTGTTCAAGGTCTTCCTGTGAATTGGCCTTGTATCCTGGGTGGTGGAAGGAATCAGTTTGACAGTCACTGTGATTTCTTTAAACAGCATTTCTTGTCAGCGGTCAGACCTCTGCAGATTGCTTTCTGATCCTAGAGAACAGCATGCCAAATGTATTGTTATTTTATGAGCATCTTTGCACCCTCCCAATTCCAAAAGTTCCTGAGAAGTGTGAGGCTCATGAGCAGAGTGCTAATGGAGCCCATAAATCTTGTGGATGGCAGCACAGCACTTGGGCATTCCCGGAGGAGAAGGTTTTACAGCCCTTACCCAAATCCTGTGCTCTGCATCAGGAATGATACCTGCCATAACGACCATGGCTTGGTTCCAAGTTGTGATTTATTGTTAGCTGCCATTAATTTTGATTTGATTTGTAGCCAGGCTCAGAGGCTAACAGTTAGGAGTACAGCAGGAGTATCAGTAGAGCAACACTTGCCAATTTCTTACCGAGTTTGGGCCAGCCCCAAGCTGCTTACCTGCAACTCGGTTGTGCTGGTCACAGGCTGCCCTGAGTACAGGTTTCATGCTTTTTCAAGTTTTTCCTAGTGTCTGAACCAAAACTACACGAGATGGAAATGTTAAGCACCTTAGTACTCAATGGGAAAGCAACTGTCACTTACAGGACCAGCTCTGAGAAACCATCCGCAGTCCTCTGAATGTTGAGTAAGAGCTTCGCAGAATCACAGAACATTAGGGATTGGAAGGGACCTCGAAAGATCATCTGGTCCAATCCCCCTGCCACAGCAGGACCACCTAGGCCAAGTCGCAAGAGGTATTTGAGACTGCAGTAAACCTCAGAGAATGTGCCTGGGGATCACAGAACTGACCTGTTCTATCCACCCTCGTGTAATATATGCAGCTAACATATGTGCCCAAGCTTTCTCTGTCAAGTGAGAGTTAAACATCTGAGGATGAGATGCAAAAGAGGCAACATGCATAACTGTTGTTATGTTTGACAGGTGCAATGGGCAAAAGTCAAGCAGTCCTAGTGGAAGGGACCATAACCCAGAGACAATCCATTGTGTCTACAGAGTCTCTGTAGGCTCTATAGACGCTATAGACTCTCTATATTCTCTATAGACTCTATAGTCTCTACAGATGCTATCGACTCTCTATAGTCTCTATGACTCTATAGTCTCTATAGATGCTATAGACTCTCTATAGTCTCTATAGACTCTATAGTCTCTACAGATGCTATAGACTCTCTATAGTCTCTATAGTCTCTATAGATGCTATAGACTCTCTATAGACTCCATCATATAGAGTCAAACTCACCCAATGGAAAGAAAACAATAAAAACACAAGTATATATGCATGTATATATCCATACACATACACACACATATATGTGATATAAATGATCCTTGCTCTGACATCAGAAGTAATTCTCACATTTCTGGAACACAGGAGGTTCCACAAAAATATGAGAACTTCTTCACAGTGAGGGTGACAGAGCACTGGAACAGGCTGCCCAAGGGGGGTTGTGGACTCTCCTTCTCTGGAGATGTTTAAGACCCACCTGGACATGTTCCTATGTGACTTGGTCTAGGTGATCCTGCTGAGGCAGGGGGATTGGACTGGATGATCTTTCGAGGTCCCTTCCAATCTCTAATGATTCTGTGGTTCTGTGATGTCACAGTTGAAATGTAATGAATATGAAGCGGGATTGATTCCTTGGCTCATGCAGATAGGAAACAATACACAAAGGATCCTAAGATGCTCACAATGAAAAATTTCCTGAAGACCGAGGTGTTCATCATGTTGAGGGCCTGGTGTGCTGGGTGTCATGTAAAGGTGTACGAAGTGACAATTTGTCCCCCTGTTCCCCTGTCTTCTTCTAGTAACTTAGGTGCAAGCCCAGTAGGCTGTTTGTGTACCCTGTGATTGGTACCAATGTTTGTGTTAGCATTCAAAAAACAACAAAGAGTGTGTTAAAAATAGCAGAGATGACAGAAGAGGGCAATTACTTGGTAGTGTGAATACGAAGGCTAATATTAAGTTACTGTGTAATTAAGGTTAGACCAAGGTGAAATGAAGATAGCAAGCAAGGAAAGTGAGGAAAGGTTACTCGTTCTGCACCCCAATCTATACCTACTGAATTTTATACCTACAGGTATTTTATTATATATATAAAATATATATTTATTATATATATAATATATTTATTATATACCTACAGGTATAATTATTTGTACCTACAGGTTTACACTGACCTCTGTGAAAGCTAGTAGGAGTAGACTTGAGGTTAATTTAGAGAGATGTTGATAAGGCAGCTTAGAGAAACTAAGATAAAGTGTATTAGGAAAAGAAACCACAAAGAACTAAATGGCAACTTACTGAACCAAGCTTATCTTGGTTTGATAAGAGCTGTTCTGTATGCTGTGAGCTTATTGCGAGGAGAGAAATGTGTAGTTTTGCTCCACATTATATTATCCGTGGGCTTTCTTCAAGGCAAAGAGTTTTCAAAAGGCATAAATCTGGATGTGTTCTGACACTGGTCCATTTTGGGGTGTGAGGCTGCTTACCAGCAGGGTACCAGTACTGTTTTCATGCTTGACTGGGAGACATTTGTGCCTTAAATTCCATCTTGTTTGCAGCTCTCAGGACCTGCTCTGCTCTATTGCTGAGCAGGCATGGAAGGCATTGAATATTTGTTGGGGGGTTTTCGGGACTGCCTGAGATGGTTGAAGAAAATAGCTTGTGAGACAGAGGAGGAAACTAATTAAATCTTTGGAGAGGAAAAGGATTTAAGTGGTGGAAGACGGTGGTAAACTATGTAGCTAACAAATAGGTGTACTGGAAATTGAAGTCCAAATTAGGTTACCTAATTTTTCACTGCAAACTTGGGCAGTTCTATTAATATGATTTCCATCTTGTGATGATATTTCGTGGCTCATCAGGAGCTTGCTGAGGCTTATTAATGACATCTGGAAACAATGGTAATAGAAAGCTTTTGTTTCTGGGTGAGGTGCTGAGAATTTTCCCAAGACTTTCAGAAATGGTGATGTTTTGTGTGTTGTGACATTCATGCCACCAAAGGACATATTCACCTAGAACTACCTGTGTCCAGCTGAATAGAGCCTATGATGGTAACTTAGACAAACAGGTCCCTTCGCTTTCATTCGTGTTGTCAACATTAACTCAAGGGGCTGCACCGAGCAACAGGGTCAGTGACAATGCATGTTGGGCATGCATCAGCTAGGCTTCTTATGGGAATGTGTGATAGGAACCAGTTTAATACCACTGCCTTCCAAGTCAGCTAGCAAGAGCATTACTGCATTTGATCTGGTGCCAATGTGAAAGACGAGGACTAGAAAAGAACTGAAAGACCCTTGCGAACCACAAGAAACACGAGAGCGAAAATGTACTACATAGCACATTTATGACTTAGAAAGTTATTGTCATCCCTTTTGTTTCTGTAGGATGTCTGAAGGCACGTGCATTTGGCTAGAGAACACATTTGCATGAGTGTGTCTTTTGTTTAGGACCGGCTCTGACCTTATCACACAATCACAGAACATGAGGGAGTGGAAGGGACCTGGGAAGATCATCCCAGTCCAGTCCACCTGCCACAGCAGGATCACCTAGACCAAGTCGCACAGGAACACATCCAGGTGGGTTTTAAACATCTCCAGAGAAGGAGACCCCACAACCCCCCTGGGCAGCCTATTCCAGTGCTCTGAATGGGAACTGTGTTTGATGTTACCACATGCTTAATCCATGTGTTCACCTATCAGCATTTTGTCACTGTGAATTTACATTATAATTATAAAATCAGATGATTTTGCAGAATAAAGAAACTTTAACTAGTGAGGTACATGCTGAAGCAGAAATACAGAAGCCTTTTTCTGGCCAGAAACTACTGAGGAATTGAGGAAGTTTGTTTAAAGAAATCTGCCCACACCTTTCATAAACATAAATTTTATTCCTCTCTTTTTACTCCTTTCAACATAAATAAATAAGAGAATGAATAATTAAGAGGAAAACCTGATTGTAAGACTAGAATTCCAACCCCTTGTATGTACCAAACAATAAAACTTGAAGGCTCATTAGCTTGGAATGACCCAACTGTGTTTTATGCATGGGGGTCATTTCATTACTAATGAGCCACTAAGCCAGATGGCCAATTTCACAATAGTCCAATGGCATTAGTGTGATTTAGATTTTTAGGCAAATTACTTTGCCCTTTTTTTTTTTTTGGTTTTGTTTTACAAACAGGGGTGGATTTTTCTGAAAATGTGTAAAAGAAAGAAAAATGGCCACAGTGATTCTGCACTTTTTAGGAGTTTATATAAATTTCTAATATTTTTTCTGGTGTGCAGTGATGAGAATCTCTTAGATACTATCCTCTCTAGAAAGTACTTTGGGTAGCAATTTACTTTGTCTTTATCTGTATTTGATATTGTTTCAACAGATAATTAATCAAATCCATTCTTACTGCCTCGTGTCTGAGTGCATATGAAAGAATTCATGTGTAAAATGCAAAAGAAGAATGGTTTTGCACAGATGACAGTGCAAGAATATATTAGTGGCTTAATTTATTTTTTCTTATAGAGTTTTTTATTGTTTTATGAGTTTAAGATGTCTCAGGTGATTAGGATGGGGAATAGTTGCTATGATTCTGTGATTTCATACAATCATAGAATTGTTCAGGTTGAAAAAGACCTGTAAGGCAATAAAATCTTACCATTAACCCAAGTGTCCCAAGCCCGTTGCTAGACCATTTCCCTAAGCTCCAGGTCTGCATGACTTTGAAACATTATGGCTATTCAACCACCTTTCGGTCTGAGTTCAGCTTGCATAAGTCACCTTGTTGAATTGTGTGAGGAAGGGGGTCATGGTAGATTTCCCCAGGTCTACTGAAAGAGATTAATACTCTCAAATCATACTGGGTTTTTAAGAGATGTGATTATTTTTCAGGAGTGCTCTTCCCTTGGCATTAACTAAATCATACACAAAGCAAGCTCAGAAATTACATTACAGTATCTACTTAGAGAACACCCTTAAAGAGAAGATGACTTAAAGGGGGACAGTTTATAAATAACATCAGCAAGTTGTGGAAAGTGTGTTTCAAACCTGTTGTGCAAATGAGCATCACTTCTGAGCCTTCTGGTATTTCCGTATTTGAATGAAATTCTGATGTGGGAAATTGTCTGTTGCTGTGAATAACTTCATATGATGATTTGCTCATATCTTGTGGGAGTTTGTTGCAATGGTGTTGGATAATTGTGTATAGATTCTTAGCACTGCAAATTGGTCTTATCTTCAGTGGCGGTGGCTATATTTGGGGGAATAAGAACATAAAATGGCTCAGAATAAAACTGTAACTGACTTAGTATATTATCTGTGATAATAGTCACGGGGGAAGACTAAAATACTGTGATTGTGCTGCTGCTTTGCAAAATTTATTATCTTAGCCTCCAGCAATTTATGGTTCTGGGAGTTCTTGAACCAAAGGTGATATTTACTGTTTAAAAATGAATAATCTAGGTTCCTTACCTTAAGAGCCTGTAGAGCATTAAAATTTTAAGGGATTTGTTGTAATATAGCCATTTTGCATTGTTTTGACCGTTCCCTTTTGATTTTTTTATTCCTACTGTGTTTTGCAAGATCTTTAGTTCAGTTTCACTTAGGATAAGGAGGAATGGAGTAGATGGGTTTCAAAACCTTTTGTAGGTGTGATCAACTTTAGTTTCCAGTCATGTACGTTTCCATTACTGAAACAAAACTGAACACGCTGCCTCATGTCTTTTAAAAGTATCAAGCCTCATACAGTGACATTTGCTCACTTAATTTCCACCTGCAACAGTTTTCCTGCTGTACCTGCCTTTCACTACTGCCAGTAACTTCCAAAGCTGTGTTATTTCTTAGTGTGGGAAATATGCCAACATCTAGCTGTGAGGATGCAGGCATCTGCGAGTTGTGCATGGTCATCTTGGTAAAGAGACCTAGTTGCAGCCTTTCAGTACTTAAAGGGGGCTACTGGAATGATGAGAAGGCCGCTTTAACTGCAAATGTAGTGATGGAGTGAGGGGTACTGATTTCAAGTGGAAAGAGAGCCGATTAAGATTAGGTATTAGGAGGCCTTTCTTCACTGTGAGAGTGGTGAGGACTGGACAGGTTGCCTAGAGAATCTGTAAATGCACCATCCCTGGAAGTGTTCAAGGCCAGGTTGGATGGTGCTTGAGCAACTTGGTCTAGTGGAGGAGATGCCTCTACCTATGATGAGCTTTAAGGCCCCTCCTAACCCAAACCGTTCTATGGTCTGAAGCTGAGGATGGTCTGGAACCTTATAATGTTACTATGTGCTTGACAAACTGTGCTAAAATGAAACCAATAAAATAGTACAACTTCTTCAAGGTAATTACCTTGTGTGTGTGATTAGTATGAAGAAATGGCCAAGACACTTCTACATGTCAAAAAATACTATATGAGTTTTAGTAACTGTTTAATCAGTAAAAAAAAGTTAACTGTAAACAGATAATGCCAGAACCAGGGCCAAAATCTCATAAATTTCCACAGAGAGGAGGATTAAAACAGTGTCGAAATGTGAGAAAAATAAATTAATTCTTGACGCGAAAGTGCAAGAAAGTCTTAACACTGCTGTGATTTGCCAATACTCATAAATCTTCTGTCTACATGAACTAGATTATGGGTCACTTTCTTAGGAAGATACTTCTCACAGTGAAATGAAGAGGAGGTTTTCTGGTTTATCCTGATTTGAATTCATGTTTCTGTGAGTTCACAATATATGGGAGGTTGGAGAGTGTTGTGTGTATCTCTCATTTTTAGCTTCTGTCTCTCTTATCCAAAGACAAATTAAGTTTTCCACTGAATAGTAAGTGTTAGGAAGAAAGTTATATCTAAGTCCATCATTGCTTTTAAGATGTTTTAGAGAAGGTAATACTTCTACTTTCTAATTGAGATTATGAATCTGGTCTCCAAGCTGCACCTTGATTTGTAGTCTGTGAAATATAAGTGGTTTTCTTTTCCTCTTTTCTGTTAGTTGCCAGACTAACAGGATTACAATAATATAACCGGGTTTTGTCAGACCGTATAATTAAATGACTATGAAAACTAAAGAGCATTCCGTTCGCTGAAGAGTGGTTACACTTTTACTGCCATGTAAGCAAAATTGCAGTAAGAAAATGATAGAGCATCGCATGCTGTGTACATTTTTATTTGTTCATAACAAATTTGAAGTGATAAATACTTTTCCTTCTGTAAAATTCTCCCTGCATCTCTCGAGAATTCAGTGGCACTGTAAATCTAATCTGCAGTTCTTTACAATTATAGTTTAAATAGACTAAGTCTAAAGGGAGTCTGCCTATTTGATTTCCAAATTTGCATCAGTTAAAATCCAATCAGACCAACTGTTCCAATTTTTTATTAGATATGAAATACACGGATGGTTTCAAGGCCACGCTATGTATAGCAAACACATACCTGTTTTTTTGACAGCATGTATTATCAAACGTGTTCCTTCGCATGTGGTTCAACCTTCAGCTGACCAGCACTGTTTAGTGACTTCTCAGATTACTACTATATTGAATTCTTTGATTTTCAGTAACTGATGTTCTATGGGCCATCAGATTGCATTTGATTTTGTGAATTTGCTTTAACGTATTGAGTTTAATGGATTTATGCAGGAATGTAAACCAAAAATAATACAGCAGGCGCTCTGAATTTTTAGAACGCAAGGGCATTAGGCTTGCAGATGGCCGATGCAGATAATGACATTGAATAATTTAGTGTGGAAGGTAATCTGGTTTTGACAGAATACATTAACATTTAGCCAGTGTGTACAGGTGTTTGGGTGGGGATCTGCAGGCTGATCTGGGGCAGACCAGAGAGCCTGTGTGAAGTGCAGAATTATAATCTCATGGACTGGGTTTAAAGGAGATTCTGTGCAAAACAAGCTAAAATTAATCCAGAAGACTGTCAACACTACTGTCCTTACAATAATTTCTCACTGTGTGGTGTCATTTTGATCATGGGGGGAAAAGAAGACTGTTTAATGCTTTGATTATAATTGTCTGTTTATTAAAGGAAACAAGGTTCTAAGAAAACAAGGATTCACAGAACATTAGATCATCTAGTCCAATCCCCCTGCCACAGCAGGACCACCTAGGCCAAGTCGCACAGGAACACACCCAGGCAGGTTTCAAACGTCTCCAGAGGAGGAGACTCCACAACCCTCCCGGGCGGCCTGTTCCAGTGCTCTGTCACCCTCACTGGGAAGAAGTTCCTTCTCATATTTATATGGAACCTCCTGTGTTCCAGCTCACACCCACTGCCTCTCGGCCTACCAGTGAAAACAAGGAGGAAGAAAACACAGAGTTTTAAGAGGCTTCACTTTTGTTCCTGTCAAAACAAGGCCTCTACCTTTGCCATGCAGATTCATGACAAGAATCCCAACCTCTTTTGCTGCGGCAGCATATTTAAAGTACAAAAGACACTAAGTTTAACTTGAGAATTAAGAGAAACAACTAAACACACGCCTGAGCAGGGCTCAGGTGGCCTAAAAGGCCAATGGCATCCTGGCTTATATCAGAAACTGGCCAGTAGCAGTAAGGTCTCCCTGTACTGGGCACTGGTGAGGCCTCACCTCAAGTCCTGGGTTCAGTTCTGGGCCCTTCAATAGAAGAAAGACATTGAGCAGCTGGAGCTGGTTTAAGGAAGAGCAGCGAAGTTGGAGAAGGTTCTGGAGAAGAAACCTTGTGAGGAGCAGCAGAGGAACCTGAGACTGGTGAGTCTGGAGAAAAGGTGGCTGAGGGGAGATCATTTTCCTATCTACAGCTACCTGAAAGGAGTTTGTAGAGAGGTGGGGGTTGCTCTCTTCTCACAAGAAATGAGTGATAGTTGTGCCCAGGCAAGATTAAGTTGGACATGAGGAAAAAATTCTTTCTGGAAAGGGTCATCAGGCCTTGGAACAGGCTGCCCAGGGAGGGGGTTGAGTCAACATGCCCGGATGTGTTTCACAGTTGTGAAGACTTGATGCTTAGGGCCTTGGCTTAGCAGTCGCCTTGGGCCTAACTATCATATTGATTATATAACGTTGTTCCCAACTCCACTGTTGCAGTGCAGTGACATTTCATTGTACTCATTGGAACTATAGTAACGGAAGTGCAACACCAGCTGATGGAAATGGAATTAAATCTATCATCAGTAGTAAAGAAGTCACATTTACAAAGAACAGAATACAAACCAGGCTTCTAGTTTTATAATAGTCACATTCAGTACTCTATAAATAACAAGCAGGTATTTGTTGTAGCAGTTCTTCTTGTATATCAGCTAACAATCAGATAACCTAATTTCTTTTTGATTCTCATCAAAGTGTTCCTAGAATAAACACGTCTCCAGCCACACTATTGTGAAATTTGTATTCTAGTGAAGTTTCTTTAATAGCTTCACATTTGGGGTGACAGACACACAAAAAGCCTCAACCTGCTGTTGTGAAAATATAAATCTGACCCCATTATACAGATATGATATAATTGGAAGATAAATATCTTCAAGACCTCCAAGTACTAAATATTTATGCAACATCAAGAGTTACTCTTGTTTTGCTCTTCACCAAAGGTGAATCAGCTCATCTGATTCATGGCTGTCTGCTAAGGGTTGTTGTAATTGGATTTTATTAATCCAGTGAAAGGTGAAACTTCTCTGTCGGTCCTCATAACCTAATGTAAAGTAAAAAGGGCCTATTCTGGCTAATTTAGTAAGTATTGGCAAAACAGAGTGCTAAAATATGTCTTTTGTAGTTCGTTAAATTCTTCTTTATGGAAGAAAGTTCTAAACTCAGAGCTGCTAAATGACCTTTAGCAAGAGTTATTAAGAATTCAGAACAATTCTTACCATTTTCATCTCCATCTTGATGTCTGTATTACTCTTAGTAGAGTACATTTCTTTTGCCTGTCTCCTTTCCAAATTTCCTGACATATAACTGACAAGATCTACCTGGAACATAACGTGTGAAGACCCCAGCTGAACAGGGAGCAGGAGGAGCCTGACACTAGGATATGAAATACAACTTTCTCCTGTCACTTTATGATATTAAAATGTGTCTGGCACCTATGATCACATTTCTCTAAGGGGGATGGTAAAAAGTGTAGTTAAGGTAAGTTATAAGCTGACTTTGTTTTGTTTTATAGCATCCTTAATGGCTTTTATTTTCCTCGTGTCTGAATTTTTATGATTTTGGAGATCTATAAGCATTTTCCTCTAGGTTCTAGAAATAATATTTCTTCCTATCCTGGTATATTTATTTTCTTAAGTAGGAACAAGTGTAGAAGTGGGTCATGGCCATGCTTTCTTCCTGTTCTTTTTGCAACCTAAAAGCATTTTCTGTGAGATCTTTTAAATTTGTGTGTTGTGGATAGAGAGCAATAGCAGGTGGAAATTGGCATCTTTGTTATTATACTGAGGTGGCTAATGGACATATGTGCAAGTTTACTTGCTCATAAGCATTACATGGTTTGGTTGGTTGGCCTGATTAGTGGAACTTTTGTAGTTAGAAGTGTTTTGGGCTTTAGTGATGTAATTGGAGAAGGGGACGGTCTGTGGGGAAGTTTGTGAGAAGAGTTTATTGTCCAGTTGGTGATTGACTTACTGAGTTGCTAGCTAGCACCTGTTATTTCTAGCAGGCAACTCTAAGGAAATATGGCAAATTTCCTTGAAGTGAAGTGATTTGGCACTTCACAAAATTATGACTTTTACTCCAAGTGCACAGTCAGGCATTGGTACAGGTTGCCCAGTAAAATTGTTCAACCTCCATCCATGGAGCTTTGCAAGCCTAGACAGAAAAGCTCTGAGTGACCTGGTTTGGCTTCACAGCTGACCCTGCTTGGAGCAGGAGTTTGGACTGGGTGACCTGAAGTAGCTGTCAGAATCGTTTTAGGCTACTACGGTAGTTTAGAGAGTTTAGGCACAGTGACAGCCCATTCGACATTTGGAGTTTTGGTACATTTCCAGCTGACAGCAGTTTGTATTTCTGGCATTTTGCAGAGCATGGAAACACTGACTTTCTTGTCAGTTGATAAAGCAGCACAAAAGTGGGGATATTAATTAAAAATGGTGACTGATTTCTTATAGAGGGATGGTGTGAAGATAGGCTTATATATATTTTTCATTTTGTGACTACATTTTATCAAAGAGAGACAAGTTGCCAAAGTTCACCAGGTATTTACAAGCAGAACGTGTGTGGTAGTTCCTGTAATTCTGTTCTGTAGTCCTCCAAAATGTACTTGAATCTTTTCCTTAGATACCAGTAACTTGAATAAACTTTTGAGTACTTGAGAATGGATGTTTCTGACATTTAAAGTTTATAATAAACTTTTTTTCAAACATATGTTTAATGTAAGTGGAATTTCCATCCAGGCTTAATGAATTGTGGGAAACACAGAATCTCTTTGTGGCTGGAGGAGACCTTTAAGATCATCAAGTTCAACCTGCAACTCAGCACTGTCAGGTCACCCCTAAATCATGTCCCTAAGCACTAGGTCATTTAAATTCATCCAGGAATGGTGACTCCACCACTGCCCTGGGCAACCTGTTCCACTGTTTGATAACCCTGTGTTATTAAAGTTTTAAAACTCTTGCATGAATTTGCAATCATTATCTACCTGGGAATTAATTTTTTGTATTCTGAATCACTAAGAGGAAAAAAAACCACCACAAAATGTGAAATATGTAATAATAAATTAATTTTTAAAATATTCGTTAGATTTTTTGACAGGATTTTTGTTGTTCTACCCAAGAGTTACATTTATTCTGTCATTGCTTTTCAGTATAAATTTGCTTTTTGCATGTTACAAGACAAAATAATATGTGTAAATGAGGCCTTGCACGACTTCCATTAGTTCTGATTTCTAATAGAGAGATTGATTTATGCACGTTCCAGTGAAAGTGATGTTCTGCAAACCCTTTCTTTCATGAAGTAAAAGACTAATGAGGGCTAGTTTTGGTTTAGCGAATACATTGACATTCCTTTTGAATGCTTTTGATTTCTCAATGTGTCTGTGTTTGTACAGAAAACGTATTGAATCAGGAGTCTGCATTATTTGGAATTTAGTTATATTAATTTATAAGTTAAAAATCTCTTAAGTTTATAAGCTAAGTTTCCATTGCTTCTTTAATGTTCTTTGGAGTCTGTGATCAGACCTTCTGAATTTTCAGTTAACCTAATTGCACACATTGACTGTCACATCAACTCTGTTTTGGCTATGAAAATGTGACTTATTAGAATATAGGATAATTTTTTTCCTCCAAATTTAATATCATATAAAGAAAAAGCAAGTGAAAAGAGTATTCTATCCCAAGTGCAAAAAAGTTTCAGTAAGACCTCTATCCAGTAATATTCTACTTCCTGAAGATATTTTCTAAAGGGCTTGGGTTTTTGAAGTAGACTTAGCTGGCATTAGAGAGTGCAGTTTTTGTTGAGAAACCAGTTCACGATTATTTTAAAGGTTTCACTGAAGCTAATTTAATGAGAGATTACTGTGGAATCAGGATGTCAGTAGAGTGTGGTCTGTTTTAACTTCATTGAAATTCACATTAACAAAAGTCAGTGTGTTAGTATTTACGTATTTAACTTCTTTACTACCAGTATGCATTTATTATAAAGAAGATAGCCATAAGTAATAAATTATTTGGATTTTAATAGTGTAGAGATTCACTGAGGAACAGAAAGTTCCTCGAACTTTCTGTAGCTGTTGGTTATGTGCTAGAGATTGAGAGGTCTGCATGTTCCATGCAAGGATGGGAAAAATTAACACACTTTTAAAATACATTCAGTGGTGTATAATAGGAGTAATACAGTTGTGCCTGCTTTTGTCCTGTGTAACAAGCCCCACTGATAAGATTTGACTGGAGCCATGATGTTGAATAGAACATTTGATTTTCAAATAATGGTCAGGAATAAGAACTTCCTAATTCTGTGTTTAGAAATGGTGTTTTCATTCCAAAATGCCCTTTATTTTTGCCAGTCTAGCCTCTAAGTAGAGACTTCAATGCCTCACTATTGCTTTATGTATCTTTTTTTGTGAAAGTGATGACATTATCAATGACTATTAATATTAATTGTTCCTAGCTGCCTCTTCACCACTTGAATATGTGGCCAGGAGTGGGAAAAGTTAGTTACATCCTCCACTTGAAAACAAACTGAATCACACCCTCTCTGCTTACATAGTTCGGCATGCTAAGTAGGAACCCGGCTTTTTTGGGGGGATTGAAAGCATCTTTCAGTTTTATATCGAATATTGATTAATTCCATAGAAATTATGTATGTGTGAATTCAGGGCAAGGGAATGGCTTCCAGCACAATGTGCCTGTTCATTGGCATCTTTTATTACTGTATTTTCTTTTTCTGCTTTTTATTTTTATTTAAAGACTAAAAATAGTTTTTACAGGCTTGTAAAGGCTCAGAATTATGAAGTACATATTATGGGAATTCTGTAAGTACTTTCAAATCCATACCAGAATATTATGAGAAATCAGAAATCCTTTCCTCGCTGACTTCCACCCCCCCCAAAAAAAAAAATCTCCAAGTTTTCTTGTAGGGATCTTAACACATTTGCAATATCTTTCCCTCTTAAGGTAATAGCTGTTATACATTCTTCTAAGACAGCACTCTGGGCGAGTGTTTAAGGCATAACTGTTGTGTTACTCAGTGAGTAAACCGAAATGTGGGAAAAGCTGAGGAATTTTCTTTGTTCTCTGCCTTCACCAAGGTGAAGATAAGCGACATTTAGCACTATGTGACTGATCGGTTGCTCACAGTCTTCGGTTTATATTATACGCATTTAGAAAAATCCGCCTGCTCGTTGTAGATTTATTGGGACATTGAGATCCTACATGTATTTAATGAGCCAGTGACTCAATTTTTTAATATCTATTTATTTTCTCATTTACAAATTATAGATCGGTGCAGAGATTAACACAAATACAAGCACTGAAGACTTCTTTTTTCCTTCAGGGCTGTAGCATGGAAATGTAATCACCCTGGAGAAGAGATCTGGGTTCTCAGAAATGAGGTCACCTTGGCAACAAAATCTTCTTTTATTGTGGCAAAGAAGCCAATCAGTGATTTGGCAGAACAAGAGAGTGATGAAAGGGATTTTTGAGCCATTTTCTCTCTTTTTTTGGTCCTCTTCAGCTGTACAAGATGACGGCAAGGTGCTTGCATCAGAAGCTGAAGGAGGCTCTGGCTTTTCTTCAGTGACTACAGACTCTGAGAGCACCAAGAGGTGCTTAAAGGGAACACCATGAGAGATAGGATGTAGTCAGCTTTCCCTACTGATCTCTAACAGCTACTTCTATTCAGTAGCTGAAAGCAGTGATGTGTTGAGAATGAGGAAAAACCTCTCCATGTATTCCCATGTGTGTACTTATTCTGTTGCATTTGCCCTGGAGGATTAGACCAAGAAGCACCAGGTCCCTATTTTAAGTGGGATTCTGGGAAATGAATGAATGCAGATGGTGGGTACTGATGAGTCAGGACAGAGTCTGGGGGGTAGGTAGCTGGATTATCTAATTGCAGGATGGAATAGTTTACAGTATCTTATTCTTCACAGATTTTAAGTTTACTTTTAAGTTTCACTTTGTTTAATGTTTACTTTAAACTTTACTTCTGGCAATCTGCTGCTGCTTCTTTCTTTTTTCCCATTTTGGTTGGGTCTTATAATGATAACATACCTTCTGAAGCTGACTCCTGTGTTATATCTTCCAAATAATTTACAGGCACAACTTCTAGAGATGAAAAAATTCAGTGAATTTTCTCCTAGTTTAGATGATGACTAAACTGTGCTTACTTATTTGGTTTTGCCTTTCCTTGGCAACCTATTGCTAGCACTGGACCTCTCTCCTAATGAGTGCTCTGTGGTTTCCTATGCCTTTTGCATTTTCTTACTGTTGTGAGCTTTGTTTGAAGACAAGACAGGTGGAGTTTGGAATATTTAACCCAACTGGATTCTTCTTTACATAAGATTTGGATGAAATGTCACCATGTGAGTTACACTAGATCTAATAGTCCTCTTTGCCTTTGCTTTCTGTTGATCTCTGGATCAATAGTAAACAAGTATGTATTTACTTGCCTGAGTATCAATCCATTTCCTCACACAGGAAACAATTGCTGGTATTGTCAGTAGGGCTGTCCTTTTACAGTGAGCTCTGTAATGCTACGGTGGAAATTATATCAGAACAACAGGCTCAGACTTGCCTTACTCTTTGTCTTAGGAAAGAAACACTGAAGTCAAATCAGGTGAAAGAGTTACCATACAACAGTTTGCTGTAGAACCTCTGGAATGAAGAGTCAGCAAGAGACATTTTAGAGCACAGAACTGTTGTCAGTATTAGTTCTATTTTGTTGGATTTCCAGTCACTTACTGAATGTGTTTGTGATTGGAAAAGGTAATTAGACCCTCTGGAAATGACCTTATCTATTTTTTTCTACAGATTCTGAGCATCATGTTGAGGTGTTAGACACCTAAATCATTAGTTCTTGGAGCAACTAATTACAAAATTGGCAAATAAAAAGCAACAAAAAAAAGAGAGAACCAATTATCTGGTCGATCTTGAATACCAGACTTGCTTCAAGTTGTTGTGGTTGCTAGAAGTTACAAAAAGGGACATAAATTTTTCATACCGAGAGTTCAATTGTTTACAAGAAGAGTCAAGAAATGATCTTAATGAACACATGCCCACATGAGTCAATAAAAAAGATAATTCTGTAGATAAAAGGACATGCTTAAACAACGTTGAAGTAAATCCTTTGGCACGACATATTTGTAGAATCCTTTACCTTTAGATATTTTGAATACAGTTGTTTAAATTATTTCAGTGGAGGATTAGATAAATTGAAGGACAGTAGAACATTTGGTAGTGTCTAATCCTGATGGTTTATAATCATATGAAGAGTTTCTCTGATATGTCTTATATTTCTTCCACTTGTGTATCCAGTGGTCATCAGCTGAATTTCATGAGTATTCCAAGGCTCTGATAAAGTCTGTGCATGTGTGGTGTGTTTGTTGTGATGTTTTTTAATGAAGCTAGTGAGAAATTTATATCCTCCTTTTCTTTTATGTACTTATGCCCCTGGCATACCCTTAGATTGAAAAAAGATTGAGAAAAAATTAGTAAAATTTTATTTGCATTAGTCCTGTTTCAGATTAAGGTCTCTAGTTTCTATAAGTATATGTTTATTTTGATACTTTCGTGATAGATCTGTGAAAAATGCATTGCATATTACTTACCATCTTAACCTGCAACGTTTTCAGTATTGAGTTTTTACGTGATATCTTGACAATTTTATTACAATTAGTAATAAAAAGCCCCATGAGTTCACTGACCTTGAATCTAATCATGAAAAGTTAAACGCTCAATGTAATTTGGGTACTGCTGTACACTGATAAGGATTTTCCACCCTTGGCCGTAGATAACATGAAACATTTATTTATTTATTTTTTCATGAAAAGCAAATTAAGTTTAAGTCCCCATTAGGGGTCCTACAGGAAAGCTGAAGAGGGACTTTTTATGGGGAACTGTAGTGACAGGACAAGGAGGACCATCTTCAAACTGAAGGGGGGTGTTTAGATTAGATCTTGGAAAGAAATTGCTTGCTATGAGGGTGCTGAGGCACTGGAACAGGTTGCCCAGGCAGGTTGTGGCTCCTCCATCCATCCCTGGAAGTATTCAAGGCCAGGTTGGATGGGTCTCTGATCAACGTGGTCTGCTGAGAGGTGTCCCTCTCCGTGGCTGTGGGGAGAGGAACTTTCAAGATCCTTTTCAAACTGAACCATTCTATGATTTCTTTGCCATCATTTTTGTGTCACTGTAACCATTGATACTTAGTGGAAAATAAAGCTGACACTGGAGATTGAATGACAGGCTTTAAGCTTAAACTGGACATGTAATTAATTGCCAATTTTGCTGATTATTCAGAATTCCCACTAGCTTAAACATTTCCACCTTCAAAATGTGTATACATGTTTTTTCACTTCTCTTTAGAGCTTTTAAGATTCCTTACATTTTATTTCACTCATTGGTAGTCTGTGGCTGAAATCTTCGTTCAAGACAACAGTAAGTCTCTGTGATATATCTTTTTTATCATTTAGTTTTGTCAAAGTTTTATACTTTTTTACACTCTGGTTCAGACACATTTTGTAGGAGGTTCACTTGCAAAAAGGTATTATAAAACCAAGTAAACATGACAAAATGTATTTTAAAGCGTGAGAGATAAAATGCTGGTTTTACCGTATTTGTTTATAAAAGTCCAATAGTTCCTGTAAATTGGATTTAGTGTCCTTATCCAGTGAAGCCAAAATCAATAAATAACAGTGCTACGGCTTCAAATGCCAATAATCAGACAGGGATCATTGTTATCAAGATATGCACAAGTTAATGGTTCCATAGTTATTAAATAACAACAAAACCACATCACATCTGGAAAGTCACTGCTTAAGCAGTGAAGAAGTTGAGATTAGAGAGGATTTTGAAAAAAAAGTAGAGGACAATGTGGCAGGGAAAAGGAAGGGAAATTCAAAGCTTTATGGAGCTTTGGGCCGAGAGGAGTGAGTGAAGAGACATAGAGATGGGATTTTGGATTAGGTAAGCAGGGTCTGGCCTGGTTTGTACTTGGATGGGAGACACTTTGGGTACATCAGATGCTGTAGGCTTACCCTGCTCTGGCAGGGGGGTTGGACTTAGATGATCTTTTTAGGTCCCTTCCAACCTGTAACATTCTGTGATTGGAGAAGACATAAAACTTAGTACGGAATAGTTGAGCCCTTACTTCAAAGTCTTATTTTTATTTTACTTTTAATAAAAGGCACAAACTTGTTAATAAAAAACAAAATTGTTAATATAGAAGGTCTGTGGTTTAATTTCATAGCTTTAACAGTGGATGTTTGTTGTATATCCCATTTTTTAAACATATGGAAATTTGTACAAAATAGCTTCCTGTTAAATCTTAAACTATTGAATTCAAATGATTGGAAAGTCTTTTTTATCAAGTTCAGAGAGAAAAATGGAAAACCAGGATTGCAAATCCCTGACATTTGCAACAAGGAAAATTTGGTCTCATTCTGAATGTTTGCAGGTTTTTTTCCTTTAATAATGTGATTTCTTAAGCTAGAAGCATTTGATTATTTTAATCAGTGAATTTAATTAATTCGGCTCAACTGTTACAAATATTGTTTCATCTTTTGATCATATTTCAATTCCTACCTTACCCTAAAAAAACCCCACCAAACCAAAACCACTCAAAAACCAACAACTGCAGCAATTCATCTTTCAGCAGACTGATGTCATTCCGTACCACTAATCTATGTTGTATCTCACAGTCATATACAGTACTATGACTGTGCAAAATAAACTCCATATTGAGACTCATTTATTGTGGTAAATAGGAAACACTGTATCGTGTCTTGAAGCCACACAGTTAGTATTGACTTGAAAAGTAAATCAAAGTTGTTTTTCTAAGTGGGATTCTCAATATCTCCGAAGAAGTGGAGTCATATCTTTTTGTGGAAATTAGTGTGTGAGAATCCTTAGATATGCACATGTAGTATTTTTTGTCTTTATTCAGTCAAGTATGTTTTTGCATATTTTGAAATATATTTGACAGATTTATTGTCAACAGTGATGCAGTTAATGGTCTTTAAAATACGACTGTGTAAAAAACATACCCTTTGGCATCAATTTGAAAGTTAATTTGTGACACAGTGGGCTTTTTTTATAATTTTAATTTTATTATTTATTTCTCTTGCATTGTATTTAAAATAGTTTGCTAGGTTTTTTTTTCTGTGCAATGGGACTGCTTTTATCTGTTGCTTCAGTCCTTTTGTTCTAACCATAAGTCTGAGAATTTACAAGTCTAAAACCTGAGTCTCACCTCTCAAGTGTCTTATCTCCTGCTGTGATCAAGCGGTATTGATAATGAATTTTGTCTCTTGTCCTTTGTTCCTTTCCACAAGAACTACCCTGAATCTCTTAAATACCCAAATGAATTAATATGGGCAGGCAGGAGAATGGCAAAGCACTTTGCTGTATCTGAGCTAATAGTTCTCTCTGTCTAGTAAATCCATTATAACATGTTACATTAAATGCTGGAGTCCATAGTAAAGCACAAGCGTGGCATGAGATATTGTCTGTTCAGAGCAGGAAATTAATTCCTTTCTGCACATAGATAGCAAGCCCTCTGATTTTTCACCCATCTTTTGGTTACAGTGCTGTGAATAATTATCTCTTGACCATTTTTCTTAAGCAGACACAAAACCTTGAACTCAGTAAGGTGCTAATTTTTGGCTGTACTGTTTCCTTAGGGTTGTTCTAACCATAATAGAACTCTCACTCTTGAAAACTTTTCTGCTACAGACATGCACAATAGCAACGAATTGAGAGGTTAAGGGTCAGAGAAAAGCTGCAAATTGCTGTTCAGAAATTCAAATATTTTATGTCTCAAGTTTTCAGACTGTCTTCCAAAATATGGATTTTCATTTATTTAAATATTTTTTCATTTATTTAAATACTTTAATAATAATAGCTAAAGAACACCTAAAGAGTGCATTTAGGGTTGAATGTTAGGATTTATTTAACAATACTGAAAATCTTGATTTCTATGAATGTGTTACTCAAACATAGGCAATATTCTTTTAAAAATATGTTTAGGCCCTATTTTGTATAAAATTATCAGATTAATAGATTGTAATTCAGCCCTACAGAATTTGAATTTTAGTAAATCAGAGATGAGAGACTGAAGTTATTGTTAATACCCTGTGTTAATAACCCTACATAATTGATAATGTCATAGAACTACAGAATCATTTAGGTTGGAAAAGAGTCCCTTTATTAGTAATAATAATTTATTGATAATAATGTATATGTAATTTAATGCTAAACATTGCAGAAAAATATCTGTGAAGATATTGGTCTATCTTCAAGTGTTTTTTATTATTATTAGTAATATATCTGCTTTTTAATAAATAATAAATATTTTTATTTAATTATTTAAATTAATACATTAATACTTTTCTTTAAATAAATTTACCTTTTCTCTGGGTTCAAGCCATAGTACTCCTATATGACACATTTAATACTGGCCACCACCAGCAATGCAGTGTCAGAGTTTCTGCAGCTTTTTAGCCAATATAGACTCTGCCCTACAGTAATACAAATCGCAACTGTAGTCTGAAAAAGTCATATTAGTTTGACCAAACTTCTTGTGCGGTAATTAAGATAATGTGAAATCACAAAATATAGCATGGGGAAAGGAAGTAGTGAGGAAGATGACAAGACTGTATGAAAAATGTCACCTCATCAGAATTGCAGGAGCTGGTTTATTGAAACGAGATGTGCGTTTTGTTGCATATTTGTAATACAGGCATTCTATTTCTGACATAAATTTACAACATTGTTTATTTTTTCATGGTTTTTTTTGGCTTTGGGAACACAGATGATGATCCAGTGTGGGACAGTTTGTAGTTTACTGTAGATGGAATCTATTTATTCCTAATTTTATTGCTGGACTTTGGATCTGTTAGTGCTTGTATGTGTAGATTAGCAACTGTTCTGATGACCTGAACTGAAAGTGTAGATAATCCTACTGTAATTATGAAAATAATGCACCCTCAGTGGTGATAGTGTCACAACAATCTGCACAGGACCCACTAATCTGTATTAGAAAGTAAAGATTTGGAGAGGAAGGCTGGTTTTATAAGGGGTACTTGTGAAAATCTGAATGAACAGACTTTGCTTACCTCATACTGCCTCTTCCCTTCAATGATCTTACTTTATTATAGTTGAGTATTTTCCTAAAATTGACAGGGGATGTTTAATGTGAGGAGGAAGAGGCTGAGAGGAGCTGTCTGCAGCTACCTGGAGGTTGCATAAAGGTGGGAGTTGGTCGTGTCTCACAAGTAGCAAGTGATAGAACAAGAGGAAATGGCCTCAATTTGAGCCAGAGAAGGTTTAGGTTGGACATTAGAAAAATGTCTTCCTGGAAAGGGTCAATCAAGCCCAGGGAGAGGGTTGAATCACCATCCCTGGATGTGTTGCAAGGTGGTAGAGATCTGGAGCTTAAGGTTTAGCAGCAGCATTGGGACAGTTAATGGTTGGACTTGATCATCTTAAATGGCTTTTCCAATCTGAATGATTCTATGACTCATGCTGAGAGCTGTCTTGTATCTCTTTTCTTAGAAGGGTCTTGAATTCCATCTTAATGACAGTAAGTGTATGAAAACTAACTGGGAACTCATGATTGCTTTTGCAAGTAAATGTAAAATTCCTATCATTTTTACCAGGGTTTCGTAAGAATATAAAGTAATTTTCCTTCACAAAGGAATAATTATTTCTCGAAGGTGAAAAGGAAAAGAAGCCTCTCTCTAATTCTTAAAAAAATGGGAACAACTTATAAGCATTTCAATTAAATATGAATGACTCTAATTCACTTCTTCAGGACTGCAATAATGGATCAAATTCCTCGTTACAGAGTGTTAGAAAAAAATAATAATTTATGGAATTTGTATTTCTGACCTGTTGACATTCTCCAGGGAAAAATCAGTTCATCTCTGGAAAACATAGTGATAGCTTTGAAACGTAAGTATTTTTAATAGGTTTTATAATGCACGTGCATTTGGCTTGCCTCGTTTTTTTTCCACACAGCATTATCTTGCACAGCTTACTTATTGAAAATTGGCTAAAACCCAGTATGGGATTCCTTTATATCTCATCTTATCTGTGTTGCCAAACAGTAGGACTTAATAATTTTCTGTAAAGTAAAGATGCAGACTCTGGTTTACTGAATCCCTAAGTCTAAATTGCTTGAAGGACATATTGGATGGAGGTGGTGGAATTTTTTTTCTTGGCTGACATCTGATATTCAGGGTAATATGATGGAAGCACAATAAACTTCTATTGAATGCTCTAGCATGCTTTTTTAATAGTAGGTAATATTTGTTTTCTGGCTATGGGAAAAATCCCAAATATTTTAGGAACCCTCTTTTTAAAAAGACATAATAGTGCTCATTTAAAAGCACAGGAATGTGATTTTAACAGGTTTCAATGGTGATCACATGCTGACTGATGGAGTCATGGAAGGGATATTCGTGAAATGGAGGAAACAAAACAACAGGATCCAAAATATGCAATATCCTTGTAAAATTAAGCAAAAAAGAACCCGACAAAATTAAAGTTATTATAGTTCATTCCACATTGTAATGCATAAAGAAGAAGGGATTGCTGTCAACCCTGGAATCAAAGTGAAGTCTTAGTCTAAAATGCATGCAGAGATAGAGATCAAAATAAGTAGATTAAGTTATTCTTCAGTCACTGAGCTGTTTCAACAGCTGTCTGCAGAGGAAAATGTATAATTCACTAATGAATAGTCATTTCAGGGTGAAGCTTCTATCCATACTTCTCTTGTTGGAATGCAGTTTTACTTACTGTTTTCAGGTGTGCACTAATTACTGGTGGTTATACCAATTCCTTTGTAAATGGATCCTGGATAAATCCTCCAAGGACTTCAGGTTTTATAAATCCATTCCAATAATATCAAAGAAATCATTTTGTTCAGTGAGATGCAGTTAATGAGGTACTAATGCACCTAGCAGATTAAAGAGACAACAATTAGATCCTAGCTCTTGTTTGGTAATGAGGAAACTGCTTCTCTAAGGTAGACAATACATTGGGTCTGTAATAGTTGACTAATACCTTAGGTTAACACTAATTCTTAATTAAATATGATCGTGTCTATAGAGGCAGAAAGAGCTTTTACCATGCTTTTGTCTGATTACATCACTTGCTACATTAAGTTCATTAGAAGCATTAGGCACTGAATAAAGGCCAAGGGAGAGAAATTGTCTTTAATGAATTGCAAATGTTACTGAAACCATTTATTGAGAAAGGAAGGAAGAAAACTAGTTTGGATTTTTTTTTCTTCTACTACAATATACACATTCCTGGTGGTTTGGGTTTTATTAATTTATTAAATGCCTTAGGAAAAAAAATAACCCAGCAATCATTCAATATTGTATTTCAATTATCTTTAAAATTTCTGTCAGTGCAAGGGATAAACACCTTTGTTAGCACTTCCATGGCAGAACTCTCATGACAGAACAAAAGATTGCTTCTAAATATACTTACATGAGCCTGTTCTCAATGAAATATCTGTAGGCAAACCTTAGAGAAGGAGAACACAGGGCTATGCAACAAGGTCAGAGGCTGGCTTTGGAAACCAAGAGCTCTTCAGAAAATACAGTGCTAGTGGTTTCTTTTTGTGTGTGGGGAAAAAAAATCCACAATGAATTCCTTAGTAGATCTCAGCAATGTCATTTCAACAGCATAGAGGTGGAGGATATCTGCTGTAATGCAGTTTTCAACAATTTTAGGCGCTATTTGTGATTATAAACATTATCAGTTCCAAAGCAGTCATTTTGGAATACACATCAACTCCAAAAAGACCCCAACCCCAAACTCTCAAAATTGGCCTTTGGTCGATTGTTCATGCTTCAGTGATATCACAGATTTATGGAGTTTGGAAGGTGCCTTTGGAGATTGTCTAGTTCAGCCCCGCTTCTCAGAGCAGGATCAAGTAGTCTAGGGTTCCCATGTCCATGTCTAATAGGGCTTTGAATATCTCCTAAATAGGAGGATTGTTGCACAGTTCTACCGCCCAGTTACATCCAAATTGTTATTTCTCTCTGAGAGCAGGATAATAATGGTGGAGTATAAATACTTTTATTCCCATTCTGCTTGACTCTTCATTTTTATAGTTATGCAGCCCTTTCTTTTTACTTCATCATCATTTCTGTGCCCTACTTTTGCAATTGTTTTCCTGCATATTGACAGTAATTGATACTAGAGTTTATGAATCTCTTCCCTTAGGCAGAATCAGGTGTGAAATGCAAGTGTGCTAAGTAGAAGGAATAAATCATGTTTGCGGACTCTACTGCTAGCTGTTAAGGCTGTCATGAGGTAACCCCAGCTGGCAACTCAGCCCTACACAGCCACTTACTCACTCCCTCCACCCCACTGGGACCGGGAGGAGAATAGAGGAGTGAAAGTGAGAAAACCCGTGGGATGACTTAAAGACAAATTTAATTTGCAAAGCAAAATGCATGTGCCCAATCCCCACTCATACCAGCTACTGTGAAGAAAACTAACTCTGTCCTAGCCAAAACCAGCAAAAAGAACAAGAACTTTGTGATTTATTATTGCAGAGTTTGATATTTACTATTACTGAAACAAATTTGTCTAACAGTGTCATTTAATAATATTTTATGAAGTAGCTTCCTTGTCTCTCAACCATATTTATATCTGGGGGGGGATTGCGACTTTATAAGATTAAGGAAAAAAAAGTAGAAACTTGATTAATATTTTCTGAAAGTATTTCTTACAAAATACTTTGACTGCTGTCTCTAGCCAGAATTTTACCCGTGAAAGATTCCTGAGAAAATAGATCTGGTTCTCCAATATTAATGGTGCTGAGCAGCATCAAAAGTTACTTCCAGGCTTTAGCTGGGAAATTAAAATTGATGTTATACATTTTAGTGCTGTAAAGCCATTGCTGCTTATAATTGAAAACAAGTGACATTGTAATTTTCTATTTTCTTTCTTTCTTTGTTCATTCAAATTAATATCCTTTTTTAGCCCTGGTATATGAAGATGCTGCTAAAATGCATTGTTAAAAAGTATGCACTTAAAAGCTTTTCTTAGTTAAGGAATTGCCACGTTGATATTAGTCAGGTATTTATTGCACTCAAAGTTCATGCTGCTTGTTAATAGAATACTTCAAATTTCTCTGTTAGTCCTACAGAGGAATTGACCCCTCATCTTCAGCTTTTGTGTGTCCAGCAGGAGTAGGGAAATGACTGTACCCCTGTATTCAGCACTAGTTAGGCTGCACCTTGAGTACTGGGTCCAGTTTTGGGCGCTTAAGTACAAGGGAGACATCGTACTGGAGTGAGTGCAGAGGGCAGCGACAAAGCTGGTGAGGGGCCTGGAGAATAAATCTTGTGAGGAGAGATAGAAAGAGTTGGGGCTGTTTAGTTTGAGGAAGAGGAGGCTAAAGGAAGATCTCATCACTCTCTACCACTATCTGAAAGGACATTGTGGAGATGTTGATGCTGGTCTCTTCTCACAGGTAATTAGTGACAGAACCAGAGGGAATGGTTTCAAGCTTCAACAGGGTAGGTTTAGATTGGACATCAGGAAAAAATTCTTAATGGGAAGAGTGGTCAAGCCTGGAATGGGCCTGCCCATGGTGGTGGTTGAATTCCCATCCCTGGATGAGTTTAAAAGATACTTAGATGTAGTGTTGGGGGATCTGATTTAGGAGTGAACTGGTATGATTGATGGTTGGACTTGACGATCCCAAGAGTCTTTTCCAGCCTGAACAAGTCCATGATTCCAGTTTGTATAAAGAATTATAATTGCCAGGAGATGGAAAATAATTGAGGAAATTGAACTGATGTGCTTTCATTTCTGTAATTCATTGAGGAAAAACTCTTTCCTTGACATATTCATGGTATTTTAGTATTTTAATATTTATGTACAGTTTGTATGACTCAAGACCAAGAGAATCTGGAAGAAACATCTGCATGTTTAGGAAAAAAAGGTTTTCAGTGACTTGGTACTTATATTTTCATTTCAAATTGATTGAGTGGAGAACACATAAATAAATGCCATCCAGAATTATTCTGATTTTAATAATGACTGTACTGGGCTGCGTTGCTCTCTTTTCTTTTTATGCTTCATTACATAAATAGTTTTTCCAATTGTTAAGGGATTACATACAGAGCAAAATACTTCAGGAACTAAGCAAAGGTGTTAGACAATGAGATACGTGTAATTCTACAGGGATTTGCACATTTTGTGCTATCATCTTCAGTTCTCACAGAATGAGACTGCATTGTCCTGTGAAACAATTTTAGTTCTTCAAGACTCTATCTCCAGTCTTATCTGATTTTAAAGTCAGAACACCTCCAACAGATACATGCTCTTGAGTTTTGCATTCTGATAGTCTAATTACCTTCACGTGCAGAACATTTTGACTATACTCGAACTATTACAAATTTTGATCTTGATAAATATATCTAGCAATGAAAGGTTCTTTGTTTTCAGGACAAGAGAAGTTTTTAAAAGTGACTAACAAAAGTATAGGGTTTTTTTTTTTTTTTTCCTCATAGAACCCCCAGAGACTTTAATAAAAGACTGGTTCACAGCCACAGAGCTGCATTCTTTGTCTCCTCTCTTTGGCTGTCAGCTTTCTGTCCCCTTGAAGGTTGCAGTGCCAACGTTATTACAGGCAAATGCATCAAATGGCTTGTCAAATCATGCTGATTCCCTTTCTAATCTCAGTGCAAGCTTTCACCTCATCAGAGGTCCAGGAAGATTATGAAATGAAATTCAACAGTTAAAGGAAACTTCTTGCAGATGCAGAAAAGCATCTGTGGTTCAGAGCTTGGCTTTATTCTATGTGTGGTGCAGGATTTACCCATTATCTCAACAAGAGGGGATGGAATGAAAATACGTTAAGTGGTACCAAATAATAAAATGTATTTTTTTTCTACCTCCATTTTAATACAATTGCCTTCTAAGGGTAAAATATAAAAGCCCTATTTAAAAATATATAATTCACCTTATATTCCTACTGTCCCCTTTTTTATAAAGAAGAAAAGTCCCGAGGCATTGAATTCTTGATTTTCCCTAAAAGGTTTGGTTTTCTGACAGAAAGTCAGTCTACGGAATGTACTGACCTGCTAATTTAAAAATCTGATACTTCATTTTTCTGGTCCCTTTATTTTTTCTTTTTTTTGTATTCCGTTTAAGTGAGTGCTGCCTCCTAATTCCAAATAAAAGGGTAGTGCGTCAATTACCTTCCAATATAGGTGTGAAAATAAGTGAAGCATTCTGACAGCCATTGCACCAAATGGTGCAACATCAAATCTCTGACCCTACCACAAGCAGACAGAACTGTTCAACTGCAGTAGCTTCCTGGTATAGTTGAGTTCTAATTATTCCTTCTATAAATGCTACATTCTGAACTCTGTGCCCTGGACAGTCTTGTTTACAACTGTAAAATAATGAGTATCTTCATCAAAATGCCGTGAATTCCATGATATTTTTGAAATAACTGCTGGAACCAGCTGGAAGATAGAAAAATAATTGCCATTAAAATATATTATTTGGGGAGAGTTTTCCTTCTTGATTCACTGCTTTCCTGTGTGTTAAAGTTTAGTGAAGTTCCTAGACCATAAGTAGAAACAAATGTTTGATAGGCAATCAATTCTGTTTAATTAGGTCCTTCTTGCAGGTAATATCTCACTGAAATTTTCTTCTCCTAGATCCTGATAGAGAATTTAGCTTTTGAACAGCAACTGAGGTTCTCTGCATGAGAAAAAAGTAAATTCTTAACACATACCAAAAATGCATCTATTAGATTCCCCATCTTCTACTGAGAGTCTGGAGGACAAGGAGATATTTGAGGGGCCTTACTGTTTTGGGCAGGGTCTACCTAGACCTTTTTTGGGGGCCAGTGTCCTGACATTAAAAAGAGCCTTCTGTATAAAATCTACATGTGCTTTCCAAAGTGGAGAGGAGGGGTTTGTATTATATTTGGTTGGGTGGTTTAAATCTAGGGGAGAGAAAAGGGCAGAAAGGTTAACATTTCATCAAATCCAAAACCATACAGTTTTTGTCTTCAAAATACTTGTGTTAGAAGAAAAAAGTAATGCTATGTGGTCTTGCAGTCTGAGAAATGGGTTTTCTGGACTGCCAAAGAAACAGGAAAATGGTCCTTCAGGTGCTAAAGAGATAGGAAAATCACAGAACCACAGAATCTCTTTTGTTGAAAGAGGCCTTTAAAATCATCAAGTCCAATCTTTGACCTGACACTGCCAGATCACCATCACTAAATCATGTCTTTAAACACCAGGTCTATGTGTTGTTTAAATCCTTTTGGGGATGGTGACTCCATGGCTGCCCTAGACAGCCAGTTTCAATGTCCAGTGGCCGTTAAAGGGAATAAATTCTTCTTAATATCCAGCCTAAACGTCTCTGGTGCAACTCGCAGCCAATTCCTCTAGTGAATCAGAAATTTCTTGCGCAGGTGGCCATGTACATTATTTTGATGTAATCTTGCCAATATTTATTAATATGTACAGGTGTACATTCTCAAAATGGAAATGCAGACATTCTAGTAACTGTGTTCTCTCACTTCTCTCTGAAATATTCTTTAACTGCTGGGAAAGTTTTCTGTACAGTGGAAAAATATGGAAAAGCAGTAAATAATGATATCCTTATTCTGCAACTATTTTCACTGCACTAGCTTGCAATACCTCTTGTATCAATTTCTTATTTATGAGGCAAAGAATGTACTTGCTTGATAAAAGTTTCCTCAAAAATAATGTAATTATAACTTTTAAGCTCAGCACGTATAGAAGGCAAATGATTATGCTTGTGCTGGATACTCAGGAAAGTAGTTAATTGCATTGATTCTTAATATTCTACTCTTTATGACTGGAGTGTCTGCAGGTTTTTTGTGTTCACTATGTAGATAGTGAGAGTCCTCAGAACAATTGAAGTAGGTTTTGTTGTTCAGGTTTGATTGTGTCAAAGGCAACTTCTTTCAAAATGCTTCTTCTAAATTATTTGCTTGAGTTTGGGTTGCATTCCTGTATTACTGTGCCACTGAAATGATGAGGTCTCCTCAGAGATGATGTTGTGGCCTTCCAGTACTTAAAGTTGGCCTGTATGAAAGATGGGGATAAGGCTTTTTTAGCAGGGTCAGTTGCAGCAGGTCAAGGGGTGGTGGTTTTAAACTAAAAGAAGGAGATTCAGACTAGACAGAAGGAAGACTTTTTTCATACTGAGGGTGGTGAGACCCTGACCCCAGCTGTCCAGTCTGGTGGGAGAAGCCTCATTCTTGGAACCATCCCAGGTCAGGTTTGACCTTGGGGCTCTGGGCAACCTGCTGTAGTTGCAGATGTCCCTGCTCACTGCAGGGGGTTGGACTAGGTGAGCTTTCAAGGTCTCTTCCAAGGCAAACTGTGCCATGATTCCATGATGCTATGATTCTCGGGTATATTCCAGAAGGGAATCTGTTCTTGATGTGTTAATGACTTTGATTTTCTGGTATATATTTTTCTCTCCATTAATATTGATGGTACAGTTTGGCACAGTGGTGTGGGAAGTAATAAGGAGGGAGAGGAATGAAAATCCCATCCTTTGGTTGAAGTAGTCCCTATTAACAAAGGCAGAAGTAGTGAAAACAAGTAAAATTTGTGTCTATTCCCACAATGTGGATCAGGAGAGAATGGAACACAGAGATTTTCATTATCTATATGCAAAGGGTCACTACAGGGGGTAAAGGACCTGTACAGGGTACAGAAAAGCTGCCATGGCCTGCAAAGGCTTAGAGCTGAAAAATAATAAAACTCTTGAAAGTGTGAAAAAAGTGAAAAACCTTTGAAGACAACCTCTACTAGTATCTTGTACAACTGCAGCCTGGCTTAGTACCTTTTTTTTTTTCTGATGAAACCCAATAAAAATATGTAATTGTATGTCACTTTTTATGACTGAGGAACAAAATCAGGATAAGTTCCTGTATATCATTCTGATAAAAAAGCAAACCAAGTAAACTTTATCTTTAATAACATAGTACAAATAAATGCTTTGTTGTAATGTAGGAATAAATTGAGAATATAAAGAATCATTGGTGAACTTCTAGTTCATCCATGCTTCTGTAGACTATTTCTGACAAAGAGAGCAGTGAATTTTCTAGGGTGTAAAAAAGATGCATGAGAAGTAGTGAGTTTAAAGTCAGAAGGGGAAGAGCCAGCTTAACTCCAGTACATATAAATGTACTCTAGAAGTGGTTATATTAATTTTCTCATGACTATGTAGAAATAGGGTTTAGCCTCAGCGTTCAAGAAATTACTCCTCTGGAGTAAAGGGGATACAGATAATGTATGTACATTAATAGAAGGATTTCTGTTATAACCCAATATGGCCTTTCCATTTCTTTGGTCTAAGATTGTTTCCACATTTATGTTTTATCTAGTTGACTTTGAAAGAGAATTAACAAGGAAATCTATATTTAAGATTTTAGAATCTCTGTACATTTTAATAAGGCTTAAATATAACATTCTGCTAAACACTGTGGGGAAAAGGCCAACTGAAATCACTAATTGCCAGACACTTTTTTTAGAATGGCAGGATTATTTTTGCCTGTAATAATCCTCAGCAGTTTGCTTTGCTATTGTTGGAACACGTTTGACTACCAGTTGTTAAATGAGCTTGTATCGTTCAAGAGTGGGAGAGGAACATTTGAAAAAGCAATTGGAGTGTATTTATTTTAAATAAGGCAAATTAAACTGTCACAAATACCATTAAGAATAATTTCTAATAGAAAACCTTCACATGGTTTTTGAAATTAGCAGTTTAAACCTCCCTGTGCATGGTTTTCCCTTATAAATTTCTTTCGGAATGATACAGGTTTCTCTAAATGTTGGTTTTCTATGCTGCACTTTGTGTGTAGCTTATTGTTATATGTTGTTATGTATAACCTCAATTAAATGTTAGATTATGAGAATGTGTGGCTCCAGGCAATGTATTTCTAAATGCCCGGTATTAAACACATTTTTAGTGCAGGAGGTTATTTCCCTGTTCAAAAAAATTCTATGGTAAATCGTTTTGATTCTATAGTACCCTAACATGAATGGACCTAATTGGTACTTTCCATTGTCAAAGTTTTTCCTTTCCCAGTTCATCAACTAGGTTGAAATAATCCAACCAGATTATATTCCTCATCACTAAAACCACCATGATGGTGTTGTGAAGTGTCAGGTAAAAATTTGATGGCTTAAAGCATCTTACTGGGTGTCTAGGGTTCAGCCATACTATTCTCACTGATAATAGGTATTTGGCATCTCAGTCCTAACTGTTTCACTGCTTTACCTAGGAGTGTGGGTTTTGCTGGCCTTACTAGAGAATCTATCCTACCAGCTGCATCACACTGCTAGTCTCTATTCTCAGCCTTAAAACATGCTCTTTGTGTCTTCAGAAGTCAGTACAGTGTGATGTTGGCAGGTGAGGAATAGTATTGCATTGTGCTGGAAAATCATGCTTTAAAATTAATGTTTAAATAAATGAGCAGAGAAGTGATGCACAAGTGGAAGACTGAGTGCCAGAGAATAGATGGTAAAGAATATAAGTATCTATTGAGTAACCAGAAGGATGAATGAAAGGTCTACGCATTGTTCTTACTCCAGAATATTTGTTTGTTCCAGTTATTTACATATCTATAGCTTCAGATCCATCAGTGCAAGAAGACTCATATGTTGTCTCTTTTGGACAATACAGACCAAACATCAGAGACCACCTGCATTCATGTGTAAACATATTTGTATCATTACTTCATTAACATTTTATCTTCAGTCTTGATAACTTAAACATTAATAGCTGGGGTAATTATTTGTGGGCAAGATACTGATTTAGGGCACAGCAGTTCAGGTGACAGCATTGGAAAAGTGGGTAGACAAAGGATTCATCTTGAAAACGAGGGTTGGGTTCCAGAGAAATGACTTACAGTCTTTCAACAAAGAGTCATAGAATCCTAAAATTCTACAATTAAGATTGAAATAGACCTCCAAGATCATCCAGTCCACCTGTCAATCCAATGCCACTATGACCATTAAGCTGTTTTCAAGTGCACTCCTCCATGTTTTTTGAACGCTTTCAGGGATATGTTCCACCACCTCCCTGGGCAGACTCTGTTCCAATACCTGACCATTCTGTCAGTAAAGAAATTTTTCCTAGTCTAAACCATCCTTGTACAACTTGAGATCATTTCCTCTTGTTCTATTGCTAGTGCCATGGAAGAAAAGACTGACCTCCACCTCTCTACACCCTCCTCTCAGGTAGTTGCAATGGGCAATAAGGTCTCCCCTCAGCATCCTTTTCTCCAGAATAATCAACCCCAGTTCCCTCAGATGCTCCTCAGAGGTCTTGTCCTCCAAAAACAGTGAGTGGATCTATGTAAAACAGACTTCTGGGTGCAAAAAAGAGGAAGCTGGATTGTACTTAGACAAGTTAAGTTAATAAACAACAGAGACAATACGTGTGCACATTAGAAAGAAAGAGATATTCATCCTCTGAAGTGGTGTGCTTGCCTTGCAACTTCTGCTTTATTTTTCTGAAAGAAGTATGGTGGGAAGAAAACAACTTTGTTTAGTGGAAATGTATTCTGTTACAGGGTTCTAGTGAAAAACACTTTACAGGCTTTAATGTGACTTGTAACTGTGAATATTTCCAAGTAGAGAGTGATAAAGCTGTGTAGTTACAGCAAACTCACATGAGATGGCAAGGAGGCCTGAAAGGTTTTAAAATTAAGTTTGCTCCATAAATTGAAATTCATTTCCATATAGTCAGTGAAGAAAACCCACTAAACCTAAAAAGAAACACAGATGTACTGTAGTGATTAAGAAAAAGCATTAATGTATTACATTCTTAGATATAGTTCAGTATCGTCACTTGTATCTGATATCATTTGGCTGAATACTTACTGGGGGAAAACAATGGCATTATTCACAACAAAAGTCTGGAAAAACAGATTTCTTGAATTATAAGGATTCTGTTATGAACATTAAATAGGTGGTTAAATATTTTTTCTGGAGACAAATCCAATCATATATCATTATCTCTTAAAGTTCTTGGCGCACAGAGTCTGGATTTCTTATTAATAACAAATCTCCATGTGAGTAGGGTAATTGTGTAAGCAGCTTGAGGCTTGGGATGGAAATCTGTCCCTAGTAATGTCCAGTTTGCTAACATTTATAATTTTCTTATAAAAAGCTGCTTTGAACCTGTCATCAGAACTTCAATATTGGAAAACCTGGCTTTCTGTGATTGGTTGTATAAACTCCCTGTGGATCAAAATATGACTTAAGTTGAAACACTGTTCTCCATTGTCTTTGAAGACTCAAAATGTGAACAGGAATACTGTTTATATTTTGTGGGACTCTTCATAAGTTTAAATCTGTATTGACCAATTTGGTCAATATAATTGGCAAAAGCTAAACTCTGGAGTGTTTCATGTTGATTAAGATGGAAGTGGATATTTTATGGACTCAGGTTGGGGAGTCAAAAATAGCCCCAAGAATACTTGAACCTTTTCAGTTCAGGCATACTCCACATAGACAGAAAATAACCATATTTCCTTTCAATATCAAATCTATTGGAGTTTTTGAAAGATATCTTGCATTCTTTTTACATACAATAAATATGTGATGAAATTAGTAATGCTTAAGGGAAATATTTCATCTCAATTATGGAAGTGGAATTTCTAGATTTTACAGCCTTGTAGATATTGTATAGCCTTGTTCAACCTATATTTGGTTCTTGAACTCTCTGAAAATATTAATAGAGTTTTCTTCTGAAAATAGAGCAGGTTTTTTACATATTAGTGTAAATTAATCTCAGTTTGAATACTGAAGCCAGACAGGGAAAGAAAAGCCTCGCAGCAAATTTCTTGCTCTAAAAAAAGGACCAAAGTACTTTAAAGAGGTTATTTAGAAGAAAGACTGAGAGAGAGTTGAAATAACTGTGGTCTAAATAATTTTAAAATAAAACGTAGAAAGAAGCAATGTGGTCATTTGACTGTTTCTGTGCATTGTAACATGAAAAATCTGCATTATGTTTAGAGGTTAAGTAATATATAAATTCTTTAAAATTTTTGAAAAATCTTGTTACCAATCTGAAATATTTTCAAGTAAATCACAGGACGTTAGGGATTGGAAGGGGCCTTGAAAAACCATCTAATCCAATCCCTTCGCCACAGCTGTATTCCAAAACCTCTCTGGTCAGTCCGTTCAAGTCAAATATCACCCCAAAGATTGTAACCACTTACAATCATTTCCTTAATGTGGGAAATTGTTTTCCCACCATTCTCACAAAATACAAAAACAAGCAGGATGAGCTTACAAATGCCTGATGGCTGTAACATCTTTATGATTGCCTGATGACTTATTGTCCTGACTCCTGCATCATTCTCTGAGGGGTATGTGATATTTTTGTCTTCATCATCTTCCAAAATTGTATGTAAAAAGAGAAAGAAATACTCCAAAAATATTTAATCTTTTACTGTCATTGCCATGGAAACGTTAAAAGCAAGAGAAATGATAGGAAGGGGATGAAAAGGTGGAGACAAAGGAGATGCAGAACAGTAAAGTAAGAAAGGAAGGCATGTGGCAGTGCATTAACTTGTGGGACAGTCAGGATTTAGCTATAGTTTTTGGTTCAGAAATACCACAATATTTGGGAAATCACTTTTTACACCTGAAATGCGGAGCAGTTTTATCATTTTGTATAAAACTAGAAATATTTTTTCCACTTCAATTCATGTCTTTTCAGATGTTTTCATAGTACTGTACCTTTGCAAATGACAGAAATTCGTAACGCTACAACAAATGCTTCTGGGATAGGACATACATTCTGTTTGCTCTTCTGTCTTTTTACATGCCTTGGACCACTTTCGGAAAACAAAAAATGACCTTCTTAATAAGTGCAGAGAAGTCACTGAAGTCTGGATCCTTAAATGTAATTTGGTCTGAAGGACTTAGTGTATCATTGCTCTTTTCTCAGATGCGTGAATCTAATCCAATCTTATCTGGATGTGCTTACTATAAATATCACAACTTCCCCTGTAACCAGGCACTCCCTCTTTTTCTCTGTCCAACAGTCACTAATTCATCAGTCCAGTCTTTATATTTATGTATTCTCCAGTTCCAGTAGATGGCAGCCCTGCAGCGTTGTTTGTGCTTTTTGTAGGATGACTACAACTTCGTGCGTTGCAAATGGCCTCTTTTAAAAAACTCTGCGGTAATTCTGAACTTCTCATCCTTTTTATGCCTATGATTTACAACCTGGAGAGAACAGCATCCCCAAATCTCCATTCCATATATACGTTTTGTTCCGTAATGATGTCTGCTATTATATACCATATTAAAATGTATAGCAGCTCCTTTGTCTTGTAGATAGAATCTGTTCTCTAACCCTATATCATGGGTTAACTCTGAACCACTTGCAGCAATTACACTGCATTAAACTGAAAAAGCTGTGTACTGCATGCAACAACCCATTCTCTGCTTTCTTTTGAATAAGGGTACATTACTCGACTTGCTACAACCATTTGGTTTTGTGTAATGCCTATCTTGTTTGCATAGTTCTGTGACTCGTGGGAATTAAGTTGGCTGTTGTGAGGAGTTAGGCTGGCATGAACATCCTCGTATCACCTCTTCAGTTCCTTCTTCATAATCTGATATAGTAACTGAACTCCCACTGCATCTACTTTTCTATTTTTCCTATTTATTTCTGCTTGTCAAGCAAACCTTCATTGTGTCCGTTTTTTAAGATATTCTGTGGTTTCATAAGCACAGGACAGATCCTGATGAGTTCGATAAACACAGAGCAGATCCTGGTAACGTAGCATTTTCTCTTACCAAAGGAGAACCAATAAGTTCAGTGATAACATATCTATTCTAACTGTATCCTGAAGCATTTTCAATCCAGGAGTGCCCAATCTGTGTGACATTATAGTTTCCTCAGATTGACCCTATAAACCTTACTTAGGTTTGGGGTGAGACTCTGGTGGTTTAAGGGAGGAAGGAAACAAGATAGGACTCATCTTTCTAGATAAAGCACCAGTATGAATGTCATGAAGCTTCTATTTTCTGGACCTACTCGTACATATGTTATTGGCTCAGCCCTTTAAATAGTGTTGGTGTTGCTAAGCAATATTCAAATCCTCTAAAGATATTTCAAAAGCAGTGAATACCTGTTAGCAGTCTTTGGGCTACACTAGTTGATTTACTACTGAACTGTAGTCACACAATTTTATCTGTCTTTCCCTTTTTTTCCTTTAATCCAAGAATTTAACCTTTAAATGTTCAAGACGTGCCACAACTGGAAAGAGTTAGAGGCTTAGAGGAGAGAGGAAAATTGGGAAGGAAGGTGCACAAACTGGGGAAGCTTTGCTCATTAGTGCACGTTTCTCACTGTTCTGATCATTGAATTTGAGAAATTTACAAAGTGGAGATAAGAATTGCCAGACAATGTGTTGTTGCCTGGCAGCCTGCAGGAATCATACAATGCTACGTGAAGCTGCCTGACCTCACTGTGAAATAGATATTTTTGCCCGTTCTTTCTTCCTGTTAATTCTGAAGAGACCTGTTGGGATACTGCCTGGTTATATCACTAAAAATTCATTGGCAAAGGAACGCATATAGATACCACTGTATTTTTAGAGGTGATGCAATTCATATTTTAGTTAAGGTAATCTATTTTTACACTTTCAGTTAGGAATGAAAGATGTTCTCATAAAGAAAGGCTTTACTGCTATTTGGGACAGTGGATGCTACTAATTATGAACAATCTAAGTAACCTGTGGATATTGTAGCTGACTCTATGTTGCATAGATTGCAGAACCAAGATTTGGTATTAGAGGTTTTGCTTTCATTTCAAAGGCATTCTTGTCTTTCCCTTTGCAGTAAGTAATCCTCTTTATAGCTTAGGGTAATTCTTTCTTATTTCTTTTAAATCAAAGTAACACTAATAATAAAACGGAGAAAAATTTTACTTTGATAAGCTGTGTATGACTCGCCTGCTTGTCAATGCAGCTTGTTAAAACAAGATTTAAAGAGATATTTTCTTGGTATATATGACTTCCTCTTTATATTAGTTAGCTCTGCTGAGGAAAGAAAATCAACAGTGAGCTTTTAAATTCATGGAACTTGTTTATTAACTTTGTGAACCTCTATATGTATTTTTTTCTTTGTTCTTGTAAGTGAAGCTTGAAGAAATTATTTTCCAAAGACATGCCAGTTTTAAAACCTGGTGTTTTACCAGTATGTTGTAAAATGTCTACGCTGGGTCAGCATTACAAGGAATGATGATGACAGAGGAGTTTATTACAGAAGGAAGCAGGTAACCCCAGCGTAGTTCAGAGCTCTGTTCGAGAGGTGCTGTGCATACTAATTGGCATCATGGTTTTAGGAGGTAATTAATGAGTTTTCTGAGACAGTTGGAAAATATTTGAACTCTTTAACAAGTAGCAGGGTGAGGAACATTAGGGAAAGTAGACTATGAGAAAAATAAATGGAAGTCTAAAAAATATATTAGATACACATCTTCTCAACAACATGTATTTGGGTTGTGCTTTGGTACCTTTCAATCCAGTTTGCCTCAAAGAGTTGCCTTAGGCTTCCTCCTACCCAGAGAGAAATAATGTGTCGAGCATTAAGCTGTTATATTATTTGCCTGTTCTCAGATATTACCTGACTTGTTATTCTGAGTTTTAAAGTAAAAGATGCTTTTTAGACAAAGCAGCTCAAGATAACAAGACTGGATGGTGCTCATTTCTTTCCATTGCTGTTCACTCTTCTCAGATAATTTTTTTGCATGCTCAGTCAGAATCCTAGTCTTGAATCCTCAAGCAGTGGCTTTAATATATGTGATCCTTTATTAAACTGCATTTCCTCTTTCATTTTTATCCTGGTATTTGTAAAGACTTGTGACACTTCTGTGTTTAACTTTGCCAAGTACGTGGTCAGATAATCTGATCAGATAATCTGAGATCTAAGCTTTTCATTAAACATATTTGAGTGGACAACATTTTGAGATCACCAGTGTCAACCTGTAAATTAAGTAATGATAAATGATGAATTTAGAAATGCCAAATACCTGGATTGAAACGGTTGGCCTTTTGGCACAAAACAACACTAATCCTGCCACGGAGTAGTGTATTGAAGTGCACATTCTCTCATAAGCAATTGAGCTTATAAAATTATATATTTGGCTATTATATCTCATCATTGCTTTTGTAATTCTTCCAAGCACAAGTCAGGTAACATCTTTAGCAGTAGTGGTAGCAATGTCCCTTCTTGGACATGGGAATAAAGGTCTAGAATCAATATCTAATTTTTCCTAGCATATAAATTCAAATCCATCTTTGGAGCATGGATCTATAATTGGACTTTGTTTGGTTTTTTAGGTCTTTGAGGGGTGGATTTGTCTTTTTAGGCTCGTCTACATGGACAATCTTAACTTCTGATTCATCTTCTTGTAAAGTTTGTCAGATATTTTTCTTCTGTCATTAACAAAGCCCAAAACACTCTACAGATCAGTGGGGTTTAATATAGCATTTTGATTTTTTCGAATCTCTCCCAGACTTGCTTGTTAGATTTACTTTTGTTTGAACAAATTTTAATTACTCAGAAACATCCCAACAGCACGGTTTCATGGTTTCATGTATCCTGCTTTAAAATCCTTCTGACTGATTTTGACAGTTTGTTTCTACTTGCTTCAGGATTTCATGAGCCTTGTAAAGCCTTGCATTTGTCCTAATTTCTCCTATTGCTTTTACAAGATGCTACTTACTAAAGTAAATGAAAACAGCAACGGGCAAAATTCCCCAGAAAACCACCTCCCTCAAAAAAACCGTGACTCTGATATTTGTGGAGGAAACTGTTTCTGGATGTGGAAGAGGTTCTGTGTGCTCATTCCCACACGTGGGGGAAAAAAAAAGAAAGGAGTAATTAAATCACTTTTGGATTGAGGTCAATTCACATTATGAATTGGGGCCATTATGGCAAAATCCAGCTGTAATTACTTTGTAATTAGGTAACTACTTTAATAGCAGACAAAAGTTTGTGCTAAGAGTAAAATATGTTTCCCCTGCCACCAGTAACACTGCTGTTTCTGTATTCAGGTGCCAGTATCCCAAGATTTGTCCAAGTCTGATTAAACTCAGGCCTCTTCTTCACCTTGTAGTCAGAGAAAGTGTTTAAAGATCCTTGTCAGTGAGTGAGTCCCTGTCTGTGAGTCAGTCTTTCATATCAGTATTGTCAATGAATCCCATTCCTTCCTTTGCAATGCTAAAATTACCCAGCACTGGGTCCTCAGGGGAGCTTGCTGATCTTGCCCTATTGTGAATATTCCAGTGCTTATCTCACCCGTGTGCTGTGAGTGAGCTGTCCTGCCAGACGTGTCTATTATTTCATGCTAGCTGCGGGGGCAGTTACAGTCACAGTTCTGCCAGATAGTCCAATTGTATCACAGGTGAATGAGGCTTTTCCTTTTATAGCCCTGCAGCAATGCAAGAATCCTGTCACTATTGTGGGATGAAAGAATTGTCTGTTTTCTTCTTCTTCAGAACTTCTGTTTCAATCAAGCAAAACCATACTGTAGTACTTGTAACCATCAGTGACATAGGAACTTTGTTGTATGTGTCTGCATCTGAGTACTAATGAGCCACGTAACACAGCACATTTGTTACTAACTTCAAGGTTATTGATCATTTCCATTGTATGTGGATAATTATTTCCCTAAATAGAATTCCTACTATCATGATAACTCACACTGCCCCCTCAAACTGATTCATTTGTCCAACTATAGCAGCTACTTGTTATATTGTGCTGCGAAGATTATCTGATAAGTGAGAAATTATAATTTATCTAAACAATCAAACTCAGTGTACTTAACAAGGAAATTCAATTCTCTCTTAGAAGTTCTTACTGTTGGGCAGTGGACATTGTCTACCTGACTTTCTCCAAGGCTGTATAAATGGTTCCCTGTAGCCTCCTCCTAGACAACCTGATCTGTTATGGTTGAGACAAGGCATCCGTGAGGTGCATAAGGAACTGACTGACAGGCCACACACAGAAGATGCTGGTAAATAACTCTCTCTCAAACTGCAAACCAGTCATGAGTGAGGTCCTCCAGGGTTTGGTAATGGACCCAATGCTTTTTGATATCTTGCTGGTTTTAAGTAGTTTGGATGAGGGGATCAAGCATGCCATGTCAATGTTTGCTGGTGACACCAAGCCAAGTGGGGAAGTAGGCACCTTTGGAAGGGAGAGCCACCCTGCAAGAAGACCTGGATAGGCTAGAACATTGGGTTAACAAGAACTTTATGATGTTCAACAAAACAAATGAAAGTTGTTGTGCTTGGAAAAAGACAAGCCAGGAGTGAAGCCCAAGCTGGGATCTACCTGGTTGTGGAGGTACTCTCTGGAAAGGGATCTGGGGGTCAGTAAAACATGTGTCAATAGTGTGCATCACCAGTAGAAACAATGAATTAATTGTTCCCCTGTAGTCAGCGCTTGTCAGGACAAAGTTCCAATATTTTGTTCAGTTATGGTACCTACTACTAAAAAAAAAGATGTGGACAGACTGTAGAGGGGCCACAAACATAATTGAAAGACCAGGAAGCTGTCATATGAGGAAAAGCTGAAGGAACTGGCTTTGTTCAGCCTTGAAAACAGTCAAGACAGACCTTCTCATCATGTTCCAAGCTTTAAAGAATGGCTACAAAGCATTTGGAGATCTCTTTCTAAAAGGAATCACATAGAAAAGAGGAGGAGGAATGGGTATGAGGAGATTCCGATTGGACACAAGAAGTAAATTTGAGAACAGCCAGCCACTGGAATAACCTCCCCAGGGAAGAGGTAGTTTCCCCAGCATTGGGCATTTTAAGATTTGGCTGGGCCAGCTTGTCTAGACCATGCTTTTGCCAAGAAAGATTGGACCAAATGATCCTTGAGGTCCTTTTCAGTCTGGTGTTCTATGATTCTATGCAAATATTTGTACCTAAACTGAAAGAGGCATTTTGCCATAAGGTTGAATTAAGCCATGTGTATAAAAAGCACCCCCTGCTATTCTATGCTGTAGTTCAGGCTGGGTTTTGTGTACTGGGTTAGCGATAGTAAACTGATAATACATTTGATTGCCATAATTAAAGGCATTTGATTACATCAGCTTGGAACACTCTCTATAATGTGATTAAAATTGCACTGGAACACATTCAGCAGTTTTACACTTCAATAAAATACAATATGGAATGAAAACCTGGCAGCAGACTGATGAATTCAATGTTGCATGCAGGAATACAGGCTAAGCACAATTACAGTGCTTCAGAAGTAGGGACAAGGAATGCATTTCAACACGTTTTGCTTTTGTCTTTGCTTAGTCTTCAAAACGAAGCCGCGGATTTCACAAGTGCGACTTGTAACTCATTCAAGGTTGTTGTAATAGTTATTATAGAAGCTGTTCAAAGATCAGGGTACAGGCTTTATTGTTTGTACGTACTTCACATTTAAAATGAAATGCTTAGCTGAGTTCTTTTCTTCCCTTAAAATATGGGTTTGTTTGCTTCCTGCTTGTTTTTTCCTCTCCTGTTTCCACATCTGATCTGTACCATTTTTCTTTTTCGCCTGGATTTTTTTTTGTTTTTTTCTTTTAAATCTCCCATTCTTCACCTCCTTCCACTGGGACTTCTTCATTGTTTTGTTTTGTTTTCCTCAGTTTATTTCTCCTCAGTATAGAAAGCATCCATATCACTAAAGGTGCATCCTTTAAAGTACTTTTACAAGTTAAATGCTTAAGGGATTCTTTCCACTCTTTAGTCACTTTCGTTCCTCTACTTCTTTCACTACTACTAGATTGTCTGTTTTCTCTTAATAACCTTAAGTTTCCCCGAAGTTGGAGAAAGTCTGTGGAAGAGAAAAGGAGTTGCTGAATTGAATGGTAAGGATAATCCAAGATTGAGAGATCATGGAAAGGGACCAAGGACATAGAAGATAAACCAAGCTGTCAGCAAGCAAAGACTAAAATGGTGCAGAACTTCTGCAATGATAAAATAATATGTTTTTCTGTACTTATTTGATTGCCTCCATTTCCTGATACTGTAAAATTTTTGAAGCATTATCTGTCTTTTTTACTTATAGACTGATGCTTAAATTCTCTCTAGGGCTGTGCCATAAATCAACTTCAATCCTAATTAAAGAGTAAAGCCTCAAAGTACTGTCTTCATAGAATCATAGTCATTAGTCATAGAATAACTTAGGTTGGAAGAGACCTTAGAGATCATCTAATTCCAACCCCTTGCCATGGACAAGCTTCCTTTGGGATCAATTTTACTTTACCAAGCTGATCAAAACTTGTATCGTAGAATCATAAAATCTTGGGTTGGGAGGAACCCATAAAGGATCAGTGAGTTCAGCTCCTTCACCTCAGAGAACTACCTAAAACAAAACCACATGACTAAGAGCGTCATCCATATGAGCTTGGTGCCACATTAGTGTAAGCCAAAGCAAGATCCTGGTTTCAGAGCTGAGACAAACCTGTGCGTCTTTAGGATAAAGGAGTGCTGATGCTGAAGGCCTGACACACACATCAGGCCTGTTTTAAAAGGTTTTGTGATGATCTAGGTGTAGTCTGGACTTAATGGCCTGAAGACCTGGCTGTAGCTGGAGCTCATGGATCACATGACCTAGGTTATTTTATGCACTGAGTCCAGTCCTTATATCAACCACAACACGGTATAAACCAAAGTGCAGTAAACCATCGAAAGCACAATCCTAAAATGTAAACACAGAACCACTATTAGTTACTGAAATGTTTCTCTGTGGAGTTTTGTGTATAAAGAGAGATCTGGGCAGATGAATCCCTACCCCACATCAGCTTTGGAATCATGTATCATAGCTGTTCCTCTAGTTGAATATTTTTCTTTTCACTGTCATGTTATGACTAGTAGTTTCCACTTGATGCTCATTAATCAAATCATTGTTATTTTCAAAAGGATTCACAAATAATATGTAATTCTAAGTGCCAGGTGTTGTTTCTTATATGTTCAACTAACACATTTTCCTTAGGAAAAAAAGCTTTCACTACAAAACTAATATTAAAAATGAAAATAAAGTCAGTGTGATTGCATATCACTTTTGTGGTAGGTGGTAATATTCTCCAAACTGAATGAAATACTCTTCTTTGTCACAGGGATACGCAGGCAGAAAACCCCCACTTTCTAGGAACTGATGGATAATTCTTATTCCGTCTTAACTGGAGAATTTAATCACAATAATGAAGTACTGACATTTTATATTAGAAATTTACTTGTAGCACGTTTCATTTTGAATGTTGTAGTCTCTTGAAAATAAGTGTTACGTTCAGACAGCAGTTTACTTCATTAACTGTTTAATGTTGTTTTGAGACCGTTTACCAGCTCCGGCAGCAGGTATTGTCTGTATCTATTCAAACATTCAAAAAAATATCAGCTGTCTCACACAGTGTAGTAAAGACCATGTGTGTCATTTTTGTTCGCTGCAAAGATTGGTTAAACTGGAGTGAATTTAGGATTCACTAGGCTCCCCAATATTTAGCATGTAAGTAAGTGAAAAAGGGTTTTGTTATAATTGGAAGGTAGTAGAATTCTTTCACACAGATTGAAAAGTCCTTATTAACATTCTGTGTTTGCTACATCACTATTTATTTATAGGTAAAATGGTGGCAGAGGATTGGACTAGATGATCTTTCGAGGTCCCTTCCAATCCTTAATGTTCTGTGATTCTGTGGTGGTGATCGTATTTGTTTTACATTTGTTTGTGAGTGGTCATCAACGTGTACTGCACAATGGATGTAAAAGTGATAGATGTTCTCTCAATCCCTGTGAACTTAATGTCAAAGTTCATAAAATAACAGAGACAAAAGAAAAAGCAGAGTTCAAGTGGAAAATGCCAGTAGAAATTTTGACCTTAGATTTTATTTTTTGCTTTTACTTACAGGAGAAATGTGTGAAAACCCTACCTGACTCCCCAAAAAAAGGACTTTCTTATCGTTACCTTTAGATCATGTGTCTGTGACCTTTACTGTTGAAATCTTAGTTCCTACTTAGGAAAAAACCTCAGAATTATGGTTGGAAAATGACAAAATCTGTCTACTTGTATACAGCAGCACATGAGCCCATGCTTGAAAATTGACAGCAACATCTGGAAAATGCTAAGAGTGTACTCACATGTCAAATTAAGCAGAAAATATTTGCTCGTAGTGAAGTCCATTGGGTAAAACCAAACCCCAAACTCGAAGTTTTTTGTTTGGATGGTATTTCTTTTAACAAAAGAGAGAAACATACAAAATACAATCTACATTTTTGTCAGCTGTTAGAAGACAAAGGGTTCTATATTTCTGTTTTATCTATAAAAAGGAAAAATATGCAGAATGGGGAACAATTACAAAGACAAAATGCAGTTTCAATTAAAAAAGTAATAAAAGAAGGAAAAAAGACCTGGATGTAACTATCATAGTGGATTAGACTAGCAGACCTTTAGCTCCCTGTCCTCATGATGGCATTTGCTAGTAGCAGATGTTTAGCATGGAGCAAGAAAAGCATGGGTGAGCTTCCAAGCTTCCATGCAGCTGTGATTTAGAAACTTCCTAAACTGAAATTAGCATCTGAGTCACTGTTTTAATAGCCATCAGTGGACCTATAATCCACTCATTTTGCTAAAGACTTACTGAACCCACTCAGATGTTTAAGCTTCCCTGCAACAGTGAGCTTCTGGAATTAATTAGATATTGTATGAAATAGTAATTATTGTTGTTAGCTTTAAATTTCCTACCTGATTATCCTATTTTAAATTTCTTAATTTATTGATTGGTAGCCAAGTTATAAAATAATGGACTCCCTCTTTTCCTCTTTTGCTGCCTTAATGATAATTTTCTTTGTTTATAACCTGAACTGATGCATCTACTTGTCTCTCAAGAATTGCTAAGCCCTCAAATATATATTTTGCTTTGTCATTTAATTCTTAAAAAAAGAATGCCTTGGTCTTACAATGTGTATATGATTATCTTTTCAACCTATCCTTTCTCACATAATGTTTAGCAACTTGGTGCTGTTTAATAAGTTGATTTAAAAAATGTGGAGGCAGTGCTCATAGTCAACTGAATATCTCCAAAGAAAGATGTTTTGATAAGTCATGCAGTACAACTTATTAACCTTAGGTGGGCACTTAGAGAATTGCTTTGCATCTTCACAGAGCTGAAAAGAATGAGGTCGAACCCAAATCTGTACAGAACTCATTTTCAGCCAAGCGTTTCAGTAATTTTTTTCTTAAAATTGGCTCTGCCATTAGTAAGAAACTGGTACTGGACTGGAATGGTGGGTGTCCAGAGATGGCGTCTGCTTTGGTGTTCAGAGCCATCACTGGCGGCTCTGAAATAAAACATGACAACTTTATTCTGATGTTACACAGTTTATTATCTTTGAGTGACCTTTGGCTGACAATTAGCTACAGCTGAATAATACTGACAAATCAGGGTGGATCACTTTAATTTGGTTTTAATACAATTTGCTAATTACTCTTGAAATTAGATTTTCACAACGTTTCATCGTAATGTCAGGAGAGGATATCAAGGAAGGGATTGAAAACTTGCAACAATAAGCAGAGTGCCTTAATTTTAGGCTGTTTCTGTGAAACATTACTGCCATTTTAACAGCAAACAAGGGATCCAAATAAGGAGTGGATGCTTGGGAAAAAACAAGAATAGAATAAAGTTACCACTAGCTTTTTAATTAAATGTGATGATGGGGTACATCACTATGTAGATTTGACAATTGTTCTCTCCATTTTGCCTAGAATAATTTACTGTAGTTAGGCATGTCCCTGAGATTTCCTTAATCCACGTGTACATTCTTAGAGGAAAAAAATACTTTAATGTGAGTTATCACATGTTAATTGCAGTGGATTATGGTAATTTGCTAGTGTTATAGACATAATTCTGATAGTGTAAAATGAGTTGCTGGTCTTCCCAAATTAACTCAAGAATAGTGAGGCTAATCTTGGGTAGGAAGGAGTCCAACAGAATTTTAATATGGAAAAGTAACATGGGATCATGTGGCACGTACCATTTTTTACTTTCCTTTCTGTTAAAAAGAGGGAAATGTAACATCATGTGACTCAATTTTCCAAGGCAGGGGGATGTAGCTCAGCAGGAGAGTGCTTGTCTGGCATGTTAAGAGCCCTTGGATTCAACCCCAAGCATCTTCACTTCCTTTAGAGCCATGAAGATGATGAAGGGAGGGGAACATCTCCCTGAAGAGGAAAGGCTGAGGGAGCTGGGTGTCTTTAGCTTGGATAACAGGAGACTGAGGGGTGACCTCATTAATGTCTATAAATATGTGAAGGATGGGTGTCAGGAGGTTGGAGCCAGGCTCTTCTCAGTGGCATCTAGTGATAAGACAAGGGGCAATGGGTGTGAGCTGGAACATAGGAGGTTCCACATAAATATGAGAAGAAACTTTTTCCCAGTGAGGGTGACAGAGCACTGCCACAGGCTGCCCAGGGGAGTTGTGGAGTCTTCTTCTCTGGAGACATTTAAAACTTACCTGGATATGTTTCTATGCAGCTTGGTCTAGGTGATCCTGCTGTGGCAGGGGGATTGCACTAGATGATCTTTCGAGGTCCATTCCAATCTCTAATGTTCTGTGATTCTGTGATTTCTGCAGTGGTTGTGAAGCAGATGAGATCAAAGGATAAAACCTCCCTGTAAATGACTGGATGGTGGTGTATATTGAGATCCAGGCATCATGAAGGAGTTAAATCAGTGAAGAGAGTTAACGTGACACATTAAATAAAGACTTTATTTAAAGTCTTAATGAGATTGTGCTGTCTCCATCAGAGAAACACTGTCATGAGAAAAGTAGGCAGATGTTGAGAGGTTAAGAGGAAGGATTGCAGGTGCTTCTGGGGAATTTCCATAGAATCATAGAATGGGTTAGGTTGGAAGGGTCCTTAAAAGATCATCTAGTTACTCACCTCACTGCGTTGGGCAGGGACACCTTTTACCAGATCAGGTTGCTTAAGAGCCCTGTCTAACTTGGCCTTGAATGCTTCCAGGGATGGAGCAGCCACAGCCTGCCTGGGCAACCTGTTCCAGTGCCTTAGCACCCTCATAGTGAGGAATTTCTTCCCAAGATCTAATCTTCCCTTTTAGTTTGAAGCTGTTCTCCCTTGTGCTGTCACTAGAGTCTTCCATAAAAAATCCTTCTACAGCTTTGCTGTAGGCCATCTTCAGGTACTGGAAAGCTGCTATAAAGTCCATATACAAGATGTTTTCACTGGCTGCCTCTGTAAAATCAAAGAGTAAAGAGCTACAGTAGTATGCAAACCACTCATCAAAAGTTTTTACTGGTCTTTTAACTTGGGCAAACAGCTATAGATCCATAGATTTGTCACTGTTTCTATGTGCTGAGTAGGAGTCAGGTTTTGTCTACTTACAGCAAATTAATGTGATGGAAAAGTACATGGTGATTCAATAATTTGAGAGACTTAATTTTATTTCAAATAATCAAACAGGCTAATTAGATCCCTGAATTTCTCAGAAACATTTGTCTAATTGAGGTCCTGGACAACAGGTGATTTGCAGAAATGAGCAGATCTTTTCTTGTTAAATGTTGTCAAACTAGGAGATAGCACGCCATATGTTATATTAAGACAGACACTTGTCCAATCACGGGCATCACTTTGCCATTTTAAGTAATGCAAATAGAAATGTTGTGAAAATCTAGAAATTAATTAGAAAGGCAATAGGTAGCATAGACTAAGATAAGTAGAATGTTTGACTTCCCAGTTAATTTAACTTTTCTCATTAATGAGGCAAGTTTAAACCTGAATAAAAAGCTGTCATGGGCTGTTTGTCTACTTATAACAGGCAATATCCTGGGCTTTTCCTTAAGCTACTTTTTAATGTGTTATCATTTTGTACCGGTCTGGTTTATTGGTAGTCTGACAGCAGCACGCAGCACAGTGCTGAAGCCTGGAGAGGTTGACCCGGTCCTGTTTTGTTCCTTGAGGCTGTACTCTGAAAATACCAAACAGTATTGGACAAATCTGCTCTTATTACCGTGACGGATATGACACAATGTTATTGGATGTTTCGTTTGAAATCATCATTACTTAGTGAGACTTTGGGTGTTTTAGCAGCTTGTGTTGGTGAGGTGTTAAATAGTTCAAGAAATATCACAGTAATTCTGAAGTTCTTGGTCAATGCTCTACTCTAAAATAAACTTTTAATGAAGATTGTGAGAAAAAAGTTAGACTCTTGGAAGACACATGAGTGTCAACACTAGAAGGAAACTCTGAAGCTTTCTTAGAGCATTTCTCAGTGCTCATTAAGACACGTCTACTTCAGGTTGTGTTATATCAAAAGGTTGCTTACTGAGATTTGCAGAGGTGTGTCACAGGCTGTGATATTTCCTTTAATACATAAGGTTTAGAGTGCTTTAAGGCAGCCTCAGAAATGAAATCGGATAGTTCCTAAATTGTCAAAGGATGTCAGGGCTCTGGAAATGTTATTTTTAGTACACCTGTGCTAACCTGTCTCTTGCCTGAGGTGATTTATGGAGTGTTCCCAAGGTGGTTTGCATTTGCCAAGAATAAAGTTCTTATGCCCTAGGCACCTGCGTTCTCTGTCTCCACTTACAATGTTACAAGATTCTTTTTCTTCCACAAATGACACTGATTCCAGATGCTGGGCACTTCTGAACTTTCACTTTTGGGATACATTTGACCTGTAGTCTTTTGTGTAGGAACTTTTGATTCTTGTGCAACTTGGTCTAGGTCGTCCTGCTCTGGCAAGGAGATTGGACTAGATGATCTTTTGAGGTCCCTTCCAATCCCTAATGTTCTGTGATTTTCTGCACATCCCTCTTCCTATTAAATTTTGTGAGAATTGGAATGTGTTTTCATACTTTGCTGATGAGTAAGGAGAATCCTGAGACAGAATCCCAGAACCAACCACATATGGTTAATCTGGTATTCCTTAAGTTTTTTTTGTGTCATATATTGGAGTCATAGAAGTAATTTTTAGGATGCACAAATGGGTTTTAGTGTTCATGTAGCTTGGATGCTGCTGTGGATGTGACTCTTAGAATCAGTAGAACTATCACCAGTTAAGATGAATTTTACATCTAAACTGCAAAAATCACACATTGCCATTTTATTTCCTTTATGTTATCCCAAAAAATGAGCAGTAAGTAATGTAGTTACTTTAAATTGCTGGTTTTTAATATATAGATTATTAGAAGATATACATTTATTGCCACAAGTTGTGCCAGAGGAAGTTCAGATTCAAAGTTAGGAAGAGTTTCTTTACTGAAAGAGTAGTTAAGCATTGGAACAGGCTGCCCTGGGAAGTGGTGAAGTCACCATCCCTGAAGGTTTTCAAAAGGTGAGTAGATGTGCCACTTTGGAACGTGGAGGTGTTGAGTTCAACGTTGGACTTAATGATCTTAGAGATACTTTCCAACCTTAATGATTCCCTGTTTCTACACTAAAAGTTGTTACAAGTAGGTATTAGATATTAGCTACTACATTAGGACTGAAAGGACAGGGCTCTGTGTCCCTGAGCGTGAAAACTGTCAACAACAGAAGAGTAGAAGTTCCTTGGGTTTCTTTTCCCCATTGAATCATTTTCCTGAAATACTGGCAAGTGTGTTTGGGGAAATACTGAATATACTAGAACCTGAGAAAGAGTGATGTTTGTGTTACCTGGGGCTCTGTGCATGGCTAAACATCTGGTTACATAGTTTGTGCTTTGATTTAATTCATTTCCTTTCTCTCCTTTTCCATTGCAAACCACCTGTCTGTTAAACTGTGTGGATTGTAGGCAGCATTTTAACTTTTGGGATGTGAGGTATTTCTTACTTTTATGAGGCACTCATAAATCTGTAGTAGATCAGTCTAAATAATCATAAAGAGAATGAACAGTAGCAATTGGTTTGTTTCTGATTTTCCCCTTTTTGGAAGAATATTGCAAAATCCATGACAAGGACTATCATAAACCATCTGCTATTGCCAGGTGATCTTGGTCTTTTTCACTTTGATTTCTTTTTGATGAGTATGGTAGACAAATAGGATTTTTTTGTTGGCTGAGTGTCTGCATTATGGTCTCACCTTAGATAGCTGATCCTTTCATTACAGTGTTATGATTAGAGATTAGAATGAAAACATCTCATTAATTCTTTGTAGATGATGATACCTGTTGCACAATTATACTATCAAATGTGACCATACTAATTTAAATTGTTAGTAACACAAGTATTATTTATGTTTTATGTTTTTTTAACCACTAGAGTGCTGGTTCACAAGCAACATTTTTATATTGAGTCTTGTGTATAGAGTGGAGAAAGCCTGCAGGAGTAACTGGCAAGACATGTAGAGTAGAGTACTGAAGGGTGAACAAGTGGACATAGCCTGTTTGCCATCAACCAGATGATGATCTGGGATGATGAATAATAATTTTATCTTTTTTTTGTACATTGCAAAAATAATGTAGCATCTGATACTAAATCTTTTTTAATAGGTCTTTTCTTTTAGTAAGCCTTTAATAGTGTATTTCTGATGAGTTTAGTATTTTCAGATAAGACTATATTCAGTTTGGCTTTGTTAACTTCATGTAAAAATTGCTACTTTGATTACAGATTGATCACAACATTGAGACACAGTTCTTAATGATACTTTTCTGCCATATAGTTTCATAGTTTTTGATTTTATGTTTTGTGAAGATAATTGCTATATTTATAGGATTAACATTTTGCCACATACAGTATTATTTTTGTTACGTTTTCCTTTAATATTACCATCTTTATTTTGTTCAGTTGTTTTTCCATCCTTCCTCTTGTCATTACAACGAAAGCCAGAACATCATTATAAACTACCTGAAGTGGTTACCATAGGATAATATGTCTTAAACCACGTTTTGTATTTAATTACAAAAAAAACCTTAGGTTATGATCCTTGGAAAATACAAGTTCACAGTGAAAAATTGATTTTGTATTTTTAACTGAATCGGATGAATTCAGTGATGGCCATCAATGGGTCTGCTTGGTGTCCTGGATGAGTTGTGCTTACTGTGAACTGCCAAATCCTTTAAGAAGCTGACAGTCCTGAAGTTAATGTGGTACTAAAGCACAGATTAGTTTATAATATTGTTAAGATGATTATCTTTACAACATGAGTAAAAGACTGAATTCTATTTTGATGAGTTTTTCCTTAACAGCTCTACATGATGCCATCTTCTAGAGCTCTTAGACTATTGGAATATCAATCTATATGCCAGATTAACCAACATTTTTAATACACAATTAAAGTTAATTCATCCTAGAATAAGCATTAAACACATTAAGTTTTCCTCCATTTTTTTGGTAATTTTTTAAAGCTAGAAATTGCTAAGATTGATTTAGCATACTATGAGTTCATTATAATTATTCTGGGAAATTAAATCTCTAGACATATGAATACAGGTTGATATATGAAATATGGAATCTTGGAATCTGCAAAATATTGAAGAATGCCCTGATCACAATGGGGTGGTTAGCAGATTGAGAGAGGTCCCATTTCCTCTGCCCTGATGAGACCACATCTGGAATATTTTGTCCTGTTCTGGGCCCCTCAGTTCAAGAAGGACACGGAACTGCTGGAGAGAGTCCAGTGCAGACCCACAAAGATGGTGAAGGGAGTGGAACACTTCCCTTGTGAGGAAAGGCTGAGGGAGCTGGGTCTCTTTAGCTTGGAGAAAAGGAGACTGAAGACCTCATTAATGTCTATAAATATTTAAAGGGTGGGTGTCAGGAGGATGCAGCCAGGCTTTCTCAATGTCATCTAGTGATAGGACGAGGGGCAATGGCTGTAAGCTGGAACATAGGAGGTTCCAAATAAATAGCAGAAGGAACTTCTTCACAGTGAGGCTGATGGAGCACTGGAACAGGCTGCCCAGGGGAGTTGTGGAGTCTCCTTCTCTGAAGTTGTTTAAAACCCACCTGGATGTGTTCCTGTGCGACTTGGTCTAGATGATCCTGCTGTGGCAGGGGGATTGGACTAGATGATCTTT
>JAOXOE010000405.1:41940699-42001394 GCA_028565055.1 Phoeniculus purpureus | reverse complement strand
AGTCCAATCCCCCTGCCACAGCAGGATCACTTCACTGGAGAAGTTATAGAATCAGAATCACTCTGGCTTGGAATGTGCTGAACGTCTTTGCAAATACAAAAAATAAATACACTATCTGACTCAATACAGTTGTGTACCTTGAATTGCTTTCTGTGGAGGTTTAAAACCTGCTTGGACATGTTCCTGTGTGACTTGATCTAGGTGACCTTGCTCTGGCATGGGCGGCTGTACTAGGTGATCTTTCGAGGTCCCTGGGGGAAACCACTAGTTACAGGTCTCCAGCTAGACTCTGCACTATTGATCACCACTGTCTGAGCTCTATTATGTTGCCAGTTCTTAATCCAGGCTGAGGGAATTGGGGCTGTTCAGCCTGGAGAAGAGAAGGCTCTGGGGGGGTTTGTTATAGCAGCCTTTCAGTACCTGAAGGGGCTATAGAAAAGCTGAAGAGGGACTTTTTATGAGGGACTCTAGTGATAGGATAAGGGGGATGGTTTTAAGCTAAAAGGGGGTAGTTTTAGATTGGATTTTAGGAAGAAATTCCTCCCTGTGTGGTGGTGAGGCGCTGGAACAGGTTGCCCAGGGAAGTTATGGCTGGTCCATCCCTGGCAGTTTTCAAGGCCAGGTTGAACGGAGCTCTGGGCAACCTGGTCTGGTGAGAGGCGTCCCTGCCCATGTTAGGAGGATTGGAACTAGATGGTCGCCGAGGTTCATTCCAACCTCAGCCTTTCTATGATTCTGTGGTACCTGACTATCAGCCTAGAGTACTGAGAAGTTTTGCTGGGATTTCCAGTTGTGTCTCCACTGCAAGAATTGATGAACTGCAGTAGAGAGATCAGGGAAGCAGGGAGCAGGATGAATCTTTCCTGTAATTGTAGAGCACTCCGGGAATAATTAGTGCAATTGCTCAGCTGAAACCTGTGAAAGTCTGTGCTACAGCCTTCATCCCGTTTCCCAGACTAGTACAGCCAGGAGTTCTGAGACTTCCCCAGCCCCGTTTCTAAGTCTATTCTTTTCTTGTATATGGCTTCTTTGTGATTGTTTCATGGACAGATCTTTTAGAAAATGACATTCTTGCTTGGAGATTGGAAATCCTGGGTAAGAAGATCAAACCAATATGAATAATTACGGTGATATCTACTCGTGTCCTTGAAGGCGTATAGCAGGACACAGTGAAGCAGAGCTGAGACATTTCCCATCCTCAAACATTACAACTCAGCAGGTTCTTAACAATCCTGTTGATTTAATCACAGTCATTGCTGTAGAAGGGAAACACCTAAAGGTTTAGGTGTTTAAAAACCTTTAAAAATTAGGAGGGAAAATTAGCTTTGTTTGCATTTTCAGCCAATTCTTTTCAGTTTGCTTGACAATGAATTGGACGTTTTGGTTTGGTGGGGGGTTTTTTTAAGAATATCTTGGGAGCTACATGTGTCTTCCAAAAAATTTCAGTCAACAAACTCATTAGCAGACTGTAGTCTTTTTATATAAAAAATGCTAATTAAAGCAGGATAGGTCTATCAGCTTGTGCTTTAAACAATTGCGGAGATAACAGCCTGTGGCCTCGTAATAAAAGAACTGTTGGATTTTCATGTTGGCTGATAAGCAAATTCTTGTTGGTATCATCAACTTGTAGTTATTAAAAGTGACACTTTTCTGTCTCAGTAGTTAAAATAACATACTTCAAAATGATTGCAACAGGTATAACTTTAATAATTTATATAGCTGGAATAGTTTTAAGTAGGGGATATTTTTGTAATCTAATTGAGCACTTTAATGGGGATTTAACTTGAACAAAATGTGTTTTTAATATCATGTGATGTGGATCAAATGTATTTAAATAATGTTGGTAACCTGCTGCATAAGCAGAGTGTTGGGATGGTGTGTTAAGAAGGAACTTCAAATAGGTGTTATCATATCTAACCGAATGTGAGCTCAGAATAGAAAAAGATAATGTCATCCTAAAGTGGATCAGCTGCTGAGTATGAAGTAAATTTAGTGCGACACTATTACTATTATAACATAACATTAAGGGAGATTATTAGTGGAAGCGTTATCAAGGTGTTGACAAATTGAGAGGAGATCAAAGAAGAGTTATGTCAATGATATGAGCTTGCTTTTTTTAATGGTAGACTAAAGACACTGAAAATATTTAATTTATATGTAGGCCTGGAAATAAAAGAAATTGTCTGAAATTAACTGTCAGTATAGATTTTAAGACCATTTCTGGTAGCACAGTGTAAATGACATGCTAGAATGAATTGAATCTAAATTCAAATATGGAGTTCACACCCTGAAACTAAACCACCCTAACATTAAGCAGATATTCAGTCAGAGTTCTGGAATAAGTGCTTACAGGAATAGTCTCCAGTAGTTTCAGAGGAATGATGTTCTTAACCAGTATAGATTTATGTATCAGTAAAAAGTTTTGTCGTCGTGAGAGGTTGTTTTTTTTTTTTAATCTGACAAAATCCTCTGGCTGGAAGCTGAAATGATAAGTAAATACAATCTATAAATAAATTGTAAATTACAGTAAGTTGGAAGAGAATAGTGGGTGGCAAGTCAGTGCTACTGGAATCTTTGACTAAGAATGAGGTGTATTTGTGAGGGGTGTACTACCAGGAGTTGTAACACTCGGACAAGTACCACTGGAAGAATAAAACACTGCATTAATGGGGTTTCTCACTTTATGATCAAGGGGGGAGCAGGACCAGGATTTTTTCTTGTCTGCCATAGATCATACTTGCCAGACAAAAGAGAAAACAGAGACTCAACCAATGTGATTAAATGTGCATGCTGCTAATGACTTTGGAAGCTATTTGCATATTACAGTTCATAACCGGTCTTAGCTTTGTTCTGGAGAGTGATGTAAAAATCTTTCTTATTTTTCAGTGATTTAATTTGCTGTGTGCCATCAGTCCAGAGAAGTTAGAGAGGCTACAAAATACTCCAGATTACAAAATGAATATACTAATGATGAGACTTTGCTTTGAGGTATCAATTAACCTAGTTAGGATAGTTCCATGTTCTGAAAGGCAGCAGCAACGTTCCTTTCTTTTCCTTTCAATATATATTTCTGAAGATTGACTGATTTATTTGCAGCTGAAAGAATTTGGAGCACGGATACACCGGTTTTTATTTTATTTTTTTAATCTTCTATCTTAAGTTCTTTGGAATATTGATTCTGTTGGGTGTGGACCTTTTAGTGGAGCCAAATAAATTTTTTAGTGATGTTTGAATGTTTAATAAAGTGCAGTGGTATGGAACTAGAGAGATTTGAGCTTTTGGTGTGTTTTATACAAGATGCTGATTTTCAGTCAGAGAAATTTAGAAATGGATTGTGATTTTTGCCTTAAGCACCTGTTCTGAATAACCACCTGCTCTGAATTACCATATCTAGGTTCCTGTTTGATAAATTAATTTTTAGTATCTCTTTCCTCCACTTCAGAAGTGCTTAGTGTCCTTGAATATCATGTGTCTGAGCAGTAAATGTTCAGAAATGTCCTCTTCTGCTTGACTCTCTCAGTAGAATGAGTAATACTTTCCCCTTGATGTACTGAGGTTTCTTTCCTATTTAATGTATTTCTGTGGACTACTACACTCATCGAGTACTCATTGATGAGACTTCTCAAAGCTTTTACTACTGTACAATGTGAGTGTTAAGTATATTCAACTCATGCTTAGCTTTTTCAACACAGTTTTGCTCAATATTGTACAGTTGTCTTTTCAGAAACGCTTCAGCGATGTTTCTCTGTTGAGCAGAGATTTTCCTTTTGGTGTATATCTGGTTTTTTAGAATAACTCTCTTTTAAAGACTAAATTATGTTGCTGCTAGAATTTTCATTGTCATTTAGATTTGTTGGTTAGCATGGAGCAAGGGACAGATTGCTCAGATTGTTCTTGGCTGATAGCTGATATATACAAAGGCATTTAGCAAAAAATAAGTGTAGTTTTAACAAAGTAGTCACGACACTTAGTTTTATTTGAGTGCTTTTCTTTAGAAATCAGTTCTAAAGCTGAAAACACATGGAATTGATAATGGATACCCTTATAAATCTAGAAACACAGCTTAAGTGTAGCTTTAGAAGCTGTTAGTGTGGAAGAAGATAAACCAAAAAACATTCTTCACCTGCTAAAAGTCACTGCAACCGTGACTCTTCAGATTGTGCTCACTCTGCTTTCCTTTGCCAAGCTGCCTGCTGCAGCACTGATGTTTGCAGTGTGGGGCTTAGCAGTATCTGGTGCTGTGCTGGACACGGTGGGTCCAAGCACAGACAAGCTGTGGTGTAACTGTGCAGTCCCCAAGCCCAGTTGGTGCCTCCTCCTTGGCCATTGCTTGGCAGCAGCCTGGGGCAGCCCCTCGCTCTATCCCATAGCCAAAGACACTTGGTTGTTCACCTGGGATTTTACACAGCTTTCACATAACCTGGTTGCTTTGGCCACTTCTCTTTTTTCCACGTCAGGTATCATCTGACGTTTGGAGTTCTTTACACTTCTTGCCCCACACTGAAAGCTCTTGACAACGTATGCTTGTTCAGCCTGTTTTCTGGGGTTTTTTTCTGTCCTTGCTTTTTCTCTCCAGATGTTTTATCTTGCATGCATTTGGGATGGAATGGTGTGGTACAGTTGACTTTTTGTCTTTGAGTTTGTCTTCCTGACAGACCTAGTCAAGTATTTATGACGCAGCACTTGATGTACTGAGTGCTGATCTAGTGTCCCTTCCCAAAGCAACAGACAAATTGGGGGTCACACAACCTTTCCAAGGTGGTTCACGATCCTTAATGTGTACAACTACATACTGATCCTTGAAATTGTGAGATCACCAGCTAGCCCTGTGCTTGTGAACATCATGTAATGAGAGTATGCACTTGTTCTGAGACCTTATCTGCTTTCAGAGATGGTTAAACTGTAGATTTTCAGGAAAGGACTTCAGAGAAATGAGATCTGCAACAGAAATTAATGTTCCTGATTCGTTTCATTTTGACTTATAGTAATGAAAATGTATTGTATCTGCATTTTCAAATGCCAAGTTCTTTTTTTAGAAGGATATTCATATAGAAGCATAATGAGTCCAGTGGACTGAATGGCTACTGAATATGGAGCTGTTTCCAAGGGATACCTATTAACCTGTTCAGCTTTTCCCAGGGAGTTACACATATCTGCACTCAGTAGTGCAGAATGATTAAGCTTTTACTCTGCTGGAAATACTTTAATTGCCCGATAATTTTTCACTGTTCTGAAGAAGCAATTGGCTTTAAAAGCTTGAGCAAAATGAATGCATGAGACCCTATATATATAGATACAGGCAAATATATGTGTGTATATCTATATATATGCACACATTTATATGTAATTTTATTTCTTTCCTCTCTTCTACTCAGTCTGTTTTCTTTAAGTCTGCCTCCTTCATATGTTTCAACGCATAAGAGATGTTTTTAATGCTTCCGTGAACCTATAATATTTATAGTTTTGATTTCTTTTTAAATTGAGCAACTCTGTGCTTTCAGATATGTGGAATAAATTACTGTTGGCTGTTGTAATGTAATGGATCAAAAAACTTTATGGAGGTGTCTCTCATCCTTTATAGCAAAGGAAATGGGCTTTGTCTGAGATGTTACTGTCTAACATAACTGAAGCTCTTGTCAGAGTAAATGAAAACATGCAGGTAGATGTATTGGTGTGGTAGTGATGATGTTAAGTTAGTTCATTTTATAACGTGCTCTATGCCCCATAAAATAAGTGTTTTTCCTTATGAGACTCTTATGTCAAGAGCAAATTCACTACCAAATTGACTCCTTTTTTTTTTTTTGGGGAGTTTCTAAATTGAACAGCATTGTCGCTTGTTTGTTCAGGCTGTATCTGGGTTACACGCAAATAAATGTAAATTATTTTCTACCAGAAATGAATCCCTCTTTACAGACATGCCTTCCCCTGCAGAGCATATTTTTAATTGTGTTACTACAAGTATCAAGAGTTCAGGAACAATAATTTAATTGAGTATGTGTTTGGATACAGAACAGGCTGTGAGCTGCATCTGTCCGCTTCTCCATGTGGCAGACACGTCTGGAGACAGACGTTTCTATGCCCTTAGTAGCTTGGGCAAGTAAGGAGGATGTTGAGACATTTGGGCACCTCAGTGCAAGAATGACAGTGAGATGCTGGAGCAAGTCCAAAGACGACCAACAAAGCTAGTGAAGGGCCTGGAGGACAGTTCTTATAGGAGCGGCTCACGGAACTGCTGTTGTTTAGCCTAGAGAAAAGGAGGTTGAGGGGAAACCTGATCGCCCTTTATGACTACCCAAAAGGAGGTTGTAGTGAGATTGTGGTCGGTCTCTTCTCTCTCTTCTCTCAAGCTATAGAATAAGAGGAAATGGCCTCAAGTTGTGCCAGAGGAGGTTTGGAGTGGACATCAGGGAAAATGTCTTCACTGACTGAGTGGTCAGGGATTGGAACAGACTGCTCAGGGAGTTGGTGGAGGTGTTCAAAAAACGTATAGATCTGGAGCTTGAAAAATCATTCAGTCAGTATTGGTGGCATTGGGTTGATGGTTGAGCTTGATGATGTTGAGGTCGAACTTGATGATGTTGATGGTCTCTTCCAAACTTAGTAATTCGATGATTATTTTCTGTTTTCATATCTTGGTTGGTGTGTCGTTGCTACAGGCTTTCAGTCTCCTTTTTTTTAGGAACTTGCCTGTGCTTCCTGGCTTGGTTGTCTGAGTATCAGGTTTCCTTGAGCCATCTTACAGTAAAACCAGGTAGAGAGCTGCAGTGTTGTATCATAAAGAGTGACAGGTTGGTCTTTTGTTCTCAGTAAAGGTAAAGCTTAGGAACCTCACCATTTTGTCAAATGCAAATGCACTTTCCTCAGACATGTTATTTTGGACTGTTACTTGAAACTCATGAGGCCAGATGTGGTTTGAAATATTTCTACCTGCTAACATAGCAGACAAGTATTTTTGATGATAATATTTTCCCTTACACTATTTTTAATTTTCTTTTGAAGGATGATTGAAGTTGTACATACTCCTTATTGCAGTATTGCAGCCTTCTAATATCGAAAAGGGCTCTGGCAGAAGGCAGGGGAGGACTGTTCACAAGGGCATGGAATGCTAGGATGAGGAGTCATGGTTTTAAGCTGGAAAGAGTAGGCTGGGCATTAGGACAAAGTCCTGTAATGTTAGGGTAGTTGGATCACTGGAACAGATTACCTGGAGAGGTGGTGGAGCCTCCATCCCTGGAGACATTCACGATTAAGCTTGATGGGGCTCTGGGCAATCTGTACTAGAGATGTCCCTGCTTGTTGTTAGGGGGATTGGACTAGATGACCTTTATAGTCCCTTCCAACCCAATGCATTAAATGCTTCCTATCATTTCCTGTCAACTTTGTTCATGGTAGTTCTTATACTAGTAGGCTAATAGACGAGACTGATGCAGCTCAAACCTAGGTGTTTTTTTTCCTCTATTGAAGGGCATCTTTTGTTCTGATCATTTAAATTTTACTTTGTTTTCAATATTATGTAGAAAGTGGCAAGAGATTTTTGTTAAAGAAAGAGGTAGGGAGGGTTTTGGACAGTAATATAATTTTCTGGTCTTTAGGGTCTTTAATCTCCTATAAAAAAACCCCAACTTTCTTCTTGTGGAGACCATACTGCATTAGTGAAAATTATATTGCAGACATCATCCTGGAGCTTTTGCAAGTGTTTAAATTTCACAAAACAAAAGTTTCTAAGCCCTTTGAAGACTGAAATTTTGAGCTCCATGTAGTAGTCACTGCACAGTACTTTATAAATCTTTGATGAGAGCTTAGCAATGCACGTACCCATCACACCTTGCAGCCTTTTTCATTGAATGGAAGTTGTTCAAGAGTAAAACTCGTGTAAACAAATTACACAGTTGTGCTCTCTGGCCCTGCAGTCTTCCTCTTTAGACTTAGGAGAATATCCTCAATTACTGTGAGGCATTTTACCTGTTACAGTGTTTTGGGGATTTGTTTTGATCGTTTGTGGGATTTTTGTTTGTTTTGTGACTGTTTTATAACCTTTTAGTCTGGATGAGCAAGGACATTAGGCATCCATAGATCATTTATTTTTCATCTCTCATGGGAATGAGGTGGCAAGCCCAGAGAATCAGTTTGAACCAAGCCGTGTGAGTTTTGTGTAGACTAAAATAGTTAAAAGTGGTGTTGTTACATCCATACTTTTATCAGCAGAGCAATTATGTCAGAGAGTAAGTCAGATAAATTGTCACTGGCATGCTGCTTCCCTGTTCATTAACCACGATGCTCCTAAATCAGATTTACTGTGAAGTGGAATGCATCCTTTAGACATCTTCTGCATCTATTCCATCATCTCTGCCAGACTGATAGTTTTCCCTCTGGAGAAGTAGATAGAACCATCTGTAACAGGAGAGCTGTGATTGGATCTGCTGGTATCTCTCAATGCCCTTGTGACTTGATGCCCATAGAAGTCCTGTTAAGTAGCCAATAATTTGGCACTTAACTCTTTTGGAAATGGGATTCCTACTCCTGTGCAGAGTCAAAGTGCAAGATGCTAAAAGTGGCATGGCCCTGAGTGCTGCTCAAGAGAACTTTTTGGTTCCTTAGTCCTGCTACTTGAGACTGAGGACTTGAGTGACTGCAGCACTTACACTTAAATCTGGAGGGCTTTTCTGGTATGTTCTACCTTTGATTTCTGTTCTAAAGTCTTGCATGGTGTTTAGTGACTTCCTAATTGGTGCCTATTACAGTTGCATCAGGATGAGGTTCAGACTCAGCTGAAATAAGGCAGTATGGAGGCCACTGGAATTAGTGCATGGTCACACCCACAATATGTTTTTTGAGCATCCTTAGAAAAATAAAAAATCTTTTCATTTTTGGGTAATATTTTATTCTTAAATCTGAAGAAGGATTTTGCTTGCTGAAAAGTTTTTAAAAATGAACAAACCTTGGTGGTTCTCAGTTACTATTCTGATCGTAGAGAAGTTGTAAAACAACTTCTGCTTTACATAGAGTAAATACTCTCTCCATTTCATCTTAAAATCAAGTGCAATAGCAGAGCTGCTGTGAAAGACAAATCCTTGACCTGAAACGATTATCTGCCACTGTTTCTGCTGACCTACAGCTTGTGGCTTCCATTGGACTTGGTACCAATTGTTAAGCCATGACAAGCAAGCCAAAGGGTCTTTAAGTTGATGTAATGTAGTCCTCTCACCTTCTTGTCCTCCTGGCCTCCTCTCCAACCCTTAGCTCCTGCCAGTTGCTTGGTTTTGTCCCCAGGCACTGTTCTGTTCCAAAATACCAATAAAACGTAGGAACTGCGTATTGTGGAAGTGTAATGAAATACTTTTGAACTAGAAAGGAAACTAATGAAAATATTTCAGCTCTTTTTTTTTTTTTAAGAAGTGGAAGTGTAGTAAAGTGAAGCCGTTTCAGAACTTTAGAGATGATGGTTTTAGAAGTTTAATTTCAGTTTTTAGCTTCTTACAGTAATTTTACGCAGGATTGTCTTACTGCTCCCATTTGACCAGTCCATTTCTGTCTACTCCTTCAAATAGATCCCTTGGCTGAAATATTTCTAGTTATTACATGATCAATCATGTCCTGTGATAATTTCTTACTTTTTTTCCCCCTCTCTCTATTCTTCCTGGTTATAATATCTGGGTAGTTCAGAAGCTTGTGAAATTGTTGCATTAAAAAGCTCCTTTTAATGCAGAAATTCTTCAGGCAGCACTTTCTGGTGATCTGTGTTTTGTCTGCCAAACTCTTAGTAGGTCTTTGCTGTTACAAGTAGGTACGTCAGTAGCTCCTCAAGACTCCCATGCTAACATCTGGTTCCTAAGTATTACTTTTCGCACTGACAGAGCTTTTGGGCTAATGTGTTTTTATTATGGAAAAAGGCAGGAACCAGCAGGGTTGCATTTTTTTTTCTTTCCTTTGTTTAGAATTTCCTGGTTTAGAGAGAACTATTTCAGGTTAACAGGCTGTTGGGTCTGATTTCATCCGCTGGTTATATATTGAGTTTCACAAGTCTCGTTTAAAGAAATCTCATTCATTGGGAAATCAGTCATGTTACAAATGTTTCTGTAGACTTGCAAGCTGAACTGTAAATTCAATTACAATTTTTCCCTTGAACTGCTGGCAAATACATAGGTAACATATATTCTTTATGAGTCAACTCATTTGCAGGGAGCCAGCTGCTCTTCTCACGTGTCTGTCTTTCATTGATGTGGCCATCAGACAGCTGAGGCTTACAAAACCACTTTTAAAAATTATTACTATTATGTAATACTCATTTTTAAATATTACTTTTCTCCACCACACCACCCAGTCCTGTATAAACTATTACCTCAAGTTCTGTCTTCAGTTTTGGGCACCCCAATACAAGAAAGACATTGAAGTGCTGGAGTGGGTCCAGAGAAGTGTGGGTAACAAACCTTGTGAGGAACAGCTGAGGGAGCTGGGGCTGGTTAGTCTGCACAAAAGGAGGCTAAGGGGAGACCACCATCTTTGTCTATAGCTACCTGAAAGGAGGTTGTAGGTAGGTGGTGGTTGATCTCTTCTCACGAGGAATGAGTGATAGGGCAAGAGGAAATAACCTTAAGTTGCACCACAGGAAGTTTAGATTGGACATGAGGAAAAACTTCTTCCTAGAAAGGGTCATCAGGCCTTGGAATAGGCTGCCTAGGGAGGAGATTGCATTGCCATCCCTAAACGCATTTCAGAGTCATGAAGACCTGGAGCTTAGGGCCATGGTTTAGCGATGCCCTAGGGACAGCTGAATTAATGGTTGGACTCAATGATCTCAAAGGTTTTCTTCATCCTAAACCATTCTATGACTATTTTCCCTGGTTTCCTTGATGCTTCTTGCTGTAAGGTTATACTCTAGATGCACTGAGGTTATATGGCTTGCTGTGCTGGTGTATGCAACTGTGCATTGTCTCTGTGAGCTGATATATTTGTCACCACAGCATTAGACCACTGTACAAAAAAACCTAATTTATCCAGTGTGTGTATGGATATGTGTAATCAGCATCCTTTTTCACATAAGTTCAACAGGGAGTTTATGCTGGGTTCCTGCATTTCCACTTATATATAGTAGAACTATCAAAAAGCTTAATTGTTTCATCAAAATATGCTTTATTCTGGATTCATTAAGTTCCACTGCTGTCCACTGAGAGTGTGTGTGAACCTGATGTTCATAAAGCCTTTATTAACATTTATAATTATGTTTTATACTGCTGCATAACTAATTTTTACTTTTTATGAGGTTTTTATGATGTTGCTTGTCCTTGTACATTTATGTACTGCAGTCTTAATGTAGTAAATATCGTATAAGTTACTGGAGAACTTTACATATATAACATAATGTGAGGCTTTTTTATTGAGTTTTATTCCTTTTTGATAATTTTTTTATTTCTAAGTAATTACATCTGTATATCTCAAATGTTTCTTGAGTCTTAGTAGAGATCTAGGTTTAATAGATTCTGGGTTTAGTAAAGATTCTATCTTGATATAAGGTGCATATATGAAAAAAAAGATAGCATTTTACATTGCATTTTCTATATTGACCCAGTCAATATGTTCTGTTGACCATATTGATCCGTTCTGATTAACCACCCTTGCCCTGAATATTCATTTACTTTTATGGCAAAAGTCACACATTACTCAAATATTTTTTGTTTTATAGGAGGCCGTTTAGAGAATGGGGCCATCCATCATCATCCCCACCCAAACAAACAACAAAAGCCCCCAACAATAGCAACAAAAACTTTCTGCAAAGTCTTTCTTCATTAAATTGTTTAGTTCTGGTCCTACATGGATGTATTTTGTATATATTACCCTCTATATAGATGTTATATTGTATTCCCCAACACAGTTCATCTTCTAAAACTGATTCTACTTTGGGATAAAGTACATATGATAGTTCATTATTCATCAGGTATTTGTGTTTGCCATATTGTATTTATTCGTTTAACATAGACTTTACTTTTCTAAGTCATTCCAACGTTGGAAACATAAGTCAAACGTTCAATTCCCATGTAAACAGCAGTGAGTCGGTTGGTCCAGCTGCAGCTGGGAGGATGTGGACTGGGCATACTGGGAAGCAAGTGATGGGGAGCTGGCAAAACCCAACACCATGGAGATAGATTTTTGTAGAACTGGTGTGCACAGAACAGTCTTGTTGTACTTATTCTGAGCACTTGATCCAAAACAAAGAAACCACCTTAAGATATATCCTCCCAAGATAAATTTTTATGACCACAACGTTGTCTCTTACCAATGAAAATCTGATCTGCGTTTGCCTTTCTTGCTAAATAGCTGATGAGGCAGGTGAGAAGTCTGCTCACTTCTGGAAAGAATTAAAAAATCCTACCCTAACACACCTTTAGGTGTTTGGAGAATTCTGTGGGCGATCTCAGATTTGTAGTGCTCTGAGGAGTGATTGCTGTTTCCTGAGGTCTTTTGTGAGCTGCTGTGGCACTGCAGTGATGTACCAACACTCTTTGCAATAAATTTTGTGTGAATTGTTGGTGTTTGTTCCATAGGGCTTTGCTAGGATTTGCTTTTGTCTGGAGTCGTAAAATTGAAATACGTTCTTTTAATCTGAATTTTGACAGCTACTCCAAAGTCATAATTCCTTGCGTGCGTGAAGTTGACGTTACTTTATGTTATGCAAAAGGTGCTGGTTTAAGATTTGAAATTATTATATTTTAAAGTATGGGTGAAAAACTAACAAGTTAGGAAAAAGTCCCATGAGCTTTTGAAATGTTCCTGCTTGTCATTTGCTTTGTTCAAAGTTGTTCGGTTTTTGTTAGTCTCTACTGTGAAAATATCTGAAAATATTTAAAATAGTGGTAAAAGAAAACCCAAACAATTCCACCTTCTTGTTGGCCAGCCTTTTCTCCCTCTTGTGCTGTCCTGAATTGTCTGTCTGCAGTGCAAGATGTGGGGACACCTCAACAAAAACTTTGACTGGGGGGTACTGGCAAAATAACGCATTTTTGAGTAAAATTGGTCTGGAAATGGTAAAACCATTGCTGATGATGGTCTTCAAAAAATGTGTATATTATGATGTATGCATATGTCATATACGTATGTCTATAATAATAACGTATTATATATGTATATCCAGATTCAGGAACTGGATTAATCATAGACTCACTAAGGTTGGAAGAGACCTACAGTATCATCCAGTCCAGCTGTCAGTCTGACCTCACCATGCCCACTCAGCTGCTTTCCCTAGGGCCAGATCTATTCTTGTTTTGAACACCCCTGGGGACAGTGACTGCACCAATACATTACCACTCTTTCACTGAAGAAATTTTTGCTAAGATCTGATCTAAACCTCCCCTGACATAGCTTGATGCCATTAAGCAGGAGGATGTAATCTGATGCAAATTCATAAATACTTGAAACCAATGTTTTAGGAGCAGGTTGTCTCAAGACTAATAGTTACTACTTCTGTGTTCCCTTAGGAGCTGAGAGCGATTACAATTTCAGCTTTCTAGTGTGTATTGTTAAGAATATTGGCTGAAGAGGTTATCTTTCTCGTTTACAAAATGATTTCTTATAATTCTACTGCATGATTCTGGGATTTGCTTCTGGCATTTACATGAGGGCTCATTCTTATTACCTTGACTTATGGAAATAGTTGAAACTTCTGCTAATTCTGCTGTAAGAACTAATTATCATTCAGTGCGATTCTGACTACAGGTATTGCCCTGGGCTGGCTTCTTGGTAGCAACTGCAGCTTTGAGACACCTATTTCATTTTAGCTCTTGTTAGTTCAGTACAACTACCAGTTAAAAGGGAAAAAAATAAAAGGGCAGGATGCAATTCCTCTTGGCTTGTGACAGTGGAAATCAATAGGGCTGTCCTGGATTGATTTTTGTACCTGTAACTAAAATAAACAGACATTCTTCTTAAGTGATATAATCTTAATTGTTCCACAGATGTGTGAAAACAATTGAAATGTTTACGTTAAGTTTGTTGTTAAGGTGACAGTAAATCACCTATAAAATAAATTCACAAAATAATTAGGACTGCTAAAAGTTTTAGCTTGTAGATTCTACAGATATCCTCAGGTTTGTTTAAAATCAGATATTTCATAAATGGACTCCTACAGGTAAATGTAAGTTAAAGTTATTTCAAAGACCTGTGAATGCAAGTGTTTATCTTGAAGAAATGTTCTAGATAAGGGCATTTTTTAATTAATTCTGCATTTTGCTAAATTACACAGTGTGTCCAAAACCATGCAGAAATTACAAAAAGATAATTAAAAGTGGATGCTGTAGAAATGTTCGTCGCCAGGCTCTGCCATTGCACACTTGATAACGTTTTATACTACCCATTCAGTTTCTCAAACCCATTTTTGCTTTTGTCACTATTAAATGCAGTAGTAATCCTGTTACCATTTGTTATCAGTGAGTTTGAATGACCCAGTTTCTAGGCAATTCTTAAATAAACTTCTCAGGTGGGACCGAGTAGGTCTTTTAGTAGCCTTGTACTCAAGAAATAATGTTTTTTTAAAAATCTAATTGGTTCTGTTGAAATTGTCTTCAGACTCTCCAACTTTATAATAGACTGACTGGAATTACTGGTGCTATGGAATTACTGGTAAGCTGCTGGGTCCTGGCAACTCTTTTTGGTGGCGAATTCCTGTTAAAAACTAGCAAAAAACCTCTCAAGGACAGGTGCTTTGATAAGACTTGCTGCTTGTAAGGTCTGTCGGGCTGAGCTGTGGATCGCCATATCTGCTCTCTTCACTATTGTCCAACAGCTGATAGTTATGGGACATTGTAAGGCTCAGTAAATGTTGCACAGATGCTTCAGACTTGGGTGCAGAGAGAAGGGGGGAAGAACACATAGTTCATGAAGTTTTCAGAGTTATCGTGGAGGGAAGAAGATTTGCTCTCTGGTCACTATTCTTGCTCAGGTTTTTGTTCCATTTCCACTGCCTGTTTTTTGAGGCAGTGATTTGCATCTCACCTTGCAGTCACCAACACCTCATATTGAGTTTGTTTAAGGGTTAAGAAACATGGATTCTTGCAATTGCCTCCTCTAACAGGGACTAGACATCCCGGAGTAAGGAGAACTTGGTGCCGCGATGACTTCCTTAAGAATCATAGAATGACATGAATTGAAAGTGACTTTGGAAGATCATATATTTCCAATCCCCATGTCATGGTCAAAGACACCTTGCACTAGACCAGGCTGCTCAAAGTTCCAACCAACCTGATCTTGAGCACTTTCAGGGTTGGGGCATCCACAGCTTCTCTGAACAACCTCTTCTACTGCTTTGTTACTGCTTAACTGTAAAAACCTTTGTCCTTGCGTTCAAACTGAACCTCCTGTGTTCCAATTTAAGCCCATTGACCCTATCTCTGGGCACTGCTTTGTCCCATCGTTTTGACATTCACCCTTTAGCGTTTATGAGAGCTCCTCTCAGTCTGTCCTTCTCCTGGCTAAACAGACCCAGCTCTCTCAGCAGTGTATCAGTGAGTCAACTAAATGCTATTCTGTTTATCTGAGTAATTTCCAGACAATGGAAGGGAGAGACATCGACTACCTTTGCAGAGAACACCAAGCTAGAGTTGGGGCTGCAGGCATGCTGATCGGCAGAATTAAGAGTCAACATAACCTTGGCAAGTTGCAGATAATAATCTCAAAATATAGCATGTAATTCACTTGAGGCAATTAGAAAGCTCTGCACTTGGCCAGGCGTTATTAACTGCATAAATACACACCAGTGTGCTGCCAAAGTAGCAGAGGCGAGGAATGGTAGTGGATCATAGCTGAGCATGTCAAGAGTGTCATGATTTACTAAACAGGCACGCACTAAATTCAGCTGTAGAACAGAAATACAACTTCCTGAAAAATAATCCTCCAGTGCTTTTCAGACCTGGAAGGGCTGTGCTGGTGAAGTGAGATGCAATGTGACTCCCAGTTTAAGCACCACATTTCAAGAGGGATTTGAAGACTTACAAGGAGCCTAGATTAGAGTGGTAACAAAGATGAGACCTAGAAGGTGTGACCTTGTGTGAGAGGTTGGACCAACTGCAGCTGTTTCTCTAAGGAAAGATGACGGAAGTGAAATGTAACAGTTCTCAAAGACATGAAGAGAGAATTTGCCAATGTATTCACCATGCCTGGAGTGCAGAGGATGAGAAATAATGGACTTAAGTTGCAAAAGGGGAGATTCCAGATAGATATCCGAAAAAGCTTTTTAGTTGTAAAGCAAGTGAAACATTGCAATAGATTTCCCAAGGAAGACATCGATGCCACTTAAGGTCTTTGAAACTGGAGTGGATAGTGGTTTTGCCATACACTGTTTGGAATGACACAGGTAGAGCTAATTCCATTTTTGCAGTGAGATAGCCTAGATTCTTTCTTTTTAACCTTTTCTGTGCCAGTGGTGTTCCCCATTGCTCGGCATCAGGGCCACTTCTGTTTAATACCTTTATTGATGATTTGGACAAGGGGATTGAGCACACCCTTAGGAAATTTGCAGATGACACAAGATTGGGTGGGTGAATTGATCTGCTTGAGATTAGAGAGGCCCTACAGAGAGATCTGGACAGGCTGACTCAATGGGTCAAGGCCAGTTATATGAGGTACAACAAAACCAAGAGCTAGATCCTACACTTCGATCATAACAACTTGGTGCAACATTATTATTAGGCTTGGGGGTGAGTGGCTGCAAAGTTGTTCTAGAGAAAGAGACCTGGGGTTGTTGATTGATCATTGGTGAAAGATGAGCCAGCAGGGTGCACAGGTAGCTGTCTTGGCTTGTATCAGAAGTTGTGTGGCCAGCAAGAGTAGGGATATGATTGTCCTCCTATACTCAGCACTGGTGAGGCTACACCTCAACTACTGTGTTCAGTTTTGGACACGTCAATACAAGACAGACATCGAGGGGGCTGCACTGTGCAAGAGGAACAGGGTTGGTGAAGGGTCTGGAGAACAACCTTGTGAGGAGCAGCTGAGGGAGCTGGGACTGGCTAGTCTGGAGAAAAGGGGGCTGAGGGAAGACCTTGTTGTCTACACCTACCTGAAAGGAGTTTGGAGCTGGGGGCGGGGGTGTGCATGTATTGGCCATGGTTGGACATGAGGAAAAACTTCATGGAAAGGCTCATCAGTCCTTGGAACAGGCTGCCCAGGGAGGGAGTTGAAACACCATCCCTGGACATGTTTCAAAGCCATGGAGATCTGGAGCTTAAACCTGTCTTAAACCATACCGTGATTCTATACATGTGGTTTCAGGGTTAATTTATTGTTATTATTATTGGTTTGTTTTTCTATATTTCTTTCCATTTAAGCCTTTGTTTTTGACATAAGTGAGTAGTGGTGTTCACAGCATCTCTTTGATCTACTCGGAGCAGAGAGATGATTTTGTACACATCCTTGTTTTTCTCTCACTGTGCTTACCTTTATGCTTTCAGTATTGAGTTTTCTGTGTAATTTTATCACTAAATGCAGCAAGTGTTGTCTTCTTTGTGGTTAGCTCAAGTTTGTGTTGACACAATATGGTGTCTTATGTATAATGTGTTTCCACTTTGTTCATGTATAAACCAGTAGATTGTTCTTGAATTCTTCAGTATCTTTACTATGTCCTTTGCTAAATTTGATTGCTGAAGTATTTAAGTTAAAATATCTCTTGTAGGCTGAAAAGGAAATAAGAAAACTGATGGAGACCTTTGATCAGGGATATTCTGCATGTGAGATCTTGGGTCTGCAGAACAGCAGAACATAGCTGTTACATTTCAATTACTTTTATTATTGAGTTATATTATTCTGGGGTTTGTGAAAGGTCATGACTACAATCTGAGCAATTTCCTGAAAAAAAAAAAAGTATATGAACAAATACAAAGTATAATATTAAGATTTTTTTTGTCTTTGAGAAAGCAGGAAATGCATTTTTTTGACCTTTCTGTTTCAGTTCTCAAGAGACTTTTCCACAAGAAGGAAAAGATTAGCAGATTCTGCTATTCTAAGCAAACTGTAAGATTTTTATTAAGTGTTGGGATCGGAATTAAGAACTTGGTCTAGAATAAACAGCCTCAAGGTTTCTCCTCACTCAGAGAGGGATAACGAAAAATAATGAGCAATCAAATTTTAACTGCATTTTGTGGATGTGTTTTGCCATTTTGCTGTGAAAAGTTTCCGTTGAGCAATTATTTGTATCAAAACCGAACAGAGAATGAGAATGGAATGTGTACCTGCCTGTGCTTAGGCTTTCATTTTTATCGTTTTTAGAGACTGCATAGTTTCAGGTTAGCACTGAAGCTGCTTATTCCGGTTAGAAATAATTTCTTAGTCTGAGAGAACCTAATATTGTTGGTAAAGTTCTGGCTTCCCCTCAGCTGGTGCTCAAGTTTGAGGCTAATAAGCAACCTAATGCCTTCTTAAAAATGGGGGAGTTTATCAGGGGGAGATAAATCAGCAGACTTTTTTCCTGTGGTAGCAAGATTTTAAATAGGGCTTTATCTTTGAGTGCAGGCTGTGCCCCCAAGTTGTGATTTCATTACAGAATGTTCAGGAATTAGCCTCGTACAACTAATGAATAATGTGAGTACTTGGACTTCAGTGCCTTGTAGCCCATGCTGCGTGTGGATCGGAGCTCCACTGCACTGCAGACACAACAAACTGAGTGCTCATCCTTCTAAAAGCTTTCTGCTCTCTTGGTCTGGGCTGCTTTCTTGTCTTCCCATTTCTTAGTGCACCTCCCCATTGAGTTCAGCACAGGGAATTTTTCAAGCTGTTGGACTGATGAAACAAAAGGCGAGACTGCTATTGAAGCTATGATTTATCTTCAAAGCCGTTGAAAAAGAAGGGGTAGAGTATCCTTTAGGGCATCCACAGTTATATAGGAAATACTGTGATTTTGAAAAGCTAATAGGTATGAAATTGTTGCTTGTGCAATCAAACATTAAAATGAATCAATTTTCCTTTCATAACTTGATTATATTAAAGAGATCATAAATACTTATCAACTGAAGTTTATATTCTGGCAGAAAATATTTAGCAAATGCAAAGAGGATTTCCATGGTAATTCTCGAAGGGTGTGGAACTTGATGTAATTTCTGTGGCTTCGGTTTCATTTATGAAATCAAACTTTTAAGACTTAAACACCATCAGGTCATTAGAAGGTTCCACATAAATATCAGAAGGAACTTCTTCACAGTGAGGGTGACAGCACTGAAATGGGCTGCCCAGGGGTGTTGTGGAGTCTCCTTCTCTGGAGACGTTTAAAACCCTCCTGGATGTGTTCCTGTGTGACTTGGTCAAGGTGATCCTGCTGTGTCAGGGGGATTGGACTAGATGATCTTTCAAGGTCCCTTCCAATCCCTGATGTTCTGTGATTTAGAATTATTAAATTTAAGTAATTTTGCTGGCAAATGGTAGGACTAGAGGAAATGGCTGCAGGTTGCACCAGGGGAGGTTTAGGCTGGATGTTGGGAAGAATTTCTTCACTGAAAGTTTCACTGGACATTGGAACAGGCTGCCTGGGACAGTGGTGGAGTCGCCGTCCATGGAGAGATTTAAACAATGTGTGGATCTGATGCTGAGGAACTTAATTTACTGGTGACCTGACAGTGCTGGATCAAAGATTATGCTTGATGTTCTTAAAGTTCTCTTCTAATCAAGAGATTCTGTGATTTTTGGCTTCAAATTAATGCCAGACATTGCAAATACTGAAGATTTGTCTGTAAATCCTGTCTGCAAAAAACCCAACAAAACCAAACCACAATGAAAAAAAATGTCATTTAGCGCTGAATCTCTCTGCAGTGAGAGGCAAGGTTTGTTGTTTGCTGTTGGTTTTCATGCTTACTTAAGAATGGAACCTTTCCTGCTCAATTGTATTTTAATTAATCAATGTCTACACTGTTTGCATTCATAGTCATGGAAGAAATTTTTTCAGGTTATAAAATTCATCAATAATAACAACAAGCATTGAATACACAGAGGGGTATTAGATAAGAGGGGATGACACCTTGGAAATGTAAATCTTCCTAATTACACTTAAATCTCACGCCAAGCTATTTAGATTCTTGAAAAGAAACATTTCCTGCTATTCAGTGGCCATAATCCTTTCTTTAATTTCGTATACGTGCTTCCAAGAAAGACGTTTGTTACTTTAAACTTATCCTTTCTAATTGCTGATGTTGTCAGGATTAATGAAGATATTTGTCAAGCTTTGCAGAGTTTCTTGTTAGCTAAGAACAGTTGAAGCAAAATTCTCTTTCCTCACAAATTAATAACTGTAATAATTCAGTCGCAAACTTGTTTGACTCTCTACTGGAGTTAGTGCAGTGAGACTTGTTGTCCTTCCAAGTTACACCTGAAGTTCACCTCTCAAAAGTTGTCTATCTCTTGTTTATGGAGATCATGTTTTTCTCCTTAAGAAACCAACCAGATGAAAAAGTTACTGAAATTTGTATTGAAATGCAGGTTCTTAGTTTTCACAGTTAAAGCACAAAGACTTCTGCAATCTCATTATTTCTTGAGTTTCAGAGCTCTAATAGCCTTATTTGGATGAAATACCTGTACTGAGCAGCCTCTTTCTTCTTCTTTGGGAGTCATGATTTGAGATAAGATGAAACTGAGACTTCAAATGAAATGATGGCAAATATAGCCTACTAACTTAATTAAAATCAACCTGCATTTAGCTTTCAAAGCAATACGAGTAACTGGCACTGTATCATGTAGAACTGATAAAAAAGTTTCAAAAGAATGTCTTCCACAGGATGTCTCTTGTGTTTTTTTTTTTTTACTGTTCAGGTAGTAAACCCTCCCAAAACAACCCTCAAAACCCCACCCACATTTATTATATATGTGCTTTTGTATCTCATACTCACACTTTGTGAAACCACATCTGGAGTATAGTGTCCAGTTCTGGGTGCCTCAGTTCATGATGGACGTGGAGCTGCTGGAAGGAGTCCAGCGTAGAGCAATGAGGAAGATGAAGGAGGTGGAGCACCTCCCTTATGAGGAGAGGCTGAAGGAGCTGGGTCTGTTTAGCTTGGAGAAGACTGAGAGGTGACCTCATTAATGTCTATAAATATGTGAAGGATGGGTGTCAGGAGGATGGAGCCAGTCTCTGCTCAATGTCATCTGGTGATAGGACACAGGGCAGTGGGTGTGAGCTGGAACATAGGAGGCATATAAACATGAGAAGGAACTTCTTCCCAGTGAGGGTGACAGAGCACTGGAACAGGCTGCCCAGGGAGGTTGTGGAGTCGTCTTTCTGGAGATGTTTAAAACCCGCCCGGATGTGTTCCTGTGCTACTTGGTCTAGGTGATCCTGCTGTGGCAGGGAGATTTGACTGGATGATCTTTTGAGGTGGCTTCCAATCCCTAATGATTCTGTGATTTTAAAAAAATGTTTTTAGCAGGTATAACCTACTGAGGTAATCAGTGTAAAACTGTAATATGAAATTATAAATTGTGAAGGATGTCACCCTTGTTAAATAGCTTGTTGTTAAAAATTCAGCCTGAAGTCAATAGGCATTAATGTTAATTAATAGATTAATTATTTATGAAAAAGCTTATTCATGTGCCTTTTGCATGTGCTGAAATGACTTGAAAAACAACTGAACGTCATTTGGTGTGTTTCAGACATAACACCTTGTCTTTGGCACCTGCTGTTCTGTTCTGCCAGTTGCCACTTACTGCTGGAAATAAATACATCAGATTCTTTTCTTTACAGCTCGGAGCCTTTTATTTGCTGTCACTGCCAGTTGGGGTTATTTCACCTGAAATGTTGTTCTTTCTGTCTCTACGTGGTTAAGTTTAACTCAAAGTTATTGTCACTCCATTACTATTCAGAAAATTGACTCTGATAGTAGTAACGGTAAGAGACAGTTTGGTTAGGAAGGACTATTCCATTTGCAACGGAAAGAGAAACCAATCTCTTGCTGTGGGGGGAAAAACACAACCCCAAAGTCAGGCAGAAAATGCCTAGTGCTGTGATGATTAGAAAGGTTTAGATATCATGTGCAGCGGGATAATAGGGTGTGTTACTCATGGTTTTGTTGAAAGAAACAATGAAAAATTGCTGATGCCTGCTCAGCCAGATCTGTCTGCGGAATGTGTGGGATAGCAGTAGCTGTTGGTTCTGTGTGGGTTGATGTTCCTGCTCTCTATCCTTATGACAAGAGAATCCAGATCAGCAGAAGGAATACAGAGAATGTTTCTGTTCCTGGCAAATCCTGGACAACAGCCAGTGCTTGCTCCTAGTTTAACCAAATGTGGCTTCAGAAAAGGTTCTCTTTGCCATGTCTAGGATGCTCTCTGAACAGTCTGTGAATTAGCAAGCTGTAGTGCCATGGCAGGTCCCCCGTGATGGAACTCTAAAATAGAATCAAATCTCGTAGTGTACAAGCATAACACAGTACCCATTTAATGGATGGATTGTGTACTACTGGAAAATAGGAGCCCAAATGGATGAACTAATTGTTCTCTAGTGGCAGATATGTATATGTTTCACACACACACACACATACATATATATATATCTCATATATATGTGACTGTCAAAAGACAGCTTCAAATCTCATTTAAGTTCAGTAGTACTGGGGTGAGAGCTCGGTCAGTTGGTATTAAAAGAGCCACCAAAGTAACATTTCAGCAGACTCCAGTTCATGTCCCTCACACAAATTGTAGCAGTGCAGTTGCATTGTTCTTGTACTATTTGAGATGATTTCTTCCTTGTGTTACTGTGCAAAATGTGCACAATAAAGAGGAATTGAGTGCTTTGGCAACTGAAGAGGTTTGCCTTCTAAGCCTAAGATGTATAGGGAATAGGTGGACTACAAAGCAGGTCAGCAAGTGGCTGGATTTCTGGACTTCAGAGGAAGTGTGGTCCAAAACTGATGACCACCAGTTGACTGGGGTGTTCTACAGGGCTTGATGTCACACTGATGTTTAATGTTAGTGATTTGGGCAACCTTCAATAAATTTTCAGCCAACGCCATGCTCAAGAGCCATGGAGCCATGCTTAAGTTGATTCTCAACAGGTTGTGAGAATGGGCTGGTGGAAATCTAGTGAAGCTCACCAAAAGCCACTACAGAGTCCTGTGGTGGGATAGAGTAGCCTGATGTCATGATAAGGGCTGGAAATGGGCTGTGTAGACAGATAGAGTATCAAGGTAAGTGATTGTTCCCCTCTAATCAATTATTACAAGACCATGTCTGCACTACTGAGTCCTGTATGGGGCTTGCAAGTAAACAAGATATTGCTGCACTGGGGCAAGTCCTTATCTTATATTGAAATTGCCCCTACTTTGATGAAGGGCTGGTCTAGAGACTTGCAGAGGTCCCATCCAGCAACAATTAACTTGTGATGAGATATATATATATGTATGTAACAATGATTTTTTTTTTTTAATTTTAATTTGTTGAAGGACATGTAATACAGTGTGTGAAATGGGCAAATCAAGCAGCCTCAAAAAGCACCGAGAGGGAATACTGTCTTCTATCTTTCCAAGTCAGAATGTAAAGGTTCTCTGTATTTATGGTCTCTGCAGTGTTTTCTTCACGGCTCACACAACTGCAGTTGAAACAGTAGAGCTGTGGCCATTGATGCTGTTGTGTGATTTTTTCAAACCTACATTTTAAATGACTTCAAAACTGGAATAACTGGCAAATGAAAATGGAAAGACTGAAACAGTTATTTCCCTCTGCTTGTGTGCTTATTTCTGTTCTGGAGCTTGTCATCATCATCACATAGGTGACTGAAGGGGAAATGTGCCAGCAGCTGAAAATTCATGATCAGCAACGTTATTTTGGTCAAATTCTATAATTCAAGTTTTTTTCAGTATCCAAGTGGGATACCCAAATATGTGCTTGTTGGTCAAGAAAGGGGTAAAAAGTGGTGTGGAAAGGGAAGTATAATACTCTGGTCTCATCTGGTGAGTCTCAGGTCATATCAGGATTTCATTTAAATACACTTGTTTTGGATGAGGGTTGGTATAACGTGGTAATAATATTGTCTTTAACCTGTCAAAATGTTCTCTTAAAGATGTTTGTTCTGTCTTCCTGGGGAAAAAAAAATTGCTTCAATTTCTTAGTAGCAATTTTAAATATAATTCTTTTTGAAAAAAACACCTGAAGAATAAGGTAATTTTTCCTCATGCTACTGGAAATAAGAACTCCTAGAAAATATCCATTTTGGGTGAGGATTTTGACTTAATCTGTTACAGAGTGGAAGAGAGTTTGATTCTGTTTTCTGCTGTTCTTTATGGGAAAGGTTTTCATTAAAAAAAAAAAAAGATGAATTACTTGTTACAGAGAAACTAGAAGACTAACTCACTGCATATGTTGAAGCATTTTACTGCCTTCACTTCCAGTACTTACACTGACTGAAAGTGAAGCTCCTGGGAATCTTTTTCCTTGGGTTTTTAAGGATGTATACGGCTGTTTTAAGTACTGTGCAGGAGAATTCACAAACAGTATCAGTTCCCTCAGGGAACAAGTCCATCAATAACTAATGGAAGACACTCCCAAGAGCACCAGCTTCTCTTCTTTGGCTGATAAAACCTGGGGAGATCAGACTTCCTGTAGTAAACCTAATTGTGGGTTATCTGCCTTTAGAGTTGCTTCCTAACTTAGTTTAGGATCCAGTTAAGGCATGTTCAAGTCTTATTTCCCCTAATACGATGTCTTAGACATTGGAATAAAACTAAGAGATAATACTGAAGTGTCTGTTCTAGCTGCAGTATCTGTTAAGGTAAGAAACAAAACTGAGTATTTTCCTCTGAACAGAAAAAAATCTCAGAATTATTTAGGAAAAGATGTCGATTTAGTGAGATGTGGTGTCCGTGCCTGTGGCAGAGGGGTTGGAACAGGATGATCTTTAAGGTCTCTTCCAACCCAAACCATTGTGTGATTTTTATGTAGAACTCTACTAAGGGAATCAAAGCGAATCACCGTCTCTCTGGCAATCCACTATCAATGGGCAACTGTTGCCAGGTGTGCGGTGGAATTGCTTTGAGAACTAAAACTTAAATAATGCTGCCTTTATGATCGTTAACAGATTTTTAAACAAAAGAAATAGAGCCTGAATAAAACGGTACATTAAACAGCAACTAAAAATTTCAGTTTGTAAAGCACACACTGTTTATATAGGGACGAGTCTCACAAAGATCCAGTAAGGCAGCACCGAGTGCTGTAAACCCCAGGATTTCAGAGGGTGTTTTCCTGTTACTCTAGTGTGGTGTGCCCTCATGTGGATAAATGAAATATATTCCTTCAGCGAGTCAGACACCCTTTCAATTTGTTGTCTGTTCAACCAAAGAACCAGGAGGGAAAAGGCTTATTAGCTACATGGAAGATAGTTTGATGGTTAGCGGGTTTTGGGTTTTCTTTTTTTGTGGTAAAGTTCTTAAAAGGTACATAAAGATGAGCACAAATGTGCTTGCATTTGGCTCTGACTCAATGACAGAGGTGTGTGTTTTGCTTGGCTTGTTCTACTGAGATTTTGAGGAGCCTCTTACCAGTGTTTAGGACAAAGTGTCTTTTCTGACTGGTTATTAGCAATAATTCCAAGTATTGAAATAGAAGCTTGGTGGTTGATGTTCTTCCACAAGCAATAATCCATTAATTCTGGTCATCTTTTACTTCTCATACCACTTGAGTCCTATAAGACTTGATTTTGTCATAATACATGGGCAGCTACTCTACATATCTCAGATCATGCATGGGGGAAATGTTCGTAAGCTTGACTGTTGCTTCTGTATTGACTTTTGGGAGAGCTTAGAGTTGCTGAAGTCTAAATTTTTTATTTATTATGTCTTATAATAATTTTATAGTTAATGTAGCCTGCTCTCAGTTTGTCTGAGCTTCATCTCCCTACAGCAAACTACATATGATAATGGCTCCTCTAGTACTTGAGCAAGTACAGTAACAAAGTTTTTTGCCTCAAGTTAAAAGTTGGCAACATTGGAGAAAACTCAGGTAAAGGCACTTCAGCATCAGTGATGTTTACTATTTCAATTAAAAAGGGAACCAACAGATGTCAGCAAGGGGTTTGTGCTAGTAATAACTGAAAAGTTTTAAGTTCCTGAATACAAAAAAACTGCTTTGTCCTCAGTTCCTGCTAAGTTGTTTCTAAGACTATTGGACGCAGCATTGACAATGAATGTTTGCCTGCTTTGACATCACTTAGTGCATGTTTACTGGTAATCGGTTACACTTGAGCTTTCTGATTCTTTGTAACTGAGGCTCTGAGGTAAACATCATGTTTTACTGTTTAAGGGGATGATTTGTGAATTGCAGCCTGTTGACCACTGCTGAGTTGTGCAGGGATGGTCATTTGGAGCTAACTAACTCACCTTTACTGGTTCCAACATATTCTATTCCCACATGGATGTAAGATGATGTCTCATTAGGGCAACAGTAAACAGAAGGAAGGTGGGTACAGGATCACAAGCAGGAAGGGCTGGTATTTCCAAATGTTGCTCTAATTAAAATTCAAGGTGGGCAATACCCATTGATTTGGAGTTTTGGAAGGCTTTAAAAATGGGGTACATCTGTAACTTAAGGCCACGGTGTAGCAGTGGCCTCAGGACAGTTGTGTTAATGGTTGGACTCAATGATCTTGAAAGGTGTATTTCCAACCTAAGTGATTCCGTGGCTCAAAGTTATGGAGATGCCAGGTTCTTTTAAGCAGCCAGCTCCTGCGGTGTAATTAATAAACTGAAGTTATATAATTAGGCTCTTTGTTCAGGACGTCGATAAGAGAGATGCTTAGGAGTTGGAGTAAGCCAATGATTTTGTTGAAGACTTTTCTCAAAGTGGATAGTTAACCCATTGAGCAATTGCTCCAATTAAACACCTGTTTAGGCTCTTCTGGCTTGGCAAAGGCTGGAATTATCAAAATTCCTAACAAGATAATAAAGACTTCCCTTCAGGAAGGGAGGATTATTTAGTTCTGAAAGGGGAGGGCTTGCAATTCTAACAGTAGGCTGGGTGTCTTGTAATCAGTGTTGCTGTTTGTACTGCCAGCTCCAAGACATGCTGTTGGTCCCAGTGGCATTACCAGCTGACAAGAGCCCATGCCACAGTGCAGCACCACTGTAAATGGCACTAATTGGAATTTTTCTTGTCAGGCTTTGCACGGAAGCTGAATGAGCTGTAGCCACTGTACAACTGTTTCTGTACGTTTAGGGCTTTACCTTGAGATTACAGTTGTGTTAAATTGCTTTATGGGTGTGGGGAACCTCGAGCCATAAATTGAGTCTGCAGAAAACATGAGGAATACAATTCTGCTGTCTTTCATGAGTGGAATATGAATGTAACTTCTTTTTTATACCTACCAGGTGTAAAATGCATATGATGGTGTTACAAGAAAAGAAGCCGGAATTAATGTTTGCCTTCTAAATAGCGTCACAGTAGTTTAGTGCCAATTAACAGTAGAACTTCATCTCAGAAGGAGAATTCAAAAGATTTTGCCCTTAATTTAGATGCAAAATATACTGGGTGAGACTTCTTATTAGCTCGGCTTATGTCAATTCTTGTTTCAGTTATGGGCGAGTCAGTGACCACTTATTGCAGGTTTATGTCCCTGTTGTATAAAAGAGAATTTTTCACAAAGACTAGGAGGAAAATAAACATGATGTTGGAGGTTATTTAATAGGTTTTTTTTCTTTGTTTTATGTAACAGAACATATAGTAGCAGATTCCACAAAGAATTAATCCTTGCAGAAAGAACTTTAAAGTACTTGCTAAGAAACTTTAAAATACTTTCAGAAGAACTTTAAAAGTCTCTTACATAATATTCATTCATGTTGGCTGGGATATAAGCCTCTTCCCATGGTGTGAACTCTGATAAGAAGAATATAAATTAACAGTAACAGTGTTGCTATCTCTAAATTACATCCTAAAGGTACATCATGTAGACAGAGTAGAAATATGCAAATATGATCAGGAATTTGTATTTGGCAGTTGCAACGTGAATCAGAGCCGCTTTCTGTCCTCAAGCTAGATTGAATTAAAATATGCTGCCTCTAATCAGTGTTGCCTGAGTCATCTGTACACTTTGCATCCAAAAAATAGGTGTGTCATAGGTGCTTTTTAACATCCCAGTTAATAATTTGTACATTAGAGAGAATAGTCTGCTTATGTATTAATTTTTATAACCAGCAGATCTCTGCAAAAATTGAGGGGAACCTGACAGAATGGGAAAAGTCCTGGTTTAAACCACTGGGATTCAGGGTGGATATTGACATTTCCTTTTGTCGATGAGAATTCAAATATCCATATCTAATAGAAGAATATGTAATGGAAGAGGAATAGGGTTTATGAATTAGCAGACAGCTGGTGCTAATTGTGCAGAGATAATTGCAAGAGTGAATTATGTAAGCTGCTGTGATTTATGGGCTAAAGACAGTGTCAGATTACTTAACTCGATAGAGAACAGTGAAGAATGATTATCACAAAAAGAAGTTAGATTAAGAACTGCTCAGCAGAACATCTGTGTTCACAATTTCACTGGTGGTGTGAAGAAGAAAACCCATTTTTTTATGTACTAATGGAGAATAAGCACAAATATGGAAAAAACCCAAGTTGGCTGCTTCTGTTTCGTGTGTGAATGGAGAACAAGTAGTTGTTGATTTCTACTGTATTTTGCTCAATGATATCTTGTCGTTGGATTAGAATTGGCTGATGAGCTGTGCTGAGAGCCAGATCATAACGTGAGTTTACAGTATGCACAGTTGGGAACCAGTTTGCTCCCATTTCAGGTGGTCACAAACACAGTGTTAGGTCTGTTCTCTGCCTCATTGTGAGCAAGGAACTGAATTGTGTCTTCCTACATCCGTGCCAGAGCTTTAACCCATAACACTCTGAAAGGTCTCTCATCCTGCCGCCAAAGGAAACCCCCAAAAACCAGAAAAGCCAACCCTGAGACGTTTTGGGAAATGAAGTTCTTTCCAGAAAGTTGTGGTAATCTTATTTCTTCTTTGACGAAACAGACTGCTTTTGGGAGCAGGAGGATTCTGAAAAACAAGGCTCAAGGGGATACCATTAGCCTGAGCAGTGAGTGCATTCGAGTGGAAGGGCAGCCTCATAACTAGAAGCAAAAGGGACACTAAAATGTCAGGGCTGTCTTTTTTTCAGGTCATTGAGTGTTTCCAGCAGCTTGGTAATATATGAGTGTATGAGAACAGAGGAATAACTTGTAGCTGTTCGCATTCACGAAATGCCACTGGAAAGAACAAGTAATAATTAATCAAAAATTAAAGGGACATTGGAAAGAAGAATATTAGGGTTTGGGGGTTGTGGGGTTTTTTTGCAGATAAATAATGATCTTTCAGAGAAACTCTTTTATACTGGTTTCATCTTTGACAAGCAAACCAAAATATTTGTGTGAATGGTTTTCATAATGTACATGCTTGCATAACCAGCTCTGATTTACCTGCTGCCTACCCTCTGAAAAATCTCCAACAGTTTCTGTCACTTGTCACCGATATTTGCATAATACTTTGGGTTGGGAGGAACTAATAGAAAACACTTAGTTCCAACCCTCCTGCTGTGGGCAAGGTCACTCACCACTGGATCGAGTTGCTCAGAGCCCTGTTCAGCCTGATGTTAAAAACCTCCAGTGGTGGGGCATCCGTGACTTCTCTGGTTGACCTGTTCCAGTGTCTCACTATCCTTATCTTTAAAGAAAGTTAAAATAATCCTTGTATCTAATCTAAATCTCTCCTTTTTTAGTTTAAAACCATTACCTTGTATCCTGTCAGTACAGACCCTGGAAAAAGAGTCTCTTTCCAACTTTCTTATCTGCCTTGAAAAGCTACGCTAAGCCCTCAAAGGCTGTACTAAGGTCTCCCTGGAGCTTCTCTTCTCCAGCTGAAGCACCCCAACTCTTCCAGCCTGGCTGCACAGCAGCATTTCTGGGGCCTCCTCTGGCTGTGCTCCACCAGCTCCAGGTCTCTGGACTCAGCCTTGCAGGAGAAGTCTCAGAAGAGTGGAGCAGAATTACTTCCTTCTACTTACTGGCTGTACTTTTGATGCAGCCCAGGATGCAGTTGACTGTCTAGACTCTAGGGGGGACATTGCTGGGTTATACCTATTTTTCCCATCCACTGGTATCCCTAAGCCCTTCTCTCTCAGTCCCACAGGCTTCACTGAAAAAATAGTAACAAGGCGTCAGTCTTAAATGAGTGGTCAGTGACAAACCACAAGAATTAGCAGTTTAACGAATTTCAAAAATGCCTGCCAATGTCTTCCTCACAAATTGTCAATGTAAATATATGTGTGAGTGCAGCCCAGGAGGCCAACGGTGTCCCGGGAGCTATCAAAAGAAGTGTGACCAGCAGGTCAAGTGAAGTGTGTTTCTCTCCTTTTACTCGGCTCTTGTGAGTCTGTACCTGGAGTCCTGCATCCAGTTCTGGAGGACACACAGCTGTTGGAGTGAGTCCAGAGGAGGCCACAAGGATGATCAGAGAGCTGGAGCCCCTTTGCTATGGGGACAGGCTGAGGAAGTGGGGCTGTTCAGTGTGGAGAAGAGAAGGTTCCAGGCAACCTCACAGCAGCTTCCAGTACCTGAAGGGGCTACGAGAAAGCTGGAGAAGGAATTTTTACAAGGGACTCTAGGACAAGGGAGATGATTTCAAGCTAAAAGAGGGGAGATTTAGATTAGAACTTAGTAAGAAATTCCTCACTGTGAGGGTGCTGAAGCACTGAAACAGGTTGCCCGGGGAGGTTGTGGCCGCTCCATCCCTGGCAGTGTTCAGGGTCAGGTTGGATGGGGCTCTAGGCAACCTGGTCTGGTGAGAGGTGTTGCTGCCCATGACAGGGGTTGGAACTAGATGATCTCTGAGGACCCTTCCAACCTAAACCATTCTGTGATTTTGTAATGTAGTCATGGAAAATCTGGAGCAACTAATGCGATTCAAGAAGGTTTTGAGGAAAGAGAAGGAACAGAGGAAGCATTCTAGATCTTAAACTTCTGGCCTGCACGTTTCAGCACTCTGTAGGGAAGACAGTTTAATTCACAGAGCCAGGAATGTTTTTCTGTGAGCTCTAGCTGCTGACTGGGGATTAATTTGATGAGTCTGTGATCTAGCTCTATCCTCTTTCACTTCTGGCATCCCTACCCACACGTAACCTCTGCAGAAGGGAAATTCACGATAATAGAACTTTCTGCTTTTAGCAAATACATCCTCACCTTTGTTTTGTGCTGCTGGAGCTATGTAAGGAAGACTTAATTTGGGTTGGGGTTGAGCTATTAATTAGTGAAGTGTTCTTCCCGACAGAGAACTATGCTAGAACCAGGCAAAGCATCTTTAATAAAATAAGAGAGCAAGGTTCCCTAGCGTGATCACAAAGCCAGGATCATTATAGGGTTGCCAAATGAGCTTATGGTAATTATCAAGTGATATGTTTGATAATTTTACAGAATTTTGGGTGAAGTCTACGTTAATTAGTAACAGAAGCTGACAGCGACATTCGTTCCTTTGTCTCAGCATAGCTGGGGATAGTTAAAATAAACCAGTTATCTTTACAGTTCTGCCAGAAAACTGGAGTATCTTACTGTCCTTTACCTTTTTATTCTTTTTTCCTTTCTATTTTCAAACATGAAGGCAGTCAAAATTTTTTGAGTAGACATTCTGTTAATAAGGTTAGCTGAATTTTAAAAGTAATCTTATCCTGCAAGGTAAGTTGTAGGTTTATATATGGCTTTTTTTAACGAGGAAAGTATCTCGCATGCCATGGGTTTTTCTCTTCGTGGTGTAAGAAGTCTTTTCCTTGCTAATATAGATGAGATAGCCAAATAATACTTTGATTTTTGGAAGAGACATCCTTAACATTTCAAACCGGTCAATGAATGGAACTTAAAGGAAATGACACAAGGTGAGCGACGTATTCCAGTTATTGTGAGTGGTTTTCTTCCTGTAAGGGCTCTGTATTGTGCAGAATCCAGTATCTTACTGCAAAGACAGGAATCCAGAATGACCCTTTCCTAAGAGAATGTCTTCACTGCACAGCGAGAAGGATTCCATAACTTGCTTTACTCTTTCAGTCTTGCAAGTCTTCTATTGTTGCTGCATGATGGTCCAACCCACTCAGTGTTGGGTGAGCCCCACTTTTCCTGTTAGCATACAGTTCATTGATTACAAGTGGGTGTGGGAGAGCTCCTTCGCATCAGGAGGTTCCAGACTTCTACTCTTTTTGTTTGTCTTATTTTTCTTTAGATGTCATATTAAAGTTTAGACAATTTAGGGGACCTTGAGCGGAATCTGTTTCATAAATGAAAATTATTGTGCTTGTACGAATCATTACATTAGTTTATCCTTATGTCCAGTTTGAAGCTGGTGTTTCAACTTGTGCCTGTCGTTCTGATGTTTGAGACATCAAAACTGTGCATGGTATGCAAGGTGTGCCAGGACACATTGCTGACAGCTTGCTGTCTGTCAAGATCCCTCGGGTCTACTGAAGCAGATTTGCTTCCCAGGCAGTGAGTCTCTCCTCTCTCTTAGCACCAGGGGTTCCTCCTTTACTGCAGCAGGACTCTGTACTTGTCCTTGTTGAGTGTGATAGCATTTCCCTGAGTGACAGCCCTGTCCTTACGCATATCAGCAGATCCCCCAATCCATCATGTGCAACTCGATGAGAGTCCATCACTGGCACCAAGGCATCTCCATGCCTAATATGGACATGAAGTCTTCTACAAACAATTGTAGAGGAACACAAGACATAATGACTACAAATTCCTTCAGTAGTCTTGTCATTCCATGACGGTTTTCTCTCAGTGTATAAAGTACATGACCTTGGAAGATGCTCATGGAATTAGCTGCTCAGCTTTCTGTAACAGTCACAGCAGGGAACCTATGTTTTGAAGCTGTTGTTGGACCTACATGTCTTGGGCCACATTGTTTGGTTTTATGTTTACTCCAACATTGCCTTCATTAATAAATTCACAGTGTGGAGGATTTTTTTATAAGGAAAAAAAGTATTATTTACAGATTATTACGTGTGGTAGAGATGTCAATGTGTGCTTGCCTTCAAAGCAGCTGTAAGGTACATACGTCACATTGGGGTGTTTTTCTTTTTTCTTAAAGAAACTAACTTCCAGGGTTTCTTTCTATGAAAGAATAGTAGTATTTTCATAGAATTAGTTTGAACAAAATAATTTGTTTTATCTATTACATCTAATGTAAGTCAACGTGATGTTGAGTACTTTTCCAAGTGGCTTGAAATGTCTGGAACAGGGAAATTAAATGAAATCACAGAAAGGAGGTGGGATATGTACAAGGTCAAAGCCTTCTGTGACAATGCTGGGGTTAAGAATAGATGTTTTCTCTCTGCTCTACTCATCCTAAGGACTTGTTGCAGCAGGATATGTTAAGCTGCTACAGTGGTACACACTAAAGGTCATCATGCTCTTAATTTTCTTTGTAGTTTCTATTAAGAAATCTTAATTAATCTACATCAGCTTTTTCATCTTTGAGTCTTTGATTGGTATTTTTCTTAAGAAATTTGTTTTCATGGGGAAAAATTAAAAAGGACTGTCTTAGGTCTCTATTAAAGTTCCAAACATGTAATGTGAAAAATGTACCTGGTTTTGATGGCGTTTTCCTAATCTAGAGTGTAAGAGGATAAAACCCATGGTTGTCTTGTGACAAGTTACATGAAACAGCCTCTGACTTAATTTATTGATCAACTTTTCTTTGTCTTTTCTATCCTATCTGAACTACTCTGGCAGTTTACATCTAGTTGGCTCAATGAGTCCAAATAATTAAGATCAAGTTCCAACACTGTTTTAATCTTCTTTGCATCTCCTATGTGAATTTCAACACACGGTAACATGATTTTCTTGCCTGCTGTGTGCAAAATCTTTGCTTAGTCAGAGAATCATAGAGTCAGAGAATGGTTTACACCGGAAGGAACCTCAGAGTGTTCACACACACTCTCAGTGGACAGCAGTGGAACTTAAATGGAAATGAAGGGACCCAGCATAAACTCCATGTTGGACTTACATGACAATGGATGCTGATTACATGCATCTGTACATATACTGGATAAACTTGTTTTTTATCGAGTGTTCTAATACTGTGGTGACAAATATCTCACAGAGTGTGCACACTTTCACATGCCAGCACAGCAAGCCGTATAACCTCAATGCACACAGCGTATCACTTTACAGCAACAATCATCAAGGTATCCAGTGAAAATAGTCGTAGAATGGTTTAGGTTGGAAAAAACCTTTAGGATCATTGAGTCCCACCATTAACTCAACTGTCCCAAGGCCACCGCTAAATCGTGGTCCTAAGCTCCAGATCTCCATGGTTTGAAATACGTTCAGGGACAGTGATTCAACCCCCTCCCTGGGCAGCCTGTTCCAAGGCCTGATGGCCCTTTGCAGGAAGTTGTTTTTCCTCCTGTCCAATATAAACTTCACCTGGTGCAACTTCAGGACATTTCCTGTTGTCCTATCACTCGTTACTTGTGAGAAGAGAGACTAACACCCAGCTCTTTCCAGCTTCCTTTTAGTTAACATCTGGAAAACAGCCACAATGTCGTTGTCACCGTGAATGTAACTGACAGCCCTTATCTCAAGAGACGATTGCCTTTTGAATGGTTTCTGACCTGTATGTGTTAGGCTTCTATTTTATCAGCTTATTCATTTTTTTTTTTTTAAATGAAAACCACTGGGGGAAAAAAATGCGTTGGCACCAATGCCCATCCACACCAGTTTTTGTCTTTTCTGCCTTCACTGGTTGACTGTGGCTGGCTTAGGACAGACTAAACTGAGGCCAAAAGAAAAAACTGTTTTTATGTTTGTGTGGCCATGCTTTGGATTTTAAACTTTAAATTGCATTTATTCAGTACATGTGCATGCTGTATCCTTTCAAGGATAAAGGAAACAGTCAGGTGGGCAATTGAATAAGAATCATAGAACGCTTTGTGTTGGAACAGACCCTTAAAGCTCATCTAGTCAAACTCCCAAAGTGGGGGACATCCGTTGTGCTATTAATAATCAAAGACTCATCCAAGCTGACCAAAACTTGGTTTTCTTTCCCAAAGGTGACGACGCTTGTTAACACAAGCAATAAAGGACCATCAGGGAAAAAGAAAGGCCGCTCCAAGAAGGCTCATGTGTTGGCTGCTTCAGTGGAACAGGCCACTCAAAACTTCTTAGAAAAAGGAGACCAAATTGCTAAAGAGAGCCAGGACCTTAAGGAGGAGTTGGTTGCTGCTGTGGAGGATGTACGAAAACAAGGTATGTGTAACAAAATGCTCAGTGGAGAAACTTCTTCACTTGGTGCTTTTCAAGATTTCCTCTGAAACGAGTATATCCGCTGCTCTGTGATTAAAACAGTGAGATGTGTTGCGGTATATCTGTAATGTGGCATAGTAATATTAAAATAGCTACACCTTGCTGAATGGCTGCGAGATCTAAATCACCCCTCTTTTAGCTTGCAACCATCTCCCCTCTCCTATCACCAGAGTAGCTCATAAAAAGTCACTCTCCAGCTTTTTTGTAGCCCCTTGAGGTACTGGAAGCGGATATAAGGCTCTCCCCAGAGCCTTCTCTAGATTGAACAGCCCCACTTCCTCAGCCTGTCCCCATAGCAGAGGGGCACCAGTCCTCTGATCATCCTTGTGGTCTCCTCTGGACTTACTCCAATGGTTTCTTGTCTTTCTTATACTGAGTACTCCAGAACTGGACGCAGGGGTCCAGATGAGGTCTCACAAGAACAGAGGTGAAGAATCACCTCCCTTGACCTGCTTGAGCACCACTTTGGATCCAGCTCTGAATGCACTTGACCTTCAGTGCTGCTCAAGTTAAGCTTTTCAGTGTTGCAGTGTCTGTATTTGTTGTTTCAAGTTAATAATGAAATACAGACAAAGAGTATCAAAGTGTCAAAGACAGATGCTTAATAGCTATGTTAAACCAGTATTATATTCTGGGTGTGGGAGATAATAAATGTTGCCTTTGGTTTGCCAGTTTCAAGATACGTAGTGTTACCAAAAAAAAGCCAAGGTCTGGGGAGTGAGAGAATAAAATTTGCTTTACAGGCAGAAATAATCCTGATTTTACGAAGTTTAGTATTTGAAGTTTAAATTGGTATTATATGAAAACTGCTTTGAAATAAGGCTCTGAAATACAAGAAAATTGTCATGGGTGTCATCTGCCAATTTTCCTTCAAAAAGTGAAATATCTGTATAATTTCTTGATATAAAAAATGTTATATTGCTTTTGAATTTACATGTGCAGTAGGGGAAAAAGATGTTTTCAATATAGTCTCATAACAAAATTTTTTGTTCTTACTGACTTTGGTTGTAATTATCTTTATTTCAACAGAATTAAGTGCCTTTCAGGTTTTCTCCACTGTAAATCCTATTATCTAAATATACCATCTGCCAGTATAATCAGTCCTGCATTTTAGAGCAAGAGTGACAGATCTCCTCCAGCTGACAGTTTGCAAGGAGTCTAAAGGGGTTGAGGTATCAAACACTGATTTTCAGTCAGCCAGTCCCCCAGCACTCAACATGATGGTTTTCTCACTTTGTGAAAATCATGATCACAGGAGCAGGCAGGGTTAAAGTCTTGTATGTTAACACTGATAAGTGAATATTGCAGTTGTGTTCCACCCTGAGGCTCCCTTTCCTTCTATCCACTACATACATTTGATTTTGCTCTTTTCCTGTTCCTATGTGTATTCTTTTTAAAATACACAGTTCCCAGGACATCAGAACACATCAAGTATTTGCTGTACTCTAGGTGGCCAGTGTTACGCTGGGGGAATATTGTTTGGAGCTTGTTGGGTGGTAATTTTGTTGGGGTTTATCACAGAATGGTAGGGATTGGAAGGCACCTCAAAAGATCTTTTGGTGGCTTTTTCATTTGGCTTTTGGGGGTTTTTTTGTAAGTTGGTTTTTGTTGGGTTATTTTATTGTTTTTACGAATTTTTATGCTGATGCCAAACCCAGCCAGCAGTTTCATTTATCAATGAATTTAGTTGCTTACACTAATTGTCTTGTCTTATGTTAAATTCTAGTAGAGTGATGCGAGTTCCCTCACTCCATCTGAATTTGTATCTCTCTTTGAGGCTGCAATGCTGGCTTGGTTGTTCTAGTTTTTCCCAAGGTATCTTCTACTGAGTTAGTCATCACCATCCGCTGTTGCAAGCTCTCTCATATAGGCACACAGACCGTGTTCACTACCATGCAATTAGAGCTTGTTATTCTCTTTACCCTTAGAGCTTTGTATTAGTTAACACAGATTTCTTTGTAGACTTTTGCTTTGTAAAGCAAAGAGACATCTGAGAGGGTTTGCTCTGGAGACGTTTGATTTTCTTCTTGAATGAATTTCTGCCTTTTAATTGATACTCAGGGTTTTTTTTAAAAAGTAATCTGTATTTGAAAAGAAACTATGATGCAAGAGACAGATAGGAAAAGATCTTAAACAGCGTTGTACAGGAATTCGTTTTCTGTCAACACTGCAGGCTGCGAAAAAGAATCTGTCAGAAAAGTGGAGCAGCTTTTTTTGGTTTGTACAACATGAATCCGTAACTAGGATTGCTGGAGACACCAAATGCCATTATTAGCACACAAGAGCTGTGTAAACTAGACCAGCCTTGCTGCAATGTGAAATGATACGTTTAGCTCAGTGACATGAAGAGCCGAGCTAATGAACTGAGGCTGTGTTTTGCCAGAACGATACTGGTTGATTTCCTGGCAGGGTCCCAGCTTGGATAATTACACCATCAACCTAAAAATGTCTTCTGCACTTAGAGCTGGCTCTGGTGTGCTCCTCATTTCCTGCCCTGTATTGCTCTACACTGTTAGATACTACTATAGGTGGTTGTGGCAATTCAGTGCTTTCCATTGATAGGTACAAAACAGGGAGTATCATCAGAAAGTACTTTGGCCTGAATACAAATGCGAAAAGTGTATGTAGCTGTAAGATTTCTTTTACTTTAATAGTGTGGAAGGATAAATGATGTGTGATCTAATTGCAGATGTCCCTGCTCATTGTAGGGGTGCTGGACTAGGTTAGCTTTGAAGGTCCCTTCCAACCCAAAGTATTCTCTGTGCTTCTAGGATTCGGTACTCACCGTACAAAACTCTGTGGATCAACTGTCTGGATTTACAAAGTTTGGCTCTAAAAAGCCAGAGTAAGATAGAATCGTAGAATGGCTTAGGATGGAAAGGAGGTAGTCTTAAAGATCATCTAGTTCACAACCCCCTGCCACAGACAGGGACACCTCTCACTGGACCAGGTTGCCCAGATATATTTAGATATTTTTTTAATTTTGTGCAATTATATGAAAAAATATTTTATATGTAAAACTCCTCAAACCTGTATTTGTGTATGGGGGGAGTTTTAGTCCCGTGTCAGAGTTGTGTCAAAGATCTCCCAGACGTGCGAGTCCTAGGAAATGCTGATATTTGTTGTTCATGTCATTTTACATTAGAGGCGAGGGAAAGCAGCCAGTATTCTGCATAATGAGGCTTTGGAAGGAGTGAGGTGGTTTTTGGTATATTTTTTGGATTAAAACAACCCTAAGACCTGAAACTACAAAGCCTGAGAAGTGAGAGGAAGCAAACAAGAACTGATAGAAATAAGTCTGGGGAGGGGAACAGAGGGGCATATTCTCATAGGTTAAGTGTCTGCGTGCAACTAGTCCCTTGTTGATCGTTACAGAAGGAGGAAATTCCCTGTGGAGGAGCTATTTAGGTTGTGATTCACCCAAAAAACTACGAAGACCTCCCGGTCCATTTGGCTCAGGTCTGATTAAATTTATTAAGAAACAATCCGAGATGCAAAGTGAAGCAAGACAAGGAAATAGATTACATTTATGTAAATTTGTTTGAGCCATTAAATGACTTTGGCAATGTCTATCTTGTAGGCATGTGCTAATGACTGACTTCCTTTAATGTGATTTCCCTCGAAGTTTTCTGGCATATGGCTAAAACTTCCATTAAAAACTTGATTTACGCCAGCAGCTGGCGGCTGTGTTTTACACTTTTGCTTTCCACGCAGGGTAGATACAACTTCACACCATAATCTGAGATTTGTACTTCAGTCAAGGGACAGAAAATAGCTGTCGGTGTTTTTTGTGTTTGAAGGCTGTAAGATTGAGGTAGACTGTAATTGTTTATGTTCATGCAAATATATGCATGTTATATAAAAAGAATGTAATCTGTGACTGTTAGTAAGCTTGAAACTACATTTCAACATAGGGCCCACAAAAATGAATCTGACTTTCGTGGTCCCATTTCATGATGGAACACAGGAAAAAAACTATTTCTAATACTTTGATGCTTTTAAGTACAAACTCTTCAAATGAAGATTTTAATACTAAACACTGTGAAATGTCTTATTCCATACTGTTCCCTCCTGTTGTCTTAGAAACATAGGAGGGTTTGTGTTGGAAGGGATCGTCAAAGGTCATCCATCCAACCTCTCTGCAGTGGGATGCCTGCAGCTAGAGCAGGTTGCCTGGAGCTACAGTTATCATAGGATAAAGTTATCTTAAGATAAAAACATGAAATCTGCACATCTTAGGGGGTGGCAACACCCTCCAAATTAGACAGGCAGGTTCTGTGTTTGTAATATCATGCCCATGTATCTGTATACATTCTGTATATTGTAATGATCATGTACGCTGTGGTGTACAGCGTGAGTTTTGTGGTCCCAGAGACTGCCCAAATGTTGGCCAAACGTACAATAGTCTCTGAGACTTAGACCAGTGTCCTGGTTCAGCTGGCAAATTGTCTTTTAGGAGACCCCTTGCCTGACTGTACACTTTTGAGTTAGAACTTGGTAAAGCAGCAGTTCCTTCCTAAAAGCAAATCATCACAGTTTACTTCGTGATGTGTAGCCCTGTGGTCTTGACTTTCTTGACTGAAGCAGAAAACTCCTGCTCAGATTTTGCCTTCCTTAATGCTGTTCCACTTTATTAGTTGTTTTGTTTTCTGCCCTCTACTCCAATTGGGATTAGATTTTTCAGACAAACTAGACTTTCTGTCCATTTCTAAAGGATGATGTGAGGTTTGTGGTCCGTTCTGCTTAATGGGGGAATGAATCTTGCTCTTCACTTTTGAAGAAACCTGTGGGTACATTAGGCATGTTCTTTGCTTTGGCAATAATGTCACAGAATCACAGGATCTCTTTGTTTGGAAGAGATCTGTAAGATCATCAAGTCAAATCTTTGACCCAACAGTGCCAGGTCGTCCCTAAACCATGTCCCTCAGCGTTATGTTTATCTGCCTTTAAATACCTCCAGGGATGGTGACTCCACGGTTGCCCTGGGCATTCTGTGCCAGTGTTAGATAAACCTTCCAGTGAAGAAATTCTTCCTAACATCCAGCCTAAATCTGTATGATGAGGTACCTACTTTTTGGACATCTTGCATGACTCCTGCTTGTCCAACAGAAAGCTTTGAGTGTGAAGATTTAAAGTCTTATATTCAGCAAGTTACTGATACTCTGGCCTGACAACCCTATATTGTTGTAAAAAAAGATAAATCATAATCTACTTTGAATTGTTACTCATGCTGGCAGCGCTCATCCTAAGAAATACGGCATGCTAAATGTCATTCTATGCAAATTACTGTAATGCAAACTCTTTCAGGCTCTTTTCAAATCCATTAATTATCTTTCAGCTGTCTGAGACACTAATGTTCCTTTTCTAAAATTATTTAAACCACTCTTGATGGAAAAAGCAGACATTGTACAGAATCTCAAGGAGATGTTATACAGATAAGTATCGTCAGGGGTTCCCGAATCCGGGGAATATACCGGATCCCACGCATACACAGATCCTACATAGTGTGTACAGGGCTGAACACACACCAGACGCTCAGCACTGCTTATTCTGTGATTCTATGAAACACTGGCACAGGCTGCCCAGAGAGGTAGGAGAAGCCCCAACCAACAGTGTGCCCAAGTAGCCAAGAAGGCCAGTGGCATCCTAGCCTGGATTAGAAACTGTGTGTCCAGCAGGAGTAGGGAGGTAATTGTCCCCCTGTACTCAGCACTGGTTCAGTTTTGAGTACTGTGCCCAGTTTGGGGCACTTCAGTACAAGGGAGACATTGAGGTGCTGGGGCAAGTGCAGAGAAGGGCAACAAAGCTGGTGAAGAGCCTGGAGAATAAATCTTATGAGGAGAGATTGAGACAGTTTGGGCTGTTTACTTTAAGGAAGAGGAGGCTAAGGGGAGACCGCATCATTCTACAACTATTTGAAGAGATGTTGGTGCTGGTCTCTTCTCACAGGTAATTAGCGACAGAACCAGAGGGAATGGTTTCAAGCTTCAACAGGGTAGGTTTAGACACCAAAACGAAATTCTTCATGGAGAGAGTGATCAGGCACTGGAATGGGCTGCCCATGATGGTGGTTGAGTCACTGTCCCTGGATGTGTTTCAAAGTTGCTTGGATGTAGTTTTGGGGGATCTGGTTTAGGAGTGAGCTTGTAGAGTAGGATTGGTGGTTGGGCTCAATGATCCCAAGGGTCTTTTCCAATCTGAATGATTCTGTGATCCCAGGTCAGGTGAGACCTTGGGGCTCTGAGCAACGTGCTCACTGCAGGTGGTTGGACTGGGTGGCCTTTAAAGGTCCCTTCCAACCCAAACTGGTCTAGTATTCTGTAAAACAAATACAACAGTGGAACTGTCCTGCCCTCTTCCCCTCTCTGGTTAATTAGGATTGAAGGTCCGTTACTGATAAATTCCTGTATTTCTATGTATAATATAGATCCCTGCAGTAACTGGGTTTAGCTTCTCAGACTGTTCCATTACTGGCTTCTTGATTCCAGCTGCCCCACTCCCGAAGACGCACACAGAAGTTGCAAACACATGGAAGCAGGTGTTGCAGTCAACTTCCAGACACTGTGGTCTCTCTAACAGGTGGAAATCAGAAATTTGTCCAAGGGATCACCAGACCACCATTTTTTTACACTGAAAACTGGCCTCTTTTATCCACTTACCCTTCCATTTTTCCATGCTTGTTCCTCACGGTGGTCCTACCTTGCACCTACCTCCAGTTCCTCCTTTATGCATCCCATTGCAAGTGTTGTTCAGTCCCAGAATGTTCTCCCCCTGAATCCCATAATGAGTCCTTATCTGTGAGCAGGAAAGTAAAAACAGAGACAAATTAAAAGCATGTAGGTGATTTTCTGTGCACATCCTCAATAGTTTAGGCCCTTGGAGAGCTCCTCGACTTGATGCTGATACTGGTTCTTGGTTAAACCAGCTGTCTGAGACTGTGCTTACTCTCTGCACAGACTCTGCTTACTCTCTCTAACCCTAACCCTTTTTAAAAGATGTGTTTCTGTTACAGCCTCAACTGAAGCTTTTCAAGTATTCATTTCACTTTTGCAGAATTTTTTTAAGCTCATGTAAGTTTAAGTTTATGAGAGCAACTTACATCTCCCAGGTATGTTTGTTGTAAAGAGTAGCTGGTGTTTGATATATTGCCCAAATATGACAGCATGAGACAGGTTTTACAAAAAAACAGCAATGTATGCTTGAAAAATAATACACAGTAATATATCAGGTGATTTTGAATGCTATATTTATTCATAGTTTTTTACTGAAGATTTTATTACTATTGTTACTCTGTAGCAAGGGTGAACAAAACTGCTTTAGAATGTCAACTTCTGACAGTTGTCAAAAATTAAATTATACTTACAAATTGGAGGCTGTAGAAAGAGTGTTTCTCCAGAAACACTTGACTTGAATTCTACAATCGGATCCTAACATTACTGTTTGTTCTTTTAGAACCAATATGTATGTTAAGCACAATATTTGAGAAGGAATTACAGAAATACACCACAGTTAAACAAATCTGTGGGGGGATTGTAACTAGGGCGTGTTTTTCGGTGAGCCTCTTACTGCACCACCCGTAACAGTGTAGTATTACTATGCGTGACATTTCTGAATTCGAGTTGGATTTGAAAAACTGTTTCCCTGGGACTGAAAAATTAAAGGAAGAAAGAAATATGGTTTTGGAAATTGGAAGAGGCACCTTGGGCAGTTATCTCGCCCTGCTCTGTCTTCCAGCAGTAATTCTGAAACTGATTAGACTTAGACCACAGTCAGTAATTCCTGACAGCATTAAACATGCAACCTTTTCAGATTAGGTTTGGAGGTAACCAGGAACACTGTTCTGCAAGAAGACTTTTCCAGCGTGCGTGAAATCTGTTACTTAAGTCCTCTCTGTGTGTAATTCAATATAGAGATGTGAATTGAAGTCTCTGACTACTGTTACCGTGAAACTGTGGAGTCACAATGGGATGAGCATCTCAGCCTCTCCTTTTGAAGCTGTTCTAATATATGTGTTGTTGAAATATCATCTGGGGGGCAGCTGTGTGCTTGAAATCACTCTTGACTCAGCCAGAAGTTCTGAACTGAGTTTCATTTTGTTCAACCCCACATTAAAAAAAAAGAAAGAAAAATAGATTGAAAGTATTGGGAAGGAGATTCCTTTTCATTTGACAATGGATTGACCTCAGATGACTGTGTGTAGTTACTGTCTAAAACTTCTATCACCAGTAGAGAAGGTTTTAAACGGTGCAAAGGTAGTAAGTCAAATGTACCAATGGAAGAAGCAAACCCATGAAGATGTGGAGCAGTGCAGAGGTTTTGTCTTTGAAATTTAAACTGAGAAGCAGCCTGTCAAAGGGAAAAAGTCATGCATGTGTGTTTGTGTTGTGATCTTACTTTCAGCTTCCATCATGCGGCTTTCAGTAAGGACCAGTTGAACTAGACTACATTCATGGAATAATAGAATATATTGTGTTGGAAGGGATTCTGAAGGTCATCTAGTCCTATCCTCCTACAACAAGCAGGGACATTTCTAACTAGACCAGATTTCTCAGAGCTCCATCAAGCCTGACCTTGAATGTCTCTGGGGGTGGCCACCACCACCTCTCTAGGCAATCTGTTCCAGAGATCCACCACTCTCAGATTAAGGAACTTCTTCCTGATGGCCAGCCTAAATCTACCCTTTTCCAGCTGAAAACCATGACCTCTTGTCCTATTGTTCCATGACCTTGTGAACAGTCTTCTGCAGCCTTCTGATAGACCCTTTTCAGGCATTGGGATGTTGCTATAAGGTCCCCTCAGAGTCTTTCCTCTTCAGGCTGAATAACCCAATCTTCAGCGGTCCCTTTCAATGCCTGCCATTCTGTGGGCTGGTGGATGTTTTTGGGATGTGTTACAAAGCCAACCTTCACCCAAAGAGAAGGGCAGGTTTCCTTCTGCACCACCACCTCTAAAGTCCTTCCTGCCTTGATATGCTAAATCATGAATTTTCACTCTTCAAAAGCTATAATGAAAATTTGAAGAGGACTTAAGCAAAAAAAAAAAAACGTTACAAACATAAAAAAACCCAAAACCATCTGTTGACTAAGTGTATGTGAGGTGGTAAAATATAACTTCAGCTTAAAAAAGCAAGTGAAATTGTAAAAACTGTTGTAGTTCACCTAGAAAGTGGAAATGCTGAGTTCTTAGGCTCTGAGTTACCAGGATTATTTTGCTATTTTCCCCAGTCTCATTTATTAGGAAAGACATAAGCTCTCCTTGGAGCAATAAACTACATCTAGGGGTCTTCCTTGTGTTGTTCTTTCTCTTCCACCTTCCTTAAAGTATGTTTCCTTCTGTGTTCTGTATTTCTGACTATGTTTTCTATGGCAGTCACCCAACTCTAAAAGCAACTGTGAGGTGGCTTTGTTCTCCCATACAGATTAGATTTCAATATTGGATATGCTTTTAGAAAGTGGTAATTGATGAGAGAGGTAATAAAGAAGAGAGGATGACAATTTAGAACATGCTGCCTAATACCTGAATCCCAAAAGGTGCCTAATCGGTATATAAAAGACTTTAATTTATCATCTTTACACTTAGCATTGTGACCATGTTTTTCACACACAACCAAGGTTGCTCTCTTGAGAAATACTTAGGAGTGAGGAAGTTAAAGTCAGATGAAATGCCCTGCTTTCCTCTGAGTGTCAAATTGTAGTGTTCCGAGCACCAGCTATCTTGTTCTCTGTCTCTTTTAGTCCCTTTATCAGAATCAAATACTTTTTAAGCTCAAGGTCTGCCAGATATTATGGCTGCTGTTCATGTGTGAAAACTGGAAGGAAGGAAACTCCTCTAGGGAATTTAGGATTATTTTTGTAACTACTAAAAATAAAAGTCTAGCCTCTCCACAGCTTTTGATTTGTGATGTTTGCAAATCTCATTCATCTATCGTTGCTCCAAATTTGACTTTCAAAACCATGCTTGGCTTTTTTTAGGGAGTTGTTTTAGTTGTAAATTAACCAGCTTATAACCTCAGTTTTTATTTCGTGATTTCTACAGTATTTGATGAAACATGTTTGTTTTTTTCCGCACCAATGTAATAACCTCCTATACTTTGATCATTGGGTTGTTTTATGGCTAACATATGATTTTCCACAAACATGTGCCTGAAATAAGTTGCTGTTCAATTAATAATTTCCCAGTGGCTGAAGCAGTTTCCATTTTCTCTTCCCACTTGTCTTTACTTCCTTTTTTGCTTCCACCTCCAAGAACACTTTCCATGCTGGAAAACTCTCCGTATTTGTTCTGAGTCTGTGTAGCTAATAGAAAAAAATTATTGTTGAGCATTAGGGCTGGTCTTTATAGATAATTGTGCATGGGAAAAATGCTGAATTTATAGCTTAACACTACAAAAGGAAAAAAGAGATTGGTGTAAATTTCTCATGGAATAACATAGGCTGGGAAGTGAGAAAAATTGAAGGATTCAAAGTCAGGGGAATATGAGGTTCTGGAATAACCCAGTCATGGAAAAGACAAAGGCAAAAAGTTCTGAGAGAGAATAAATCTGTCTCTTTATGATGAATAGTGAAGACTATATAGTATGATTGCAGGTGGAAGCATGTAGCTAGACATGATGATCTAGGAACCTCTTCAGACCTGTGTTCCTGCGCAAAACACAATCTGGTTGAATGTGAGGATGCACACGGTCATACAAAGTCATTTTGGCCCATTTTTAATTATTTCTAAAGGATCATAAAATCATGGTGTAGTCTGAGTTGGAAGCTTAAAGCTCATCCAGTCCAACCCCTTTGCAGTAAGCAGGGACATCTGCAAGTACAGTGGGTTGCTCAGAGCCCCAAGCTCCAACCTGACCTGGAATGGTTCCAGGGATGAGGCTTTTCCCACCTCCATGGGCAACCTGAGATAGAGTCTTACCACCTTCAGTGTGAAAAATTTCTTCCTTATATCTGGTCTGAATCTCCCTCTCTTAGTTTAAAATCATCACCCCTTGTCCTGTCACATCAGCCCCTGCTAAAAGGTCTGTCCCCATCTTTCTTGCAGGCATCCTTCAGATACTGAAAGGCCACACTAAGTTGTCACACTGGAGCCTTTTTAGCTTCAGGATGAGCAGCCCGACTCTGGCCACATAGCAGAGAGGTTCCAACCCTCTGGTCCCACTCCAACAAGACCGTGTCTTTTCTTTGCCCAGAATGCCAGAGCTGGACCCAGCAATGTATGTGGGGTCTCACCAGAACAGAGTAGTGCAGCAGAATCCCTTCCCTCAATCTGCTGATCACACTTACTTTGATGCAACTGATGATGCAATTGCCCTCAGGGCTGTGAGCACGAATTGTTGGCTAATGTCCAGCTCTTCACCCACCAGCACCTCTGAGGACTCCTCCACAGGGCTGCTCTCCATCCATTCATCCAGTGTATACTGATACCAGGGATTGCCCTGATCCAGGTGCAGGACCTTAGACTTGGCATCGTTGAATCTCAGGAAGTTAACAGGGGTCCACTCCTCCAGCCTGTCGCTCTGGATGGGTCCTGTCCATCAGGTGTATGAACTGTACCACTCAACTTGTTTCACGTGAAACTTGCAAAGGGTGCACTCAGTGCCACTGTCTGTGTCCTGAGGGACACCACTTGTCACCAGTCTCCATCTGGACAGCAATCCATAGACAGTCACCATCTGAGACTGCAGGATAGGACAAACTTCTGTGTCCATTTATTATTATTTCTTACTCCACTTAACTTTTTTTTGTCTCTGGACTTTGGCCATGATTCTGTTGACTAGTTTAATTTCACTTTGCTGCTGGAAACTAAAGATGTCTGATTTGGGGGTTTTGTTTTTTGATTTTTGTTTTTTTGTTTTTTTTTTTTTCAATTCAATGTGAGGCTGAGATACTAAATTAGCTCTAAACATTCTAGCTTAAGTAGCAGAGATGCTCTAGGCATAGAAATCTATATGGACCAATATACCGGCTGACAGGTCCATTGAATAGATGCAGCTGTTGATTGTCCCTGACAGTCCAGCACAGCTTTTACACCTCTCATGTTTCTTAATATGGTTCTGTCTCTGCAGCTCTCACTAGTGATTATTTCTTTCTGTACTCATTGCAAATCTAACCATAATCATATATTGTTTATGAACCTCTAATTAGAGAAAGCACACTGATCTGCCTTTTTGTGTGTTGGGGGTGGTCTGTAGATGGGCTTTGTGTTGTGATTCCTGCACCACAGTGCAATTTCACAGTGTGAAGCTCAGGTTTCTGCCCGCACAGAAGCTCTTCCAGTTTTTAAACATTCATGCGTGCAATGTGTAGGGTTATCAAAGGGGCTGTGCTATGTTAACACTCACGTGGTGCGTGGTTGTCCAGCTGCAACTGCCAAGACAGTGTGAAGGTTATTAAAATTGTACCAAGTCATGAAAGATTGCAGTATCCTTTGGAATTCATTGGTTTTTAACACAATTCCCAATTCTGGAAAGATCAGCTTAGTGTTCATGTAGATTAATGCTTCGGGCAGGATTTCAGCAGGTTATGTGAGCAGATAGTAGAAATGAAAACTTAATTCTCTCAAAGTGCTATTGCACCTTCTATCTCGTGCTCAGTGTAAACCTGCAAGTGCTGTCCTTTGTATTCTTTGTTGGCTGCTTTCTCTTATCTGCTCTTATCATAAACCTCTGCAATAAACTATCCCTGTGCTGATGACTCTCCTTGGTCTGTTTTTCTCCTTTGTAGTGGAGCAGCTTTTTCAATTTTTGTATTTAAATTTTTCCAGCTGTTTTTCTGTCTTGGCTGTGAAACTCCAAATCACCCAACATGAATTTGCCTGTTCTCTTAATCCCAGTCAGAGTGTGGTAAAAGGGCTTTATTTTTAACTTTCAGCAGTATTTATAGCCTGTATTTCTAATAATGATGTGAGAACATGCTGTATGTCTCTATTATTTTCACAATCTGCCCATTTCTTTTCTCTCAGGCTCATCAGAAAGCTGAGTGATGGGCAGGAACCAGTGCCTCATGCTATATTAATCCCCAGGCTACAGTGTGCTTGGAGTCATGCTCCGCTCAGAGCCAGGTGGTCTGCATCTGTTGAGTCGTCCTTGGATAGGAAAGCAGAAATTAGCAAGGATATAAAACTGACCCCTTAAAACATCCAGTGATCAATCCACTAGACTGATCGCAGAATATCTTTGGTCCGAAGAGACCTTAAAGGTCATCAAGTCCAGCTGTTAACCCAGCAGTGCTAGGTCACCACTAAACTGTGTCCCTAAGCACTATGTCTACATAGCCTTTAAATTCTTCCAGGAATGGGGACTCCACCATGGCTTGGGCAGCCTGTTTAAATATCCAGTGACTCTTTCAATGAGGAAATTCTTTCTAATACCCAGCCTAAGCCTCCCTTGATGCAACTTGGAGATGTTTCCTTCAGTCCCATTGATTGATTCCAGAGAGAATCTCATAATCTCTTCATCACTCCAACCCATCTTTACAAAGTGCCTCCTAAGAGTTCACATTTGTAACTTGCTGCTCGTTCCATTCTCAGAGCTTACTGAGAATTTTTGATAAACATTGTTAAGAAAATGTGGCTTGCTGGAAGTATCAACCCTTTGAAACTGAAGCTTATCTCAAAAAATATCAGTTTCAACAAAACTTTCCATTGGGCAATTTTCTGATGTGATAAGAGAATGATGGAGCTGATTCTAATTATGATTTTGAACGTAGTCCACAGTGCTCAGGGCACAGATACAATCTACCCACTAACTTGCTTGGCTGTAGAGTATTTGTAAGCGTCTTCCAGCCCCAGAATGGAAGTAATACCTAGGGTGATGGGATCTGTCTGCCTAATAGGAAATGTCACAGCAGTTTTCTTAGAGCAATTCCTTTCAATGCCTCTCAGAAAGCTGTGTGTGAGTTTTTAAATGCTGTTGCTTTCTCTGCCTGACACCTTTCATTCGTATTTATTAATTGCAAGGCTGTACAATTTGTAAACTGTTATGCAGAAACCCATGAAGTGATTGAATCTACAATTTTAATTGCCAAGAGTCACTGAAAAAACCTGTTTCTTACATTCATTTTAGTCCTTTTTTACAAGAATTATTTTAATAAGTTTATTCTGCCCATTTGAACAGAAAGACAGCAGCTTCTCCTAGCAATTGCCACTGCAGCTGTTTGAATAATTTTGTCTTGTTTATGTGATGAAATACCGTATTCCTTTCTAATTCACTCCTTGTCTCAGTTCTGCAGCTCTCTGGTAGAGAAGAAAACACTTGTTTTTGAACTCAAATGTTTAGAATAAACATAGAAATTATGGAAAAAAACTACTAGGTGAGCAACAATACAGCAGGATCCCTGCAGTGCTGAATTGCACCTCCCAGCGTCTTGCTGCATGGCAGAAATCTGTTCTCAACTACCCAAACAAACTCACTCAGGTTGGGTTCGCTCTCAGCTGGAGTGTGAGAGGCTTTGGTACAGCCTCAGCCAGCCAGGTCTGAGGTCACTGGGACACAGTAAGGGGAGACACAATTTGGAGACAGAGGTGCTACCTTAGATAAAAAGAAATAATTTCCTTGTTTTCATGGTTTTGTGTCCAGTAAGCCTAGAGAGAACATCCTTCCCCTGTACTCTGCCCTGGTGAGGCCACATCTGAAGTATTGAATACAGTTCGAGACTTCCCAGTTCATGAGTGACAGGAGCTACTGGAGAGAGTCCAGCAAAGGGCAGTGAAGATGACTGGGGGCATGAAGCATCTGTCTCTTGAGGAAAGGTTGAGAGAGCTGGGGCTGTTTAGCCTGGAGAAAAGGCTGAGGAGGAGAGCATGTCTGTGTCTATATATATCTGAAAGGTGGCTCTATGGAGGTTGGTGCCAGCCTGTTTTCAGTTGTGCCCAATAACAGGACAATGAGCAATGGGCACAAGGTGGGGCAGAGGAAGTTTCATTTAGAGATAAGGACAGACTTATTTACAGTGAGTCACAAAGTCCTGGCACAGGCTGCCCAGAGGGTCTCCTTCTCTGGAGCTATCCAGACTCTGCCTGGATGCAGCCCTGTGCAATGTGTTTAGGCAGCCCTGCTTTGGTGGGAGGCTTGAACTTGATCTTGTGAGGTCCCTCACAGCAGTGATGATTGTGTAGAACATTGAAGTTCAGCTGCGTGACTTTTGCCAGGATGCAAATAAGGCCACATTGTCATTCGGTTGAGTTTGAATTTTTAACTTGCTCTCTCTATTTATTGATATCTGAAGTGATCCAGTGTGTTTTCATGTTCCCCAGCACCAACCACAACACTGAACATCTGAAATGTTCCTGTTGATGTTCATGGTCTCACCCTTTCATTGAAGCCTAATTAGTTGTTTAGTTGATCCCTGAAGGAAGTTAAACTTCAGAGCAGCTGAGAGCTGCAGACAAGAAGGGATTAATAATAGAATTTATTCTCACATCCGCAACGATTTACTTTTGAATTGAAATTTAATTAATGTTTTATTGTACCAAAGTGTATCAGTGATGTTTCAAATGCACCATTAATCTGCCTGTTAATTGGAAAAGTTCCTTCTCAAATGTAACATTTGTGAAATAATTATTTTAGATTGTCACAGATAAGTGACTAAGTACCTTAAAAGTTCTGCATTCTTGGTGTTTTAGAGTCTCTTAGGGAAGAGGTGATCTGCTGTATTAAATTTTGATATTTTAATGGGTGAGAAAGTGTTCTAGTGGGTCTAAAAGGGAACATTGATTCGGAAAGATATACCAGTTTTAAGAATATCCATTGTGCTTTAAAATGCAATGATTCATCTTCCTTCAGTCTATCTGAATGTCAAATGTGAAGTAAGTTAAATGTAAGTGAACTGGGTTGTCTGTATAATCCATTGCAGAGAGATGTAGCTTTGGTAGCTGAGGTGTAATGGGGAAGGCTCGTATATGGTCTTTTTCTGGCCTTGAAATCTATTAATGTGATGAGAACAGCAGTCATTCTTCCACAGACGGAGAACAAAGTCCTAGCTGCAAGTGAAAGGAGAAGTGAGTTTATGGGACATAATAATAAAGATTTGGGGGAAAAAAAAGTAGTACTAGAGAAGTGAAGGTGAAGACTTAACAGTGTGAAGGTTCAGGAATTCTGAATAGCATTTTTAAATACACATTTCTTTTCAGTAAGTGTGTAGCATCCTTCAGTATGGAAATTCAAATCACAAATAATTATACAGTGTCAAAGTGAGGTTACAACCGAAGTGAACTCTACTGAGTTCTGCTCAGTGGATTTCAGTGTATTGCAAACAGATTCTTTTAAGATATGGAGTGAATAATTAATATGGTTATTAAGGTAGAACAAATGTAAACTCTGAGGAACCAATGATCAAAGACCAGACTTAGTTAATTATTCCTGAAGTTGAAACTGGACTGTTGACGGTGGATGGTAGGTGGTCCTCCTCTATTTGATAACTTTCTAGACAAGTCCAGAAGGCATAAAATTGCAGATCTTTGCATCCTGAAGGCTTTGATTTGGGTTTTTTAAATAATGAGACAGCAACCATGAGGTTAGGATTAAAAACCTGATTACTTTATTTAATTTTACCTTACGAGCAATAATTGGTTATTCAGATCTCTCATCTTATACTTTAGCTCCACTGTTCTACATCCAATCTGCAACTCACTCGTAATTTAGGCTGGCCCGTACCTGTACGTTTGCTTTCATTGCACGGAGAGCACTCTAAAACGCTTTCATTAGGTCATGGATCAGTTGTCACATCTTTTAAATCTTGGACAAGTGGAGCAAAAGCCCAAATCTAGACGATGGATTAATTAGACCGTAGCTTTATTAATTTCTTCCATTTGAGAGCTGTTCAGGAATGGCGCATACAACCAACTTGTTGTTTCCTGAAGGGTTTCCAGATGTGTGGAGCACTCTCAGCATCCGCTGCTAATCAGAGCTGATCTCTAGTTTGCTGGTTTGTGCCCACTGTTTCCTAAGACTTCAAGGCTTTGGAAAAACTGCGTTTCCTTAGTGTATTAAGTACTAAGAGCTTTAGTCCGTTCCTTTCTTCACAGATAGCTGCTAACCTTTGAGTCTGGTTGCGATTCCACAAGTTCCAGTAGCCCAATGCTCAGTGTTTCTGCACCTCTAACAAAAAACGTGCCAGCGCTGGTACCTCTCAGCCATCCCTTTGTTCTTTTTTCCCATCCCCAGCAACTTCCACTACACTGAAATGGAACTGGTGTTCTGAAGCCATGGATCAGAAGGTATTTTCTGTGCCCACAAGTCCAGTCAGTGATTTCCATAGCAACTGGTGTATGAAAGCTGACAGCTCTTTATGTTGCATATTAAATGCATCTATCTCTACAGGGTATTGGGGTTTTTTTGAAAACTGCATGGAATCAAATTCATGGTTTGTCATTTAAATGCTAAAGGTTTTACAATTATTTCTCAGTGTGTTTCCAGCCTGTCATCACGTTGGCATTTGTCTGATGTAAGAAAAGAGAGTTCCTTTTGATGAGGAACTAGAAAATGCGTATTTTTTTTGTCTAGTTATGTTTTTGCCAGAGTACAGAAAACCAGTTTACCATAGTGGGAAATTCTCCTCAAGAACTGGCTTAGTGAAGGCAGCAGGAGAGTGTCTGTGTGTGTCAGGTGAAGGAAGTACACTCTAACTTGATCATGTTTCCTGAGAAATTGGTTAAAGTGAGGAACTTCTTTTAAACAGGATCCTCATTCTGTATCCGTAAAACAAAGTTGATTGTTCCTTTGTTTCTCAAGATACTAGAAATTAGACATTACTCCTAAAAGAGCCGTGACCACCTCAATACAAGAAAGCCATGGAGGTGCTGGAGTGGGTCCAGAGAAGGGAAACAAACCTTGTGAGGAGCAGCTGAGGGAGCTGGGGCTGGTTACTCTGAAGAAAAGGAGGTTGAGAGACCTTCTTGCTGTCTTACAACTACCTGGAGAGAGGTGGGGGTTGGTCTCTTCTCCCAAGTAATAATCAATAGGACAAGAGGAAATTGCCTCAAGCTGTACCAGGGGAAGTTTAGGTTGGACAGGAGGAAAAACTTCCCTATGGAAAGGGCCATGGGTCCTTGGAACAGGAAGGGGGTTGAATTGCCATCCCTGGACATGGTCATGGTGATCTGGAGTTTAGGGCTATGGTTTAGCAGCGGCCTTGGGACACTTAAGGTAATAGTTGGACTCTGTGATTCTCTGACTGTCTTTTCTAGCCTGGATGATGTGTGTTAGGCACTATGTGTGTGAAACAAAAAGGTCTATGAACCCTGCAGAGTGTCAGGAAAAGCATTTCTCATACCTGCAAATGACGTGTCCTAGAAGACAGAGCTCTTATCGCAAGAATTCCAGAAACACAGTTGTTTCAAAGGGCTGCCGTAATGATTATAGGAGTGGATATTCTGTACAGTAAGAGGAGACCAAAGTTTGCTGCCTGTCATGTCTCATCACAAACCTGCGTGAAGCAAAGAAGGGACAATAAGAAACACAGTGGAAGAATGGAACTTCCTTAAGTTGAAGGAGAGATGAGACATGAGAAGAAATGGCTATAAATTATCAACAAATACAGTCAGCGTGGAATTAAAGTGTCCCTAATGAAAAAAACTTGTCCGATCCTGAAGTTCTTTTTGGAATGAATTCACTACTTCCACTAGGATTAATTGGGGTTAAATGTCCGGGCTGTTTCTGAGATGGAAGCTTGATAAATCTAGGGCTGCAGTTATTATCATATTAAAATTATTATTAATTATATTATGACATGCCTGTCTGCAGTGGGAAGGAAGCAGACCTGATGACTCAAGATGTCTGTATTTCTTGCATTGACCTGATTTTCTCTGAAAGTAATTTAATATAGATTACAGAATAACCTGAAATGTGTCTGGAAAGAAATGGATAACTGAAAGTAGGGTTGGTTTCTTCCACGTAAAAAGGTTTTTCTCAGAAATAATTTGACAAGCTGTAGCTTCAACATTACCTTTGGCCTTAGACTAGGTTGATATCATTGCTGTACAAGAATAAAAACATATGAATTGGCACTGAGATAGACAATCCTTCCTCCCCCATAATAGCTGATTTTCTAGGTTATTGGGTTTTAGATTGTGACATACTAGTTATTTATAAGCTCCCAGCAGGTTGTTTGAAACTTTTATATTAATACAGTTTTTGTTTTCCTGTTTATTCAAGACTTCCTACTTCATTATTTTGGAGAAGCTTTCCAGGGTTAAGTAACAAATCAGAATTATTGTGAAGTAGTTTCTTTTGGCACTCCACATATTATTCTCTCTGTCTACCAGTGTTAGTTTTCACACAATCACAGGACATTAGGTACTGGAAGGACCTCGAAAGATCATCTAGTCTAATCCCCCTGGCACAGCAGGATCATATTTGCTCAGGGTATCTCCTTGGATAGTCAAGACTTAGGAGGTATTTTTCCTACTTGCTTTCCTGGTGCCTATAGCTACTTATCAAATCTGATTTCCTTCTTTTGTAATTCAATAGTAATATTTATCTGAAGCTGCAGACTAGTAATTTGGCAAAAAATGGTAAAATTCCTTCAGTACCGAAACGCAAGTTGAACAACTTTGAGCCATCCTATTCCAAAATCCATAGCTTGCCATGTTTTGGATGTCCCTAACATTTGAGTACTTTCACACTGAAAAGATTTGTTGCTGGAGACTCAGAGTAATTTCCATCTCATCTGAATCTAATGTGAACTTAAATATCCCCCTGGGTTTGACCATTGAGGTGTGCTCTAGGAGTGCACGTTGGATTAACTTTGTACACAAAGCTGGAAAAGTTGGTTTCCTTGAAAAGTTTTCTGGAAGAGTTGTTGCAACAACAATCCCCTGCAATGCTACAGGCTTGGGGCAGGGTGGCTGGAAAGCAGTGTGGCAGGAAAGGACCTGGGAGTTCTAACTGACAGGAGCTGAGTATGAGCCAGCATGGTGCCCAGGTGGCCAAGAAGATCAATGGCATCCTGGCCTGGATTAGAAACTGTCTAGCAGGAGCAGGGAGGTGATTGTCTCCCTGTACTCAGCACTGGTGAGGCTGCATCTTGAGTACCGGGACCAGTTTTGGGCATCTCAGTACAAGGGAGACATCAAGTTGCGGGAGCGAGTGCAGAGGAGGGCAACAAAACTGGTGAAAAGCCTGGAGAATAAATCTTATGAGGAGAGATTGAGAGATTTGGGGCTGTTTAGTCTGAGGAAGAGGAGGCTTGGGGGAGAACTCATTGCTCTCTACAACTATCTGAAAGGACATTGTAGAGATGTTGGTGCTGGTCTCTTCTCACAGGTAATTAGCAGCAGAAGCAGAGGGAAGGGCTTCAAGCTTCAACAGCGTAGGTTTAGATTGAACATCAGGAAAAATTCTTCACGGAGAGCGTGGTCAGACGCTGGATTGGGCTGCCCAGGGTGGTGGTTGAGTCAGTGTCCTTGGATGCATTTCAGTCGTTTAGATGGAGTGTTGGGGGATCTGGTTTAGGGGTGAACTTGTAGAGTAGGGTTGATTGTTGGGCTCGATAACCCCAAGGGTCTTTTCCAACTTGAATGATTCTATGATTCTATATATTTGTTCGTATTTGTCGGCAGATAGTTTTTTTCCAATAACTGATGTGTCAGAAAAACCGTTGTGGCCCTGGAGATCCTTGCTCCTAGTTTTGGTGATTTTTTTTGTTATATGGGTAAAATTAATCAGGCGATAGGTGTGGAGCAAACTGTCGTCCACCTCTGCAGAAGCTTTATTGTTTCTCTCTTTGTTCAAGGCCAGGTACCGCGAATTCGAGCACGTTTAGAATTAATTTTGTTTTTTACTTTGCCTGGCAATGCTTGCTTGTTCCTTTGCTTTTAAGAAATCTTTTGAGAGTTTGGGCAAACTCATGGAAATGTAAGAAAACTGCAGCCTTAGAGAATTTGCAGTTGTATATTATCAGCTTATCGTTGGAGATACTCTGCACACAAATTATAATAAGAACATGCGGTCCTAAATGGTAATATAATAAGGAAAAGTGTTCTGATGGGAGTTATTCACGGTGCCCATCTTAAGTTGTTCCTCCTCTATTTGCACTGTCTTGTGGGAAGTTTATGCCATCAGGGATTTTTTCTGAATGTTGTTGTAGTGTTCTTAAAAGCAGTATAAATATGCTTTGATTTCACATTAAAAGTACTTAATTTCTGAACTTCTACACTGGAGATAAACAGGGGTTTTATAGTTTGGTTTTTTTCTTAATATTAGCTAAGTTTGAGTTAATATAAAGTTTGAAATGGTGTGTGCTCCTTTTTCAGCCTGGTTTCCTTCAGAAATGAGGTTTGCATGATTATTGATCTGCTGCTAACTTCCAATAAATTAAATTGTTTTCCCATTTCAAATTACGCAATAGAATGTAAACATTAAGAAAAGAGAAATCAGCAACTGGAGAGAGAAGGAAACAAAAACTGAGACTTTTGAGTTTTCACATCAAGGTCAAGGCAGGTCCAATTCACAGAATCTCAGACTGCTGGTGGGGTTTGAAGGGACCTGTGAAATTTATCCAGTCCAGACCCCCTGCTCCGGCAGGGTCACCAGAGCGAGTTGCCCAGAATGGCATCCAGGTGGGTTTGGAATCTCTAGAGAGAAGGAGACTCCACAACCTCTCTGAGCAACCTGTGCCAGGGTTCTGCCACTCTCAAAGTTAGGAAATTTTTTGGTGTGTTTTAGATGGACCATCCCTTCTTTGTACCTGTTGCCCCTTGTCCTGTGATTTAGCAGCATTGAGAGATGTCTGACACCTATTGCTTAGCTGTTGATCAGATCCTCTCAGTCTTTGCCAGTCTAAGCAGACATAGGTCTCCCAGCACTTCCCTAGTGCACAGAACATTAGGCATTGGAAGGGACCTCAAAAGATCATCTAATCCAATCCCCTCACCACACTTGATCACCTAGACAGAACTGGATGCAATACTCCAGATGTGGTCTCACTAGGGCACGGCAGAGGGGGAGGAGAACCTCTCTTGATCTGCTAAACACCCCACTTCTGATCCACCTCAGGATGCCATTGACCTTCTTGGCCACAAGAGCACATTGCTGGGTCATGGTCATCCTGCTGTCCACCAGGACCCCCAGGTTCCTTTCTCCTACGCTGCTCTCCAACAGGTCAGTTCCCAACCTATACTGATACCTGGGGCTGTTCTTGCCCAGATGCAAGACTCTACACTTACCCTTGTTATAGTTCATTCAATTTCTCCCTGCCCAGCTCTCCAGCCTGTCCAGGTCTCGCTGAATGGCAGCACAGCCTGCTGGGGTGTCACACCTCCCATCTTTGTGTCATCAGCAAACTTGCTGACAGTGCACCTTAATCCCTTGTACAAGTCATTAAGAAATAGATTGGATAGTACTGGTCCCAGTACTGACCCCAGGGGCACTCCACTAGATACAGGCCTCCGTCCCACTGACCACTACTCTCTGGCTTCTGTCCTGCAGCCAGTTCACGATCCCCCTCAGTACCCTGTTGTCCAGAGCACACTGCCTCAGTTTGGCTATGAATTATTGCTTTTGTATTGTTTATAAACAAAAAGTACCCCATGGCACAAAGCTCCCCTTACTGTCTTCTGTGAGGCAGGTGTTTAAGGAAGATACCTGCCATTCTTTTTTTGTTATCACTGCCTTGAACTATTTGCTTCTTTGACTTGCAGTGGTGTGTGCTCCTTATTTTTCATGTCTTACATAACAGAATTTACCAATCTGAATTTAATTTAAGGTAAAATTTACCTTCTTGGTTTAGCTTGTATTCTGTGCTGGCTTAAATTAGATGATCAAGTCTTTTAAAAATGGTGATGGTTTAAAAAAAACCCCTTTATTCTCACTCAAGCTACTTTTTTCTTACTCTAAATAAGGCAGTGGTGGAGAGAAAGTCTCGCTTTGTCATTTCAAGGTCTTTGCCTCTGGTATCTTATGTGCTTCTTTGAATGCATTGTGCTGTCCCTGGCTCACCTTCTATTCCAGGTAGATAGTTCCTTCAGCTTCTCCCTGTGCTCCTTTTTCTACAGTGTTCCAACCCAGTCCTAGACATACTCCATTAAAAGCTGAAAGCTACTAGATGTTGGCTTTACAAAAGGGATTTAAGCCCTTTCAGTGCAGTAAGAGCTGTTTATTCCTTCATACTGCTTCCATCTGCTAAAAAGAAGTAGTGAAGTTCAGCCTGAAAAATCGTGATTTGCTTACCAAAACACCACACTTTTTGCTAGAATTAAACGTGTCTTTTGTGAAATAAATTAATCCTGAGCAATTCAATAATGTTGTTAAGCCATTAATGTTTTTTGTAAAGGCAGTTAGTTTATTTGGTGAGCTCTTTATATTTTCGGGAAAGAAAAAAAAGATACAAGTGTAGAACTGACGTTTAATTGCATTTTTTCTTTTTCATTTCTAGGAGAAACAATGAGAATTGCCTCTTCGGAGTTTGCTGACGACCCCTGCTCCTCAGTGAAACGGGGCACCATGGTTCGGGCAGCTCGCGCCTTGCTCTCTGCTGTCACTCGCTTACTCATCCTGGCTGATATGGCTGATGTCATGAGGCTGCTATCCCACCTGAAAATTGTATGTATTTTTAATATTCTGGGGTTTTTTTGCATGTTTGGTGTGTAGAAAAATAGGACAAATCAGTAATGGGTGTCACTGTTCATGTTTTTCACTCTAATTCACTGTTTTTACTTAAAGTGCTGGTAAAGAGGTAGGAGATAACACATTTCAGCATCAGTTTCACCCATCTTCTCATTGCAATAATTAGTTTTTGGAGACCTAAAGTAAAATCGAAAATTTCTCTTCGGTGGCTGGAGTGATGCTGCTACTAGGCAGCTCTCTAGATGCGTTTATTTACCTCGTATCTTATCCCCATGCTTTTCTGTCTCGGTACTGGTAGAGTGTTGCCATCTTGTGGCGGAATTCAGGTACTACAAGTGTTCTACTCTTCTCGACACGAATTCTGGTTGCCTCATAAGATTAAATGTATTAATTTGGAGTGAGATAATAGGACACGTGTCTAATCAGTCATCAAAGAGGAAAAATAGAACAGAGAGGAATTCGAGATCATCACAGAGTTGACTATGGCTTTCTGCTCACTTTTGGCTGCTGCTATTCACATTTTTATACAGGAGTATTAAAAATTCGCAGCTGAAATGGAAATGTAAATTACGGGGGTTTTTTTGTTAGTTATTGGATAATTCACTTTATTGACTAAACAAAAACCTCTGAAACAAAACAAAAGTTTTCAGAAAACTGTATGCAGAATATTTAAAGTCTGCAGGGTGACTGTGTGGTAGGAGACGGAGAGTTAATTCTTTCTAACAAATGTCCAAAGAGTAGTATTTATTTAAAAAAAAAAAACTGCACAGAAATATGATGTTCTGGAAAAACAGTATGAACCCTTCAACTTCCAAACTGTGCAGACAAGCCTGAATGTTTTGAAAACAGTTTTTGTTGTGGAAAAGGCAGATTTTTCTGCAGAGATTCCAGTGAGCTCTGCTCCAAAGAACAGAATGCTGCTCTCGTAGTTGTCAGCATGTGACTCTGAGGTAGTGCAGCATAAGCGTTGTGCCTCTCGAATATGCTTCTGATTTTTCCACACTGTAATACTCCATGCAACTGTAATTCAAAGAGGTTTTTGCTGGCTTTAATACTATAAGCAACAGCTTTTTTTCTAGAAGTTACTTAAAATTCAGATTCAAGTTCTTTCCTAGGTGATGGGAAATACTGTCCTCACATCTGATTTCTTCCTTCTGTCACAGCAGTGCTCTCTGCTCTGTAAAACACAACTGTCCAATGCTATTTTGTATGTGGATGCATTTACTGACACAGTTGACACCCTGGATTTGCAAGGGCAGTAAAACACGGTTTGTAATCTCTGCATTTATCAGATGTTATTCTGCACACTGTTTCCAAGAAGCCAGGCAAAAATCCACTTAAGGACCTTCAGTTTGAGAGGTTTTTTTATTCAGGCTCAAAAGGGTAACTATGTTTCTGGGTATTGGCAATGTAAATATTTTTATCACACCATTCCATAATGCAAACTAGTTGCGTTGGGTTCAGGCTAGGCCAGCCACTAGACCAATGACAGATGCTCCCTTTTGATGACTAGAATTTGATTTCTAGTTAAAACTGAAGTGCTTATGCTTTACATGTTAACATGCTCAATAGATCAGCTCATGAAGGAACTTCTTCACAGTAAGGGTGACAAAGCACTGGAACGGGCTTCCCAGGGGTGTTGTGGAGTCTCCTTCTCTGGAGACGTTTAAAACCCACCTGAATATGTTCCTCTTCTCAATGTCATCTAGTGATAGGACAAGGGGCAAAGGGTGTAAGCTGGAACACAGGAGGTTCCATATAAATATCAGAAGGAGCTTCATCACAGTGAGGGTGACAGAGCACTGGAACAGGCTGCCCAGGGGAGTTGTGGAGTCTCCTTCTCTGGAGACGTTTAAA
>JAOXOE010000405.1:41868967-41935333 GCA_028565055.1 Phoeniculus purpureus | reverse complement strand
GGATGGAGGGCGGGAAGGAGGGAGGGAGGGAAGAAGAGGACTAAAAGATAAGTCATAATACATTCTAATAAACAGTAAAAAAATCAGTTTTATGTAAAACAAAATTATATCAACACCTTAGTGGCTCAGACAATATACAGCAGCCTTTCAGTACTTGAAAAAATTGGGGACAGCCTTTGTAGCAGGGCCAGCTGTGACAGGACAGGGGTGGTAGATTTAAACTGGACGAGGAGATATTCCGACTGGATAGAAGGAAGAAATTTTATGTTCCTGGTGGTGAGACTCTGGCCCAGGTTGCCCAGAGAGGTGGACCTTGGTGCTCTGAGCAACCTGCCTGGTTGCAGATGTCCCTTCTCACTGCAGGAATTGGACTGGATGAGCTTCAAAGGTCCATTCCAGCCCAAATCAGTCTGCAATTTAATGATCAGAAGGGATGATGGCTTGGAGCTCAGGTTCCTCCTGGACTCCTTTCACAAATTGCTGTAAACTCCGTCTAGAACTGGAGATGTTTAAAACCCAGCTGGATATGTTCCTGTGAGACTTGGTCTAGGTGATCCTCTCTGGCACAGGGATTGGACTAGATGATGTTCCCATGTCCCTTCCAATCCCTAATGTTCTGTGAATCTGTGATTCTATGAAACCAAGTGGTGCTGCATGTTGATACTTTATAGCACCTACAGCATACAAATTTACCTACTTGCTTTACAAATACAGAATGCAAGGCCCATTATCTCTTTTGCACTAAACTAATGGGTCTTTGAGTAGCTGACAGTGCTTCTGACCCCTTATCCCCAGCTTCTTCAGCTTGACTAAAAATCATATCTACACTCAAGTGTTTATTCAGAGAAAATTGATACCTATTTTGCTTCAAGGAAAAAAAAGTTTTGATTAAATTGCATTTTATCAAATAAAGGGCAATTTCTTAGAAATATCCCGAACAGCCCTCAGTAATGCTTTTTTTTTTGTTTCTTTAGACAGACCTACCTTGCCTTAAAAATATGGAAATATACTGCTAAGCAACTTTCCTTTCAGACACACATTCTCTGTGTCCTCATGGTAAATACTGCTGTACATGTAGCTAAGTAGGTAGAGTTAGATTTTTGATGTATTCATTAGTTAAGAGACCTCCTCCCTACAAAAAGGGACCGCTGTCATCAGTATAATGTATTTTGCACTAAATATGTACTGTTAAAGATTAAATCTACTCTGCAACCACATTCAGAGTAACAGGGAAAATATTTTATACAGACTATGGTGTACAGTGTAAGACTCATTCTAGCCCACAGGATACTTGGGTTTTTTTATTTCAATTACTGCAGTCTTCATCTCCTACTATTTTCCAGTAGTATCTAGAAGTGGTAAGTTGGGTCAACAGTCTCTTCAGTTAAACAATGTTTGTACAAGTAGCTCCCTCTAGACATATTGCAAGCATTGACGTTACTCTGGTTATTGCATTGATCAGCCAGACCACACTCACCAGTCTTTTGCAAGCTCCTCTCCCATTGTAAAAGTCAACGAGGCAAAGCAAGTTAACAGAAAACACCCTGATTTAAATGAACACACTTTTTTTAAATGAACACACTTCGTTTCATGCATGCAACAGATACAGAGCCTGTACACACAGTCTTTGAAGAGATGAATGGACCAAACCTTAAGAAATACAGTCTGATCTCTCAGCTGACCTTGCTCTGAACAGGAGGTTGGGCTAAAGGTCTCCTGAGGTCTCTTCTAACCAGGGTGACTTTACAGGCAATGGCTGCTGTTGAAAGAACAGTCTATAATTCATGGTAAAACAGCTGCAGTTGTAGTTTACGCATACCTTGAGTTTGATTTTTGGGACTAATTTTATTATGGATGTTGAAAAACATACAAATTGAGTGTCTTGAGTGAACATTTGCACAGATAGTTCAAGAAGTTAACTAATTCAGATAATCTTAGCTGCATCACAGTTAGAGCACTGCTTTCCAAGAAGCTTAGTAGGATGCAGTTTTGGTGCTCAGCTCTTAGCAAACAGAGCAAAGAGCAGAGCACTTTGCAGTGGTTGGTAACTAAAAATGAAGAGAGTAAGATCTTTTCTGATTTTTTTTTTCCTCTGAAAAGTTGCATATTTCTCTTGTCCAACTTCCATCCATCATCTGAGTCACCTTTCACTTCAAGGTCACTGTGACTCAAGCAGTCACCATGAGGGCATCCTGCACGCATAGCTGAAAGTAGTAGCTATTGACATCAGTGGTTCCCCATCACTACATACACTGAGTCCTTAAGAGAATATAAATAACATATTGAAGACCATCATTAAGTAGGAAGTAGATGCTTTGCTCTGTAAGGACAGTTGCAAGGTTTGATGGCTGGAAAATTGCTCTTCTCCTACAATTTTGATAATACATGAGCCCAGCAACATATGGATGGTATTAACCTTTGCATACCTTCTTTCTCCTCCAGATTTCTAGTATCCTGGAGATGTTATTAGTGTGACAAAAGAGACAACTGCCATTAATTATGCACATTGCACCTCTTAATTCTGGCTTAGAGAGATTAATTTTCCATTGCCTTTTGCTACACAAAAGAAAAAGAGAGGAAAGAAAGAAGGGAATAAAGGAGGCTGCTAATTAGTTTATAGCTTTAGCTTTCTTGGTTTCAACTGCTTTTATTTTTTACTGAATCCTTATGAATAATGAATATTACTATAAGTACTGAAATAAATGAAACAGTATATTTGAGTGATTTCAACGTATATTGCCTTATCTCTCTGTGATATTTGCAGGTAAAGTGAATGATTTACTTTCATTCACTAATTATCACCACCTTTGCATAGCATATTTCTAAAATAAGAAAAACCTTTCTTTACCCATAATTTCCTTTTAGGTTGTAAATCACAGAATCATAGAACATTAGGGATTGGGAGGGACCTCGGAAGATCATCTAGTCCAATCCCCCTGCCACAGCAGGATCACCTAGACCACGTCACACAGGAACATATCCAGGCAGGTTTTAAAATTCTCCAGAGCAGGAGACTCCACAAGCCCCCTGGGCAGCCCTTCCAGTGCTCTGTCACCCTCACTGCTGGAGTTTTGTTAACTGGATCAAATCTCCAGGCTTTGAAGGTTCCCCCAATCTTTAGCATTAGGAGTACAAATAAGTGATTCTTTGCAATCATTCTCAGATTACTGTTCTGTTTACCTCCACTTCCTCTTTGACCACCCAGACAGGACACACTTCTGCATGTCCCTAAATCGTATTCACTGAACCACTAAATCTAATCACATGCAAGGATGAGGCACAGCCACAACACACTATAATCCACTAGTAAAGTGGTTTTTTTGAAAACAGAGCTTTCCAAAATGTTTGTGAGAGCAGTCCCATTGAGACTGTTGTGGCATGCTTACAGTATCTGGGAAGCTTTTGTTTTCTGCCCACACTGGGATAAATATCAGCAGATCCACTTGAACGTTCTTGAACAAAACCAAGTCACAGATCTCTGAGCAACAAATGGGTCAGCTTTGCATAAATGTTCAAAATGCTTTTCTCCTATTTGTCCCACTCGATTAAACAACGCTACAAATAATTATGCTTGTAGAGGAGTGCTCTAATGAATCTGCTTTAGGACTAGACTGTGTACACTCATTTGCTTCATTAGTTCTCTGTATTTCTTGGAACCATTCTTCTGAGGCAAAGATCTATTTTGTTACCTTGTTGTTCTGAAATGGGGTATTATGTTTGAATGTGTTTTCAGACCAGCATTAAGTTGACATTTTTTGAGCCTGTTACAGCTGGGAAACTATGAGAAAATGGGAACATTTGACCCTTGGCAGATAGAACATGATCAAGCCAAAGCAGTGTAGTATCACATTGCAATCTGATATAATAATGTCCCACCACTAACCTGGTGAACCTACCATAGAGCAGCACCTAATACAATATTAGTTTCCTTCAAAATAAGAAATGTCAAACAAGTGGAAAATTGTAGTAACTACTTGAGCATGGCAAATGGGAGAATTAATTATGCTGCATATGTTGCACAGAAAAGGAAGGATAACAAAAAAAAATGTGAATAGCCAACATACCCACTGAAATAATTTGGGAGATATGCCACAAGTATCAAACCAAAATTGAACACTCTGAAATACACAGTGTCTTTGACAAAATTGAGCCAGTGGGCCATGAAACACCCTTCCTAGGGATAGCATATTCAAAAGAAGTTCCCACAGCTCTAAAACTCTGCAAAGCTCTGGTCCAACTGTGAAGTTTGGATCAGAGCTGAAGCAGGAGGTGTTGTATACAGCACTTGAAGTAAAGGAAGTGCTACACAGGTTCCCCACTTGAGTGTCCATATTCCAGCTATGCGTATTCAGTAGCACCAAGGAACCCAGAGTTCATTTTCTGCCTGTTGCAGAACCTGTTCTCTAGAATTTGGCACATTTTTTTAGTCTTCCAAGTCACTTGTGAAAGTTTCCTGCAGCATAGAGGAAGGGAGGACTGTAGAGGGATGACTGTGCCACCAGTACAGTTATGTGGCAGCACTAAGCTTATTGCATTACTTCACAGAATCACAGAATGGTTTGTGTTGGAAGAGACTTTAAACATCATTTAAACCAACCCTGCTGCAGTGAGCAGAGAAATCATCAACTAGATCAGTTTGCTCAGAGCCCCATCCTACATGACTTTGAAGACTTCCATGGAAGGAGCATTCACAACCTCTCTGGGCTAACTGCTCCAGTGTCTCAGCACTCTCATAGTGAATATCTAAATCTACTCTCTTTCATTTCAAAGCCATTGGCTTTAAAGCCTTGTCCTGTCACTGCATGCCCATGTATCTCTCCGGGTTTCCTGTAGGCCTCCTTAAGGTACTGGAAGGCTGCTATAAGGTCTCCATGGAGCCTTCTCTTCTCCAGGTTGAACGACCTCAGCTCTCTCAGTCTGTCTTCATAAGAGAGGTACTCCAGCCTTCCAATCACATTCAGCGGTCCTCTGGACCTGCTGAAGCAGGTCCGTGTCCTTCCAGAGCTGAATGTAGTACTACAGGTTAGGTCTCAATACAAGCAGAGTAGAGAAGTAGGATCACCTCCCACCATCTGTTGGTCATGTTTCTCTTGACATAGAGAAACAAGTCCCTTCAGCTTCTTTGGCACATATAGTCCAGACAAGCAAGGAAGCAAAACATCAGATGCCCTTTGGGCCTCTTTCTTCTGCTTGCTCAAACATTTCCCAATTTCTCAGTCACAGCTGTGACATAACTTCTCCATCCTATGACTAGGACAAAGCAAAGATGGCACCAGCCGCATGGTTAAGATGGTATCAGTATCTGGGGCTGCAACAACCACAGCCCTTTCTCTGGGGTTCAGGGGCTCTTGACCCCACAGCTACAGACAGCATGGGGGGTGGGGACCAGGAGGCTGTAGCTCACCAGTTCTGAGGTCTCCAAAACAATAGGTTTGTGGTGTTGCTGGTGGCAGCCGTGAATTTTTCTGGCAGCCATGCTGGCAGCACTGGACAGTTTGCAGCTGCTCCAGTCAGCTTGATATCATGAATTTGTGTCCCCGCACTGCTCCAGTGGTGCATGCTGGCAGCGGGTCATTGCTGCTGTTTCAGTCTGCACAGCCTGGAGGCAGCAGGGCAGTCATGCTGCCACCCGCTGCCTGCAAAGGCTCCATGAAAAGAGTGGCACCCAGGAACTCTCCCCCAGTTAAATAAGGGGGTTTCCCCCACCCAAGGCTGTAACTCCACCATTCCAACTGGAGGGTGGAACCGCAGTTACAAGACAGGGGAGTGGGGATAGTCAGCAAGATTGTCTCCATGCAGAAAAGCACAAAAATCTCATGGCTCCAAACCATGACACTGCCCCTTTCATTCAGAAAGGATTTCAGCCCACATCTTTCACCTCACATAACACATTTACTATTTTACTATGGGCTAGTCTGGGTACTTTGTACTTCACTTAATGCAGCTACTTAAAATATGCATACTGGAGAGAATAACATCATCAAAATGTGTCTCTCCAGCCTGGTGCTTCACTTGACATGGAAAAGTCTGGTTTGCAGCTTCTTCCTGGGACTATTTCTGTAATTTAACTTCCATCACATAGCATGTACAGGCTGCCTGGAGAGGGGCTTGAATCACCACCCCTGAACGTGTTTCGAAGTCATGCTGATTTGGAGCTTAGGACTATGATGTAGTGGTGGCCTTGGGACAGCTGGGTTAATGGTTAGACCTCATGATCTCAAAGTTCATTTCCAGCATGAAAGATTCCATCATTCTGAGTCTATTCTTAAACTGACCAGATAAGACGGAGAGAACTCAGAATTAGTTTTTCCTCTGATCTGTCAGCAAAAAATTTTCAGTCACTTCTTTTTTCATTGTTATCTTTCTTGATTTCTGTAAAGAGCTTCAAAGTAACATGATGGCAAGTGACTCATCTGTAATGTTCCTGCATGACCCTATATAAGATACGTATATGTCAGCTGTTTATTATCTTTTTCTGCAAGGTGGAACACATGAGATTGAAAGCTCTGAGGCTGAGGATGAATTTTTAATTGGCACCCAAAACTCTTGGATCAATGTTCGGTTCACTAAGTTGCTATATTTTAAGGCAAATATTACAGTCATATCTGTCCTTGAGTCATATGAAACTATCTGTTAGTATACTGACATTCCCTGACTTTATTCCAGCTTAAGTCAGAGACAGATGTTAAAATTGTTACAGGTCAGGCAGATCTATTATGAGCACGTGCCTGTTTGAGAATAGTCTCTGTTTTAGGCAGAGTTAAAAACAGAGTAAGGAATTGTATGGAACATAAACTTGTCCTATATTACGTATTTTTGCACAAGTTATTCTCTAAGCTTCTGTCCTTTATTGGGACCTGCCCTTCACTATCTCCATCAAGAGTCATCATCACTGGATACGAGAAAAAAGGCTGGATATTAGAAAAAAGTTCTTCAGTGTGAGGGTGCATTGTGGCTGGAATGACTTCAAATACATGTAAGCTACAGTACATTTTTACCCTTTATATTTTTCAGCTACTTGCAAGGGTTTATTATTTCTTCTGGAACATACTTGTTCTCTCACCATGTACACACCAAAACTACTTAACAGTTTAAAAGTGTTATTTTTTACTTGGATAATCTTAATATCACACAAGTATATTTTTCCTGACCTCAGCTGCTCCCCTTCCTGAATTACATAATGATCAGAGGCTCAGGCTTCTGATTAGGCTTCATGATTCCAAAACTACGTCAGAAGTCTGATGTTACAATTGTTTGACTTATCTAAGTGCCACCGGTAAAAGCACAGGGAAATTATTTTCCTGGAAATTGAAAAGGTTTCCATTTTGTTGTGCAGAATAAACGCATACTTCCCTTTTCTTCTCACATCTTTATGTGTTTGAAGTGCCATGTATTTTGCTCCTGTAAATTAGCCTTGTGTTTGCACTAAAAATATTTGCACTAAAAATACAGGTCCACACTGCAAAAACTCAATAATTTTAAAGGATTTTTTTTTCTCAGAAGGCTTTTTTTAAAACCAACCACTTTACCACAAAGATTTTACATCCACAAGGAAATAAAAAAGGATGTAGACGCCTTGTGGTTAAAAACTTTTGGAATATATAAACTTCTGCCTTTTTGGAAGGCAGAGTCAGACTGTTCTTTTCCTTTTCCTTTTCCTTTTCCTTTTCCTTTTCCTTTTCCTTTTCCTTTTCCATTTCCCTTTCCTTTTCCCTCTTCCTTTCCCCTTCCCTTTTCCTTTTCTTTTTTTTAGTGGTTTTTTTGGGTCTTTGCTTTTTTTTCCCCCCTTATGCTTTATTCCTTCTTGGTTTTGTTCTACTTTTCAGAAAGGGGTCATCATACTGGGCTGCTGTGATAATAGTCTCATGGACACTGGGTGGGCTCAGGGGAACCCGAGAAAGTATGTGAGGCTTTGCCCTAAATTTGTTTTTTGGGTTTGGGGGTTTTGTTTGTGGGGAAGAGCTTTCAGTTGAAAAAAAAAATTGCAGTGATCCTGGCACATGTATCTGTGTCCCTGGGAACTGCTGATTGATACAAATCTGTTGAAGACTGGAAAGTCTGCAGCTGGCAGAGGCAGCGCTGAGGTTTATGGCACTGCCCCTGAGGCTTTCCATAGGTTGATGGAATGATGCAGGATTTAAGTGAGTGAGCATGGGCCGGTGTCATTTAGCTACTCTTCCTTGTAGCCAGTAGTGCTTTATTCTGTAAATCAATTTCTAAACTCAGCCACAAAACATATATAGCTAAATCTGGCCTGAAGAGACTTGACAAAAATTACATATTGCACATGAAGGAAGCTCGACATGATGTAAAGACAATCACAGAATTACAGAATGGTTGGGGTTAGAAGGGACCTCTGGACATCATCTAGTCCAATCGCCCTGCTAGAGCACGACCACTTGGAGAAAATCCCACAGAAACATGTCCAGATGGATTTTGAACGTCTCCTGGACAGGAGACTCCACAACTTGCTATCTTCCCATTTGCACCCATTGTGCCTTGTCCTGGTGCTGGGCACCACTCATCCTCCTGACAGTTACCGTTTTAGATATTTGTAAGCATTGATCAGACCCCTTCCTCAGTTTCCTCCTTTCTAGGCTAAATAATCAAACTGCAAATCAGCCCATGTTAAGTCAAATTCCTGTGCAAAAACTACATGAGACCACTTCTGCTTTTTCATTGTGCAAATTATCACTTCCCATTCTCCAGGTCTCCAAACAGACAAAGGTTAAAAGAGGGTGGAAATTTTGATGAACAGCTTCTAGCTGCTGGTGGACGATTTGCAGCCAAACTGATCTATAGGCTCCCATGAGGAGGTGATGTCCAATTAAAGGGGGGAGAAGATAATGCAGGCAAATGTGGCTGACCACAGGATGCTAATGTGAGCTACTGCTATCACAAGTGCTTAAGAGAGTGTCCATTTCTGAAGCTGTTATTACTAGTGGCTCTGAGATTTAGGTAAGAAAAAGCACTTTGTCTAAATTATTGCATTTGCTCCAAGTGCAAAATGCTTTGAGTTTAAATGAATCACAGATGAGGAGTATCGCTTATTCTAGACATGGAAATTTCACTCCTTCAGAGAGATGAAAAAGCACTAATGCTTAATGACTGTGTGCACTTCCAGTAATTACTAAAGAATAAAGTCTGCTATCAGTGGTATAGGAAAGTTAGATTATGTAAAACCTGCATTAAATGAAGGGAGTTTGGGGGAGAGAAGGATTTGCATTCATGGATTCTTTTTCATTTGAAAAGTTTTACTACTAATAGTGAAAATATGCTCTCTCACTTTTAAATGCAAAAGATAATGTGCTATTTTGCTGGAAACACTTTAGAGAAATACTTCTCTGAGTTAAGATCAGGGAGACTGGGTTCTTTTTCCTGTTTCCTTGATGGAATCATTAAATCTTTAAAAATGTACAAAAACCATCTTAGTTCTGGGTGCCATGGAACACTGTCAAGGCTGCTGGTTTTCAAAGGTACTCATTGCCAACAAATTTGGTTGAAATCACTGAAGTCTGCAGGTTTTCACAAACCAGTAAAGGCTATGGGTGCCTAAAAATTGAGGCAGTTATAATTAGCTGGGACATGTGAAAATGGATTCCCACTCATGCAATGCAGTGCTGAGTATAAATACAAAGGGGAAAGGACTGAATCAGAAAAGCTTCCCCAGCAGATGTTGACAGTTTCACAGAATCACAGAACATTAGAGATTAGAAAGGACCTCAAAAGATCATCTAGTCCAAATCCCCTACCAGAGCAGGATCACCTAGACCAAGTCATGGATTCTTTATCCTTCAAAAATATCAACAATGGTATCTTTATTTTTTCATTATTCCAAATATTTGGCAGTGTTGCATGCTTTTTTTTGAGGACTCATTAATTCTCATTGCATCCCTTTCGTCTAGGCATTGTCTCCATCTTTTGTGTGGAGAACTTCGGTTTTAAAAGGTGACACCACAAGCCAGAAACAGGAGATTTGAGCTGTCTTGTTTCTTTCATGGAACACGCTAGGTTAATGTCATAGAGGGATTCCTTGCTGCTTCATTTGTGCTTCTATAGGTTTGGGGGTTTTTTCCTTCCCATCCTTCAGTAGCATTCAGGCATAAATTCCTTTCTCTGCCATTGCCAGGAGAGAAGCCTCTTGACACAGTGAGGTATGAATGTAGTGAGTAATGGCACGGTGCCAGGCAGGTGAGCTGCCTAACCCACTGGATAAGATATCTTGGGAGCCAAACATTCAAGCCTGTTGTTTAAAGATGAAACTACTTTTCCCCACTTGCAACTTCTACAGATACATAAAGAAATCAATAACTTTTTCATTACTCTGTTGCAAGAAAGACAAATCCTATAGCATGATGAGGTTTCATCCTTTCTTTGAATTTTTTCTTGCATTTAGATCTATTCATTCTGTTAGGACACCAGAGTTGCTTTTTGAAGATGTCCATGATGCACATCACAGAGTTTGTTACTTTCTCCTTGTTTTCTCTTTGCATGAAGTAGTAGCAGAAGAACTTGAGAATGCCATAAAATTTCAGTGTTTTGAATTCTGATATTTCAATGTAATAATTTTTATAAAAAGCAAGATGTGTATCTTCTGAGCAAGTCAAAAATTAGAAATGCCAGAGAGTGAGAGAGGGAAATTACTCCCCGCAGTGTCACACAAACAGCTTGGAAGCAACAGTGGTGAAAGAATATGGAAGTCCTAGGTTGTAGCCTTAGAGAGAGAAAAACAATCTTCCTGGGCAGCCTTGCTGGAAAGCGACTGGGGAATGAAAGCACCACTCCTTGCCAATGTCCTTTGAGATGGAGAGCAATGTCTGTAGCAGCAAACACAATGGGAAGTTGCCATCGTGGAGCTAGGTATCCTCTGCTCCCCATCTTAGTTGGATCCATGTAAGCAAAAAGTCTGCACAGTACAAAAGGAACTTCTTTTGAGTGAACGTGTAGGATGTGGTGATAGGAGGTGAGGTTATTTCAGAGCAGGATATAGAAAATCCACAGCTAAATCTGCCCCCAAAGCCTGTTCTTTAAAGTTGCTAGGAGTAAGGTACATTGAATATGCAGGGGATGGGGAAAGGAAGGAGTTTGCCAAGTTATGTAATTCAGTTGGATGTTCCTGCTCTAACTACTGACCTGGATTAAATCTGATGCCAACTTGTTTGTACAAAGACAGCAGCTGGTTCTTTATACTGGCCTAAGACACAGTACTATGTTTATTGCTTAGATTTTCCAGTGGAAAAATTATTAGACACACAATGGAATAATATAATATTATACAGACTGTATATTTGTAGCTATACATCAGAGCCTCCACAAGTTATGTGACTTTTGGCATTTTCTGACAGTATCTGTGTTTGCTGTCAGGTGTTTCGTGGAGGAGTTTGTGTCTTGTGATGTGCGGGAGTGACAGGAAGGGATGTGAGATTTTGTTAGGCTTATGAATCTGTTCTCAGACCACCCACGCTGGGAGAACTGGACTCCAAGCACAGAAAGTCTCTTCCAGGACAACTTTCTGAAGACCTCTTCTCACTAACTACAGTATGCACTTGGAAATCTGCTGCTTTTCTAAAACACTACCGGATAGATTTCTGTTGTGTATTGGCATCACACTGCATTGATCCATCCCAGATTCATGGCTTAACCTGAAAGCCATGAAAAGAAACATCCCACTTTACCTGATCTGGCAATTAACTTCATTTGCACAGACAGAACCTTCTACTCCCTCCTTCTCTTCCCACCTCCATGTGGGATTTATTTTGTATTAATTCTTCTTTACACAAACAGATGTTTGTGTGGACTGTGGTCAATATTCACACTATCACAGAATCACAGAGTCACAGAACAGCAGGGATTGGAAGGGACCTCAAAGGATCATCTAGTCCAATCCCCCTGACACAGCAGCATCACCTAGACCAAGTCACACAGGAACACATCCAGGCAGGTTTTAAACATCTCCAGAGAGGGAGACTCCACAACCCCCCCGGCAGCCCGTTCCAGTACTCTGTCACTCTCACTGTGAAGAAGTTCCTTCTCATATTTATATGGAACCTCCTATGTTCCATCTCACACCCATTGCCCTTTGTCCTACCACTAGATGACACTGAGAAGAGCCTGGCTCCATCCTCACGTATTTATAAACATTAATGAGGTCAATCCTCAGTCTCCTCCAAGCTAAAGAGACCCAGTTCCCTCAGCCTTTCCTTATCAGAGAGATGTTCTACTCCCTTCATCATTCTCATTGCTCTGCGCTTGACTCCCTCCAGCAGCTCTGTGTCCTTTTTCTGGTTGGACTTGTCTGCACCTAGTTCTTCTCTGGTGTAAAATACTCATGCTTTGAAATGCCATGAGTTCTCTATCCCCCCACTTTCACCATAATTTGACTTCCTTCGGTCACCTCAGCTGTTAACCACAACACAGTTCTAACATCTTTGCATGGAAGTAAAACTCATTACTCATGCTTGCAGGCAGTCATAGCAATTCCAAAGAATCATTGTTGTAGATAAAAGGACAAATGAATTTATGACAGCCAATTAAAGCACAATTAATAATTAAATGGTGATGTGAATTCCTTAACATGAATAGTGGGTTTTCTAGAAAGAATGTTGGCATTTGTTAGTGGAGTCTGTGGCTAAGCCTTAAATAAGAACAAACCAAGAGACCGATGCCACTCCACCAAAATTAAAGAATTATTTCAGTAGAATCTTCTGTGTTTTATCCAGCTTCCAAATAAAGTGCAGGGATTTTAAGAGAATACATTAGATGTGAAAAATAAGTAACATATTTAGGGAGTTTTATTAGTTTTGTGGCAGGCTGTGTCTCTCGTAGAGATGTTTCTGTTCAACCTCTGTTGGATTAAGGGTTGGCACGGACTTCAAAAGCACCATAAATGAAACAAAGAAAGAAAGGGAGGCAAAAAAGAACCTGCAGTACAGTCACACTTTCCTTCCTCAATGACTTAACTTAGGAAGGCAGAATTACATTTAAGATAGAAGGCTGCATGTGGGGTTGTTAGTATTACTCCTTTCTTTTTCTGCACCCTGTTTATTTTTTAACAGTTTCCCCTTTTAAAATTTTTTAAAAAGCTATTTCTCTGCATGTAACCAGCATGGAAGCACAGTTTCCTACCTCAACACATGTGGTTAGGAAGCCCATATGTAATATGGTTTCTCCCCCTCTACCTCCAAATAAACAACCCAAACAAACAAAGGAAGTTTTCTTGGAAAGTTGGCAACACTTTCCAGAGCTCTTGCTGTCATTTCTTCTTCAAGATCTTCAGCTTGCTTGTTTAAGTGTTCATGTCTTTAGGCCTTTCTTTCTGATCATATTGCTGGAAACCAGGAGAGCTGCTATTTGTTCCAGAGAGCAGATTTATTATTTCTTCTCTAGCCCAGCTATGACTTTCCTTCAATTTAAAGTTAAAAACCCAATTTATTCTTACCAATACGCACTTTAACTCCTGTGACTTAGAGCCCCAAGCTGTGAAACAGCACACCCTTGGTGGGTTGCTGCAATAGAAAATCAAGAGTGGAAGGCACTCAGTAAAAACTAGGTGACGCATACTGCAGACAGCCGCAATCTCATCAGTTCCAGAGTATGACCTGATGATGCCACAAGAATATGTTTGAAAAAAAGGAGAAATACGCATTCTGCATTACATGATGCCAGGTCTTGTCAGAAAGGAGCTGGCTGAGGAATTTACAGATAATAATAGTTATGTGGTGGCTAGCGGACGTTTTAATGAGGGTTTCTCAAGCTCAGAGGCACATTAGATGAGAGAACAAGGGCTATAGTTGTTAGTGAGCCTTGTTGGGGAATGTGTGAAGAGATTGCACTGCTGCTGCCTTGGTCCGAAGAATGTGCACAAAGGGAAGACAAAAGGGGCATCTTCACATACACATGTAGGCAAGACTTGAAATAATTCATCCAAATGAGAACTTTCCCTGACATTAGTGGAAAAAAATTACCCCCCCTCAGATGCAATATTTCTTAGTATTCCCTAATAGAATACCCAATATAGTAACATAAAAGAATAATCTAGGGTATTCTGAGAAGGTGAATGCTCCTTAGTCCGTTTGAGCTGATAAAGAATTTGAATCCAGTCATCCCACGCCTCAGAGCAGGGCTCTAAACACTGAACAGCCAATGCATTATTCTATGGAAGACAAGGGGTTATTTTCTACTTGTAACTGAGAACACATTTTCTTCAGTTCTGTTCTGCAACACACTGGAAAATATATTTGGAAATCTGAATTTTCCACTAAACACAGTTCTGGACTTCTTGCTATTCTACTTCAGGTATCAGCATTGAAAATTTTGCAATGGTGTTTTGATTACCTACAGAGTCTTGGTTCATCTATATATGCAAAAAGATAATTCAGGTCATTTAGTTGTAAATGGAAGGATGATGACTGGCAGGCATTGAAATGCATGTGGGAATGTATACATTTTCTACACTGAATAGGTTCTTCCTGCTAACCATCACTGCCTAAAACACAATCACAACTAGCTGCAGCCAAGCATTCACCACGCTGTTCTTTTAAGATTCATAACCATCACAACGAAGAAGAATATAAAGAAGAATTAGTGCTAAGAAAGCCTCAGTAAAAATGGGTTCAGTGCTGCTTGCATTTAAGGATTTCTAAAATCAACATTAAACTGATAAAAAGCTCATGATGATGAAAGATATTCAGCTGTTAATGAAAGCTGAGTTGCACAAGACTACTTTGACAAGAATAAAACATAAAGTGAACGAACAGTCTGGAATGTTTAAGGGTCCCTATGAGTATGTAGTACTACATACTGCAATATCAAAGCGTTGAAAGTTATAGTGGCCTTTTATATTCTTCATGAGTTTTCTTTTCCCTTTGAAGAATAATTTTATTATAAAAACTTACCTTAAAGCAACAATCCCTTTATTCCAGCTGTTGGTTCTGGGGCAGCCTGGGCTTTGTTATAATTTTGCAAGATATTAACAATGCTTTGAGTGTCTTCATGGCAAGAGGGGATCAATGAGAGAGTGAAATTGATAAAATATGGGAATGGTCAAATTAGAGACCTTTGCAGGAGGGACTTGGGAGCCATCCTGCTTTGCCAGTGTTTTATCCACGCATTGCATGCCACAACAATAAATGAATATATAGGCGTATAAGGAGTGTATCTTTAAGATCTCTTCTAACCTAAACCATTGCTGTGATTCTATGATCTGCCATGTTTTTGTGCAGCTGTGTTCACAGATTTTTCCTTCCATCATTTCACATTCCCTGGTTTTCCTGTAGAAGAATTTTTGTGTTATGATAAGTCACTTGCACATAACCGGATTGCTTCTGGTATGAGGCTTCTGGTATTGCCTCTGGTATTGCTTCTGATATTGCTTCTGGTATATTTTCTTTAGGCTTGTGTTTCCCATTCAGTTCATCTTCTAAATTCTTCTAATATCACTGGCTGCTATGGAAATGCCACAGATTTTCCAGACATTAAGTGATACTATTGTTGAGAATAAAATGTCTAAATGTCTTTTTATCAGGTAAGGACGCAGATGGCTGACCTTGATGTTACTCCTGGCTTTTTTTTTTTGTCTCAGGATCCAGGAGTCTGACAATAGGTAGAAGTCTCATCATCATCTTGCATAGTGTTAACAGAACTTATGAGGTCCCTTCCAATCCCTAATGATTCTATGATTCTAAGACCAGGAGTGATCCTTTCAAAATTATGGCTTCTATGAAGTCAACAGAAATCTAGTAACTTAACACCAAACCTTCATTTTCTGAAATCATTCTATGTACTTTGAAGTCAATCTGAGAAGACCTACAAGCAAAAAAAAAATAAGAAAAAATGGCAAAGGATGTTGATTCTTCCTTGTTGTGTGTCTTTTATAACTGTTGCATTGAAAGGAGCACAGAGGAGAATGAACCTCAAACAAATTGGAAAGGATTATTTCCTCCTTTCCAAGAAGGTTGTGAGGATTATCTACAAATCTACAGTCTAAACTGGAACTCATCTTCTCTCACTTGCATGAGCAAATACATGGGCACACTGGCATCATGCTCATCTTCAAGAGGAGACAAAGTTTTATAAAAGTTTATTGTAACACAAACGCACAAAACTAGAACAAGCGGTCCCTACACACAGGGAAATCTCAAATTTGCTATGTGAGGCACCTGCAAAAGTTAACTCTGGATCCCTTCAAAGGAGACCTTCACACTTTCCAGAGATCTTTCAGTCTGCCCACAAACTGAAGTTTAGTCTGTCTCTGTCACAGCTTCAAACTGTTTCTCCAGCCTGAACATATTCAGCTGACATTAGGAAAGGAACAACAGCCCTCATCTCCACTGCCCACTCTCTCAGTGTTTAAACAGGTTTTAAAAAGTCCATCTACATTCTCCAGACTAAAATGTACAAGGACAAATCAAACATCTACACCCTCTGCCACAGGTGTAGATAACTGGACGTGAGGCAGTAGAGACTTAAGCAAGGAAATGAAAAAAATACAAGAAAGTGATTCAGTTCAACTCATGACTCCAGACTCCTGGGGATCTTCCCTATAAATAACCATGATGTTGTTTTCATTTCTTTTTCTGGAGCTTCACTGTACTCCCACAGGCCTGTACACGTGTTCCCCACAGTCTCTCAGTGGAAAAATATCTGATTTTAATGTGTAGAAAAGAGGCATATGCCAGGAGCCCCAGCTGCAGTAAGTTCAAGCTTCCCTGTAAGGACGCAGTGATGTCCCTTTCTTTACGAAAGAGCATTCAGCCACTACCAACAGGGTGATGAGTGATACCTGGGTAGGGACTAAATGGGGTGAATGTGGTTAAACATGGATATGATGCTTAGAGATACTGTTTAGTGGTGGACTTAATACAGTAGGGTCATTGGTTGGACTTGATGATCTCAAGTGTCTTTTCCAACCTGATTGATTCTATGATTCTAAGAGAAGGATCTGTGTCTTCTTGATTCCATTTGTCTATGCAATTTCACTAGGAAAAAATCATTGTGTTCTTTGCCTTGCCTGAACCCAAACCACTACAGGTGAGGGGCTGTTTTCCATCTCATATTGGCTGTGCTAAAATTTATAAATGAGTTTGCTAGTTCAGCATTCTCTACCTCTGTGTTTTGATCCCTGAGTCTGAGAAAATTAGGATCATGCAGTTGAAAAGATCAGCAATTGCAGCTGATTTCTGTTCTTTTAAGTCATCTTAAGCCTCATAACATGCCACATGCAGTAAGCAAATATGGTTTCAACAGAGCATGTGTGAGGCAACTGTCCAACACCATCTTATAAGTGGATCTCTATCTAAAAGGTAAATAAAACTGCTTCAAGTCTGGGGAGAAGAAGAAGAGCTTAAGTTAAGAAGGATTTTAAAGCTGTTTCTTCTTTGAAGTGGTTTTATTGCAAATCATCTTACAGTGTAAAGCTCAGCATTAAAACTAATGTTGTCTTCTCAGATCACCAGAGTGGAATTTGCCCACAGTTTACAGAAGGAAAAAGTGCAATTTGTACATCATTTAACTATTGCCTTGTGACAGGACATTTCATGGATGGTATCAGCTTATCCTCTCAGGTTAGGCCCAAAGAGGCTGCATGTCTGATTTAGTTAATCCCCTAATTTGAAGTTGAACTATGTTCACTTAGCCCATTTCAGTCCACATCCTAGGCGGGCTTTGAAGCAGCTCTCTCACATTGCATTTGGGGAACTGGTGTTATATGAGCGTGAAAACACTTAAAACATGTACAGCGTGGGCAGCGTGGGCGCTGTGCTCAGCACCACGTATTTCACCCTATGCATCTCTTCTTATAGTATCACATTACTTGGCAATGCCGCAATGGCTGCAGACCATCGCAGAAAGCCACAGCTGAAGAGGACATGGTATTTTCATTTGCAGATGTACCTCTGGAAGGATGGTAGCAGTTCTAGGTAGGACTTGAACAGCGTAACTCTGAGTACTATTTCCTATTCTGAATAAATACAATGCATTTTCACAGATTCTTCTTTAAAAGTGAAATATTAATGGGATTTGTCTGCTCATTCTTAGTGGGATCATAGTTTACAATTGTGCTCTAGTTGCATCCCTTGCTGCAATTTTACTTTATCTCACACATTGTGATTATGAAAACTGGCTGTGTGGCACATAGTGAATCACTCTGCAATTTACTTTGAAGAGGTCAGCTTAAAAAATTTCCTGAGAAGAATTTTATTAGATGGAAACCACACCACAACGAAATTAAAATTCAGACTAAGTATTCCTATATCCATTTCATCAATACCATTACATTCTTCCGTGTGTTTCACCATTACAAACAGATTGGTTGCCTTTTTGTTTTCTTTAAAGTGGATGGGTCAGAAGTCTTCTGCAAGGCAAAGTCAACTGAGTTGTACTGAAAATGGTAATAAACACTTCTAAAGCCTCAGTGACACTCTGTACTAAGAGGTCAGGGTGGACAGAGAGTATAACGGAGGGGCAGATGTGGAAAGTATCATTTAGTAATCACTCATCCAGAGGTTTGCAAGCATTTTTCAGCAGACTTGAAATGATGAAAGCCACTGTGTAATGAAATGACCATTTGAGCCAGACCCTCTTAAACTACAGGTCTGTGCATGTCTTTCCCATCTAAATAGAATAAATCAGAACTGTTAACGTAACACTGAGTAGAGAGTTAGCTCTCAGAGCTCTAAGCTATGGCTGTACTTGATTTCATTAACCACCTTCCACTTGAAGACAAGACCTTTACCCAGAAGTTTTTGATCCTGTAGTGTCTGTCTGAGCTAGGAGACCTTGTTGATAAATATTCATGTTTGATTCAAAAGTAGTAGAGGAATCCCTGACTCATGTTTAGGGTAGCTGGGAAAAGGCAGTTATCTTTCTGTGTCAGCTAAAAGGTAAGGAATAAATAAATGATGCCAAAACTTTTGGTTTTTCAGTAAATTTGTTGTCTGGGCTGAGAATGGAAGGCTTTTGCCAATTTACACATGCTCCTAACATTATTTTTTTTATTGTTACTAAGGATACCGCAGAGCTATTAAATAACAAAAACTTATCTGTGGTTTTGGCTGAACTGCCATCTTTAATCATGTCACTCCAAAATGGTTTATGCAAATCAAAAATTGACCTGAAGCATCCGTTAAGCTCTGCTTGTCAAGACTGAGACAGCTAGTAGAAACGCAGTATTTCCTTCCACGACATATCATCCTGGCAATATGCCTGCAGAGCTGGCAGCATGTAGATGAAGCCACTTGGTAGGAGGAGAGAATTAGGAGATATTTTTAGGATTGATGAATTTCTACTTTGAAAGTAGCAGCAGTAATACTGTACACTATGAGTAAATCCTTCTGAACACTCATGCAATTTTGGCACGTCCTTGTTCTATACATGCTACGAATGTGCATAAAACATTTCTCTATTAAGATGATGAAGGATTAGGAGAAGGCTGAGGTATCTAATATCTTCTTTGTCTTAGTCTTTAACAATAGGACTAGTTGCTTCCTGGGTGTGCAGTACCTTGAGCTGAGACAGGGAAGAGGAGCAGAACAATACCTGCATAATCCAAGACGATGTGGCTTGTGACCTGCTACACCACTTAGACTAAATCTATGGGTCAAGAAGGGGGGCACCCAAGTCTGCTGAAGGTGCTGGCAGATGTACCCAGCAAACCACTGCCCATCACTGTCAACAGTCCTGGCTAACTAGGGTTGTCCCAGAGGATTGGAGATTAGCACATGTAACACCCATCTACAATACAGACCAGAAGGAGGATATGGAGAAATACAGAGTTTGAGTGTACCCTGAGTAGATTTCCAGAAGACATCAATTTGGGCAGGAGTATTTATATACTTGAGGGTTGGGAGGCTCAACAGAGAGGTCTGGGCAGGCTGGATCAATGTGCTGAGGCAAATTATTTGTATCCATAGCTCCATAGCTGAATATGTTCTATGGCTCATTAGTCAACATCTGATTGTAGTGATTCTGTACTCAAAAACTCACTAATGCTAAAAACCCATCATTTTGCATGCATAAAATAACTTTTTAGGTGACTGTAAATCATGACATTAGGTTTCTAATGAGGCCATTACTAATTTCCAAGTTGATTTCTAAAATTTAGCTAGTGTTGTCTTAGAGAAAGAGAATTATTTAAAAGAAAATACCATAGTAATCTGAAAGCAGTTTAAATGAAAATATTTGCGCAATCTTCCCCTGATACTTGCTGAACTCATAATTAAGAAGCCCCAGCTCTCAGCCTTTCTCATTCATACTGCCTAAGCTAAGGTGTTTCAAGGTATATGATTAATTATTTTATCTTCATTAATACCTGTTCTAAACCAAAGCTTTATGTCAGAAAGGCAGCACTAAAAGTTGGGAACATTGTCAGTCTAATTCCTCTACAGATATAATTGTATAACATCTGCATATAATTAGAAGCAGGTGCACTCTCAGGCAACAAAGAGATAGCACTGGAAACTCGGTAAAACAGAACTGTGGAATAAACATACCACGCACCAAAGATAATTAATCAGTCTGGGGCACCATAAAGACCAATTAAATAGGGGGTTTGATATGATCTGTTTACAAAGTTCATTTGTAAATTTTCCTGAATGACCAAAATAAAAATTGTGAAAAATACCAAGAATGAAAATTATGCTCTGTATAGTAAACAGGAGGTGGCTGGAGAATTTAGCCCTGATAAATGTTAAATATAAAGATCTTTGCTTCATACCCTGCAAAGTGCTAGCAAGGGGACATCTATTTAGGTTTTGTTTAGAAGATCAAGAGCCCACCTATGGGCCAACTTTACTAGCCCTAAAGGTTGCTTCTCATGTCACTGATTTTTTTATTTCCTTCTTTGGCCCAAAGTCCATTTATTTCAAGAGGAAACTTTTCATTAGTTTAAAACTCCCCTGGATATGTTCCTGTGGGACTTGGTCTAGGTGATCCTGCTCTGGCAGGGGGATTGGACTAGGTGATCTTTCGAGGTCCCTTCCAATCCCTAATGGTCTGTGATTCTGTGATTAGCATTCAGTGGACATTCAATTATATTCTAATTTATCCATTCCCAAGAAAGGGAGTCTAGAATTGCCTCCCTGCTGCAAAATCAGCATTCAGAAACGTGTACTTAGACTCAGAATGGTTGTTCAATTCAGCTAAGTGTCTGCCCCTTTTTATTACTTAAAACCTGTATAATCAGGTATTTACCCAATGAACAACTGTTCTGCACCTACATTCTTACCAGCACAATATGTTATTATTGTTATTTGTCATTCATCATTGATTATCCTTCTATGAGATCTCATAGGAGAAGTGAGAAAAACATCATTTCTCACTGAGTCTTATTTTTCACTTTGCCCAGGATTTTGCAGTTATTGGCTTTTCAAAAAGAAAGAAAAAACATGCCAGTATTTTTTTCTGTTGTCTTCTTTATTTTTCCTTATTTTCCTTTTCCCCATAGATAATAGGGAAGAAAAATGAAAACCTAAATACAGTTTGCTTGGTCAATAAACAGAAGAAGATGAGTGTTCCAAATGAATTATGACTTTCTTTTCAAGTCATACTCACTTTGAAATTTTCAGACAGCTATTCAAAGGAAGAAGGGTGACGTAAGCCATTCAGAAAGAGCAATGAAACCTTGAAATCTAAATAACGCATCATGAGCTGAAATGTGTTTGCTTAAATTAGCCATTGAACAATTACAAAGAAGAAATAAGTATGCAAGAAATTCAGTGCGATTTGCAAACTATTTGTGCACAGAAAATAAGCAGCCAAATACACCGGATAACTGATTAGTTGTAATTAGAACGTGGGCCCCTCATCAGGCATAGCAAATTTCCTACTGATCTGATTTTAGTGAAAACAGGGTTTGGGCTAATGAATTCTCTCCTCAAATCAATTGAATTCCGCTCTCCTAAGGAAAGAATTTAGTTCACTTCAGCAACAAAACCTGTCCCCGTTATCTAAAAAGCTCCATAACAACTACCTGTTATTTCAGTAGGAAACTGACATTCAGAAGTGGGGTAAAACGAATGGTTCTACAGGACATGTTGACACATGGAGTGATTCCTCACTGGGCACTGGTGAGGCTGCACCTTAAATCCTGGGTTCAGTTTTGAGCCACTCAATGCCAGAAGGACATTGAGGTGCTGGAGCATGTCCAGAGAAGTGCAACAGAGCTGGGGAAGGGTCTGGAGCACAAGTGCTCTAAGGAGCAGTTGAGGGAAACGGGGAGGTTTTAACTGGAGAAAAGAAGGCTCAGGAGAGACTTTCTTGCTCTTGACAACTCCATGAAAAGAGGTTGGAGTCAGATGGGGGTCAATCTGTTCTCCCGAGTAGCAAGTGATGAGACTGGAGGAAATGGTCTCAAATAGTGACAGGGGAGGTTTAGGCTGGAAATGGAAACATTTCTTCCTTGAAAGTGTTGTCAAGGCCTAGTCCAGGTTGTCCAGGGCAGTAGCAGAGTTACTATCACTGGAGGTATTTAAAAGACATGAGAACATGGTGCTGAGGGACACAGTCTAGCATTGGATATGACAGTTCTGGTTTGATGGTTGGACTGAATGATCTCAATGGTCTTTTCCCATGTAAAGGATTCTGTGACTGTACTCAGATGTCTGTTAGCACAACACAGACAGATATGACTGCATCAAATGTCCCAAATAAGTGCTTATTGATGGATTTATTTCACTTAAAACAAAGCTTTGCATCACCATACTGAAAGGAGTGTATTTCTACTTCTTTTTCCATTAGCATAGCAAACCAGCAGCAGCATTCGATTTTCCTAGGAAATATCTAATATTTTACAGGAATATATTCCTTGATTGAGGAAGCATTTTGTTCAGAGTACTGGTGTTCAGTCCTGTTCCAGCTGAAACTGCCAGGGGCTTTGCCCATGACCTCTCTGAGGAGGTTCAATTACATTGCCTGCAATGAGTGGATATACACAACTTCCTTCAAGACCAGAGCCACTGGCAATTTGCACAAACATGTTAAGTTTGGCAGATAAGTGCTCCTGGCAGATGTCTGTCCTCTCTGTGCTGAAGAGCATCCAGGTGGGCTAGCAAACTGCCAGGACAGATGATCTGCGGTGTAGTAAGTGCAAAGTAGTAAGAAAAACTAACCTGCAGAAAAGCTAACCTAAATGAACAAAAAATTGCTCCAAAATTCAGATGTTTCCCTTCAAACAATCAAATTCAGTAACACTTCCATCTGTCTTGCACTGCTGTTCAATCTCTGAAAAATCATCAAAGTCTTTTGGCATGGATTTTGTCTTGGGTGTGTGTAAATGGAACTCACAGGTCTGAGAGGAGGAATGTTGGAAATCACTAACGTTAAATCGGAGGTTTAAAATTGCTTTTTCTTCCTGCTGTGTGCACATGTAAATTAAATAAGCAGAAACAAGCCAAAGGAAATGCTACTCAACTGTAAGCAGCAAGTTCCTGATTTCCCATCTCTAAAAATTAAAGACAGTTTGTGACACTTTAGAGCTAGAATATATCTGCAGTTCTGAATCAGGGACTTAACAACCTGAAGATATGTTAATCATCCAAGTGTTTATAAGAGAATTCCTGGACAAGAGGTCATCCAGGCAACCATTTGTCCAGGAATTGAGTCTGACATCAGTTTAACTCTGAAATCATGTCAGTGATTCTCAGAGGGACAACTGAGAACTGGAAGAGCTGGTGAAGAGAAGCACAATAGAGAAAATTGCACTAAAACCCCTAAATTTTCTCAAATTATTTTGTAGAGGAAAAAGTCTGCCTGCATAAAAATGAAACGCACTGAGGCAATGTACTGCAAAGAACAATATTGCAGAGCTCTGATGAGCATCAGAGACAGTCAGACTTGTGTAGTAAATAAATGTTATTATGGTGCCACAATTACAGCATCTTCCTGTTTTCAGGCTGGTTGAGCCATCTGGCATGGGCATCCGGATAAAAGTTATGCAATTATTAAAACAAGCTAAATTAAATTAATTTAAATTAATCACAGTGCACGAAAATAACTGGCCAGAAGCATCGAATCATAGTTGTTTTGAACATGATGACCTATTTTTCCCTCTTTGCTGTGAGCTCACACGCTGTCTTTGAAAGCAGTGGCAAAAATCCAGTTGAGTGAAAAGACAGATTTTCACAGGGCACTGGTTCCCTTGTACACTAGCAGTGACAATCTTCGTTGAACAACAGGCACACACAGAACCTAACAAGGGATACAGATACCTTTTTTATTACTCTGTGTTGGCTGATCATGTAGGATGTGGAGTTACCACATTACGTCAAAACATTCCCTGTGGTATTTTGGGAAGATCCGAAAGACTTTTCCATTCCCTGAGTCTGATAAAAAGTTTGTGTCCTGCAGACGATTCATATATAGGTGGTTTTTATTTAGATGTTTCCAAATGATCGTCTAAATGCTTTACATGCCACAAATGTAGGCTCCATGCTGTGAATTCAGACAATCTTATGGTGACAACGTGTTTAAAAAACGGTGTAAAAAATGACTAACTGAAAAAGGCTGGATTTAAAGTGCTGAAGAAAATGGGAAGGCGTTCAGCTAACAACCTCCCAGAGCTGTTAGGAAAAAAAAACTCACTTGAGAAGGAGAATCCCAAGAAGGAGAATCCTGAAGAATGTATTTCTATATTTATCAGATCTGCTTGCCAGCGCATAGAGGGAAATGGCAGACTCTTGCCTACTGCTTGGGCTGAGGCAGCCTGTTTCCACATTTACGAAGATGTTTGTGCCCTATTCGTTCAACAGAATATTTTTTCGATGGGCAAAGCTCCCAGCATATGCCTGAAAACCATAGAGTCAGGAGCATCCCCAGCTTTAGTTAAAGCTCCCTAAAATGCTTTCCTGCATCCTAATAGCTCATGAAAGGCTGCCCAGCAAGGTTCTACATATCCTCCTACAGCACAGACAAAAGCTCACTCTGAAATCTACTTGGCTTTCAGTTTTCTTCTCCTTTGCCATTTTTTCTTGCGATTAGAGTGGCTTTAGGTAAACCTTTTTACAGAAGTTCTTCAAATCCATAATTGTATTGTGTAGAAAGTCGATCCAACCAGTTTAACACATTGGACTGGAATCTGAACAACAGATAAAACATGATGTTTATTTGCGTTTATGCTCCTGATGTGATATTCCCCACCAGGCAGGACTATGTGTCACATATTGAAGGGGATTTTGTGGGCTGCAGGGAAAATCTGTACTAGATATCGACAGGTATTTTTCTCAGAAATGTTCAGGAAGGAAGTGGAAGCTGTTTCAAAACAAATAATTTTCCTGAATGAGTTCTAGTGCTTCTCAGAATAAAGCAAATGCAGGAATCTTTATCACTGGGTTTTTTTTCCTTTCTTAAATAGGAAATGGCAAAAACACATTCAGTGTAAGGTTTTATTTAAAAACCCAGCTTAGAATTCCTGTTCTGCACTTAAGTAGTAAAATTAAACTGCAGAGGTGCTAACAGCTCTTGAGAAATCCAGGTGTGGAATATGTGACTTGGACTCCTAAGAAATAAAATGTAGAGGAAATAAAAGGCAGAGGAAATTCTCTACCTGTAATTAGATTTTAAGTAGCTGAAGTTTTACAAATTTCTTCCCCCTTCCAAACTGTGACGTAAGTGTTTTGAGTAAAGCTGATAATCTGCAAACTTTCAGTCAAAGGAAATTAAAATGAATAATTTATTCACCCAAACTGACATGGGCACTTACAATAGGGTGCTTATCTCTAATAGCATTGTTATTACCATTATAATTGCTACAATAATTTTCTTGTTTAAATCTCCAAAGTTTTTTTCTCATCTGTGCATTTAATTCAGATTCACTTTCAAGTAGACTTGCCCAAAATCTTTTCATTTGTCATTTCTTATCTTTTGAAAATGTTAATGATCCTTAGAGGTAACACGGTTATCTACTTGGGAGAGGGATGAGGATTCAGGAGGTGTAGTCCTTTTCTTGGCCCTTTATTTAAGATTTGTGAACTTTAGCAGAAAGCCTTCAATAAACAACGGGAAAAAAAGCCATAACAGTGACACATGGTAATAGCTCACATGTGTCTTCTTCAAGGCAGTGAGTTTTGCAAATGGGAAAGAACTAAAAGTAAGACTGGCTCGTTTTTTATAACCAAGGTTTCAGATCTTCAGCTGAAAGTCCCTAGAAGCACTAATTATTATTATTTCAGCATCTATGTGTAAATGATCTTGCTGAACAATCAAATACTGCAGCCTTTTATATTTTCTTGTGTGATTAGTTCCACTAGGATTACAGTTATTTTAAAATATACATGAAAGGCAGCAGTTATTAGCAAAAGCCTTGGAGATTCGCATTGACAGTGAGGACCAGAGGGTTAAAAGCAGCTATTTGGAAATGTCTGTGTATAAAAATACCCACTAGACACATCAAGTCCTTGAATGTGCTTACACCGGAGCATCATGCCAGCTATCCGCATTTGTAAGCTAATAAAGTCCATGCACAAATACCTGATTTATATGCGTACCTGGGGGGTTGCACACATAACAAATTGCAAGGGCAAATATCTGCAAACAACTGCATTTCCCTCACTTTGAAAAGCTGCCCATTAGGACTAGACTGTATATTTTGAGAAACAACCCATCTTCCGCCTGAGTGTTTATTATTGCAATGACTGCAGTACAGTGGAAGCAGGTGATTGTTTAGAAAGGGGTAAGAGACAGGAGTTCCCATCGTATGACTAATCAGACAAATGAGGTATTTGGAGAGGACTGTTTGAATGCAGCTGAGTTTTCCAAAATGCTATGAAGTAATTGCATTATGAAAATAATCAGCTGCTGTGCATTCTGATCATTAGAAGCTGATGATATAATTGTGTTATAATGAAAAGCATTCTGGTGATTATTCCATAGAGAACTTCTTTGTAGATAAGATTCAAATTCACTTTATTTTGGCATCATTTCAAAGAAGCTGGCAGCACAATGTAAACAGCTGGACTGTGAGGTAATGTTATTACAACTTCTGAAGTATTTCCCTTTTTTCAAACTATTATCTGAAAAAGTTCTTTGAATTTATCTGCATAGTGCCAGCTGAACTTGCTTATGTTTTATGATGGCTCATTAAATAACTTTGTTCTGTATTTCCAATGGGAACCAGCAATTTTAGTCTTTTTTTTTCCTTCTGAATAATTAGGCACCATCTTAAAACCATAAAGTATCAGTAACACTGTAATTCTCTCGTACACTGGATGATGTTTTATCACATACTCTCTTCTACTGATACTCTAGGATAAACCGTAACAGCATGTAGTACCTGTGACTTAACACTTACGGCATTTTGCAGGGTATAACATAAATCAGACCTTCCACCATCAGTAACCCCACTTGCTTCAAAATAAGCAGCCTGTTTTCTCAAGTTAATCAGTAACCTCCAAACTAGGCATCTGGTATATAATCCCCTCCTCTCTGTGAGTGAAGGCTCCCTCCCAAAGATAATTCAGTTGATTGGGTTTTGATGGGACAGGAAACTCTATGGAGGAATCTGCTTCCCTGTTGAATATCTGGCAAATTGTGGGTAAATTGATCTCTCCCAGCCAAAAAAAGAAAACGAAGTTATTCTGCTGTCTTGTTAAAAGCTGCGTGTTTTTCTGCTATTGCTACACTGTTTGAATGTGCCTTGAGCAGTAAAACATAGTTTTATGCTCTGCTGACTATATTGCTTGCGGGGAGATATCTGGGCTACAACATGGGCTAATCTTTGACTTGTAACAAGCTCTTTGTTTTCTACTTATGGCTCCTTCATTATCCTTCCCCAGATAAATATGTAACTGCAGTTCCATTTGATGGGTAATAGGGGTGAGAAAGCGGAGGTGAACATTGTTCTACTCAGTAAGACCCATTAGTTTCCCTTTGCCACAAAAAAGTATTTCCAATCTCAGAATTTCCCAGCTGATTTAAATCCCCTCCCTGCCTTTTTATCCATGATGCACATGGCTGTTTCTTAAATTTGTTGTTCAGTGCCAACAGAAAAATGCATTAGTTCGGCATGGTGTGGAGCCAGCCGAGTCTAGTAGCACCAACAGGGTTGAGAAAGGGAAATACAAAGTGTTGAAGAGACAATATTGAGATCTTAACCTCAAATCTCCTGTATGGAAAGTGCCGCTCCTAACTACAGAATTACTGCATTATTTTTTTCCAATCATATTTACAATAATAAAATACTATTTATTAACTAGTAATAATTATAACAACTATAAGAACAACAATATATAATAATGATCTGTTATATAACATAGAATATATTCAATATTATATACTATATGCTCAGAGAAATTATGGATGACAAATCAAGTTGAGAGGCATAACTGCCCATGGCAGGGGTGTTGGAGTAGATGATCTCTAAGGCCCCTACCAACCTTAGCCATTCTGTGATTCTACTAATATATAATAATTATTATAAATATTATAGTAATTATTTTAATAATAATACTACTCATTAATTATTACTTATAATAATGCAAATGTTGTCTGAGTTTATCTTAATTCTTTTAAAAGCCTTTGTAGTTATGGACTTCCATAGCTGAGGTCAGTGCACTCCCTGGGTCAGCACATGCTTGTTCCATCTTTACCTTAATCCTGTTGTAAAACCAGAGCGACCAAACGGCTGCAGCACTGCTCTTACTGCACAAGATCAGCTCTCCCTGCTTTTCTCACTCTTGGGTATCTGAGAAGTGTGTTCACGTCTTCACCAGCCTGCACCTGCGATGTGTTGAATCAAGTGAGAATCAAGTGAGAAGGCTGCAATAAAATACCCTGTTTCATTTGATAATGTTTTTACACGGGAAGTAAAAGCCCACACCTCTCATTGACTCTAATTAGAACAGCACATAACTGGCAGTGTTGAAAATAAAGCCACTAACACGCCACTAACACAGATGTTTCTTCTTGCCTCAGACATTTAAAAGAAGGGGAAAAAGTCTGTACCAGAACTTGAAAGGGATCTTCAAGTTCTGAAAACTATTTAATGGCCTAATTCCAAATTGCTTTAGAAAAACTTAGGCACTTAAATATACTTGAAGCTGTATATATTATATTTGTCCATGATTACTTAAGACAATAACTAAATCTCAGACCCCTAGAACCAGAACTCCATTTCCTGCCTTAACTATAGAGTGCCAGTCCCAGACGGAAAGAGGTAGAAAAAGCTGAGAGGACAGAAAAAGGTTGCTCTCCTCCAGCCAACAAAGAGAATATTTGCAGGGTCCAAATGCACTAAATTTGAGAGTTGATGTATCTTACTTTATTGGCCTATGAAGTTGATTGGTGACTTGCTCTTGCTGTAGAGGTCTCAAAATGGCATTGTAATAATAAAGTGCTGTAACAAGGAGTAACGACTGTGACTCCCTAGTCATTATGGGTTTTACAGGGAGCTGGAATTTTCACGTAACAGCAGTGTAAGTTTTTGAGATGTTGCCTTTTCAGTGCCTTTTATTTTACTGCAGCAATGAAAGAGAAAAATAATTCCTTCGACAAGTAATGTGAATCCAACAGAGAATTGCTGGAGGGAGGATTTGGGAATTGCTAGCTGCATATTCTAGTGACAAGAGAAAGGATTGGGATAATTCCTGCACCTTTATGGGCTTGTGCTATCTCCATATACTCCTGAATCATTGAGGCCATAGAACTTCCACCTGGAACTCATAAAAAAGTTGGGGACAAGTAGCATTTCTGTCTAAAATTTACCACACAAAAGCACATATCAGACTAACATTTTCATTTCCTTTTTTAAATGCTGCTATGGAGAAAATCATCAGATATACCTACAAGGTCTTTTCTCACCACACCCCCAACCAGCATATCTAGAGGTATAAATGGAAACTCTGTTTTTCTGGGAAAAAATATTATTGGCAGCTCTGCATTAGTTTATAAATTTATTCACTACATAACAAAGTAAATGTAGTTTTCATCCCAGACTGGGTATTGACACCTCCCCTTTGACATCATTACATGTAACAATAGAAGTAGATCTCTGAATGTCAAAGTGAGGTGGTTAAGAGGAATCTTGGACACAACCACAGTGTAGGAAAAGGCTTGTGAACCATAGGTGCTGATATTACTACATGTGGTACATGACAAGACAGGCAGGTTTTAGCATCACAGAATCACCGAATGGTTGGAAGGGACCTTCAGAGCTCATCCAGTCCAATCCCTCTGCAGACAGCAGGGACATCTGCAACTAGAGCAGGTTGCCCAGAGCCTGATCCAGGCTGACCTTTATCATTAATTACGTCTATACACAGTGTTCTCAGTGAAAATATAGCTGAGCATCTCAGTATTTTAAGGATTTTAAGACCAGATCTCCACTACCAGTCCCACTAATCTATAGCTATACTTAATTATAATATCGTTATGTGCCTTGCTATGGCACTCAAATTATGACATTAAATCATACATTTCAGCATCACGTACACATCAGCCAAGCTAGTTTCATCTTCCTCCCATGCCGCAGTGCTAAGCAAATGATAGCTATGGTTAAAAGAAGAAATCTTAACAATCCCTATCCCTAAGCCACACAGCTTAAGCATCTCACATAGCAGGGTGTTAGTAACAGATGGACCATTACCGTGTGTGCCATGAATACCTATGAGGAATTGAATGTGCTTTGTATCAATATTGTGGCTAGGAAATACAAACCCTTGTGAAGAGAAACACTGTGAGGAAGCAGTGTAGTCTTATGGTTTTAACTGGGAGGGTGGTGGGGAATAACAAGAACAACAGTTCCATGTAAAAGATTAACAACCTTCAATGGCTCCCTTTACACAGACAGCCAATTTGAATTTGTAAATAGCACAGAAGCTAAAGGAAATATTAGTGGTTCACAGACTGAAACTTTGCAGAACAAATTTTTAGTGCACAGTGAACTTTTGCAGCCTGTAGAGAAAAGGTGTTAATAGAAGTTTTGAAAGACCTTTAGTTAAGATAATTTAAGGGAAGCTTTCACATTTCATACTCATTTCTGTCTCACAAATGCATCATGCGTGTCCTCAGTACCTGCCATAATGTTATCATTTCCGCTGGTAATTATAACTAACTTCTGTGTAGTGAGTTTCCATGTCTATAAAACTTGATGCTTCACATCCCATATTATGCTCCCCTGGAAATAGCAGCTTGCTACTACAGTTGGTTTCTCATCATATGGCCCACCATTACTGAATGTGGTTTGTAATAGCTCATTTCCTTCTTTCCCTCTTCCTAATTTGAAAGCAACTCGTTTTTTAATGCTTATAACACACATGCCCCTCAGAGCTGAAAAAAAAAAGGAGATTGTAGAGAGATGGGGGTTGGTCCCTTCTTACAAGGAACAAGTGATAGGACAAGAGAAAATGGCCTCAAGTTGCACCAAAGAAAGTTAAGATTAGATATTAAGAAAAACTTATTCATTAAAAAGTCCTCAAGCCTTGGAACAGGCTGCCCAGAGAGGGGGTTGAATCACCATCCCTGGATATGTTTCAAAGTTGCGTAGATGTGGAGCTTAGGGACATGGTTTAGTGGTGAGCTTGGTAGAATGGATTAATACTTGGACTCAATGATCTCAGAAGGTCTTTTCCAACCTAAACTATTCTATGATTTCACTTTTGGCCAAATTCTGGTCTTCATTAACAGAAAAAGTCCCGTCAACATCAATGGTCCGGGGTTTGCCTGCAGCACTTTATGCCTCATGTCATTTGGCAAACGGACTGGGTTTGTGCTCGGTGGCTTTGGTATGTCCTTCCAAGAAGCTGATAACTCTTTTACAAATGCCCTTCCTGAAAGGAAACAATCAGCAGAATGAGAATTAAAATGAGTTGAAGCAGAAAATTAATCAACCAGGAGGCGTTAATGGATTAACTCCTTTCCGGGCAGTGTCCCTTCCAGTACCCCTCTAGCATTTCAAGGACAGGGTGAGCAGGAAAACTCTTCCCTAACCTGGAGACCTGCCTAGGAAGAGACTAGCTCAGCTGGTCAGAAATGTATGCCCAGTCTTTTGCACTATTCACTGAAGAAATGATAATTTAATCTCCAATTAATCAGGACACTTATGGAAGAGCTAAACTGACCTGAAATATTTCTAGTACCTGCAACAAAATGCGGAGAAGCCTCAGTTCCTTTGGGGTTTTTCTCATGCAGTTGTTCTCAAACCCAAGTTTCATTATACTTTCTCCATTAAATTCAGAGGTAACCACCTGATTCCATTATACAATAGAGTCTATGAGTCACCCTTATAAATATTGTTAAGATTTTTGCAACCCCCAGGACTGCTAATGTTTAAATCAACAAGAAACAAGGATTAGCTCTAGCAGTCTTGAGCAAGACACTAAAAAAGAAAATCACACGTTAAAATCACTTCCCACTCTTAATTCCTGTGCTGTGTCACAAGCTAAATAATTCTAGACTCCCATGAAGTCTGTCTGCTCCTGCAAGATGTAATCTATCAGCTTGTTGTATCATGTTTGCAGGTTAAATATTCACTAATGGTTTATTAGCACATATATTGTAGATGATCAACTTTGATTAATGCCGAGCTGCTACAGTTTCTCATATTTAATAAATATTTTCAGTACTTCCTTATTGCTTGATCAACATAAATTACAATAACTGTCTAATAATTGTAAATCAATACAAACCCTGCAGTAAATCATTCTGAAGCTGAGAGCTGCTAAAAATCGAAATGCCAATCCAAACTCCTCTTTCAGTGCTTCATTGTACTTTGCTGATTTTTACTTTTTTTCCCCTGACCCCTCAGGAACACTAGGGCAGTACCCTGGTTGAATCGTGACACTTGGACACAATTCCTCTTGTCTCAATTCTTTGGGATTTGGATTATGTTCTTGTTTTTTGCTGCAGGCTGAAGATGGAAGTGTGATTCTTTGGTCTTGTGGTTAACTTCATTGTACTTTGCCTCCGGCTCTTCCTTGTTTTCTCTTCTATTTAGTTATTTTAATTCAAACATGTGCATGCACTGAAACCAACATGCTCTTGGATGTACACCTGGAACAGACTGAACCACAGATCCTGTGTTTCAGCACGGAATGGTCCTTAGGAGACTTCTTACCTCGATTTAGGTGGGAAGATGTAGCTTTCCAGTGGCTGCTCTCCTGAGTGTCCTCCACTAGCAACACAGAGGGAAGCCTTTCTAAAGAGCAGTTCCCAAAGCAGCATTCTAAAGCAGGCAATATGCATCTTCCTCCACAAGCGACAAAAGAGGGATGACTAACTTGGATTCAACACCTACCTTTTGGATGGCTAAAGTTAAGGAGGATGAATCACACTGTTAGCATAATGGTCTTCCTCCTCTTTATAGAACAAGAATTTCATTCTTCTGTCTGTATGTAGACCTTGACCAAAAATGTCCTCTAGTTTTTGTCTTCCAAAAAAATCCACTTTACAGAATTGTACTATCGCGTTGACATCATACACTTTAGTCTAGGAATGTGGAGAACAAAAGCTGCCAGATTTAACTGCAGGAGATGTTATTTGGTGAACAAGTTTTCAATAAATATTACTATGATTACTTGTTCTGGAGTGGCCACTGTGTTTAATGGCTACTGCTCTTTCAAAGTGGGCCATTAAGTCTGGGATGATTTCATATAGTCAGGATCCTGATGTGCATGAAAGTGCTTCTAACAAAGTTTCTACTCTGTTGGAGAGAGCCAGCCCCTGCCAGCAGAACTGTTTGTTAAAGGGACTGACAGTTCCTGCCTTAGTCATTAAAAAACACTTCTATTTACTAGCACCAATTCTATTTACTAGCATTGATGTACTTTTGATAAAGATTTCTGCTACTAAACCTCATTTCCCCAAAGGACAACACAACATATCACAGAAGCTACCCAAGTGCACAAACCATGTCAGAATATTGAAGATTTATAGACCATACATGCAGAAGACACCATTGTGTTCACCTAGACTGACCTTTGGTATAGTTTTTGATATATATTTCAAAGAAGTGGTCAGGACCACTTCTTGCACGTAGGTTGTAACTTTTGGCAGCATTAGGGCTCTTCTAGAAAGACATTGCAACTTAATGACTTAAAATGATGAGGAATCGATACCCAGCTTTAGTAATTTGTTACACAGGACCCCCATGGTTTAAAAATGTGTGTTTGATTTCCAAGATGATTTAAATTATTTTGTCCATTGGCTTTTGCCATGCTTCTGTCAGCTAGATTAAAAAGCTTCTCATTATCAGAAGTCTTCTCTCTGTGTTCCTACTCATAGATTAGAAGGTGACTTAATCATAATCTTTTCTCAGATAAACTAAATAAATCGATTGTGTTTAGTCTTTGACTGTAAAGAAGGCTTCCCAGACCTCTATAAATCCAAACACTCCTCTGGACTCCCTGGTTTGTAAGATGTGGCTTTGTACCTGAAATAGCTGACATGGTTTCTGCTTCTGTTTGTATGACTTTTGTGGTTTTATTGACATTTCTGTAGCATAAATCAGGTCGCCTGGTCTAGTGATTCAGAATGCCCTGTGAAATCAGCCTTTCACTGCAATTATTTCTTGTAACTCAGCTCTTACTGATAATTATTGTAGTGATACTGTCTGATCACTCACACAGTTAAACATTATGCTACAGTTGTGAGACACGTTTTATTTAGGTCTTTAGATCAGAATCACAGAACATTAGGGATTGGAAGGGACCTCGAAAGATCATCCAGTCCCATCCCCGTGCCACAGAAGGATCACCTAGACCAAGTTGCACAGGAACATGTCCAGGCGGGATTTAAACATCTCCAGAGAAGGAGACTCCACAATGCCCCTGGGCAGCCCATTCCAGTGCTCTGTCACCCTCACTGTGAAGAAGTTCTTTCTCATATTTATGTAGAACCTCTTATGTTCCACTGGATGACACTGAGAAGGGCCTGGCTCCATCCTCCTGACTCCCACCCTTCACGTTTCTCATGGAGTAAGTTCACGTTACATTTGCAAAGACTCTTCTCAGAAAAAAGGACAAAGTATTCTTCCTCATATTTACTTTTTCACATTTTCACATACTTGTCCAGCTTTTCCCTTCGGGGTGGCTGTTTTATAGAGCACTTCTGATGAGAAAGTTTGGAAAACACTGCCCTGATTGACTTATTGATTTGCTTTTAATTAATCAGGTTTGGTTTTCTTGGTCTAATTTTAGTGAGCAAATATCTTCCTCTACGTTTTAACAAGACAGCTAGTAGAGTTTACCTACTGATTGGTCAAAGGCCACACAGACTACTTATATAACTTGAACATATGAGAGCTACCTAATGGTATTTGTGACAGCATATGGGCTAGTTTCACATCATTTCTAAAATATTTCCGAGCTACATCATGCCATAGAGTAGTCAGAGATATTGCAACTTGGTTACACTGAGACATACATGAGGAAAGACTTTTGTAGCTCTAAACTTGAAGGAAACAGTTTAGGGAAGAATCTTACTACATTGCCAAATATTTTCTTCTTTTTTAACCTTTCTTCTTATTTACATGTGCTTCAAAAGTCTTACAGAAGGTGGTAGCACCTACCCTAAAGAAAGCTTTGTGCCTCTTACGCTACTTCCTTTTACAGGAAATACATAGGGTGTTTTTTTGTCATTGGAGACCACTTTTCTCTTTAATCCTATATGGTTTTTATATAGGAAGAAATTTAAGTTATGTTTCTCAAGTGAAAATATGTTAAGGAATAGGAACATTTCAAGTGCTGTTCGTGTGTTTACGGCCAAGAAGTCAAACTTAAATCAGAATCTCAGCACCATAATCTTTTTTAGCAAATGTTACCAGCTGTTCAGCTCCACACTTTCTTCTTTCTAAAAGCAAGTCTCACGGCTTCCTTTTTTGATCCTTTACTTCCAACCCTTGCATTAGCAACAACAAAAATGCTACAAGCGTGTGAATAACTGATTTCATTTTATTTATTGCCTGCTGACTGAAATGAAAAAAATAAAAATCAATATTTTCCCTTGATAATTCATTTTGCTTTCATTTCTAGTCAGCCTGGCAAATATGAAAAGAAAGATGAAATTATTTTGAATTGAAAAAGTATTGGCTTGACCCTAAACAAAGTCATTCAAATTGTTTCCTAAGCTCCATTTTTTATTATAAAGGCATTGATTTTTAAAATATATTATTTTAATTTTAAAGTGATTTCTTTTCTAGCTTTTTTCATTTTTTTCAAACATTACGCACATGTTTTGGTCGATTCAGCTTTTCGTCAGAGAAGATTCAATAGGGAAAGGCTTCCCATACTCGGAAACATAAATGGAGTAGTATTTCCTTGCTATGCTCTTTTAAATACAAATTATTAATCTGCAAATTTTTCAGGACAACGATGTCTCTATTTAGTGTATGTAAAACATTTGCGCTTTAAAGTATCCATTTTTTGTTTGGAGTCCAAACTTGCAAGGGATAGACATCACCTACCTTTCCTGTTCTTTCCAGATGTAAACTTAGATCAGCTTTCTCACTACGAATATATTGAAGAGAAAACTCACAAGAATAAAATTATGGTATTTATACAGCCAAGTGGAAGCACTTAAGGGTTGTTTAGTGTCTAAGTACGAAACTAATAACAAGAACGTACATTTTGCCAAGGACATTGGCAAGAGATGATGCATTACTTGAAGGTTTTATCTACGTCCATTAGTTTAAGACTCTAGCAAGGCAACATCTGAATGTTTAGTTAAGGCATCAGCTTAAAGGTTTTAAAAATCATAGAATCATAGAATGATAGAATCATTCAGGTTGGAAAAGACCCTTGGGATCATCAAGTCCAACCATCAGTCCTACTCTACAAGTTCACTCCTAAACCATATCCCCCAACACTACATCTAATCATCTGTTGGAGATTTGGATCGGGAAATTTGTCCATCAAATTCTTTTGGGCATTACTGACTAGTTGCTTGAGGAGTACTGAGATGATGGCACATGGCTGCTTTTGGGATGTGTGTGTAGAAAAGAAAAAAAACTATCCAACCTAAGAGCAACCATCCAGGCATCCATCTGGGTACCTGTGGTGCAGCAACAAACAAAAAAAGTTTAGAGGATGCTTTTTTTGGCATTTTTTTTTTAAATTGGCATTTGGAAAGACAATATTCCCTTTGAGTTTCTTCTCACAGATCATCCCTATCCAAAGCCACTGTACATAGGAACGTGGGAACTGGATACTGCAAAGTTCCGGTAGGATTCTGGAACGATAATTAGCTCCTTCATGCTGTATTGACCAAGAAACAAAAGCATTAGATTTGTCTCCTGTTCTCCCCAGCTGAAGTACACTATGTGTTCTGCACACTCAGGACATCCTAGCTCTAAAGGAATGTCCCATTCAGTGGCAGGAATGCTGGTGGGGAGTAATGATCTCAAATTTTTGGCCTGTTTTGAATTAGGATCTGCAATGTCCTTCCCTAATGGTACACAAAGGACAGCGAGTGTCAGTATATCCTTAGGTTATCATGTAAAATAACTGTGCTAATTATTCTTTGCAGAATTACAGAATGAAGTAATCTTGTTCTTTTTTATTTATGTTCTCTCCTCTCCCCTTCTGATCCTGCAGCACTTTGCAGGTTTGGGACTATAATCAGCAATTATATGTGAAAATTCATCATCTGATTAAGCACTGGGGGTTCAAGCTGATAAGAAGAATTGCCTAAAAATAAGGAATCAATTTTGAGCCGAGTGTTTTAATTTTAAAATTACTACTTAAAAGTTATACAGTAATGCAATTAGTCAGGGGTGTAATTAGAACATTTCCATGATGGTTTGAGTGAATGACATTTCTTGCTTAGCCGTGCAGTTTGGAAACGTTACAACACAATCCAAGTTCTTGAGGTAACTTTTGTCTTGAACTTCCTAGATGTGGAGAAAATAATTGGCAATTCCTTTGAGGTGATGATCTTCTGATGTTGCCCCAAAATGCCTTCGCTGCAGCGCAACTTTTGTTTCATTGCCTTTGTTCAGAACCAAATGCAATTTCAAGCAACCCAGCTTCATGTTAGGTGGAGCAAAAACTAATCAGACTTTCAGTCATGAAGATCCTCTGTAGGGAAGCCTGTTGTACAGACAACATTTAGTAGACAGCTTGCTGATGAGCTCTCAATTTCTTAGCCATCTAGTAAAGTTTCATGGTAAAATTACCAACTTCTGAGCATTCAATCACCTGTGACAGAATTGTGGGTTACTGCCCCTGCTATTTTGACTTAAGCCATCCCAGAATGAAAGAGAACTAAACTTAGCTGTGCTTGCTCCCATTTTTCACAGGGAAAGGGCACACGTGAGGCAAGGTCATGCTGTACTGGCAGTCCTTTCTTCTTGAATCTGAGCAATGCATTGGGGACTGGACTATGGAAAGAAACTCTTGAGTCAAGATTACCTTTTGGCTAATGTAGAAAGATCTGACTGTGAGATAACTTAAAATTCAGGATCAGGTCTATTTTTTGAATAAGACTGAAAACCTACAAAATTAGGTGTCACTTTGTAGTTGTTTGTTCTAGTGAGGGTTCTATTGCCAGATGTCATAATTGCTTTGGTGGAAAACTTGTAAAGGAAATCTAGTGATAGGACAAGGGGCAATGGGTGTGAGCTGGAACAGAGGAGGTTCCATATAAGTATCGGAAGGAACTTCTTCACAGTGAAAGGGACAGAGCACTGGAACGGGCTGCCTCCTTCTCTGGAGGCATTTAAAACCCACCTGGATACTTTCCTGTGCAACTTTGTCTAGGTGATCCTGCTGTGGCAGAGGGATTAGACATTCTTTCAAGGTCCCTTCCAATCCCTGATGTTATGAAATAACAATATGAAATGGATAAGGATATCAAAGACTTCACTGAGGGTGAGTGGATGGTTCTGCGTGAACATTGGGTAGGAAAAATTGATAGTTTGGGACAAAATCTGGATTACAACTGGAAGAATAGGTTCAAGTTTGGCAGTGTAGATCTGAAGCCTGTTATATGTAGGGATCTAAACATGCTTTAAATACTTTTATATTTTATTGGCATATTTGAAAGCTGTTTGTTGTAGGAGAAAAAAAGAGATATTTTTAATGCCTAGCTATTGAGAAACAGCCTCTCCTACAGAAACCTGCACATCATTTGCTTCTGTGTACACAAATGAAAAATTGGATATTTTCAAGGTTGTATAACCTGCTTCTTTTTGGGTTTTTTTCTCTGTAAAAGCTGGAAGGCTAGGCCTCTTTATAATTTGCCGAATCAAATGTTCTTTCACATAATCAGTGATGGATGGAATGGGCAGATGTTTCATCATCATTTAATACCGAGTAAACCTCTCTCCAGAGTTTCTCCAGACTTCCTTGTCTATTATGTACTGCCCTGTTTAAAACTATGACTGATTCTTGCTATACTAAATCCTTTCCACTGAGTGACTTTCTTTAACAGTATGTCATTGATTATTTTTCCTGTGCTGTTCTGTTTTAAATTTTTTTTTTTAATGTCTGGCCTTCTTTTTTTTGTTTTTATTATTTGGTCGGAGCGTTGGTTATGGGGAGTTATTTCAGGACAAACCTATCTCTCACTGGATGGTAGTATCAGTTAAAAAAACTTCTACCTACTCCAGACTAATAAATACTAATATACTGTGGCTCCAGTGAGCATCAGAAAGTGCTAAACAGCTGAATTATGGCAACTGTTTGGCACAATGCAGTAAGTTCACAGCTCAGAAGACACTGAAGTCCCTGAGAGGGACAGCAGCACTAGACTGATGAAACATCAGTACCTTGGAGAAAAGCTTTGCTTTGCATCCCGTTACTTCTTTTTCTTGCCTGTGACACCTTGAAGACTTGTGTTTAAAATGCGTATAATTGTGTAGATACAGTACCTACAGATTTAATCGGCACTGAAGGTAAAAGAGTGTCACTGTTCTTCCCCTGCTAAAGTTCTTTTTGTGTAGTGTCACTAGCTGCTCAACAGCTACACTTAGTCTGGTTGTCTTGAATGGCTCATCCAGTCCTTGGAAGCAAGAATATTCCTCACTGTTTTTTCCTAAGACAGATGCTTTTAACACATTCTCTAGCCCAGGTTTATGAGCTGCGATTAATCCTCCACTAACATCTGTCCTTGCTTATCTTCCAGCTGCGCGCAACCTCCCAAAAACTTCAGAGCACAACTGCCCCACTATTCCATGGTCCTCTCTCATTTACTAATGACCCTAATTTGGCTAAAACCCCCAAAATGTGAATGGTGGAAGAGAGGTCAGACACTCAACAGAACAGTTCTGACAAAATCACACAGAACAATTTTCTTTCCTTTCAAACCTGGGGGGCATATAAGCAGACCAGAACTAACAAGTGCCAGGTATAAATCTGGTACAAATTGATCTCTTTTTGATTGAACGAAATAACACAGATTTCTCCCTTCTGATGATTTGGCCTTTCATTTCTCATTAGCAAGAAATAAGTACAATTTTATAGACAGAGGAAGAAAACTATTAGCTCTGAAGACTGCTCTTCAGCTTTTGTGTAACACTGCTTGAATTAAATTGGGAAAACTCAATTAACCCCCCAAAATTTAAATTTCTCATGAGAAATTAAGCGCAATGTGCTTCCTTCTTTCTGTGTATGTCTGACCCTCATATTGCCTCTGCAATACTGTAAATTTATCTAGACAAAAAGCATTTGGTGGACTAGAGTTCGCTGTTTACAGAGAAATAGTTTTTGCTGTCCTGCTTTTGTTCTCAGCAGGAATAAGGAAGTGATTATCCCCCTGTACTCAGCACTGGTGAGGCCACACCTCAAGTACTGGGTTCAGTTTTTGGACACCTCAGTTCAAGAAAGTTGTTGAGGGGCTGTAGCGGGTCCAGACAAGGACAGCAAGACTGGTGAAGCGCCTGGACAACAAGTCTCATTAGGAGCAGTTGAAGGAGTTCCTCAGGCTGTTTAGTCTGAGGAAGAAGAGGCTGAGGGAACATCTTACCATCCTCTACAACTCCCTGAAAGTAGTAAGCCTCAAGCTGCACCAGGGAAGGTGTAGGCTGGACTCTAAGAAAACTTTTTTTACTGAAAGAGTAGGTCAGACCTTGGAACAGGCTGCCCAGGGAGGCAGCTGAGTCACCACCCCTGGATGTGATTAAAGATCATTTAGACGTGGTGCTTAGAGCCCTGGTTTAGTGGTGAACTTGGTAGAGATATTGGTTAGACTTGATGATCTCAAGGATCTTTTCCGACCTGAATGATTTATGATTCCCATAGCAGGGAGAAGAGCCAGAACTTGTCATTTACCTCTGCTGTTTCACAGAATCACAGAACATTAGAGATTGGAAGGAACCTTAAAGATCATCTAGTTCAATACCCCCTCCATAGCAGGATCACCTAGACCAAGTCGCACAGGAACATATCCAGGAGGGTTTTAAAGTCTCCAGAGAAGGAGACCAACAGCCAGCTGGTCTGACAGCTACGTGTATTCAAAGGAAAGCTGCCCTGCATAAAGTTTTATGCAGCAGTGTAGGGGGTCAAAAACCTAGACACAAAAAAACTGGGAATGCTTTTAAAATTTTGAGGCACATGTATGGAAAACACAGGACAGAAATCCACCGAAAGACAAGCCATGTTGCACCTCCTGCATAAATAACTGAATATTGGCTCCCTTTAACAAGAGCTTTCCTAGAAAAGCTGCAATACCTCACCTATCTTAGGGTCTCTCATTGCTAAATAATTCTGAGCTGGTTTTCACAAATATTGAAATGTCTATGGCTGAAAACTTTTCCTTCCATTTTATTTAAATTTGTGTTGCAAAACATCATGACCCACACTGACATTAGCAAAGGTTTTTATCTGTGTTTTCCCCTATGGAACCACGAAGCATTTTGTAAGAGAAGACACAATAAAAAACCTGGGTGCCCTTTGTGTTTACTTGATTGCAAAACTAAGTTCCTAAAGAGGGATAGTCTAACTACTCTAGCTCTTAAGAATCTGTAAGTACATAGATCTCCCCACCTCGAGAACCTACTAACAACCTGAATTTTTCCTGCATTGCAAAACGCATGAACATCTTGCTGCATCAGTGCAGTGCAAGGCTACATGCAATGGTTGGAACTGCCTGTTGTGCTGTAGCTGAACAGACAGAAACACAAAAGTTTGGGTCTTCACAGACACACTAAAAACTCCCTCAAAACCCACAATAAAAAAATGGGACGTAATTTTGTACCATTTTCTAGAGCCTTCTTGTTCACTGAGTAGACTGCAGAAGGTGAGGGGAAGGGGAGCAGTCCCCAGCCCTGCTGTTTAGCATGAGAAGTAATGAACGTGGAATCTATTAATTGTCTGAAATTGTGGTCTAGTGGGCTTCAGTTCATCTTTCCTTTAGTGTTGGTAAGATGTTATTTCTAATTTTCCATTTTACTGAGCTGAAGTTCTTCTAGGATGAAATGTAAAGACACAGGGAGCTCCCAGTTGCATATGAGCTAACATGCAGGAGGTCTGCAAACCAGCCAGAAACAGCATCTCCTCTCCTACTCTGACATCCCACACCTAGGCATTCTATTGCTATTGTACTGCTATAGAATAAATCTGTCGGGTTTATTTCAGCTTACACTTCAATTCTGGACAGCTATCACCTTATTTTTAATTTCCTCTGTCCTACCATGACATAATTTTTCAACTGCACATCATTACGGTCATTTACTTCAGTAATTGAGATCGACTAATTAAACTGCTTCCTTTCCTTCTTTACAGATGAACCATATTTAATGGCTGTATTACATAACATGCACCAGCACTAGTCTCAACTTTTGTGAAGGGCAGTTTAGTTCTGTTCTACCACATCTACCTAACTGTCCAAACCTCATTTCGAAGATGCCAAATGTTCTTTAAATTACTATTCTGGTCACTTTTAAAGTTTCATTATAATTTATAATGACACAGTTTTCTGAGGGAATCTGGAGATAAAAGGCAGAAAGATTAGGCAATTTTTCAAGAGACATCCACTGCCACCTTATACAGAAAAACTGTTATAAAATAAAACAGCGAATCAGAATGTATTGGAATACCTAAATGTTTGCTTACAAAGAAAATATTCTTCCTGAAATGTTCTGTTTGGAAATAACATTAGGAAAAACTCTAGGAGGGAGAGGTACGATGCGTTATATGGTAGTTTTAAAGCTGACTTCCTCAATAATTTTACAGTTTCTGCTTAGATCTGATGTCCATGCAGCTACAACTCATCAAACTGCCTTGTAATTTATATTCTTGTAATTCCCTGCAACCAATAAAAGGTACAACAATTTAGGTCTTAACAAATGGAGGATCCTGTGATAACAACCTTTGCTCACTCCTTCCCTTTTCATCACCATTATTAGCATTAGGTGGTTCATTATGTCAGACTCAGGTCCCACTACTCCTCTGCTCTTACACAATCTCCCGTTGTGGGCAGTAACCTGGCAGCCTCCCTCCTGTCAGCAGGAGATCCCCATTGCTCTTGCAAGGTGAAAGAAGGAATGTGAGCTGAGGGCAGACAGAGGAACCTGCATACTTCCTTTTGTGAAGCAAAAAGGGTTCAAGATTACTTGTTACTCATTTTTACGTAACCACATCCTGTGGTTACTGCTCCAGATGTCTATTGCTTAGACATATCAAGGTTAAAGGAGACACTCACTGAATATATCTAACCTTGATGGGTTAGCATCTTCTGCATGGTGGGGGTGGGTTTTATTACGAGGGACCCTTGTTGAAAATGCAGGCTATGTAAGCCTTGACCCACTTTGGGAAAATGGGTGTTATTGCACACCAATAAGATATTTTTGGCCCCTCAATAAATAATGAAATTATATCGTCAATATTTTAAGGCAGCACTTTTCTTAATATTCTAAATGGGTCAATGCTCCACACACAGGTTTACTTTTTAAATAATGTTCATCTATCATAATTGTTTGTATGTCTTTTTCTTATATCATTAGTAAGACTTTTAAAACATCTACAGAGACTCAAATAAATTACAGGTTTCAACTACTTTGACAACTTTCTACTGTTGAGAAAGTATCAGTAATGTAGAATTTCAGCAGCCTTCATGGGATGGATGCCCTGTACAGGCCATGAACTTTCAGAAAGTCAATTGCTGAATGAAAAGTTTTCTTTTTTTAAATTTATTTTTCCTTTGCACATTGCCCTGAATACTATTGTTTTGTCATTTGCTCCTGTGATGAGGGTATTTCTATGACTGTGCTCCCCTCAAGCGTGTTTACAGCTGCTGTAGTAGTTACAGCTATTCTTAGACTCGCTACCTCTTTACTGCTCCATAAATTTATACCTGTTGAGCCTTGTTACACCATCACACAGACGCGTTATATATGCTGACTCCCAGTTTTACATGGCTTCTCCAGGTATAGAACCTGACTGATGGCTCTGAGCAACAGCAGAATTTTTTGGACATACACATTCACAAAACCAACATGTCTGTTGGTCTGAGATAGACTCACAGACCCAGAGAATAATTTAGGTTACAGAAGACCCTTAAGATCATCAACTCCAAGCATCAACCCAACTGTTCCAAGGCCACTGCTAAACTGCTGCGTGGCCCTAAGCTATAGATATACACAACTTTGAAACACATCCAGGGATGGCAATTCAACAAGCCATCGATTCAGTTCTGCTCCCCGGGCAGCCTGTTCCAGGGTCTGATGAACTTTTCCATAGAATCATAGAACAGCTAGAGTTGGAAGGGACCTTAACGATCATCAAGCAGGGACATCTTTACTAGATCAGGTTACACTTCCAGGGATGAGGCAGCCACAACTTCTCTGGACAACCTGTTCCAGCATCTGAGCACCCTCCAGAGTAGAGGAGGAGAATCATCTCCCTTAACTGACTGTGCTTCTTTTGATGCAGCCCAGGACATGGTTATTTCTGGGCTGCAAGCGCACACTGACGGTTCCTGTTAAACTTCTGATCCACTACTACCCCCAAGTCCTTCTCCTCAGGGTTATCCTCAATCCTTTCTCTTCCCAATCTGAATTCCTGCATGGGATTGCCTTGACCCAGGTGCAAAACCTTGCACTTCCTGTGTTGAACTTTATGCAGTTTGCAGGAGCCAACTTCTTGAGCCAAAGATCCCTCTAAAAGGCCTCTTCCCTCCAGTGCGTTGACTTCACAGAATCACAGAACACCAGGGATTGGAAGGGACCTCGAAAGATCATCCAGTCCAATTCCCTGCCAGAGCAGGATCACCTAGATCAAGTCGCACAGGAACACATCTAGGAGGGTTTTAACTGTCTCCAGAGAAGGAGACTCCACAACCGCCCTGGTCAACCTGTTCCAGTGCTCTATCACCCTCACTGTGAAGAAGTTCCTTCTCATATTTATGTGGAACCTCCTATGTTCCAGCTTACACCCATTGCACCTTGTCCTATCATTAGATGACATTGAGAAGAGCCTGGCTTCATCCTCCATACAGTTTGGTGTCATCAGCAAAGTTACTGAGGGTGCATTAAATTCCACTGTCCATGTCACCAACAAAGATGTTGAATAGCACTGGCCCGAGTATCAACCCTTGAGGAATACCATTCATCACACTTCTCCATTTGGACATGTCCAGCCTAAACTTCCCCTAGTGCAGCTGGAGGCCATTTTCTCTTGTCCTATCTCTTGTTACTTGGGAGAAGAGACCGACCCTCAACTCTCTTCAACCTCCTTTCAGGCACATGTAAACAGCAAGAATTCTTCCCTCAGCTTCCTGTTCTTCAGACTAATCAGCCCCAGCTCCCTCAGTTGCTACTCCTGTGGATACATAACAAAAAGCATTGCATACACAGTTTTGCTGTGCACAGTACAAAGTAGTGTAACAACAGACACACCTGAATGTGTGTGCCAACAAGCACGTTGTCCTTGATCCAAATCTTCTTTAAGAGAATTGGAGCTTGTTTTCCCCATAGCTTTATACAAATCACCACTTTCTCAGGAGCACTTTTCATTTTACTACCCGTTACTCCAAGCTCTCCCAAACCATGTACATTTCTAATCTGCAAACAGGACAAAAACATTGAAACATTAAAAGCATAAAATAAATGTATCCTGCTCCTTGTAAGTCAGCTGCAAACAGTCGTATTAATGTCAGCACATACATGGAGGTGGAAAGAGTGATGTTGAATTTAAAAACAGTACGCAGGAGTTTCTCTAATATTTCATTATAAGGATAATAATCAGAGGGCTGGAGCACCTCTCCTATGAAGACAGGCCGAAGGATTTGGGATTTATTCAGCCTGGAGAAGGGTCTGGGGGTCCTTATAGCAGCCTTACAGTACCTGAAGGAGGCTATGGGAAAGCTAGAGAGGGACGTTTTACCTTAGCTTAGTTAGATTTAACTTAAAGAAGAAATCTCTCCCTGTGAAGGTGCTGAGTCAGTGGAACAGGTTGCTCAGAGAGGTTGTAGCTGCTCCATCCCTGGAAGTGTTCAAGGCCGGGTTGGATGGCACTCTAGGCAACCTGTTCTAGTGAGAGGCATTCATGGCAGGGGCGTGGAACTACATGGTCTCTGAGGTTCCTTCCAACCTAGAGGATTCTGTGATGCTACGATTTTTCACAGAACTACATAAGACCTAAGTTATAGGGACCATCTTTCTCTTCCACAGCTAATTGTAACATGTCTGAGACAACTTCACAGTTTGGAGGAAAAGAGCAGGAGAAAAGTCTGCTCTATCCCAAGCACAAAGCCCTTCAGCATGTGCTGACAAATTGCAGGTAACACTGGCTCTTGCAGCTCCTTACCTCATTCATCTTAAATTTCTACCTCCTTCGTGAGAATATTGAACCTTCTGCCCACCTCCTCCTTCTTTTCAGTATGCTTCCTAGTTATCTTCTTCCTTTCTTTGTGACATTCTCTCTTCCTTTTTTAGCAACTTCAGAGTGCCAGCAATGAGCTACCATTAATCAAATATGGTTGGACTTGCTGATCTTAAAAGTCTTTTTAAACCTAAACTGTTCTGATGCTATGAGTCTAATTTCTTGACAGAACTCAAGCAGACATTGTTGTCATGTTGTACTTCTAAGATCACACTTTGAGAAACACTGACATAAACCAATAGATATCAGCCAGTCTTAGGAGATACAATTAATTGTGAATCAAAAAAACCCATTCGCATTCCTCAGAACCAGAGGGAATGTTTTAAGCTTCACAGAACCAGCAGGAATGATTTCAACAGGTAGGTTTAGATTGAGTAGCAGGAAAAAATTCTTCACAGAGAGAGTGCTCAGGGACTGGAATGGGCTGCCCACAGTGGTGGTTGAGTCACGATCCCTGGATGAATTTAAAAGATGCTTAGATGTGGTGTTGGGGAATCTGGTTTACGGATGAACTCGTAGAGTTGATGGTTGGACTCAATGATCCCAAGGGTCTTTTCCAACCTGAATGACTCTGTGATTAAACCCCATGGCTAACCCAGGAGGATGGACATATCTGGGTTAATTTCAGACAGATATATCTATGAAGTTTAATTCAAGAAATAGGTTTAATTGTAATTTGTCAACTTTAGTGCCCCAGACAAGCGAGCTCTATCTTTGGCAATCTCTTCACCACCCTTTAGTTCTCATGCTCTGATACCCAAAAATTTAAAACCTGAAAACCTCCCATCTTTTCTATACCTCTGAACACAAAGACTCAGTTACCATTTTGGAAAAGGAAAGGCTCTTTTTTTTTTTAACTTGCACTACTGCATCACCTTTACAGTGGTCCACAAGCACCAATAGTAAAAGAGGTCCTTATGTAAGATTCCATCAATGAAGGTTATAGGATAAATATCTGCTTTTTTTTTTTAACCTTTGAGAGTTCACCTGTTTCTTATTTACAAAGGACTAGATGCAATTCCCTGTATCCACTTATATTTCACTTGGCATTGTGCTACTAGAACAAAAACCCGAACTGTTAACAGTTTCTGGCAGGCGTTTGTTTCCATTCCAATGACTTCCATTTCAGAAACCACTCCAAACGGTTTAGCAAATGTTAAGTGTTATTTATTTCTCAGTCACTTCTTATACAGAGCAGTAAACAAAGTCAATTAAACTAACAATACAGTATCTAATGACACTTCTCATTTGTAAGGCTAAAGCTATGTTCTCAGGGGTTTACGACTATGCAGATAGTAGTTAGAACCCTTCAAATTAGCCTTCATCTTGACTTTGATGAAGACTGAAAATTAGGGCTTTAAAAAAATTTTCCCAAGAGGCAAAGTTTCTGTTTTGACAAAAATGGCTTTGGTCTTGACATATTTATAATACAAAACAAAGCTAAAATAGAAATATTTGTAGGAACTGTCATAGCAACCTGGATTGATTTAACTTGCCAAAACCGTGTTACGGAAATGACTCAGTTTTTACCATAGAACCACCAACTACTTTAAGTAGTTTGTAAGAAGAAACTATGCAACGGATCCCAGTAACTCTGTTAGTGAAATTTCCAGAGTAGGGTAGCGATAGGTTTTTACTCCAAACCAGTTCTATACTACTGCAAATTCTATAATCATTATAGTTTGGTAGACGTTCCTTCATTATTTTGGAGCAGATTTATCATGTTAATGAAAAAGCATTCTCTGCTTTCTGTCTTTCTTTTTCTTTAGGGATGGTTAATTCAGCTGCCATTCAAATATGAAGAATGCTTTGAAAATGTAAATATTCCTGCAGTGTCATTCCCATTTGAGGTGTGCTTTGTGTAAGGCATGTAAGGCCTTATGTAACTCTTGACCTGATCGATCAAGAGGGGCAACCATTTTCAGAAGTAATAAGCTGCATAATTCAATTTGGATGTGCATAGCATTTTTGATATGGAAATCAGGAGTTTTATCTAGATGTGGCAGGCTCTTTTTGCATGGAGCATTCTTCTCACGCTTCTCTGGCAACTAAGAGGTCCACACGGACTCTCCGAATGTCACTTTCTTCCTTTCTGAAAGCACATCCATCTCCAAACGGGAAGTGTATGAGGCTGCTGCCTTCCTAAGCCTGTGTGATTATTTGCACTGGTCATGGCAAACAGACAAACTCCAAAAGGAATTTTTATATGAATGATCTTTACCTGTCAACAAAAAGTGAGGATGGGGCAAAGGGGTCTGAAATATTCCAGGCTTACTGTTCATGATTTATTCACTTGATCATTATAAAAAACATAGAGTTTCATGTTGCTGTATGGCAACTGCAGATGATAAAGGATTTCTTAGTTGAAGTACACGATCATTAGCAATAAGAAAAAAGGACTTTGACCTTTCCAAAAAGTTAATTAATGACAAAGACTCTGTAAATTAGGTCAAAAGGTCCATGGAGATGAAAAAAAAAATTCAGCTTACAACAGAATGGCCATCGCCAGCAGTAGCTCTCATCATCAGCATCCCACACTTAATTTTGTTCTTGATTTTTCTCCTCTTTTTTTACTTGAATCTGTTGCTCCTTTAGAAGAATCAACCTCATCAAGGCCTGAAGGAAAGACCAGAGTCATCCATAGTCTTCTCAAAGATGACGCAGAATACTAACAACTTCCTTAACTTTCTTCAGGCCATGTTTCGGTTAAAAAGTTGTGTATTTTTACAGATGTTAATGGAAAGATGCACTGTCTTGGGCCTCTGTCAAAAAAAGAAAACGAAGAGAAAAAAATTAGAAATGTTACACACTTGGAGATGTGGGGTATAACTTCTGTACACATGATTGTGTCTAAACCTAATCTTGATTCTATCTCACCACTGCCTTGTGCCCACAGGATAGAAACAATATTTTATCGCATTTCTTCTTATAAAAAATGTAACATCAGAAGTATCTGTGTAATAAGTACAGACAATATTTAGCTTAGTGAAAGTCTTGTAGACCAGAAGTTCTACAGTTATGTCTAGATGTGGTTATTCCCTGTCACATATTGTCTATTAAAAGTCTCATAAAGACAACAGGACTTTGTATAATAAGGACCGAGGAAGGCTCAAAATTTAAGCCCAATTCCTGTAAATGACATTGCAGAAAAGTACTGAGATTCGGTGAAGGAATCCACCAATTTTCACTTGGATGAGCAAGCACGAGACACCTTTCTATCCCACCTCATATGTACAGAAAGCACGACAGGATGAAATAATCGAAAAAGCAGAAGGGTGAGGACAGTAATTTCCCTGAAGTGAAACAAATCCATTGGCTGCTTCCTTCAAGAGAGGAATGTTTAATGAACTGCTGTGGCAGCACACAAAACCATTCTATTCCTTGAACTGAAAATTCTGAAGACGGTAATGATTACTCTGTGATAGTTATTTGGATCTGGATATTAATCTTTCTTACTAAGCCTTTCCTTGGTCAGAAAAATAATTCCAGAGGCCAGAGCTGTTCAATCAGACAACTTCAACTAGTTCTGCAAAGGCTTTAGCCAAAAACACACCCCACAGATTTTAATTGGTGCATTTTCTCCCATGCTCATCTACCACCTCCTGCCCCTTTCTTCTCCCACACGCTGAGACCAGCTCCCTCCTTTGGTCTCTGCCATTTCTCTTGTTCTCCACCGCATTCAGGTCTTACCTGAGTATCTATTCTCTGTGCATATGAACTACACTGCTATACAGCTTGTGCCAGATTTACCTCTGGTAAGTTTGACTAATTGAGAGCAAGAAAAAAACACCTGTATTCTGGCATTGCAAAGGATTCTGTCCTGGACAGATTTCCGGTGTAAACATAAGAAAAGAGAGCTGCTTTCCAAGGAGGTAACAACATCAGCAGCACAATACATGGAGTGTTTACAAACAACAGATGGGAAACAGCTAGAAGGTAGTGGTCTACACAACACACTCCACTAAAGAGCTGATTCTCTGATCAAGGGTTTTGTGGAGAGAAAAGCCTGAAGGGAAGATATAGAGTATTTTTTATGGTACATGTATAATTAACACAACTTTGAGACAGAGAAACTGAGGCAACTTTGAAGAAGTCAAGTCAGTTATTCAGAGGACTGAAGAAGAGCTGAGAAGTTACATTTTCCTGAGACTCCACCTATTCCCTAGCTACTACCCCTGCCCAGATAGAACACAATTCATTTTATAAACAGGGCATTGAAATAGAATATTCCAAATTTTCTCACACCTCCTCTGAGTATACAGAAGATTTCTAAACCCTTCTTTCTCTACCCACCCTTCAAAATATGAGGGTGCAATAAATGTACCACAAATTGCTCTTCACAGAATCACAGACTATTAGGGATTGGAAGGGACCTCGAAACATCATCTAGCCCAATTCCCCCCCGTCAGAGCAGGATCACCTAGACCAAGTCACACAGGAACACATCCAGGCGGGTTTTAACTGTCTCCAGAGAAGAAGACTCCACAACCACCCTGGGCAGCCTGCTCCAGTGCCCTGTCATCCCCACTGCGAAGAAGTTCTTTCTCATATTTATGTGGAACCTCTTATGTTCCAGGTTACACCCATTGCCCCTTGTCCTTCTCACAGTCAAGGATGAGAGATGACCCCCTTCCAAACACATCTCCCTGCCCTGCTAAGAGGTGGTACCAACTGAAGTTCAAAATAAAATTTTAACAAAATATAAATTCTTTTCCTTTGGTTTTAACCATTTAAGGAGAAGTCTTATAGTAGTCTGTTGTGGTGGTCATTAATTAACATTAGTCTGACAACAGCATAGAATAGGTGTCTCTTCTGCATTTCTTTTAAATTATTTAAGTCATCTTTCTGAAAGAAGTGAAAGCAGTTTCTCTACCTTCTCCAGCATAAAAATGTCGGCACACATAACCCCCATGTTTTTTCAAAACACACCGTATCTGCTACTTGCCTTCTAGTTACTTCAGACGTACAACTCAGGGCATGTCCCTGGATGCTCTGACTGGCAGAGTCTTTTGAGCTAGAAAAAACAGCCAAAAGGGGTGGCAAAGGGCACGGCAGGCAGGAGACTTGGTGTCAGAAGCCACCTTGCATATGAGTCTTTATCCATGATCCAATTTAAATGACCTGCGGGGTGCAGAGGCTTTGCTGTTGCTTACTGTGCTGCTCATGCTAATATCTAGCAAAGAAGTGGCTCACTGCAGGAGAAAGAAGAAATATTTGCAAGCTAGTTGTCAAGCTAACGTGCCAAAAATGACATACCCAAACCAAAATACACGTCTCTCAAACACCTACCCAATGTGCTCAGGACGGTGATGGATTTTAGTTAGTCCCTGCATATTTATGTGTGTTTGGACACTCAAGCCCAAAAGGTAATGTCTAGTTAATACAAAGCACTGAAATAATTTTCGGAGCTGCTGAAAAATCTTCCTTTAGGAACAGCAGGCAACTATCTACTTTAGAAAAACAACCTATTACTTGGTTTGTCTTTAAAAATAACTGAGCCTTAGAGAAGCTTAAAGCATTCTAAGTTTCACCTGCAGCTTTCAAAGTCTGCTCTAGTTGCCTAAGAGATACAGATCCTCCTCAATTTCTCTCACTTAGATATTAGCTGACTGATTCTTTGAGTAAAAAACTCTGCTCGTCTTAGCTTTCCTGTTCTTGGAAATTCTGTCCTTTGGTAAAGCACAAACAATGTCTAAATAGAAACAGGCATTTGGGATTAGGTGATGGAAGAAGCTAAGTCCATCGAGACACAAAGAGGTATTGAGGTAACAGGCAATAACTCAAAAAAGTTCATGTTCTTGAAGCAAACAAACACCTTTGACAATAACTCTCTTCATGCAGAAGAAAGTTCTACAAGAGAAAGAGAAGGAAGAGGTGTGGAGAAGTGGGGTTTTTTGTGTACGCAGACACAATGTCGAGAGTTTATGCTGGGCTAAGGAGATTAATCTCTGCTGTGGTATTTTCCTGAGAGGTAGATGTAAGAAAAAAAAAAAGACTTTTTAATACTTCAAGAAGTGAACTAACCTATTTAAAGTCTAAAAATGCAACAAATTGAGAAGAAATTAAAAAAACCCTTGGAATTAGCATTAAGATACAATTCTGTGATTATATTTATTGGGCTCAGACACATTTTAGATCTGCCCTCAGTGTAAATTCTTTTTGAGTACTGGAGAATTTAAGAAGTCTAGATTATTATCCCTGCTATCTAAACAAAAAAAACTGTTGGAGAACACATGTAACATTTAATTTTAATAAGAAAAACCTGTATTTGCTGGATATCACATAATAATAGTTAACAGCCTATGGCTTGATTGCTACAGATCTAAGTGGTATGCAGAAGAAAAAGATTGCCAGTACATTACATCATGTCAAGGTACCTGCTAGCTAATGTTGCTCATATAAAGAGAAAAGCCAACATACCGTCCTTTAAGCATAGAAACTTAAAAATCCCTTTGATTTCCTTCACTTTTTATCCCAGGGATCACACAGCTTTGACTTCTTCAAAAGCAGCAAAGAGCACTGCACTTACAGAACCTAAATGCTTTCTGCCACACAGTTTCCACAATGCAAATACTGTAAATTGTCTACAGAACTTGTAAGACTCCACGGCTTCTCCTGTTCCTCTTTCTGGCTGATCCCATTGCTACTACAGATCTAGGTCCTGCATTATCATCTTTCAGTAGTGATCCCGCTCACTTCCCAAAGGATTTTTAAAAAGATAATGACTGTTACACCTATGTGATATAGTCATACCACATAAGTGCAGCAGTCATCATCTTTCCATCTGCAAGGTTCCATCTACACAGGGTGGGTTGATGCTGTGGGATGCTGTTTGAAGAACTCCACCTCTTGCAGGACCTCTCAGCCATGTGTGTTTCTGTGTCTCCAAGAGGTCTCTTCTCAGAAGAAATGGCTTCAAATTGCACCACGGGAAGTTTAGGTTGGAAATGAGGAAAAACTACTTCCTGGAAAGGGTCATCAGACCTTGGAACAGGCTGCCCAGGGAGGGGATTGAATTGCCATCCCTGGACTTGTTTCAGAGTCGTGGAGACCTAGACTTAGGGCCATGGTTTAGCAGTGGCCTTGGGACAGTTGGATTGGTGGTTGGACTTGAAGATCTTGTTACTTGTGAGAAGAGACCAACCCTACCTCTCTTCAATCTCCTTTCAGGGACCTGTAGACAGAGCAGCTCAGCAACTTATCTGAGTTTTTAGTAAATACTTGTAATAAATACAGTTTTCTTCCTTTTCTTTGACAGCAGTGATTAAAAAAAGGGCTGTTTCAAAAAAAGATTAATAAAAGAAAGGTAATAAATAAATAAACATGTAAAGACTGGGAAGAGCCCTCTTTCAGAGCCAGGAAAAAAGCAAGCTCATACAATTCTTCCAGATTTTCAGAATTCTTTATTGTGTTCTGGCAGATCTTAGCAACAGTCCAAAAATCCAGTCTCCTTTCTTAGATAAAAGTCACATAGACTAGGTAAATAATCTGGTTTTTTTTCTTAAAATGACACACGTTAAACAAAAGTGCATGTAGATCGTTGAGTGAGGACTTTGAATTTACAAGACATGTAGCTGCAGCTTGGTTAGTGGTGAAGGGAAGTTCTATCCACTTTTATAATTATTTTTATTTTACTATTTGTGGTCCTTAGATGTCCACTATTGCTCATGCTCATTTTAGTCAAATGCCTGGAGAAACATTTAGCTGACACTCAATTAGTGATGCAGTGCTGTGATAAAGGAGTAGGTAGTATACTGTGTTCTATTTAAGAATCTTGCCTGTTGCCACAAATACCAGATTAGCCAGTTACACCAAAGACACTGCTCCTACCTACAAGAATGAGCAGCCCAAAGGTTATGCACCACAGAAAAGAAGGCAAGAAAGGGAAGATCTGTAGGTAAAGGTTTCCTAGCATAGAATGGCTCAACACGATCGGAAAGACAGCAGTAGTACTTAGAAAAGTAATCTGATGCAACCTGAAAGCCTATTGAAGACACAAACTAAATGCCTGCTTTGCCTTACAGCCACAGTTTGCACATCTTCATAAAGGGCAGGCCAGTCTGAGCTTTGTTTACACACAGGTCATGTTCCAGTTCTAAAAGATGTTATGAAATTAAAATGTATCAAAGTATTTCTGTATATCTGCCTGTTGCATCTGTGATGTGGCTGCACCAAGCACGTGCCATGATGAATCTGAGCACATTTAAATTCATATTTAAACGAGTCCTTGCCTTTCTTTTCTTCAAACTCTCCCCTGGACTCTGTTGTTGTGCCTTGATAAAGAGAACTGAGGTTCCAATTAATTTCCCTCATTTATTCCTCATAGCAATTAATGTAGATCCTTGACAATATTTTACTTGGGCAGTGGAAAAGAGAAGAGAAAGAATGAGAACTACTGCTTCTACTTGGTGCCTGATAGATACCTGTACTTACAGACTGAGGCAGGGAAATTGCTTTGGCAAGTCACCCCCAAATCTAAATCAGGCAAGAAAAGGTAAAAGCGTGGAAGGACTCATTCCCCTCTCCCTCCTTGTTGCCTGTGAGTTTACACAGAAGCTGTTGCAACAGATGGATGCCACAAGAAGTGCAAAGGAACGTGGAACAGTAGCACGTTGGTGGGATTCACAGTGCCTCAAACCAGCCAAGTCCTTTCCCCAACACCCACTCCACAGGAATTCTCCACTAGTGGGGCTTGTGGGACTTGAGGAGGCTAAGTAATTCTGAAGCAGCACGTTCCATCTAAAAGAAACAGCAGGAAAAGGTGCGGCAGTGTAGTGAAAAAAAGCTTAAGCCTGGTAAGATACTGGCTTATGTCAGAAACCAGCAAGAGCAGAGAACAGACTGGCCCCTGTACTGGGCACTGTTGAGGGCACATTTCAATTACTGAGTTCAGTTGTAGACATCTCAGTACGAGAAAGACATTGAGGTGCTGGAGCAGGTCCAGAGAAGGGCAACAAGGTTGGTGAAGGGTCTGGAGAACAAACCTTATAAGGAGCAACTGAGAGAGCTGGGGCTGGTTAGTCTGGAGAAAAGGAGGCTGAGGGGAGACGACCTTGCGTCTGCAACTATGTGAATAGAGGCTGCAGAGAGGTGGTGCTTGGTCTCTTCTCACAAGGAACAAGTGATAGGGACAAAAGGAAATGACCTCAAGGTGCACCAGGGGAACTTTACAGAACATTAGGGATTGGAAGGGACCGCAAAAGATCAGGTTGGACATTAAGAAAAACTTCTTCATTGAAACAGTTACGAGTCCTTAGAAAAAGCTGCCCAGGAAGGGTGTTGAATCGCCGTCCCTGGACATGTTTCAAAGTTGCACAGATCTGGAGCTTAGGGATATGGTTTAGCAGTGGGATGGAACAGCTGGGTTAACGTTTGGACTTTATAATCTTGAGGGTCTCTTCCAACCTAAACCATTCAATGATTCCAAGCTAAGCAATGCAGGTATCAGGAAGAGGGAAGGTGCAGGGCTCTGCAGACAGACCCTGGCACTTGGTGCAGAGGCAGTGGAGACCAACAGGGAACCAGGGAGCCGCAAGCAAAGTTTCAGGGCCGAACCCAAGTTCCTGCCATCGCCCCTGACGCTCTCTCGGAGCCGTTACCTGCCCCTGCGCAGCATCTGCTGACATATCTCCACTGTCTCCCTTCCATCCCTTTGTTCGAAGACCCTTCAGCCATCCCTCGGCACCGCACACCGAACCGCCCCTCGCCGTGCCGGGACGCGCCCGGTACCACCCGGGGTGGGGGTCCAAACTCGGGGGATCTCCCCCGGCTCCACGACCTCCCTTCGAACCTCCCCACCCGGGCGCTACGCAGCCACCGCCCTCTCTCACCTCCCTTCTCCCTCCTCCTTACCGGTAACGCAGTTCCCCCACTCACGGCAGCTGCGCACCGAGAGATCCGCTTTGGCCGGGACCGGTGTCAGCGGTGGCGGCGGCCCGGCCTCCCCTCACTCAGCCTCCCTTGGCCTCCCCCCGCCCCGGCGCAGGCGCGTTACCGCCTCCTCCCTCCCTCCCTCTCCGAGTGGGTGCCGCGGGGGGGGCGGCGGCGGCTCCGGCTCCGCTCAGTGCCCAGCGGCAAGGAGGGAGGAGGAGGAGGTGGTGGAGGAGGAGGGGTACGAGGGTCGGGGCCGGGCGAAGAACCGCGCTGCCAGCCCGACAGTAACCAGAGCTGCCAGGGAGTAGGAGGAGGCGGCGAAGGAGGTGGCGGTGAGAGATTCTCCCACCCCCACCCACCGAGCTGAGGTGAGGCCAGGGCAAAGCATCCTTTCTTCCCCTCATCCTTTCCTCCCTTTTCATCCTTCCATCCCCTCCCCGCGCTCCTTCCTTTCATCCTCCTCTCCTTGTCCTCCTTCCCCCTTATCTCGCCTTCCCCTCATCCCTTCCCTTGCGCTTCCTGGTCCTCCTTCCCTTTCTTCTCTCCTCAGCCACCTTTCTCCACTCCTCCCCATCCCCCAGACTCCTTCCTTTCCCCCGTGCCTACATTTTCGCACCCACCCCACATGATAATCACCCCCTCCTTCTTTCATTTATTGATTTTATAATTCCCTTTTTTTATTTAAATGCAATTTGAATTCTCGCCCGGAGTCGGTCACAAGCGGAGATAATCCCCCTCCCTTTAAAGAATGGACTGGAATTAATGGTCATTTTGTGGTGTGTGTGTATGATAGGGAGAGGGGGATGATGTTTAAGGAAGAAAAGGTCAAAGGTGTGTGCGTGGCTGCACTTACTCATTTATTTACCTGGCATCACTTGGAGAGGAAATCCCAGACCTGAATTAAGTCTTTTTTTTCTTTTTAAGTAAATCCTTTCTTGAGGCATCAGAGGATTCTTTCTCCCTTTTATCCATCCACTACTTGTCTCTAATTTACAGTCGCCGCTGCTGCTCCAATTGTCTGAGCCGGCGGGGAAGGGGCGCAGAGAGCGGTGCTGAGCACTGGGGAGGGGGCGGTGGCAGAAAGCAGCAGCTTCCTCCATCCCTTCCCTCATAGGCCTTTTCCAGGCTCTGAGACCCTCTCGAACCACCCGTTTCACATCCCACCTGGATCCAACACCTAAAGGTACCAGCTCCCATCAAAGGATTCTGCTCCGGTGGCAAAGAGTGAAAGTTAAAAGTGTGGCTTTGTCTCTGCGTGGACGGCAAGAAGCTGTGTGGAACGTGGGCTGAAAGGCCATGGCCAGAGGGTCTTGTTGAGTGGCTTCTGGAGTGGAAGAAGTTTTGCTCAGACGTGGTGGTGGGGAGAGATGTCGCCACTGCAAGACTTTGCCTGGTTGCTTTGCCTGTTTGGGAGTTGGCGTGGTGGGCGCGTCAGTGTGCCAAGGGTGCAGGAAAGTAACTTGAACGTATTTCTGCTGGGGTGCAACGTGATGAGGAGGTAGCAGGCACCTGCTTCTGTGTAGATGGAAGGGGTGAATGCTTTCCCTCATGTCTTGCTGGTTGCATGCAATGCCTCTGTTCCCTTTCTAAGGTAATGATGCTCTGTCAGTTGAAACGATCGCTTGGTGGTTGCGTTTCTCCCATCATCGGGTGTACAGCTATTTGATGGCTGGCACAGACCGTTCCAGTCTCTTTAAAGCTTATGATTGCAGAATCAGAACTTTGTTTACGCTTGGAGAAAAGGACTGTGTTTCAAAACCCCTGTTGTTTCACGAATCTATAGCTACCTACCTCAGCAGCTAAACTCTATCAGCTTGAGTAACATAAACGCACGCGTGCACACAGGCACTATCTTGGCATGTATTCCCGAAGAGATGATAGTTCTGTTAACTTGTCAAGATTACTGTGACAAACGCTGGGTGCTTTAGAGTATGAGGTAGGTAAGTAATGTGAATAGGGGTGGTCTGATGTGCTGATGCAAACAACGGAATAACGGATCCCGCTGGCTTTGTGGCTCTTCCAGTGCTTCTGGTTCTCCCTTTCACCTCTAGTGTCTGTGATTGATATTCTGTATTGTGTCAGGCTTTTTATGCTCCAGGTCAAATGGAATTCTTCCTAGAGGAGAAAAAGTACCAACCCTGAAGGATGAACTTTTGCTCTCGATGGTGTAAATCCTTGTTTACAAAAATACCACCTCAGCTGTGTATGTACAAGGGAGCTCTAATTCCACTAATGGGCTCTGTCAGTGACAAAAGCCTCAACGGGAAAGCTCCAGTGTCACTTGAGCCTTTACAGGGAAATGCAACCCTAATTCATGCAGATTTCTGAAAGCTCTTTGTAATATTAATGTTGAGAGTGTGTGGCACTACTGGAATGCTTTTGCGCCACTGGAAATAAGGAGTATCCATAGGCTGAGATGTTAAAGCCAAAGGAAACAATGAGATCTTCTACTCTCACCCCTGACTATTACACTTGGTTGGATTTGATCCAGTTACTTGTGAGTGCAATAACTTGAATTTGGCTGAGACATCTTTTTCCAGAAAAATGGAAGTTTTGATCAGAAGACAGTGAGAGGTGGAGAATCTGCTGTTTATGAAGTTACTTGGCTTCAGGTTCCAGTCACTGGTTACTGATGTGTCTTTCCCCACTCTACTAAAGAACTCAGACATGAAGGCATTGTCTACTGTACCCCAGCAACGTTCCTTTTTCTATTTAAAAAAAAAAACCAAGTGAAGTACCATTTATTAAATTCATCACTGTATATTCATCACAGCTAATTTTCTGTGGCTTTTTTTCTCAAAATTCACTTTGCCATCATTTTTGGAAAGACAGGAGCCAGATACAACATGCCAATGTCTTTTCAAGGAGTTTTTTGTGAGTTTCATTATTACCTCTCTAGCATTACTCTTCTGTTCCTACATTTACACATTAAATCTCGATCTTCAGCCCTGCATGTTGACCTCCTTTTCAATGGATACAATCACTGTCACAAACCTTCTGCAGAACTGTTTCCACAAGAGTCTATAGGCGGGTTGAACATCACAGAATCACAAAGCATTGGATTGGAAGGGACCTCGAAAGATCACCTAGTCCAATCCCCCGCCACAGTAGGATCACCTAGACCAAGTCACACAGGAACATGACCAGGCGGGTCTTAAACATCTCCAGAGAAGGAGACCTCTTTTCCCAACTATTCTTTCTCACACAGTCTTCTATCAGTTTGTAACTTGTGAAAATTTTGTCGTGACTGATTGTGTAGACTAACAAATAATTGAAAAGTTGTTTTGTGTTAGCAGCTCCACACATGGGGACTCCATATTAACCTTGGTTAGGTTTTGACACATTGATCTTGAAAGCTTTTTTTTTCTTTTGAGATGTCACTTCACCAGTTCTTCACCTGTTTAATTGGTGCTATTTTGTCGTCAAGCTGTCAGAGAATACTGCACCAAGTACCACAGAAGCTTATACAGGTTACGGATATTTTTACTGGTTGGAAGTATCAACTGATAATAATGAAGCCAGATTAATTTAAATTAAAGAAGGTCAATTCCCATGAATTTTATTTCCTCTTATTTGTTACATAGCTGTGATATATCAGTTGAATCTCATACTTTTATTAAATTGTTGTTCTGCTCAGGAGTGCTGTCATTCCAACCTCCCTTAAGCCATAAATGCTGTCTCACAAACTCTTATAGAGTGTGGTTGTAACATTAGTGTTCGTTGAGACTGCTGAAATTTCCCTGGTGTTTTCAGACTTGCTAAAAATCCCCGTCAGTGGGGTAGACATCTCCTGGGGCACCTCTGTCAGAACTCTCTTCTGTGGTGGTCTTTTGATCCTGCTGACCAAAAAATCCATGTTGCAATGTAATATTGTTTTAACGTTGTGCTCGTAAGGAACTGAAGAAGTAATTAATCATTTTTGTGAGGTACCAGCAAGTCAAATCATCCCACTGCTTTACAAGTGTGAATTACTCACGGAATGTATCTGCCCTTTTGAACTATTGGTGCAGAACAGAATTTCCCCTCAGTAGCACCCCTGTGCGAGGGCTAAGAGGGTTTTTTTGTTCTTACAAATCCCACCTCCCCTCCCTTTTTGTTTTATCCTATTGCCAAGAAATATCTTTGTAATCACCTATCGATTTTTTAATACCGTTTCAAGAAGTCTGGAACTTGTTATCCCTTATTACTTCTTGTTATGTATGGCTTCTTACTCTAATAGCAGTATTTATTGAAATCCATTTGGTTGCCAAATTGTAGTAGTTATGACAATGCCTTCAAGGTACGACATGTTGTCTGAACACACCACTGTGAGGGTTTTGGTACGGTTTTCTTTTCTTTCTTCCTGTGTACAACACCGTAGCCAGACAATTTATTTCATTTCAGAGCAGAGTAGGCTTGTTGCTTTTAATACAGCATGTTTCAAGGCTCGGCTGAAGAGAGCTAAGCTCTTTATTTTCTCCATACTTAGATTGTAGTGAGTAGAGAGCATGGGACGTACTTTGGTTTTCGATACAATACCAGGTGGTGTTGGAAACATGAAGAGCCAGTATATAGAAATAAATAATACAATATGTAGCTGGAAATCTGAAGAGCAGGCTTACAGAAATAAAGAACTGCAACATTAACCTAATGGTAATTACTGTAGCATAATTGAGTCATAACTTGAAGGGCAACAAGGTTGGTGGAGGGTCTAGAGAACAGGAGTAGCTGAGGGAGCTGGGGCTGGTTAGTCTGCAAAAAAAGAAGCTGATGAGACACCTCATTGCAATTTGCAGCTACCTGAAAGGAGGTTGTAGAGGGGTGGGGTTTTATCTCTTCTCACACAGAACAAGTTTTAGGACAAGAGGAAATGGCCTAAAGTTGCACCAGGGGAGGTTTATGTTGGGCTTTAGGAGAAACTTCATGGAAAGGGTCATGAGTCCTTGAAACAGGCTGCCCAGGGAGGTTGAATCCCTGTACATGTTTCAGAGTCATGTAGGTCCCTGGAGCTTAGGGCCATGGTTTAGTAGTGGCCTTGGGACAGCTGAGTTCATGGTTGAACTCTATCTTGATGGTCTTTCCTAACTTAATTCTAAGGTTGGAGATTTTTGAGTTTGGTCTTTAGAAATTGCTCCCAGAAAGCTGATTGGAGGTCAGGTACCAGAAGAGTAACAGAAACAGTTGGAGGGGAAATTGACAAAAAGGAAGTTACATTTTGGAGTCTGGCCAACACAAATGTATACAATGTAACATTTACAAATGTAACATTTGTCAGGATAAACTTTCTTGAGGGATTACCTAAACAATGAAGGGTATCATCTGACCAGTGAAATCTTTCCCAAGGCACAGCTTCCAACACAGCCACTTGCTGCAGAAAGCAGAAGTAGACGAGACACTATTTCCTCTGTTGCGCTCTGTTATTGACAGGGAAGGTTCTCCAGCTCTATCAACACCACCGTGAGCCTACTGTCAACAAAAATTATTTTGTATCTAAAGTATCTCGAACCCTGTTCGAAGATGAAGAGACTTTATTGCAGTCATCCAGTATCTGAAGGGGATCTACAAGAAATCCAGGGAAAGACCTTTCACAAGAGGTTGTAGTAAAAGGATAAGGGGTGACACGTTCAAACTTGAAGAGGGAAGATTTAGATTATAAATTAGGAAGTTCTTTACTGTGAAGGTGGTGGTACACTGAAACAGGTTGTCCAGGGAGGTTGTGGCTGCTCCATCATATGGCCAGGTTGGATGGGGCTCTGGGCTACTGGGTCAAGTGAGGGGGTTTGGAGCTAGATGATCCTTAATGTTCTTGCCAACCCAAATTAGTCTATGATACCATCATAGTTTTATTAATAATATAAAAGAGAAGAAGTGTTTAACACTTCTGTAACAAGTAAGTTGAAGATGTAACAACAAAGAACAGAAACCAGGTTTATGGCCCATTAAAGGAAGGACTTAATAACAAAGGTAGTCTTGTATTCTAGCTTCCAGCTCTCCTTTGGGAATTCATAGTGCATCAAAATGTATCTTGAAAACTGATTCAGCTATTATGTTGAGTCTTCATCTGGGCAGGCTCAGCACTCTACGGATGAATGTGAATTTTTTCCGCAGGTTTATAGTTAAAAACTAAACATCTCTGTTTTCTAAATAGCTTCCTCAATGTCATATGCAAGATGCTTCTGTGGTATCTGTTTCCAAACAATGGTTATATACAAGAAAGCACTCTTGAAAACTTTTTAGTTTGCATACAGCAAGATAGGTTAAAGTCATACTTACATAACAAAACCTGAGCCGCTCTGGGAAGTTAAATGTTGTGGCCATTAGTTACCAAGTTACCAGCACAGTTGGTTGAAAATCGGGATTTTTGTGTTCCTTTTTGAATAACGGTTTTCTTTAGGTTGGAACAAGAAAATGAAGTTAAAATTTCCAGCAAAATGGAAATTCTTTCCTCAAGGAGGAGGATCACCAACCCCCCTCACTCCAATACCTATTTTGTTTCAAATATCATACCTTGTGATCAGACAAAGCATCTTAGTTCTGTAGGAGGTGTGCAAAGCTTTTCAGTTGTTCTTCACTGGATGAGTTGAGAAAACAAAACTATCTTTGTAGTACTTGAACTTGCTGGACCAGCATTTTCTGATAGCAGAGTTGGTTCTTTTTTTTCCTTAGGGTTATTTTTTGGCCAGCTCCACTTTTCAGTCCCATCTCCCCTTGCATTAGTAGTTGAGAATTGAGAACAGTAGAGAAACACTTTCAACACTGCTGCAGAGACTGTCCAAGATTTTGGGCTTCTTAAGTAATAAGAATTATTCAGTTACATGATGCTGAATCCTGTAACAGTAACAAAATCTCACAGAGTTTTCATTGGAGAGGTAAGAAAAATAGTGGGCTTTTTCACTTATACAAAAGGATCTCTGTATTCAGCATATTTTAAAGCTATTTTAATAGATATTCCAATCTACTGTTGTCACTGGTGTTACAATAATAATAATGTGACACTTCTTTCTCCTGTGTTTTTGTCCTTTTCTTTGAATAATGTATATTTAATGTATAAATATTAAAGTAGATCAGCATACTTGCACAGAAGACCATGTGAATGGAAGTGAAACATAAATTCTGAATACAATTCCATAAGCAGTGGTTTTGGTTGGACTAGGCTCGCAGTTGCCCAGGTGACTTCTACGATAAGGGCTTAAGGTTTTAAGTTACTTAAAGCTTCTCATAAATGGATTAATCAGTTTGCCCTTTTCTACAACTAGTTAACCTTAATTTTAAATACTCTGTTATTTACTAACAAAAGCCACCTCTATACACCAGTGAATATATCCATTAAAGCTCATGGGGTGCTGCTCAATATCTGTTCTGTATGTTTTAATCATTTTAGAAATATTTTATTCCTTATATTTTCCATGTAGAAACTGTGTCCATCCTGTGCAGAGCTGAGAAAACTGTTCCTGTCTGTTCCTGAAATCTTTTCAAACTTCAAATGAAACTCAGAAGAATTCTTCTTCTAGATTGGACTTTCAAGTTAGGCAAGGAGTAAAATAGTCCAACAGAATTTTAGTAAAGCACTGGTTTTATTTCTGTTGTAGTTCTGTTAGTAGCAATAGTTGTGTCTGTTCTACAGCAACCACGTTAACAAACACAAATAGAATGTATTGAAGAGAGGCATTGCAGTTTCAACTTGCTTAAATAATTCCAAAAAAATTTCAAATGAGAAGCATTCAGAGTTGGAAGGATATGTCTTTTAAGTGTGCCTTTTCAGATTGTTTTTTTAACAAGATGTTGATCAAAAACTCTTTTAGAGCCAGCAATCTTTGGCTTTAAACAACTTATTTATTTTTCCTGTTGGTTGTTAAGATTAGACTGTCAATCATTAGCCTTTGCAGGTGGAATCTGGAAGTAGGATGTTTGTAAAACATAAGAAAGCTGTTTAATTTAATTCTTGCAATTAAACTCCACCAGTGAATCCTTAAACTGAAGTTATAGAATTGCAAATGAACAACTGATGTTGTTACCAGTTAGAAAGAAAAGCCTGCCTTTTGTTACAGAGTCCTTTTTTGATTGGTGTCAAAGTGGGAGAAACTAATGTATTTTTATTGTAGCATACGAACCCCTCTCTAGTTCTTATACACATAGTCTTGAGTGCCTACTATAATCAAGTCAGAAATGCAAATTCAGAATTACAGCTGCTTAGTCTAATTTTAAACGTATCTATTATTTCTCTCATCTACATTTGCAGTGCTCAGATGCTACGCAAAAATACTTCTAAGAAACAGAAATTGTCAGGAAGTCCATGAATGAAGAAGGATGAGTCTGTGGAGGGACAGAATAGGACAAAACAGGTTTCAAAAAATACTCCAGTTACCTGGGGGCACTGGTTGGAGGGCTCTGATTATGTGGAGCTGGCGTTCATGCTTGGGTGGGATGCCCATGCTTTCTGTAAAATTCAAGCCCACTTCATTCAGTTGGCAACTACTTTAGACTTTTGGACCTGCTAAATGTTGCTTCTGATACCTAGTAAGAACAGGAACATTTGAAAGAAAAATAAAGGGCAAAAATTGTTGCTATCTTGTAGTTTATTTGTGAGGGAGAATAAGAATTTTCTTAGGGAGAATTCAGTGCATAGCTAAGGCAAGCAGAGGACTGAGTCTCTGGATGCTCTTTCACTCTTAAAGTTTCTAGGTGACTTGCATCCCTGAACAAAGTTGTTAGTTTTATACTCAAATTGAAACCCTTCAGTCCCTGAGCCCAGGTAACCCTGGGTCAGTGCAGGTCAGAGTAATGGAATGGTGCAGGTGCTTTCTAGATGCTAAAGAGCAGTCAGGATGTGAGTGCTGAGCAGCATTGTCATCTACTCGTGCTCTGTTTGGGTGAAAACCAGCATCAGACCTCATATAAATTTTTTATCATTCCCTGGTGTGCTTTTCCTGTCTTCTGAATAGCGTAAGTGCATTTCCAGAGTGTTTTCTACAGCCTTACAAATACATTATGGCTTGCCTTGTTCTAATTCTTTATTTACTACCAATGGTATTTTTGTTTACAATTCCTGGCCAATATTTACCTTCAGTTGGCAGGGCAGGAAACAGTGTTTTATTATTAATTTATATTATATTTCTTTCTGCTTTCCTTAATGTGATCAGTAAACTCTCACCTTACTTCTCATGGACCCTTCTTGGAATGCCAGACAGAGGTATGGTGTGTTCCTAGGTGATCTCAAAACACTGCAGCATAAACTCATTTACATGACAGAGGAGTATGGATGCACATATTTTGTGCAAGCGTAGCCAAAAAGCGTTCAGAATTAATGTCTTGAAGCAGCTGAAAAAGATGAGTGACTGTAGTAGCCACAGAAACTTTTTTTTTGCTTTAATTAGGAACATCACTGATTACTGGCCTTCATGTGAGTCTTTATAAGGTTGGTGTCTGCTCAACAAACCACAAATCTGGTGGCAGCTAAAGAAATATCAGGCAGACAGGTTCAACAGGTGAAAGGCAGTGTGGTTTGGATACAGAACTAGCAGGCAGTAATGATGAACATAAATGTTTCTTTGAGGCTCCACATTCCAAGTTCTCCTTATTTGCTACTAGTTGTAAAGCTCTGATGACTTGACAGGCACTGAAGTTGTATGCTTTAGCTCAGGTCACAAGTGACATGGAAAAGGCTGAGGTTCTCAATGACTTCTTTACCTCAGTCTTTACTCCAAAGGCCTCCAGCCACACTCCTGGAGTCATGGAAGATAGCAGCAGGGACTGGAAGGAAGAACTGCCCATCATAAGT
>JAOXOE010000405.1:41815183-41868867 GCA_028565055.1 Phoeniculus purpureus | reverse complement strand
GGACAGGCTGGAGAGCTGGGCAGGGAGAAATTTAATGAACTATAACAAGGGCAAGTGTAGAGTCTTGCATCTGGGCAGGAACAACCTCAGGTACCAGTATAGGCTGGGGACTGACCTGTTGGAGAGCAGTGTAGGAGAAAGGGACCTGGGGGTCATGGTGGATGGCAGTTTGACCATGAGCCAGCAATGTGCCCTGGTGGCCAAGAAGGCTCATGCAATCCTGGATCAGAAGGGGGGTGGTTAGCAGATCGAGAGAGGTTCTTCTCCCCCTCTGCTCTGCCCTAGTGAGACCACATCTGGAGTATTGTGTCCAGTTCTGGGTCCCTCAGTTCAAAAGGGACATGGAGCTGCTGGAAAGATTCCAGTGAAGAACCACAAAGATGATGAAGAAAGTTGAGCACCTCCCTTATGAGGAGAGGCTGAGGGAGCTGGGTCTCTTTAGCTTGGAGAAAACGAGACTGAGGAGTGACCTCATTAATGTTTATAAATACGTGAGGGGTGGGTGTCAGGAGGATGGAGCCAGGCTCTGCTCAGTGTTATCTGATGATAGGACAGGAGGTAATGAGTGTAAACTGGAACATAGGAGATTCCACATCAATATCAGAAGGAACTTCTTCCCAGTGAGGGTGATGGAGCACTGGAATGGGCTGCCCATGGAAGTTGTGGAGTCTCCTTCTCTGGTGACATTTACTGGATATGTTCCTGTGCAACTTGATCTAAGTGGTTCTGTTGTGGTGGAGGGAATTGGATTAGATGATATTTTGAAGTCCCTTCCAATCTCTAACACTGTGATTCTGTGATAAGGAACAGAATTTGTGGAAGTCAAGCTTCCTTCTTTTTAAGGGATAAAACAAACAAAAAGTAGATTTACAATGCAAATCTTTAAAAGTGTTTCTTTTACAAGTGGTGTTATAGTATTGTAGAATCACAGGATGATTTGTTTTGGAAGGTTCATTAGAAAGCATCGAGTAACAACTCCCCTGTCATGGACAAAGACATCTTAGACTACATCAGGTTGCTCAAGTCCCCATCCAAAATGGCCTTGAGAGATGCTTCAGGCTCATTGAGTAGACCTTGATAAATGCAGAGTTTGACTGACAAGGTTCCTTGAAGAAATTGTTTTCTGTTCTCTCTGTTCAAGTACTGAAAGAGGTTGAATTAGGAGAAAAAAAACCCAAACAAGTCAACATAACAGTGAGGATTCACAATGTGCCTTTGATTCAGCGTATTTATCACCATGTTTCACTTGAGCAAACATGCTGTTGATTACAGTCCAAACCAAATTATGAGGCAGCATGCATGATGTATGTTTTTATGTTGAATTCACACCTTGTTTTATTTATAGACAAAAGCTGCATTTCTTGTTGCATAAGAAGTTCAAGTTTTAGCATCCCTGCGACACATACGTGCTGAGAAGGTTACTACAGGCTGTTGAAGCTGGTGATTGGTTTGGCAAAGACAATCTGTAAACAACTAGATTTGAACATATATTATCAGAGTTAACAAATCACTGCCTTTGAATAATTCCAGTCAAAAAGTAGCTTGTTAATTTTGCTGTGTAGCTTCCAAACCTATTGGTAGAAAACCACTGTCTTTCCACCGCACTACATTTTATTAGTGTAAGGGATGAACATGACAGTAGAGAAGTTCACATAATAAAGACTACAGCAGAGAGCAGCATTTCTAAATTCCCTTTGGAACAGATTTTCAAAGATCTCCAGGCTCCACAGATGCTAACAAGCAGTTTGTGAAATTTTCTGAGCATGTCCCAACATATTAGGTGTCTGAAGTACTGTAGGAAAAATTAGGTTTCAGTTGGGCCATTAGTTACTTTTATACCACACATAGACCTCCTTCTGTGAAGAAGTGGTCTGATTTACATACATCTTCTTGTCTGTGAGAACATTCTATGTGATGTGGTTGTGGTGTGTCTTTTCAAAACTTTCACTTTGGTAGGTTTTATCCAACAGCCAGACAACAACAACAAACTAATCAAGTAATCAATTGGAATTAATGCCACTGGAACAGACTGCCCAGGGGGTGGTGGAGCCTCCTTCTCTGGAGATGTTTAAAACCCACTTGGATATGTTCCTGTGCGACTGGATCTAGGTGATCCTGCTGTGGTAGGGGGATTGGGCTAGATGATTTTTTGAGGTCCCTTCCAATCCCTAATGATTCTGTGACGCCTCATTAAGTAACTCCTTTACTGAAAACAGGTAGATTCCCCTGATGGAATTCAAGCTGTTGGTTTGGTTTTCTTTCTCAAGGTAGGATGAATAGTCTTGTGAAAATATCCTTCACTTTACTGTTCCTGTGAAAATCTAACTTAAATCCAACACAAAACTCATACCTGGCTAAAATTTAGTTAGAAAACCGCAGCGCAGTGGTTTCAGCTGAGGGTTAAAGCAATCTGTCCCCTCGCCTCCACACTGCTTTCAGATAACACAATTGCACTCACAACTTTTATTCTAGACATAACTTTAACTGTGTTAGAAATAATACCCTCTAACGTTTAATTTCACAGTGGCAGCTGGCAGATTCCTCCGTTGCATTAAAGAACAAGGAAGAGAAAAGGGATTGTACATTTATATATTTAATTTTAAAGGGTTATAATGAGTTGCAATGCTTGAAAAAATAAATATTGCATCAGTTTAAGGCAATTACTCTCTTCTTGAACATGACTTTGGACAAAAATAAACCTTTTCCTCATTATTATCAGGAAGAGAGAGTTACTGTAACTCCAAGAAGCTGAAGCAGATCTTACAGCCTCATTTTGCAGCTCCAGCTTGGAGACTACAAATCCTCAAAATCTTAGACCAAACCAAGAAATCTAAACAACTTCTTTCCTTTCAAAAATGAAGAATAAGGTCAGATGCCACATGGATACTGGGCATTAAAGAATTAAGCAAGTCCTAGTGTGTTTGAGGAGATGAATGGCATAAAAAGTTTGCACAAAACCCATCCATTTCACATAAATTGTCTCACCCACAACGGAAAAACCACCGTCTCTCCCTCGCTCTAAGCCACAATATAAAATCTTCAATTAGTCCAGTACAGAATGAAATCTTATCCACGAACAGCTCAGGCTTGTGTTTGGCTGGTTTGTATATTTTTCTCTTTTCTTTTATGCATTGTTATCAACAGAGCGCTTCAAACACTCTATGAATATTTTAAAAGCTATCTCTAATCTTCAGTCTCCTCCACATTGAGATAACTGGCCTTGATTTCTTATCTTGGTCTAAGACTTGAGGAGCCAGTCTCTCAAATTAAACAGCTACTCAATACTTTGCCGTTCACTGAGCGGTTGATATAAAATGTTGTGTGAGCACATGTGCTTAAAGATGGAAAGTCACTAAATCTAATTTTTGTCCCTCTCTAATTGCATTTTGTGCCATCAGCTATGAAAATGTGACCCACAGAAACCTAATGCTTCTGCTGGCATTACCTCACCTCCCATGTGGATACGCACTCCCTGCTCAGTGTCTCCTTGTCAAGTCCAATGATAAACTACCACTTGTGAGAACAATCTGCTGCCATTCCTTTATTTTCTCATTTATATTTACTAGGATCTTGGTTGTAACCTTGCAGGCTACCACAAGTGAGAGGCAGCACATATTTCTGGAAGATGCAATTTGGCAGCAAGCAGCACAAGTCCTGTGAAGAGAAGCTGAGGGAAGTGGGGTTGTTTAGCTTGGGGGAAAGGAGGCTCAAGGGAGGCTTTTCTCACTCTCACTTGCTGAGATTCAGGATATCAGAGTGAGGTGGGGGATAGTCTTTTCTCCCAAGAAACAAGTGATAGGAGAGGTTGAGGCTGAACATTATGACAAATTTCTTCCCTGAAAGGGTTGTCAAACCCTGTAACAGGATGCCCAGGGCAAGGGTGGAGTTTCCATCCCTGGCTGTTTTTAAAAGACATATAGATGTGGTCCTGAGGAACATGATTTAATGATGGCTTGGCAATGCTGAGTTAACATGAGTGTCATGATCTGAAAGATTTCTTCCAGCGAAAATGATTCTATGATTCTATGACCTTACCACTATCTACAACTACCTGAAATGAATTTCTATGGAGGTGAGGGTTGATCTATTCTTCCAAATGACAGGACAAGAGGAAATGGCCTTAAATTGTGCCAAGGGAGGATCAGATTGGATATTAAGGAAGAATTTGTCTGCTTCGATGGTTGTTAAACATTAGAACAAGCTACTTAGGGAGGTGGGGGTGTCATCAACCTTGGAAGTATTTTAAAAGACATATAGTCTGAGGGGCTTGGTTTAATGGTGACCTGGTAGTGCTGGGTTAATGGTTGCACTTCATGATCTTAAAGGTCTTTTCAAGCCAAAACAATGCCGTGATTCTCTCATTCTGTGACCTGTGCATCCTTTCAGCCTTTGGCAAGTGGGGATGTGAGATGAAGGTTGGATCACAGAATCACAGAATCACAGAATCATTGGAATTGGAAGGGACCTCGAAAAATCATCTAGTCCAATCCCCCTGCCACAGCAGGATCACCTATGTTGTAAAGGCATAGAGTTTGGACAAGTAGGTTACAAATTGTGACTTCACGTAAGTCGCTCACATTGTCATTTTGTTGTCTAAAAACATAGAGGTTTCTAGCACTCCTTCGAACAACCCAGAAAGAGGCACTTGACTTCTAGCTGTCTGGAGGACACTGTGATATATCTGCAGGTCCTATTGGGTGTCTTGTATGCTCGAAGTCATCTCAGACAGCTCTGGCTTCACACTTAATTCCACTCCTTCTTTATAAAGATATTGCTGTAGTGGTTTGTGCTGGCATCACTGTTGTTATCAGTGATATATTATAAAGTACAGAAATAAGCTGTTCTTATATATGCAACACCAGATATAAGGTGTTGCATAACCCTGACACATTTTATTTAAGAAGTAAGTAAAGAAAACAAACACTTAGCAAACTAACAGGCACCACAAAGGAGGGAGACTCTTTCTATCTATCTATCTACATATGCAAGAGTTTGAGGACACATAGCAGTGACACAAGAGTAAGTAGCTATGCCCTCATAGAAGGATCTCACACAATCAGTCACCTGGATGATGCAGTAACTTACATCCTGCATAAGTTAAATCATGGAAAAAAGCATTTACTGCATTATTTTCATGGGCTTTTGTGGTTCATGCATTGCACAAGGGGATCAGCCCAGCACAATTAAAGGTCTCTAATTTTCCATATTGCATTCCATTTGCACACAAGATTATTCATCATGTGAATAAGAGTCCTCTGCATTCCCAATAACAACATCAATCTACCCTGAGTCCTCCAGCTGACTGGTCCAGAACTGTTTCTAGCATTGTAGCCCTTCCACGCAGCTCAAGCAAGACTGAGCAAAGCAGCACGTGAAGAAAAGTCCCTATTGTTTTAATAAAACACAAGTGCATGACCTGTCCACTGTCCTTAAATCTCATATGAGGAGGGAAATTTTTGCATTATTCCGCTTTGCATGAAGTTGATGTAGGAATGCTGATACTGGCATCATAAAAAATAAATTAAACCTGTCTCTGAAGGGCCCCAAGGGACTGTTATTAGCTGATGTTATGTCAGACAGAGTTATTGTTTAATATCACTGAAAGTGTGTCACCTCACAGACATACAGGGTGGGTCTAAAGTATTATGAAACAGTCTTGACAGATGCAACTGCTTATCCAGCTGAGGAAGGGCTCACTGAGGGCAGGGTTGTGTCAGGTTTACAGCAATACTGAACGTTTATTCTAGGCACTGCACCCAGTCCTTGAATTGCTCATGGTGGAGAAACAGCCTCTGGCTGTTTCAGAAATATCATAGCCAACATTTCAACTGCACTGCCACTAAAGGCTTGGCTGATAGGCAGGCAAAGAGACTATGGCCAAGACAAAATGGGATTTTTAGGGATCTTTGGTACCATATCTCCTAGCCAGCCATTCATATTTACATTAATATTCACATCCATGTTCATGCTCATACTCATGTTCACATTAATTTCGTAGTGTCCAGAGAAGGGCAATTAAGCTGAGGAAGGGTCAGGAGCACAAGTGCTCTGAGGAGTGGCTGATGGAACTGGGGGCTTTACCTCAAGAAAAGGAGGTTCAGAGGAGATTTTCTTTCTCTCCACCACTGCCTGAAATTCAGGAGATTGGAGCAAGGTGGGGGTCAGTCTCTTCTCTCAAAGAACAAGAGACAGGACAAGGAAAATAGGTCTCAAGTTGCTCCAGGGGAGGTTTAAATTAGCTGCAATTAATACTTTGTTCCCCAAAAGAATTTTCCAAGCCTGGCCCAGGCTGCCCAGGGCAGTGGTGGAGTCCCTGTGTCTGGAAGGCTTGCAAAGCCATGGAGATGTGGAGTGGGACAGGTGTTAGTGGTGACTTGACTGTCCTGAGTTGATGGTTGGATTCAATGATCTTAAAGGTCTTTTCCAACCCAAACAATTCTATGATACTCTGGTTCTGTATTGGCACGTCAGCTTGCAGCACACATGCTACAGCTGCCAGTGCTGGACAGCCTGGATTTGTGGGAAAGGTCCTAGAGGACTGACATTAATTTTTTCCCTCTGTAGCCACAGTAACCTCCTGTGCTGTGATAGCCATGTGACAGGCATATGCCGTCCGGATCCAAGTATGCTCTCCCAGCCCCTGGGCTGGCTGCTCCTGATTTACTCCATCCTGGGTTGTCTCTTCAGGAACTCTTTAATTTACAGCAGTAACCTGTGCAAAACTGTCAAACTGCCTTGTCTTTGGTGGGGTTTTATTGCAAAGTAATGACACCGAGTTAATTCAAGCTAAGAGCAAGCCTTTATTTCTTTTTTTCTCCTAAGTGAAAAGGAAAGTCAGATCGCCAAGATGACTTTTAGAGCAGCACTGTTTTCAAAGCAAGCTTAAAGTGAACTGCAGCAATCTATCAGGCAGCCTTTACTGTGCTGTAGTACACTAATTTCCCATTTCCACTTCATTTTGTGTCTAGCACTGTAATTTGTACATCTCACAACTGCTACTGTAAAACCTCAGACAACCTCAACAAGAAAAGAAGAAAAAAAAAGAAAGAAGAAAAAGAATAACCCTACAGCAAACCAGGAATAAAAAGCCACAACAAAAAAACTAGAAGTGTCTGGACCTATCTAGAATATCAATGTGTCCGCAACAAAGGATCGTTGTGAGCAACCTCAATCTGCATTGCCAATGCTTTTAATGCTGCAAACTTTTCACATCTACTTGATTGTTCTCTGTGTCAAATCACACTTTTATATTAAAAAAAAACCCTCACAATTATCTGCCTTATCCCTTAAAAGTGATCCATCAAGATGCATAAAAAGATGGCTCTTTTATAGCCCTGAAGAATTTGCATACACGAGCTGTAGGAGTCCCTGACATGTTGTTTGAAAATTAAATAACGTGTATTCATCAGACAATGGGCTACTCTTGTACAGTAAGGGAATATTCAATCAGCTGAAACAGATGCTTAGAGGAAATCTTGTTCTGGAGGCAACATTATGTTACTGACAGGTGCACAAAAGAGCCTTAACTGTACAGATCAAAGATGCAAAATCAAATGTAAATTCCTTTCGACTTCCATTTTCAATTGGAGATGAAAAACAATCACTTCTAATGGGGAACTGCAGCCACTTTTGCAGCTGATGGAAGCTTCATTTGCTTCAGTGTGTGATCCAAAAATCAGCAATCATTATTTATCTGGGTGTTACCTATAAAGTACAGCTCTAGACATTAGGAAATATGTATAAATCATAGAGACCTGGCTTCAGAAAGGAGACAAGGAACTTACAGGAAAAAAAATCTAATATCAACCAAAACAGGATTTTCTAATACTCTGTCAGAAAACACCTGACCAGTTCTACACAGCAACTGCATAAATTAATAGCAGTGCTTTGTCAAGGGGCAGGGAAGGGGAGAGAGCTGTTAGTGAAGTTCGTTCGCTTTCAATTTTTTTTTTCTAATTCCCTCCAGAATATCAAAGACTTTTTTCCAGGGCATGAGGAAAGAAAAATTCACACTTGTGTCTTCTCTGACTGCAAGAGCTCTCAGTGGCAGGGAGTTGACTTTACTGTCTGTCTTCAGAGGGTTCCTTTTTCTTTACAACTGCAGGGTTTGGGGTTGAGGGAGGTTAGTGGGCTTTTTCTTTTTTCTCTCTTTTTTTTTTTTCTCCCTTTCACACTGTGTTTCACATTTTAAGAATTTCTTGGATTTAGTCGAAAATGCCTGCTGGTTCTTTCAGTGCCTCTTAGTGTCTCCAGCAACAATTATCCCAGACCAGCTCCATTCCAGAATCTCATAAAAATATGCTTTGAGATACAGAGACAGTCTCTCTCTCATGTTAGGGTTGCAACAGCCATTCTCTGTCAATTATCTTCTGTGGGAAATTAACTTGCTGCAGGAGATGAGCAAAGTCTCACTGAAGTCATCTTTGCTGAATGGTTTCTTGGGGTGATTTTCTGGTTCTTGTTGGTAATAAATTCAACAGTGGCCAAGACTCCTGATTTTTCCTCTTTTTCAACTTAAAATTATGCACTGGTACTTTGAGATATGTTTTATAAAGATGGACTAAGGGTGGTGGTGATGCTGATATCTTCACAATCAGAACAGCTCTAAAATGCTTTTCAAGCTCTCATTTAAATACAGTGCAGCTCCCAACAATGTTCTGGCACAGCCCTGCTGGGTGCTGGGTGATGCTCATACCAAATGCAAATCATTGCACTGACAAAATGCACGGACATCATCCTCAGCTGTGATGTATTACAGAATCACAGAATCACACACAGAATCACAAAACATTAGGGACTGGAAAGGACCTTGAAAGATCATAGAATCACAGATCATCCAGTCCAATCCCCCTGCCACAGCAGGACCACCTAGACCAAGTCGCACAGGAACATGTCCCAGGTGGGTTTTAAACATCTCCAGAGAAGGAGACTCCACAACACCCCTTGGCAGCCTGTTCCAGTGCTCCGTCACCTTCACTCTTTTGCAGTTTGTTGCCACTATGAAACAGCCTCAAGGTCACTGTGATCACAGAAAATTTGCATGGGCAGAATAATTGCTTTACCCCGACCAGGACAAGGATGTGGCCAAGAATCAAGGGATGTTGCTGGAAATGCACATGCCCAGATTTGGCTGGTTGCTATCTAGCTGCCAGAACAGACTTTGGGTCAGCTGCCATAAAAGTAGGGACATAACAACAGAAGGTTGTTTATTCCTTTCTCCACTAAACCGCTGTATTGACCACACTGACTCCTCTTTTCTGGTGTTACTCCTGCTATTGTACTTTTGAAATCTCCAGCATGAAAACTTATCTACTTGTGATGGAGAAAAATTTCAGTTGTGATAAGTGAGGATTTGGTCCTGCAAGGTGAAATCTTTCAAACTGTTCTTTGTCTGAAGGACAGCTGACAAGGATGAGTGCCTCTCTTATGGTACTCTATAAATCCTCACATTTAAGTAAACATATAAGTACTAAAAAGGATATTCTGCTAGATTAAAGCCATAACTTCCAGCTTCCACCTGCTCTGTAAAATTGAAGAGTAAAATTTTTCTCTTTAAGGTGGATCAACACCTAAATCTGGAGGGGTCTTGGACCATGATCATGGCCTCTAGTGCTTCAAGAGAGAAATTTTAATTACCCCATACTTGTCCTCTCTGTAAAAGTGTGCTGGTCAGTGGGGCCAGGGCTTTAGAGACCTTTTTTCTATAGTCACTAAGTGATATCCTCAGAGTGTTGTCAGAAAGCTGCAGCAGGATGCACTGAACTAGGCGAAAGCATTGAATCTGAGTTTCTTTTATCCCTATTCAGTTTTGCGCAGGTTGTCTCCTACTCTTTGAATCTGTTAGCTGAAGGAACACTCCAAGTACTTCAAAGGCACACAGAAACCCTTTCTTCGTGTTGGTACAGAAATGCTCTGAGCACCTCGTTACTTGGCTGGTGATAGCATCGGAATGTGTGCTCAGGACGTGGCAGCAGTGGCCTGTGAAAACCGCTGCTTTCTGGAAACATTGCTGCTTTGCTCTTTGAAAAACACTACAGACCTTATGAAAAACAACCTTCTGATACAGGCTAAAGGAGTAAATACATTAGAGGACAAGGTTCGTGTATGATACTAGTAGTAGAAACTAAACAACACAGTCTCAAGGGCAGCCCCTCAGCTCACCAACCCCTGTATCAACCCCCCCATAAGGTTGTGGGGTGAAGTCTCCCTTCTGTTGATTCACTGGTGTGCTGAATTTGCTAGACAAACTGGGAAACCTCAGCTGCATGCAGCAATTTGAGTGTTAGCATTGCCTTAGCCATCAAAAAATTATGGCAATGGAGGCCGTGTAACTACCTGATCCCATACATCACAGTAAGTCTCTTTCCCCCTCTAAAGGCTCAATTCTCCTGTCAAGAAACAGTTCTACTTCACTGCAATGGCAGCACATGCAGTGATGGGAACAAATACCTTTAAGTGGTTTTTACTCTCCTAATCACTGAGCTACTCCTTCCATTCCTTTTGTCTCTTGCTGACTCTGTTCCTGCTGCTTCTATGCTAAGTATCTCTGCCCTATCTCTGGCTGTGTGCTAGTGCCATAACCACTACATCCTCTCTCAGGCTCCTCGGTATTAACTGATGTTGTCACCAACTACTTTTTGTCAACATTACTTGATCTTCTTTGTACTTCCCCCTGTCTTGATTCATTCTGCTTGAAATTCATCAGTATATACAGGGACGAAGGGATAAGAGGAGAGAATTCTGGTTTTCAATCCTTCTTGATTTGGGAAAAAAAAGTCTTTCCCTACATGCACAGCTGAGAAAGGAATTGATTTATGTTGGTGCAAGTCTACTGACTCCACCTGAAGTTCCTCTAATTTTCACTGCTGTAATGGAGATTAAAATCTCTCTCTGAGTACGGTACCTCGCTGCTGTAGAATTGATTTAGCCTGGGTAAGAGACAGGAGGTATATTGCCAGTCTGAAATATATTTTCATCATTATCTCATGCACAGGCCTCAGTGAAAGGGTGTTATTGGAGTTCTCTGCAAATCGCCTGAATTACCGACAACCCTCTCGCAGCCCATGAGCAATACAATGCTGTACAGCGTGGGAAGCAGTGTTTCAGTGTGCCCTGGATGCAGTGGAAGCACAGAACCTGCCTGCCAGCTGCCTACCTTGTGTAGGAGTGCAAAAGGCTTAGCTAGCACAAGAACTGAATCTGGCCCCAAGTTTGGACCTTAATGGGCAACACTGTTGTGTGATCAACTTGCTAACTTGCAGCCATAGTCTCAAGTCTGACTCTGGGTTATCATCTTAAAATGGTTCTTTTAGTAGCAAATGTTTTATTTAAGGCTAGGAATCCATTTACAAAGTATAATGTAGTGTCCTGATTTTTCTTGCCACATACTCTCCATGTATCTTGGAATATGTTCTCTTTGCTCTACTGCTGACTTCTCTGATATCTGTGCAGATCAAAAGACCTGGGCAGGGGCAACCGTCCTTTTTCCTCAACACCTTCAATCACAGCAGAGATAGGAAGAGTGCAGCAGGTCCAATCGCCAAATCACTGCTCCATTAGCTTCCAGTTTGCACCAGCTAAAGGTACAGCCCAAATCTTATTGGTTTCCTGGAATATTCATTTATACCTCCTTCATCACAGATTCTCCAGTATTTCTCTCCTCAAGAGGAAAACATTCTAGTCTGGGCAAAGTTCTCCATATGTTTCATTGCCTTGCCAGGAGTCTCTGTGCTCCTCTCTTCTAGGCAGTCAGTGGCTAAACAGGTCGCTCCACTCTGAGCCTTTATCTTACCCACAGCCAACCCAATTTTCCTCCATTTCAGCCATGACATCAGCAGCCACATGCTTGGTATTTCTGTACATGAAAATCAGGGGAAAAAAAAAATTAGTCACATTCACATAGCAAAATAAATGTGTGATATCCTTATAAGTGTGAGGATTGGTTTGCAATAAAGACAGCAGGACGCCTTGAGCAATATGGCAATGCAGAAGTAATCACACATCTTGGGTGGCTGAATTGATTTTCCTCATGGTTTCAGACATGCTGAAGGTATGCAATCTCCATTAGATAATGTGTTGTGCCAGCTCCTGAGAAGTTTAAGAAGAACTGAGCTTCTGGAGAGCGTGATTCCCTGCTAGGAGAGAAATGAGCCAGCAGAGTCTGAATACTGTATAATTGATCTTAGCATTTGTATTTATGTAGAAGTGAGCAGAAGATGAATTATGTAGAAGACAAATTCTGCACCCAGGTCTCATGCTCAGTCCTTTGTACCCTAAAAGACATGGTGTAGGCTGCATCAGGACCCGAACTCAGACCTGTGTCTGATTGTGACTGATTTATAAACCTCTACCTATCAAAATCCATTTATTAGCACCAATACTCACACTCAAATATTGTTAGCAGGGAATTGTTGTCATATAGCAAACATCTCAGAGTTAAATTACCTGTTGGAGAGCAGTGTAGGAGAAAGGGACCTGGGGGTCATGGTGGACAGCAGGATGACCGTGAGCCAGCCATGTGCCCTTATGGCCCAGAGGAACAACAGCATCCTGGGGTGGTTAGCAGATCGAGAGAGGTTCTTCTCCCCCACTACTCTGCCTTAGTGAGACCACACATGGAGTATTGTGTTCAGTTCTGGGCCCCTCCATTCAAGAAGGACATGGAGCTGCTGGAGGGAGTCCAGCGTAGAGCAATGAGGATGATGAAGAAAGTGGAACACCTCTCTTACGAGGATAGGCTAAGGGAGCTGAGTCTTTACCACCAGTATTTGATGAAGAAATTTAGTTCCCTCTTCATTTTGTTAATCTGTGTTATTTCTGTTACTTTATGTGACTTTAATTAGTTACTGACTCATTATAAACTATGAAAGCTACAGTTCAATAGCTGAGAACTTCTCAGTGCTGGAAAGGACAGAAAATTTTACCTTTGCTTATACTTGGTGTGAATCCTCAAACTGCATCTGCTCAGAATTATCATCTTTAATTTTTTATCTCTGAGTGTAAGGGAGCCACTGGGTACTCTGCAAGTATCTGACCAAGAGGGAGTCACTGCCACAGGTAGCTCAAGCATGAGATTTTGTAGAAAGTAGGAGACACTTGGAGAATCATCAAACAATCTGATTAGCCTGAAAAGCAGCAGCCTCATTAACATGTCTGCCTTGCCAAGGTTGTCACCTTTCTCCTCAGCAGGGCTGTGAAGGCTTTTCAAGCAAAATATGAGGGTGAGTAGTGAACTGGGTCTAGAAATAGACTGCAGGTTTGGCACACAGAATTGAAGAAAATTAGATTGGAAATGAGTTGAGGATGTGATCTTGTCTAGTCTCCCTTCTCTGGATGAGGGCTTGAAAAGAAGAAAGCAAGTAGCTAATATTATTAACAGTCAGTCATCAATTTTTGAGGGACATGGTTTGGGGGTGACTTGGCAATATTGGGTCAAAGTTTGTATTCAGTGATCTTAAAGGTCTCTTCCAACCAAAGAGATTCTGTGATTCTGTAGGCTGTGCCCCCATGACATCACCTCAGTAGAGGCTGAGACCCATCAGCATAATTGGGAAAGGCTACGGAAGTCTGTGAAAGTGCACAGTGCTTTGTGTGTTCAACAATGTGCAGATTTCAATTTTCTGTGCAAAAAAAAGAGACCAAGTGTCTTATTCCCTTAAATTCTGAACTACAGGAGCAACCACATCACCTCTATTTATAAAGGACATATGTGCATGAAAAAGAGGTTGTCAGGCATAAGAGGTGCCAATGAGGGTGTGAGATGAGAATGACCAGAACAAGAGGTTTCTCTCTTATACAAGCCCAATCCTGATGATATTGCATCACACAAAATTGCACAGCTTAGATCTGGCTGTGCCAGGAGGGGCCAGAAATGAATCAGAGTGAAGTCAAACCTACCTATCAGAGCAACAATGAACACACAAGTTCCCCATGACTGCAAAAATAGTCTTTGTTAGTCAAAGGAATAAAAATTGAGTTTTGACTATACTGGTCTTTCATTAGGAACTTGCAGGCAGACTGTGTCACAGAACAAGCTAGGAAATATTGAAGATGAGCTGATGCTAGCTAGGTTGACTTTACAAAACGAGAGGGCCAAAGAGTTGAAGGCAAAAAAAGATCAGAAAGCCTTGATGCAAACCCCAGTAGCTTCATTGAGATTTAGATCAGCTTGAGCAATGAAGATCAATTCACACTTATGCAATTAAGTAAGAGACTGAATTTTAAATATTGGTAAAGCTGATTCTTTTGCTGTTACTCTACTGTTTGAAAGGGCAGACTGCCAGCTAGTGAAACACTGACCCTAACGTTTCTTCAGCAAGTGGATCTGTCATCCCCTTAGATACCCTGCTTGATCTTGTTTGGTTTGAAACGGCTGCAAGAGCTCATGTAGGAAACTACGTGACTTGCATGGTTCTGAAGCACAGCAAATTCACAAGCCCATAACTCATTGTTTACAAACACATTTACAACGCTTTCAATTTGGTAATGTGAGTGAATGAGCAAACAGGCTCAGCATGCACTTACCTGATCTCCCTAGCACATTCAGTTTATGCCAAAAAGCTACAGAGGATGAGATGGAAGGAGAAGCTCTTCCTGGTTCTGATTTCTAAATATATTAAGTGCAAACACTTCACTTTTATGAGAAAGTTTAACATTTAGCTCTACGAATATGAATCTTTGCTAGCAGTTGAGATGAAGATTATCATCTTTCAATCTCATCACTTCTGTCACATCTATTAGATAGGGTCCTTTTCTATCATTCTCCCTTCCAGCTCACAGTCTGAGATTACAAAATTAGTACAGGGCTATAAATTCTCCCTCCTGTCTGATTCTGCCCTCAGAAGATGTATTTTCTCACTAAGTGCCATTTCTTATTTCGTTGGTGCATTATAGTTCAGAGACAACTTGCTGTGGTTTTTTGTTGGGAGTGTTTTTTTGTTCTTCAATTACCATGTGACACTGAAAACAAGTCATTTGCCTTCATGCAAGCACCCTTTTTCCTTGGTGACAACAAGTAACACCGTAATATGCTGCAAATCCTTCATTCCTGTTTAGGTTTGAGTGTGCCTATTAGCTTCTAGGAAATAAATCAAGACTGTCTGATGACTGAAGTGACCTTCAATTTAATCTGAGGCTGAGTTGATTCTCATTAAAGCAGTCTGTAATTTTGCTAAGCGTTGCAGCTATTTTTATTGTTGTTACTGCATGTGATTTCAATTTTTTTTCTACAGCTAATTATAAAACTGTATTTACTTTTAAATAAATGTAAAATGGTATTGCCACACATTTTTAGAAACTGTAGGTTAAATAGCAAAGTGTGGTCTCATCAAACGACCAAGAATTCTTTGGAATCTGAATTTCACCTTTAATCGCCCCAGGTTAGCCACACTATCTGTTCTATCATCTTTGCCTTAAAGCCTCTTTCTTCAGAGTTTTCTATGTGGTATTTCTCAGAGCTCTGTATGTACCATTAGGTGATATCATTGCTTTTGATATTTAACCTCTCACTGCTGCAGGACAACACAGAGATTTACTACTGGTGCTGATTTCCTATCACCAGTGACCATTTAGGCCAGTTTAAGCACCTTCAGCAATAAGTTACGCTGCAGAAATTTTACGGCTTGAGAGCCAAGACTTTTTTTTATAACTCTTAAGTGCACTTGCACTTTCTTTATTGCACCAAGTATGAAGTTAAATTTACCAAGTGGCATAAATCTCTCCTACCTGTGCATACCATGGGAAAGAAATCATTAAAGGAGCATCATCGTATCATACATTAAAAGTGGTGATAGAAAGAATAAAGTTTGAAGTAAAGTGTTCACAGGTTGGTGCTTGGATTTTAGTATCCAGGACAAGATGTATCTCTTAAAATTTCAGACATCTGTGGTGTTGACACCCATCCTACACTCCTTTTAGAGGCATGGATAGAAATGTGCCCTTGTAGGGGAAGATTCATGTGATCAGGTTTAGATACCAACCTAAGGATGAAATAATTCATTTTGTATTGTGTCTCTTCTCTCCATTTACTGGAAACAAAGTGGACAAACAGAAACACATATGTCGTATATATGAAGGCAGGTGAGATCCACAGTTACAGCTGTATTTAAAAATACAACATTGAGCCAAACCCCAATGTATCCCATCTTGGTCTTATAGGTTTATGCAATCAAAACCTTTAAAATGCCAGTTCTTCAGAAGCTCTGAGTGCTCCTGGTTCCCATCAAGATAAACACTGAGACAAGCAGTGTCCTTGAAAAACAGTATCTCTAATCTTGAAATCATAGAACCATAGAATCACCAAAGTTGGAAAAGACTTTCAAGATCATCGAGCCCAACCATTAACCCAACTATCCCAAAGCCACTGCTAAACCATGGCCCTAAGCTCCAGATCTGCATGATTTTGGACTGTTTTCAGGCTTGGCGATCCAGGCACTTCCCTGAGCAGCCTGTTCCAACCAATCTAGTTCTGCCTTCACTCAGGCCAGTTTCACAGTACAGTTATAGAAGTAAAATTTTCCTGACTCTAAGCTTTTAAATAGTCACTTCTGTCTGCCTGCCTAAATCCATATTTTTAGACACCAGCCTTAAAATGTCGCCTCTTTCAAAACCTCTTTTGGCATCAGTCAGGAGAGCTTGTAACCACTGTCTCTGGTTATGATGATTACGCTTCTTTTACTAACTTTCGTGTTATTGTCCTGATTTTTCTCTGTTCAGTGAAATTAAACGGATCTCTGTCAATTATAAGCCTTCCTGAATTGCCAGGCTTGTGGGCTGTTTCAGGATTTTGATACTGAAAAGAATGTGTAAAATGACAAGAAAATAATGAAACCAGATGTAAGCATAAAAATGGGCAAAACTTAATTCTTCTTTATTTTCCAGCTCCATTTGGTAACCTACCTACTTGGCAAAGTTCTTCTAATAATTAAGCCATTTTATTCTTAGAGGAATTTTTATTTTACATACAACTCCATACATTTTGGCCAAAATGAACTTGCGAAATTAGCACTATTTTGGATAGCAGCAAAAAAACCTGGAATCATCATCTAAAGGCATTTGCAAACGTTCCAGGAACATCATTATATATGTATTTTTAGTCTTCCCACTGGCAGCAAAAGCAGTAAGACAAATTTGCATTTCAAGGCTGGAACCAACTGCATTTTGCATGGATCTGATAAAAACATCAGAACAACGAGATGCTTTGGCACACATACGGGTTTCCTAAAATGACAGAAAAACGAGAATTTCAGGGGTGCATTTCTACACCTCCCACTTCAAAGTCTTCCTACTTAATATCCCTTAAATAAGCTGCAAATACATCTGACCTCTTAGTAAGCTCATTCATTGCTGGTTTTCCCATGCAAAGCCCATAAGAGAGCAACCTCAGTAAGTTAACAGATATTGTATGGATACTCAGCAAGAGTACAGATACCTTTCAATTTATCTAACACAGATTTTTCCGGTGGTGACAAGGAGGACTTTTCAGTAGGAACCTGTTGTCACTGGAGTCCCACAATACCTGCTTCTCAAAACCTATCGTAACACCCAATCACTTGCTGGGTCCTTACAGTAAAGGCAGATCAAGAAGATACAACAGCACTTACAGACTCAGCACCTGAAGTTGTTTCACAGTTGGCTTAAGAAGCACTAATGGAAAAGTTTTCTGTGCGAAGTAGAGTATAGGGCTCTAAATCAAAAAGTACCACTTAAATCTTTCAAATCTCCTCTCTGGAATAAATAGTAGGGTGAAGACATAAATCATGTTATTTGCACAAGATGCCCCACAGCTCAGAAAACTTGGTTTTTATTGCACTTCTTGATTTTGAAGAATTTTGACTTATGTGCGGTGACAGAAGATACTTTATTTTCCAGACTGCTCCATGACTCTACAAAAAAGACCTGTGGAGACAATAAAATGTCTCTTGGAGATGTTTTATTCTTGCTCATAGTTTTGCTTGAACCCATGTAAGTGGTGTTGGATGTACATGCTCTTCACTTTCTTGAAACAACATATGCTCTTAGTATTGCAAGATGAAAGAGGAGCACCAGAAACAAAGCACCTTCATTTCTCAGAGAACAGGTCAGAGAAAATGAAAAGCTTATCTGAATATGAAGAAAATATTCACAGCCACTGGAGAATATAACTCTTGCTGTTAGGAAGTAGTGAGCAAGCTTAACTTGACACATGATTTTTACAACAAACAGAAATACATTGGAAAAATTTCCTGATCTCTGCAACTTTGTCAGGTTCTCATACTGTCAGATTTGAGAATCAGCCCTAGCTTATCCATTAGGAAATCTCCACCTCTGCACTCAGTCAAGCATGATTCTCCATCTTTCACCATGACCCTTTACCTGGCTTTGAAGCCTGGCAGGGGGCAAGAGAAGAGCCACCCTCACGGGTGACATATTCCTGGCTCCCCATCCAGCTGACATTGGAGTATTTTCTGACTTAAATTCCCAGCCAGCATTAGAAATGCTCATCAAATCTTTTGCAATATCCCAGCCCTGGTAGCATTCTGGGGTCAGTCTCCTTAGAAGCTACTCCAGGATGAAAATTGAATTGCAGTCTAGAGCAAATTGTATTCCTCTATGGACAATCAGGGCTCTTTTATCCTCACTTCTTCCTGATAACCAATCTATCTGTTTCTTTTGTTAACATTTTGCTTGGATTCAACCAGGGAAGTCTACAAGCGGTCAAACACCACAAGGTTTTGAGAAATTAAAAATGAAGAGTCAAGGTTTTGTTAACATGTTAATCAAGAAATTCCTATTAACCAATCAACGTAGGTTCTGCCTGGAACACCATCCACTTTCTGAAACCAGCAGCTAGTAGAGTTGGCCATGGGAGAAGGGAAGAGAAGAGATTTAGGATATACATTTGTAGGAATCCCAGTTTCTCCAGCTCTATTAACCAACACATTTAAGATTATCACTTTGCGATTAACATGATACCATATAGCAATATATTCCAAAGGCTAGTAATGATCTTACTGGAATAATTAGTCTTCCAGTTTAAATTTGGTTGCCTTTCTATTTCAAGAATTACTGTTTCTTCTAACTTTTTAAAGAAGTGCTAGCTAGAGTTCTTTATGTGCATAGCTTCTTTATTTATATATATTTATTATGAGTTAGGTATTTTTTTTCCCTCTGTCAGATGGATGATCTCACTTTGTAACAGTTGTTCCTACAAGTTACAGGATTATTTCCATTCCTGCTCTGACTTCTTTTGAGTTTAGGTGTCTGGAACTGCACATGTCATTCAAGGTAACAGGGTATTTGGATTTATATGGGTTTGTACAATTTTCTTTATTATTCTCTATCCAGTCTTCACATACCCCAGCATTTTGTTCAATCGACATTGTCTCCACAACAGGTATTTTCGTTAAGGTATTTATAATGATTCATAGATCTTCTACTAGAACTGAAACAGTCAATGTAGAATTCACATCACCAGGTGTACGGAATACACTTATGAGTATTTCAAGATCATGTCCATTAATTTTGCATCTCAGCACTGAATTTCTTCTGCTGTTTGTACAGCTTACAAGGCTCCTTCCATCTAGATTTGTCCTACTTTGGAAACCATAGAAGTTGTTACCTGTAAACTCCGCTCTTTCCATGCTCAGGCTCTTCTGCAGATTATGAAAACATTCTTCAAGCACCACCATGTCTGGAGCTCCCCTCCACTTCTTGCCATGAGGAAAAAGGACTTTATCCCTACCACTCCTTAAAGAAATACTGAAGGGTTTCAGCAATTTGCCATCTTTATGCTAATTTTTCTGCTTGAAGCAGGATGCTTAGGAGCATCAATGTATTTGCAGACCAGGATAGACATATTGGCATTCTGTGATGTAAACTCAGCTCAGCTGGCTTTCTGACTCAGGTCAGGTCACAGAACAATGAAGTAGCTGTCAAGTCTAGGTCTTTGGAAAAAATAGAATAGAGCAGCACTGAGCTCTTTCCAAAAATTATGGTATATTTAGGTATTACTCATCTATTGTGTGGGTTTAAGCTAAATATTCATCCTGATATGACGACCTATTCATTCATGATCTCCTCAGATGAATTTTTGTATCAATCAGAGGTTAGTAGTCGTAAGGACTTCACAGCATTTTTAAAAACTGATCTCCAAGCTCCCTAACCAGACCCACCAAAATCCCACCCAGAAACTAGCACCTGTAACTATACAATGTCCATCCTATCTTCCAAGCAGAACTATAACTCTACCCTCCAAACTCACTCTGTGTTTAAAGAGGTCTGCTGAGTATCTGTCAGTTCAGAAGCAATGCAAGGGCTGAACAGAGCTGAATTAACGATTCACGGAGAGGAAATGTTATATTAGCTGCATGTAGAGGAGCAGCCTATGCCAGCAGCTGCTCAGCTTTCCAACATTGGACAACTGCAGACCAAAACCATAACAGTGTCAGGAGATAACCTGGTCAGAATTTGATTTGTCTCCTGTTGGTTTTTTTCCTCTAGTGTTACTATCCAGAACAGCCAAAAAACCTGAAGAACACATTGACTGTTAGTCTATGTAAAATAATGTTAAATTAGCTACAACTGCACTTGTATTTTGGGGATATTTACTTAACTTAATGAGTAATGTGATCAGTATTAATAGGGAAAACACTCTGTTTTCATATGTGTATGCAAATGCAAGCAATTAGCATGTGCAAACGAAGAGTATGTGTCCAGGGGAAGGTTGATGTTTGCTTTCTATCACTTGTGTGTGTTAATTATCAAAATAAGATTTGCAAATAGTCCTTCTTTTTTCTTTTTTTTTAATTCCAAGGTTAATAATACAACTCAGTGAGCTTTAAAAGGGCCAAGCTTGCATTACAGCTTTGGCAGGCTTCCCAAAATGTTAGACAAACTCACAGGCTTTCCTGATTTAGGACCTTTAAATTTTTACTTAACAAGAAATTGTCCTTTTTCTAGATATGGGCAGCTGATCTGGACATTAATATATCTGATGGGGACAGTATTATCAAAACCAGGCTTAAATTCAAGGTTTAAGTGAAGCAGTTTTCAAACAAAAAGTCTAATTGTAGACATATTTGTAGAGTTGATATTAACCACCTATGAATTGGTAATTTGTGAGTCAGGGGTTTGTAGGGTATTTCTAGAAAAATAGCCCCCCTGGAGTCACTGTTTTTGATGTTAGGGAGATTTTCTTGAAGATTTGTATATAATTGCTTAAATTAAAACTCTCAGATTAGAAAATCTTAGAATCGTGAGTCATTATTAAGGATGAACTTGTAAGATAGGGTAGATGGTTGGACTCGATGATCCCAGGGGTCTTTTCTAACAAGAGTTATTCTGTGTTTATGTGAAAAGACCTTTAAGATCATTGAGTTCAACAGTTAACCCAGCACTGACAGGTCATCCTTAAAGCATGTCCTTCAGCACCACTTCTTCTTGGCTTTTCAGTTTCTCCAGGGATGGAGACATCACTACTAACATGGGTAGCCTTGCAGAGATGTAAGGAAAGTATCTGTCACAAAGAGACAGTATTTGAAATTCTGCAGGAACAAAAGACTATTATTTTGTCTCAAAACCCCTCTTTTTTGTTGTTTTGAGTTTGGGATCTTTTTAGTCTATTTTTAATCTATTTACACTTAAACTCTTAAAATTATCACTATTTATAGAGGGTTTTTAGACAAAATGATTTCTGGTCAGAGCTTATAATTTCTAAAAAAATTCGGTACTCTTAATGAAAAATAATCAACCAAATGAAAGAAGAGCTAAGGATAGACAGGAAAACATTCGTAAACCTCTGTAAGCTCTCTGTCAACCAGCAGCAAGGAACAGTTCCGAAAGAGATCCTCCAATGAATACTAAAGTTATCAGTACAAATATAAACTCATGATCTTCTGGTATAATCTGCAACTGGCACCTTCATGTTTCATACCTCAGGATGTTCAAGCACCTTCCATCAAAGCAAAATATGACAGCCTTGTACCTCCCAGAAGAGACTGGGTAGAGAATGAGCCAGGTTTGCAGTGACTATGTGGATAGGAGAGCTGAATCTGATTCATACCAGTTTATGTGACCCTACTATACAGTTGTCCTGGACATCCCTATTCTCTGAGGACCTCGGAACCTTAAGATGTACTTTTTCTTTTCTGCAAACCAAGAATTTGCCATCCATTCGCATTGTGCTGCTAATTAAGCAAACACCTTTTGGAACCCTAGGATTAGTGAAGGACATAGAAATGAGGGCACTTGCAGAGTCAAGCACCCTCTAGGAGGCATAAACAGGTCTTTCAGCTCCACTGAACGCACTGTCCAGTTACGGACATTAGAGCTGAAGAAAAGTATGGTCCAGCTGGAAGCACTCCAGAAATGAGATCTAAGAATGATCAAGTTGTTAACTGAACTGTTAAGCTGCAGGAAAAGGAGGCTGGGACCAAGAAAGATTGTAGGATACTGGTATTTATGGAGATGCTGAAACTACCACTGCATGGCTTTTTATATTTTTACCTGTTTATTAGAACAAGGTAGATCAAGTCTGTCAGAAATGGTACAGAACTAGTTTGCTTTGTCTAGAGAAAGAGAGAGGAGCAAACCTGCCTTTTAAAACCCTTTCATCAAGCCCTCTTTTTTATATATTCACACAGCACCCTCTCATATACGATGTATTTGTCATATATCTATAATCTATCATGATAACCAAGAAGAAAATAAGGAAATTGGATTTGTTCAGTTTACACAAGAGAAGTCTTAGGGCAAGGTTGTCCACAACTACATTGTGGGAGGATTTAGGTAAGACAGAGCCATTCAGTGATATAGTTTATTGGTGAACTTGGTTAGGTAGGGTTAATGGTTGGACTTGACGATCTCAAAGGTCTTTTCCAACCTGAATGATTCTATGATTCAATGAAGAAACACAGTCCAAGGACAGAAGACAGTAGACACAAGTTGTGATCCATTGGAATTTTTTCCCTCTGTGAAGGGAAGCATTGGCCCAGGGGCCCAGGGGTGGGGTAATTTCCATGAAGATACTTAGAATTCGACAGGGAAAGACCTTGAGAGACTTGATCTAATTTGACCACGATATTCACAAAGTGCCATCAGCCTCACGAGCTGTCATAGAAATGAAACAACACTTCCCTGTTAGTGAGCAGATGCTGAGATACAAGAAGAGTTTGGCACTGTAGGTATCTGCACTGGCCAATGTTTAAAAGTAGGTAACCACCTCAGGGAGCAAATATTGCACAGCAGAGCAAAGCACCTACGCAGCCACATGACCTCTGGGAAGGAACTAACATCCCGATTGAGAGTCGTGGCATTGACATGACAAGACAAGAAGAAATATCAACAGGAGGTGTTTTGTCAATGTTTCATCCTGTCTCATGCATGACTGAGGGCACGTCTCCAAGGGCTGCAGCTCTGGAGCTGTGCATTACTGGAATTTAGACCTAAAGAGCAGGAAATCATTTCAGTCACTTAAAGTCACTGTTTCTTCTAACAACTGGTTGGATATTTTACATAGTGGGTTAAAGAAACATAAAGGTAAAGCAGAAAGAGATTGAAGGTTACAGACCCCCTTCCCTTGCCCCTGCCTAAGTGTCCTAGCCAGCAGGCTACAAAGTCACAAGCCTTGCTGGCTGCAAAGGGTCTCTAGTTGAGTACACTTATCACTAAGGTCATCTATACAAAAAGTGCACATCAGCAGCCTCTAAACAGCAGCAGTGCTTAGATCAATATCTCAGGAGACAGCTAACATTACTTTAATTTCCACCTCAGTTCAAGGAAATAAAAAGCTGTGTCTTCCCATAGTGAGGCTTTAAGCACCACTTGACGGGATATTTTGCAAGGAGCAAGTTCTCCCTTTCTTTTAGTGTTAAAGCCACAAAGGGAAACCCTTTAATCTGAAGAAAAATCAAACCCTTTACTCTGAAGAAAATTCTTTTTGTCTGCTGCTTAGAGCAGGCAGAAGAAGGGAAGACGAAGCAGCTGTCTGAATTACCTGAATCTGGGGATGCAGAAATATGTCCTGGAGACCAAACAGGAACATATGATATTTAAAAAACATGAGTTGCCCTTTCTGGTTCAATATTGAAAGTGAAGCAACACATTGCACTGCAGCAAACAGCCTCAAAGGTAACTCATGTTTTCTGGGAGCTCAGGCTTTGTGTCATGTTAATGTGTCCCTCAACTCCAGCTTAGTCAGTAAAAGAAGACGACAAATAAGCTCTGTAAAATAGGAGCTCAGATTAACTGTCACCATCAAGAGTTTAGCCACATATCTTAAGTACGCAGTTTGTGTTTTGTACCTAAGCAGACAGAACCTTGAGAAGTGACACAAAATCTCTGCAGAACAGGGATCACATCCCAGGCAAGTGATTTTCAGGCAAAGGCACTTTAGCCAAGTTTCTTCACCAGGTCCAGATCTTCTTCCCCTTAAAGTGAGTACTTTTGCCTTTGTATTCAACAGAACAAGGATTCAGGAAAACCCCCTTAAACTGGGATGTTTGAATTTAAAAATGCAGCAGGGCTTGAGTCAGCAGCAGAAGACCTTGAAATAATCTTCTACGTGGGCTTGTCTAACCTTATTGTCCTCCACCAGTGTATCAGCAATCAATATGATGAAAAGATACTGCAAATCTACATGAACAATTTTGTACTTTTTCATATTGGATCTCAAGGAAGTTACAGTTGTGATGTAGTGTGGGAGGGTAACTCTAGTCACGCCATGCTCAAGTCACTTTACTTGTGCAATAAAATGGGTTAAGCAAATCACACTCAGAATTACTTAAGATATTCTGGTTTTACCTCAAAATAGAAGTGATATTAAAACCAGACCATGTTCAGTTACTCTGTTTAATGGGATAGGTGGAGATGCACATTACTTCTGTTATTTCAATCTTCCAAACACATCTTGGTTTTGTTCATGCCAGTAGTTTGTAATTTAAGCCAGACCTATTACGACCTATATTCATATAGTTCAGGGTATAAAAATATGAAGACCTTTATGGAAAAAACTAGGCAACTTACACAGTAGCTCCATATGAGTGTGCAGGATCTGTGTGGTGACTGTTGCTTTCCAAAATCATCAGATTTATTGCATATACTCATACATTCAGCATGGAGGTATAAGAGCTCCAGTTTGCTGCTATATATCCATGAATTTTAACCATGAAACAAACTCAAAATGTGTGCCCATACACATATTCTCCAGTTTCATCTAGAATTCCCCCCAGGGTAATTCTCAGTAGCCTGACAATTTCTAGGATGGCTAAAAATTCAAAATTCCATCTAAATTTTAAAGGGCTTCCCATGTTGACTGATCTTCTTTCCTAGGAAGATTTAAAGGACATATGTGAGAAAACACAGAATACTGCTAAAATTACATTCTTAGGGTTTCTATCACCTCATTCATAAATCAGTCAATCTTAGAAGCCAGCTAGGATTCGTGCTGTCATTTCATTACTTGGAAGGCTCTGACTCACAACCACAGTCTTCTTGTAGATAGAAATTTCATCCTAACTTTATTGAGATTTGGATAACTAACTCTGATTTTCAGCCCATGGTTTGCAGGCACTGGGTAGTCTACGAAGAGCTTCTAGATGCCTTTCAGCCTGTACAGGCTTAGTAGGTACGTATTAACTTCACAGGATTCACAGCTTCCCTAGGAAGCCTTCAGGTACCTATCAATAACAAAGAATGAAAACTGTTAATTCAAGTAATTATATTAGAGCTTAAATAGCTGTTTCCGCATCCCACTGTTAAACTGTGAAGTAGTAGAGCTCTGTGCAGTCATTTGGTGACATGAAGCTATTTTAGTTTCCTGTTATATGAGACATTCTTCACGCACCCAGTCACACTCTTAGTCATCACAGAATAATTCTGAGGTGCAACCCTTCATGCCATGAGAGTGGTTTACCCTGACTAGGTGTGATCAATAGTGATGCTAACCGTCTGATAACATCACTTACTGCAGCGTCTGAGTTTTCCTTGGGGAACACTCTCACACAAATACTACTTGGGTTCAGCACTAAATCCTCATGAGTACAGTTTATAAAGCGCAAGCTGCAGGTGCTGTAGCAGGATGCAATGAAGCATTTCAGGTCATATTGGTATTTGATGGCATCTTTTAATAATTATTGGTTGGGTGCACAGTAACTATTAAACACGGTACAGCCCCGTTTATTTATTTATTTTCTCCTCTCTAATAACAAAAGCCCATAAAATGTCTGGCACGTCTGGCAATTCTTGACTTTGACTTTGCTGTGGTTAGGTCAAAAAGACCCAATGGTGTTTAGAACAAAAGCAAATAGGTTGAAATTAGTGTGGTCACCGGCATGTAAAACGTCTTCCCTATGCTGTGACTAAATGAGGCCGGCATGATACCTGGCAATGTCAGTATGAAGCTCTGACAGAGGGGCTTAGAACTGCTGATGTGTTCAAGGGTTCTGGGTGGTTTTGTCAAACAAAAAGAGACCCTGCTCTTAAATAAGAAGCTAAGTCCTTGGCAACAAGTCTTGTGCAAGTGTTGATCTTTAGGAAATTTTTCACATAAACCGGTCTAAACCAATTTTCAACTAATAAAAATTTCTGATGAAAAACAGTTTTACTGAGTTTCATTTTAAAAACCTTCTGGGTATTTATTGGAAAATATAAGCTCCTGAAGCAAAATATAGTTCTTCAGAAGAACAAAGCAGTTCAGATGGGTTTAAGTACCTGTGTGAGTTGGTCTAGGTGATCCTGCTGTGGCAGGGGGATTGGACTAGATGATCTTTCGAGGTCCCTTCCAATCCCTAAAGATTCTGTGATTCTATGATTCTAGTTTTTGTTTTAAGATAGTATTCAACTGATGATGTCAACTACGGTGACCGGCTTCAGAATACGACACATATTCATGTAGGATCTTAAAGGAGGTTTGATGGGTATTTCTCCTCAAAGGGAAATATATATAAAATACCCAGCTCCCTTCAAACATTAACGGAAATTGATATTCTTAGAGATAATTATTAATTTTAGGGAAAATCAGAACCTTCAGAATGACAATTCACTATCTCTGAAGATGAAATTCAGGAATCTGGCTACTCATAGTGCATTAAGTTAAGCAGATGATTATTCACCATAGATAAAGTTCTGCATTGCTATAGCACATCTACTTCAGTCCTCTCGAGCATGACACTTAGCAGAAGGGCATTTTAGCAAAGTCAGATCTCCTGAATCACAGCAGGGATTTTGAAGCTGACACCACGCTTAATCCAAATGTTCAAAAATTGTTGTTATACCCCAGTTATCTAAAAGGATTTTCAAAGAATAGGTAAGGGAAGTTTAGAAAGATAAACACTTTCTAAAGATATTACGAACCCAAAGCTTGGCTGCTACCACATGAAATTTCCAGCACAGTTAAGTTTGATATTATTTGTATTTATTTTCTGAGTGTTCATGTTATTGCAAGGTTGTCTCTTCAGGCTTTGCTTCAGTTACTATGAGAACAGCAGTTCCTTTCTAGGTGAAAGCAGACATTGCTCAAAAACTTTATTACTTTACACGTTTTAATGCTTAAAAAAACCCAATAACCTGATGTAGTAAATCATGTGATGGGACCCAAGAAATAAGTCATATCCTGGTCTCAGTAAGGCTTTTTGCTCCCATAAAGAGAGGAATTTGGGCCATGGGAAAAGAATCTCTTAACATGTTGTGAAGAGTGCTGCAAACAATGAATTCTCTTTACCTTTCATCTTTTCATCTTTGCGTTGACTAAATGTAATGTGTGCACCATAAAGCAGTAATAAGCGGTATAATCATATCTATCATGCTGACAGAACTCATAACACATCTGGGCTTCTCTTTGTTTCCTTACACACCTTCCCAAAACCAGCCATGTGTGTTTGACAAAGCTACACATCTTCAACCCTCTAAAAAGAGATTTGTGATTATGAGTCCTATGTCTCACCATTTTGCCTCATGATACCAAGTTTGAGGTAGGATTTTCTCTCCTATCTCTAACTTTCTGAAAGTTAGGGTCCAGCTGACATCTAGTTTTGACATTCTGGATAGAAAGAAAAAACAATGACCTCACAAGGTAGGGTCTGTATGGACACCCTGACTTCATTATTTCATTGAGAAAACCTAGACTGAGCACTTCAGTTCCATGTTCAGCAATAGGCAGAATGAATCTCTTTATTTCTTTTTCATAAGCATAGGCAGATCCCCCAATATTGATGTGACTTCTGGAGATATGGCATTGAGAGCGATAACATGAGCTGGCCAAACCTACTTAGTACTTTGTCATAGCTGACAAATAAACTAGTTATTCTTTGCAGGAGTGAGAACTGTTTGTGTAATGCTTGACGCTGGATCCTATCCTGCTTCACGTGCACTGCTTTACTTTGTAACAGGAGTACACCAGCTGTCTTCTTCTGCTAGTGTTCAAGTCCAGGCTGAACAGGGCTTGAGCAACCTCGACTATTGGAAGGTGTGTCCCTGCACATGGCATAGGGTTGAAGCTAGATGATCTTTAAAGTCCCTTACTACCTAAACCGTTCTGTGATTCTATGATTCCATAATTTGTCATCCCAACAATCCAATGGCAAGGATGGCTGCAGATTCCAGTGTGGATGTACAAACAACCTGAAGAGTTACATCAGGGCTAAGTGGGAATGCTACTGGGTGTCTATAAAATTATGTTTCAAAACTGGTTCCTCCCCACCCCTCTAGTCTCTCCAAGCTGAATAGTCTGGTAGATTTATGAGTATTTTGAAGCTCTTTGGAACAGACTTCCCTTCCCACAGGCTACAAACCTTAATTAATCAAATACATTTTTCCAGTGTGGGATTTTAGAAACCCCAAAAATAAAACATGAAAAGAAAGCAGACGCATTGAGTCAAACACAAAATTCATCTAGGCTAATTCCTTACCTTGTTTTGGTTTGACAACTGGTCAAGTTTTCAGGTATCTCTCCTGGTGCTTTCACGCAGGAGGTGGGTTTTGGCTTTAAGAGACAGTTATCCCATCATCCCCTGGGCAGTGACCTGACCTTGGTGTGGGCAAAGGTGAGACCACACATGAGGGTTGATTTCTGCATTTCTTCCCTTTTCATCTGGGAATTCCCCAGGGACAGTCTGCCTGGGGGATCTCTGCCTCTACCCCTTTCAAGTGAGGACAGTCTGGCTGGGGGATCTCTGCCTCTACCCCTTTCAAGTGAAGAGGTGTTGGACGGACGTGGCCTGCTCTTGGGCCTTGCCGGGCGCAGGAGGGCTGTGGCTGGCTCCCCCGCCCCTTTGCCCAGGTGCTGAGAAGCAGGCCCCTTCTTTTTCCTGGCATCCCAGAGGGACAATCCGAGGCAGTGCCAGCCTGGACCCGAGGTACCAGCTCAGCCCCAACTGCACTTGCCATGCAGCCACCAACATCTTGACTCATTGAACAGCAAGAGAAAAAACTTACTGTGTTTTTGCGACTGATAAAACTGGGGGCGCTTGAGTAATTGGGAAAGAAGAAGCCCCAAGAGGGACATCTGAGAATTCCTTCGTGCTTAGCTGAAATGTTGTTCCAAAAGAAGCAGAACATATTGAGGGTTCTTAAACCTTTGGCAAGTAGAGACAAACTGGGTCTTAAAGTGCATGTTCCTGCATCAAGGGTGCTGTTGAGGCCTGAGGGATCAGGCCTGCCTGATCAGCATTTTGCCGGACAAGCTACATTGAAGAATTGACCAGCCTGGGACAGTCAGGTGGACACAATGGTTGCAGACCAAACTACACTGAGTTTCCCATTGCCCTCAGATGGCCAGGGGTCTGGCATCTGCAGAAAATGTCACGCGACTTCTCCAGGAGGAAGGAAAGGACGGTGGCATCCCTCTCCGCTGGAAGTGCATGCCTTTTCCCAGGTCTGTAATGTTAAAACAAAAAATCAATGCAGTAGCAGTCTACCATTTATTTTTCTCAGAGTATGTGTGATGGCATTGTGATGGAGTTTCTGTGTTTTAACTTGCTAGGGCTCTTTCTTCTTTCTGTGCTTAGCTATAGATTTAATAAATCCCTTTCGTTTTCCCTAAGCTGCTCCATTGCCTGGTAAATTCTGAGTCCCTCCTTGAGGCCTGGTTGCCTTTCTTTCTGTTTCTGTTTGGTTTTAACTGAAAACACTGATACTGACCAATAGCATAGCCTAGGGAAAGTGCATAGCTAAGAAGACATTTACAGTGAAAACTTTTCCTTGGCAAGTCCTTCAAGCAGTCACTGTTATAAGGAATTGCCACAGTAGTAAATAGCTCCTCACTGATAGATACAGATTGAAAAAGTTTAGTCAGCTTTTGAGCACATTATTTCTGATTTCCACAACTTTCTGAGGCAATTTAATTATGCTCCATATAAAAAAGTAGCTTGCTTTGTTTGTTTTGAACTGCTTGCCTGACACTTGAACCATGTGTCCCCTATTCTGTGTATTTCAAGAAAGGAAAAATAATGATGTTCTGAACACTTTTTCAATGTCATTTGTTGTTTTCTGTGTCTCTGATCACGTCTATCCCATTACCAAGATAAAGAGACTATTTTATAGAATTTTGTCCTTATTGCAAAAAATTACACACCTCTGACCGTCTTGATCAGCCTTGTGTGTGTTTTTTCCTCTTCCTCTGGAGGTGAATTGTCCATTCTGAGGTAATACAATTCTTAGGAGACAATACAGATGTAGATTTAAACAGAATTATTGTGGTGGTTTGGATCTCCATTCCCATCTTAATGATCCTTGAGATCCTTTCTAGCATTAAACACCTAAGTGCTGCACCAGTCTGCAGTGTCTCCAAGGTCCTGTTATGAGTGGCATCAATTAATGTACATTTTTTCACTGAGAATGGATATTTATGGTTGTTAATTTCCACTTGGGTTACTTTGTGTTTAGCAAAGCTTAATTTCATTTGCCATTCCCTTTTCCAGCCACACATTTCCTAATTTTAGTAAAAAAATTAGCCAGAAGAGTTACATTTGGTTCTTACATTGCTTCTTCCAGTGTCCACTGAAGTCAACAGAGACAATTAGATGGGTTTTCAGTTGGACCCAGATGGTATTAGGTTGTCATAGATTTTATAGCATTTTCAAAGCAGAAAACCACTTCTGAAAAAGAATTGTTTTCTAACTATTTCTATGTTCAGCAGCTGAGCTGCACATTCTAAGGATTAGAAAGGGCCTGTTTTACCACGGAAAGACTGAATGGCAACACCACAAAAAAAAGAAAGTTGTACCATAACTCAGATGCATTTTAATTCAAATTGAATGTGACTGCAGGAGAGGAAACACTGAGAGCCACAAAAATAGAATTTTTCCTCTATTGCTTCAGTGTAATTTAAAACATCAAACCAGTTTTAATGAGCTTTACTGAAACCAAGTCTTGACTATGACCTTCTATACCAAAATCTAGCCTGAAGCAAATTTTCAAAGCTGATTTATACATCCCATAAAACAAGGCGGTTGGTGGTGGAAACAGTGAGCTATAGACAATGCTGCAGTCTTATTTTTAACTTTTAATCTGCAGAGAGAATCTGTAATGTAAAGTTCTACAGGAAACTTTGTCCTTATGAGATTATGACTTTGCTATTTTGCACTTTGGTGGAACCAAGGAGAAAACCATGTTAGCAAGACAAAACATATAGAAGGAAACATGTACCACAAAGCTCTTATCTTATCTTATTCCTCAAATGATGGGGAGAGATTAAGAGAGTTGGGGCTGTTTAGTTTGAGGAAGTGGAGGCTCAGGGGTGACCTCATTGCTCTCTACAACTATCTGAAATGGCATTGTACAGATGTTGATGCTGGTTTCTTCTCACAGCTAATTAGCGACAGAACCAGAGGGAATGGTTTCAAGCTCCAACCAGGGGAGGTTTAGACTAGACATCAGGAAAAAATTCTTCACAGAGAGAGTGGTCAGGTACTGGAATGGGCTGCCCAGGATGGTGATTGAGTCACCATCCCTGAGTGAGTTTAAAAGATGTAGTGTTGGGGGATATGGTTTAAGGGTGAATGTGTAGAGTAGGGTTGATGGTTGGACTCGATGATCCCAGGGGTCTTTTCTAACCTGAATGGTTCTATGATTCCAATCAGCAAATGGCCACTAAACTACTTGTGTTAAAGGATACATTCTAGCGTTCTCCTGAACTAGTGTTTTCTGCACTGATTTCTCATTCTAGTATAAGGCTGGATGGGTCTTCAAGGTACAGATTTTCTTACTGTCAATGTGGACAACAGCGGGCATGGTGTAGAATCTCTAGGAGATAGCTGCCATGCAAATAATGAGAAATGACTAAGTTGCATCAGTTACTTTTTTTTCCTTGAGAGTTATTATAAGATTTTGCAGTTGTTAGGTCTACTGTGTAATGCTGCCTTATTGATTTCCTTGTCAGCATTTCATACGCTTGGACTTTTTGCACCAAAATATAATTTGGGTTAAAGGTAAGGTCCATTACTGCATAGCCTCTGGCATTCTGCCTTTTAGAGGTCAAGGGCACAGATACCTCATATCACATCACCTGTGTCTTGTCAGCTGATCTATTCACTATTCATCCCATTCCCCACCAATACCTTCAGGTCCCCTCAGTTGTGTGGTTTCCTATGAGGTATCTACCTATATGTGCTTATTTTCTTATCTAAGTAATCTTCCAGTTTTTTCATTGCCCTTATGATTCCTGAATTTATCAGTTATTACACAAAACACTAGTCTCCAGAGCTTATAATTCCTTGGGAAATGTCATCCACTACTCCTCAGCACAATCTTTTTCTCTCCTCAGCCTTTATTTTCTTATAATTATTTATCCATCCAAACCTAAAGACGTGTATGAATCTACATAAACTCAGGCAAAAGAAAATATTTATAACAAGACAAAAAATTAATTTAGGACAAAACCAGCTTGTATAAATAATGGAATTTTGGTTTGGCTTCACTTTCCTTCTAAATATTGACTTTAGATAGTGTTGGTGTCCACATCTGTGTTGGTCATTTGAAGGGCTCTCACAGGAGTTCACAGTACAGACCATCACAATACGTATTTTCAGTACCTGCTTATGGTAAGATAAATTGTATGCTGTAGGAACATTTCGTTCTGGTGACTGTAAATGGATGCTCAGCAGCTAGCTCAGAGGTAAACCACCAGTCTCCAGTCAAATAAGATGGCACTGTCCTTTCTTTCCAAATACACACTGTATATGAACATAAGAACGTGATGATTCTATCCTGAACTGACCTTGACGGTTGCAGATTTCTTGGCTAATACCTGAACTCTTGACTAATAACTTAAATCAGCTGATTAGTTAATAAAAAGCTGCAGTTATCAATTTTCTTCATAAGATTTTCAAATGCTGTACTAACAACCTTCCTGGCAAAGCAAGTCTTGGCCCTTCAAATCCAGTTTTGAACAATTGCAATGACACTGAGCAAAACAGGGAGAAAATTTCAACAGTGCTGATGGCAAACAGCACTTGAGGGAACAACGTGAAAAAGCCTGTTTTCTGCACAAAGTAGCACCACTGGAAGTTGCTCCAGCTCCTAAAGAAAACTCACACATGATGGTGGTGCTGGTGCAGGGTTGTTTTCTTTGTGTAATTCTATTTTTCTACATTTCCAAAATAAGTGAATAGGAGCCTGGAGATATGGTGAATATTCCTGGCTCAGTAGAGTAAATGAGGAATTCTCTTCGAGTTTCTGTACCTCAAATATCCCATTGGTGAAACAGAGCTTCTCCTTTTACCTCTATAAAATATTTTGTTACTTAAGAGACTAGTCTCACTATATTCATTGCTAACTGAAAAGCTCAAAGTGAACAGTTCTGATGTTACTGGTCACAACGCAAACCAAGAGAACTAGACTGTTTAAATTTGTTCTCTAGACTTCCTCTCCATCCAAGAAAAAAAAAGGAGAGAAAGGGAAAGGTAAAAAAAAGCACTTCAAAGGGTCAGTCCCCTTGCCCAGAGCCCTGAGATCTTAAAGCTTCCTGTAGAACATGAATACAGTTTCCAAGCTACAGAGAGATCAAAACTGCAGCCTCGCCAGATCTTCTTTGCAATAAAGATAATCACATTAGTCGCCTCACAGGAGTAAATCTTCTATTTCCACTTCACTTTGATTTTCTTTTTTTTTATTTTGATCTTTAATGGGTAATGGCTTGAATAAAATTTTTGAGGTACAAGGAGGACAAGCTGGATGCAAAGAGTATGTCTAGGATAAAACTGCAAGGTGGAAGCCCTGGAAAGGTCACCACCTTATAGGACAAGTTTCAAATTTGACCCAGTGCTTCATTAATCCGCTTAAAGATGTATATCAGCTTCTACAGAGTCCTGGCTTGGAAGTTTGCTTCATTTCAAAGTTTCCCTCTTCATCACTTAGAAATACAGAAACAGAAAGAAAAATAAAGTGGACATTGAGGTGCTGGAGTGAGTCCAAAAACAGGCAACATGGTTGGTGAAGGGTCTGGAGGACAAGTCTTAAAAGGGGTTGCTGAAAGATCTGGGTATGTTTAGTTTGGAGAAATAAGGCTGAGCTGAGCTGTCTACAACTACCTGAAAGGAGGTTGTAGAGGTGGGGGCCAGTCTCCCAAGTTAGTAACAACAGAACAGAAGGAAATGGCCTCAAATAGTGCCAGGGGAGGTTTAGACTGGACATTAGGAAAAATTTTCTTCCCTGATAAAGTGGTCAGGTACAGGAACAGTCTGCCCAGGAAGATGGTGGAATAACCATCCCTGGTGTTCAAAAAATATTTAGATCTGGTACTTGAAAACATGGTTTAGTGTCATGGTGGCATTGAGTTGAAGGTTAGACTTCATGATCTTGGATGTCTCTTCCAACCTTAATGATTCTATGATTTTAATTTTTTTCACTGCTGTGAATTTTGCCACTGTAGAGAGGGAAGCAGGCTGGTCTGATATTGCCTGAACTCATCAATAACAGTAACAAAATATTAAGGAAGAAACAAGACAACAAAACCAAGAAGCCAAATATATTAAAGTTGCTCTCCTATCTTTAACACTATAATTTAGCTATCTGGGCCTCATTCTGCATGGGCTGGTACATTGGGACATCTGGTGAAGGAGATCAGATGTCTCCAAACTAGGGTTTTATATTGATTGAACCTCATGTTTAGTCCTTGCCACCTAATTTGCAGTGTATGCTGTTTTATTGGTTTGCATTTTTGTACAGAGTCCCTGGTACTTGGTAGACTAATTGTGATGAAACAGATTAAGATTAAGCACAGAAAGATGTGTATGGCATTTAAGGCAAGATTTTCATCTCCCCATCAAAACTTTATCAAATATTGCTCCATTAATTACTTCAGCAGGTAGCATCTCAGTTATCAAACCCATGGACTAGCTTGTTTTCCTTATTGGGGTGAGGGGGAGGAAGGAAATAAAAGTTAATCTAGAAAAAGCAGCAAATTAATTCCCAGGCTTCACAAATCTTCCCAGCTTCTGGCACGCATAGTATATCAACCCAGTTTGTTGTCCCCCAAAGGAAGCTATTTATTCATGACAATATTAGCCAGTTTTTTCCATTGTCTTCTCACCACTTCCAAAATCCCTCTTTCCCTGCCTCCTTTATTTCAAAGAAATTGAGCAAAATTTAATCAAAATAGTCAAATAATGCCATCAGTTTCTTACTGCAGTCTCGTGTAAATGAACACCAGAGGAAAACTGTGCTCAGTTTAAGAGGACTCAGTTTTTGGCTGGGGTAGAGACTTCTATAACCTTCATCATAAAGACAATGGTCATTCTTTTTTGCTTTTTTTTGTTCTTATTACTGTTGTTTCTACATTTGCAACTGCATTTCTAGGCCAGAAACTTTCTGTTCACAGAAAACTAGAATGTGTGGCTTGTTGTCAAAGGAGCTGAAGTTTACAGAGAGATGTGAAGATCTCAGGTTCTGTGATTCATGTGGGTGTGTGCCCACAGCTTTTTCTGCCCTTATTATAAATACAAAGGTTTAAGGAAGCCTGTGATGTTTGGCTCTCTGGTACAAAGGCAAGAGGATATGCAAAGCTCTTGTCACTGACAAATGTTAAGAGGTGGTTTCCATAAGGACTATTGGACCAGAAAAATTCCTACCATAAGAATTCAGGCATGGCATGGCATGAGGGGACGAGAAGGGGTTTCCATATGGACTTTGCCTACACCAATCAAAGAAATGAGAAACTCACTTGTTAAAATCAAATTCAAAATAAAAGTGTACATTTTTCAGTGTGCTGTGCATCCTAAGCTGGGGAGGCAAGGCTGTGCGCTGCCTGCACTGCTCCACTCAGGATATTTGGTCAGAGGCAGTGTTAAGTAAGTCATAGAGAGGTGAGGGTTGGTCTCTTCTCACAAGGAACAAGTGGTGGGACAAGAGGAAATGACCTCAAGTTGCACCAGGGGAAGTTTAGGAAAAACATCGTCATGGAAAGAGTCATCATGCCTTCAGAAAGGCTGCCCAGGAAGGGGGTTGAATTGCCATATCTGGATGTGTTTCAAAGCTGTGGAGATCTGGAATTTAGCAACATGGTTTCGTGGTGGCCTTAAGACAGTTGGACTTGATGATCTTGTAGGTCTTTCCTGACTTAAACAATTCTATGATTCTATTATATTAGACTCATAGAATCTCCCCTGTTTTAACAGAAGGTTGGGCATAACTTTAAATTTAGTTTGGAACTGTGTCTCCAAACTAATATTTCTATTTTGCAAAGGATGAAACTGAGGCACTGAGAGCTGAAGTGATATGGTCTGATTCTCATCATCGAACAAAATCTGTAGTCTAATCTATTTGAGCCCTTGTTTTCTATTAGTAAAAGAGAAATGTTTTTTTTGAAAAGGCTATGTTAATTTTTATTTAAAAGAATGAAGAACCAAATATGATATTCAAAAGACTTGCATTTTCTTTCACTTGTTCATTAAACAATCAATAAAAAGCAAATACTTGCATGCTTTCTGTATCCAAAATTTGCTAGTAGGCTTTATAAATAATGGATGTGTCAACAGCCCCTTGTAAGGAAATGAAAACAGCTCTAAAATTCCACTGAAGGCATTTTAAAGCAGCAATGTACAGTACAATGCAGTCACATGTGCTCAAAAGTGATAATAACAGGTCTCGGTGCCTGGAGAAATGCAGTATGACTCAGGCATCAGGGAAAGGTTCACTGCTGTGATATGATAGAGCTGTCACCTTTTAATATGTGATACTCCCCCCCCCAAAAAAAATAAAGGATTCATAGCTCCCTTCTCACTCAGTTTTAATTAGACTGGGGGAGGAGAACTGCACTGCTGTGCAGTGCGAGCCACCATATGCTGGTGATATCTGAACATACACAGACAAATACAATAAAATGTTTCTGTGTCTAGGTCTAGCTGCTGCCCTTTTTTCCAGTATACATTTAGTAAGGAGGTCAGTGGGGAAAAAACACACCAGAACAAGCGGTATCTCTATGACTAGTTCTGGACCAGCTGCCTTAACTGAAAATCTTGGACATATACTCAACACGTGTTTTATTTGTAAATAAGAAGTCCTCATTCCAGCAGATGCAGGCAAGTTTGTTTAGCCTCCCACATACAAATAATTTAATTGATTTCAGGGGAGCTGCTTTCACTTCTAGCATCAAACATCTGCTTAATTCTGGAAGGAAGAGCACCCTAATTTTCTTTTTCAAATAAACCTCATGACTCATAAAGTAATAACTGACAAACAACAACTGAGAAAATTAATTCATTCCATATGCGTTTACCAGGCTAAGGAAGAAAGTTAATAGAAGGAGAAGTGTAGTTCTCAAAAATCTGTTCAAAGTAGCTTCTCAAGGGATTCATAAACCATCTTATGAAGAGTGTAAGATGTTTTGCCAGGGCATTTACACCACACTCATCCCTAGGATAAACCTGGTGTTTGATGTAGGAATCAATAAGGAAAGGAGTATGTCAAAATTGGCAGTATGGTCCTGCAATGAAGGTGCTGAGCCTTGTACTATGGTCCTTTGTAACCTTGCAGGTTTTTTGCTGTAGACTATAGGAACAGCATTCATCACTGGAGCTCTGAACAGCTCAAAGAATGCCAGTCCCCAATAATCCAATTGAAATAACTGATCTTTTCAAGAGGACCTGTGAAATGATGTGAAGGTTTCTACTGCCACCTTCCACTTAATTTCAAACATAGTTCTCCCACAAGGGCCAAAATGATGTAAACAATACCCCCACCCCCATCCTCCCATTTCGGCACTAAAAACAATTGTGATACAGCCCTACTTTCATTGGTTGGTTTATTAATTTCCTCTGGTTTAGATTGTTTTTCAGGAAGGGCAGAAGTTGTGGACAGGAGGGATAGAAGGCTTGAAGATTCAAAGTGAAAATAAACAGACTGTAGAGTAGGAAATTTTTGGAAACGTGATACATTTTAGTAGGGGCACAAGGAAGCAGATTGAAATAGCATCATTACATGTGCCTTTGGAAAATACATGCAATGACTGCGAACCAGGGCAGAGGCACAAGACAATCAAGGTCAAGTTGCATGAACAAACTTAACTGTGGCATTTCCTGAGTTTTACCTATTTGATTTTACAGCCTGAGCTTTTTGTTCTTCTAGTTATTTTCTTTTACAAATATGAAAAACATTCAGCCTGCACATTACTCATTAATAGCCAGTGTTTAAAAGGAAATGGAATAAAATCATGTGGGCTGTACATGTTTGCGTGGCAAAAATATTTGCAATATTTCTTTGGAACTTTTTTTTTGAGGATCTGCAGAGTGAAATGTTGCCCTCTGATTAGGAATAAAAAAAGCAGCCTCAGCATTATATGAAGAAAATTCAGACTTTAGCTTCAGGCATTGCATCATAACCTCAGTAACCCTCTAGCCCTAGGTGATATTTTACCACATTTCCCACCACAGTCACTATTTATAGGCTGGGAGAGAGTGCAGACTGTGTGGTGTGTTATATGCATGTAGTGGCTTGCTCGGTGTGTCTGTGAGGAACTTGAGGTTTGCTCATTCACAATTCAGGCAGCTTTATTTTATCCCCATGTACATCCAGGAAGCTTTTTTACAACACTTAGAGGCAGAGTGGTAAAGAGGATTTTCTTATATCAAATTAAACTGGAAAAAAAAAAGAATAAATAAAACAAACTCCCTCCAGAAAACAACAGAAGGTATTTGGAAACGTTTTCCTTTGTTCACAGATGTTTAAAACCTTCCTGGATATGTTCCTGTGCGACTTGGTCTAGATGATCCTGCTCTGGCAGGGGAATTGGACTAGATGATCTTTCAAGGTCCCTTTCAATCCCTAATGTTCTGTGATTGTGTGAAATTGTAGAGTAGGGTTGATGGTTGGACTCGATGATCCCAAGGGTGTTTTCCAACCTGAATGATCCTATGATTCTCAGTTCTAAAGTAAAAATACCATAACCATCCATGAAAAATTTGTAAAGTTTTATGTGGAATTTATGTGTAGTCTGAGGTCCATCTACTGCATCATGTTTAATTTAGCAGCTTGTGAAAGACATGGTACAGTGGACTACACTGAGGCAGGTTTCTTTGTTCAACCTTAACCATGTAAAGTTACAGCTAATCCAATCTGGGGTCTTATAAGCTTCCTCAATAGAGTTTGAGAAGGGTAATAGACAATTCATTCAAACTGGGAATGCGTGTATAGGGAGCTCTGCCTTTGGAGGAATGTGTCTCTCTCTGTTGATGATGTGGATAAGCAGGGGCCTAGAAATACAATTTTGAATAGAAGAAATAAAGTGAAACACAAGATCATAGGTTCATAAGTAAAAACATGTTGGAAGGACCATCCTGAGACTCTTGTCAAAGTCAGATCAACTCAGAGATCAGACTGAGTTACATGAGGATCTGTCCAGCCTAAAGAATGGTTGGAGACTGTGCAGCTCATCTGGGAAGCCTGTTATCACAGCCAAGCAGTGGAGCTGTTTTCCTTCTCTCAAGTCTGTTTTATCACAGTAAAAGTTCCTTTTGAAGAAAACTTCAGGATTTATGTAGTTCAGGCTCGTACTCAAAGCATATGCCGTCGTTCCAAGGGGGTAGAGCAGTGCATGGTATATGTCAGTAGTTAGGAACCCTGATATTGTAAATGGAAAAGCATTTTCCCTTTTGTCACCGATATGGAAGAAGAGCTCTTTGTTGTCACACACAGTCATCCTCTGGAAACTGCTGATTTAGATGTTAGATTCTCTCATTTAAATATAAGTGAAAATGTTAACAAGATGTTCAAAAGAAAGTGTTAACTCAGTGGAAGAACAAGGGAAGAACAGTAGCTGCACAGTAAGTAAGAGGATGAGAGACAAGTAGAGGTGGTTAGTGGACTGGGCTGAAGGAAAAGGAAAATGGTTTTCTTTCAAGCATTGGGTGCTATCAGTGATCTTTTTTAATATCTTCACTAATAAACTTGCAAAATTAGGAGTATGCTAATTAAACTAATGACAAATCTGGGAGACATGCCTCACACAGAGAGGCGTAATCACTGAAATAATTGTATGGGAACTGAAATAACAGCGATGGGATGAGATTTAATACTCTAAAGTTATAAGGTCGCACACTTGGAGACTAGGAACAATTAATCTAGTAAAGCTTCAAGCTTTACAGTGCAAACAGCTGACAGGAAAATATACCATGGTATATTAGTCAATCAGAGTATGGCTGTGAGCCACCAGCACGGTATGGCCGTAGAAAAGACAAATGTGATTCTACAGGGATCAAGCTGAATGCTCCAAATAGATACCAGGAATCACTAATTGCACTTTCCAAAGCAGCAGTCTGTTCTCATCATAAGCTCTGTGTGAAGTTCTAGCCACTACTGCTCAATAAAGTTATCAGACACATAATAGTAATTTTTTTTTTTTAAAAAAGGTGACATTAAGAAGTGGGAAGAGGGATTCCACTTTGCCTCGTGATATATCCTGAGGATAAAGGACACTGGGTTGTAGGTGCAAGAAGACAGACAGGCTTTTAATTTCCCATATATTGGAGCATCTAAGAAAGCACTATCTAAAACTGCACTTTTAACATATTTTAACACTGTTGTAAGTGTTACACAGACAATAAATATTCTAACAAAAAACCAAAACATTGTTTCCATAGAACTACAGAATGGCTTAGGTTGGAAGGCACCTCAGAGATCATTTTGTTCCAACCCCTTTGCCATGGGCAAGGACACCTCTCACCAGAACAGGTTTCCCAGATCCCCATTCAGCCTGGCCTTGAACACTGACAGGGATGGAGCAGCCACAACCTCTGTGGACAACCTGTTCCAGTGCCTCAGCACCCTCACTGGGAGGAATTTCTTTCTAAGATCTAATCTAAATCTCTCCCCTTTTTGCTTGAAACCTTCCCCCTTCTCCCGTCACTAGAGATTAAGGCACCAGTTGAAAGCAAAAAAGTGACCTGGCCTAAAGCTGGCCAGATGGGATTTTGATAAACTAAGGAAGAATCTAGCACCATTCTGGGTTATGTTAAACAGGACCACAAGCAGGGAATGGAAAAAATATCAATAAAAATAAGGAAAAAAGCCAGGCATAGGTATAAGTGGAAACAATACATTTCATTTTCTTGGAGGGAGATGAGGGAAGATAAGTTTCTACTGAACATTGCAGTAATTATAAATATCAAGTCAAAAATACCTCCCCCACAGATCAGGCTGTGCTGATATGTTGTGCTTTTTATAACTCGGGTCTTTTCTTGACCATGCTCCACTGCATGTTCCTCGTTGTAATTTTTCCTTTTTTAAAAGCAGCCCATTCCAATGGTAGGAAACCACAGACCAGCTAATTTACCAAAGAGTCATTTTTATAATCTGCATCATATTTTGTGCAAAATTTCGAGACATATACCATGAAAACCTCATGAGGGTAGTCTATGAAAAAGACTCAAGTTTGGAGAGCTGAAATTCCTCCTTCACTGTGGTCTTATAAAAAGGGTAGTTCCAATAAATCCAGGATCTTGGGTCCAGGCCCAAATGAAAGCAGGGTCAGCAAGCAGAAATGGAATAATGCTATAATGATGATATGAGTTCTGGAGCAAGGGGAAAGGAAGAAAAAAAAAAGAAGGACTAATATTGATGATCACTTTTAAGAGGGACAAACGACAAGGGTTTACTCCACCCTACACATTTCCTAATTTTTCTTACACTAAAATTTTGAATGTGTTGCACAAAGCAATTTTGACACTGCAAAGTGTCTGGAGATCGAAACAATATTCTGCCTTCTCTCTTGAAAAGCAAAGCCTGTGCATAGTCCTCACAGTAGAACATGAGCAAATGCATAAACCTTGGAAAAAGGACAAAGAACAAAATCCCCATCCTAGCTTGTTCTGTACGTCAGAAAGTATTTCACTGAAATCAAAACTAAGTGGAACTGAATGCTCTCAGCAGCCGTGCAGCCAAAGAGAAGAACAGCAGGGACAAAAATGAAAAGATAGTAATAAGCAGAAAAGCAGGCAAATTGAGAGTAACAGCACACAGTGAAATAATCGTAATGAGAGCAATTGAATTGCACCTTGAGAGGTCACGTTTATGTGGAACCCATGTGGTTTCTGGATGTATTTGTACAAAAAGCCAGATGGCAGGACCCACCCCCTCCATGCACATTCTCCACTGTCTGCCTATGCTTGCAGCCCAAGGGTGCTGTCACCTGTATTATCCCAGAAGTCCTGGGGGAATCTTGGTGTCAGCTCCACACTCATGCAGTCCTCACTCATGGTGCTGTGCCTCCACATGCTGCCCTGCCTTCCTGCCTTGGTAGTGGCTAAAACTTGCAACTTAGCCCCAAATCCAGATGATTTCCTGCTTTTTAAAGCAGCCACTAGGCCAGGATTTACTAATGAGCCCTTTGTAACCAAACAGTGGAACTAGTTTGATGTGAATTGCTGGTGGACATACTAAATAGCATTGATTAAAGTAGATCACCACATACAAAGCACAGGACTGGTGGAGGTCTGACCCACCCCAATGCATAAAATGAGCTGCAGGTTTTGTGCAGCAGTTACCACAATGAACACTTCTCCATCGCTGAAGTTCACAGCAAAGTTCAGTACAAGTAACATCACGTTTAGAGTCACAGGAGCAAAGAACTGATGAGAGAAGATCATTGGCTACTATGTATTTTCCTCCTAACTTGGTGGTTAACTACTTTTTCAAACGACAGTAAAAGTAAATGGGAAGTAAATGTTAATGGGAAAAGAAGTCTGAATTCCAGTAGCCCATCAGAGCCCCATATGAGATCTGTGTACAGTAGTAAGGTGACACATTTTGCAAAGGCTGAAGATAAGCAGTGAGATTTCCATCTAGAACAACCATAAACAAGTAACCAGAGGACAGGTTGCAGCACAAATCCTGAGCACTGTTTGATTTTGCACCTCTGTATTTATCCAAATAGATTTTTTTAGCTGATTTGTTACTGCCCTATCTTGATAATAAAAATTAGAAAATATTCATTTAACCAGAGAAAACACTATTCTACTATCCTTTATTATCTTCAAATTAAGTTAATTATAATGATAATGAGTCATTGTTTGCACTTACATTTGGTTTCTAACCAAAGGACCTCTGGATGTTCATATAAGCTGAGGATACTCATAAAAAATCTAAGAACACAGAACTTGAACTAAGATAATATGCATTTCAGTGAGGGGCATGGATGAGAAATGGGGATTCAGACTCTCAGTAGCTTTCTGGAAAGCACAAACTAAGTGAAACAATATATGAAGGTCTGAGGAGAAAGCTTTACAACCTCAACATGCATTGAGACCTGAGTTTCTCTCATTGCATTCCCATCAAGAAGTTGCATAACCACATTAGCACATGAGCACTTCTGGAGAAGACTAACCATGCTAAGCCTCATGAGCTTTATAGTTTCCTCCCAAGAACTGGCTCATATCCAGACAGCTAAGAGCTTAGGCAGAGGAGGCTGGAACTGCCGGCAACATCCATGCAGGCATGACCTTGGTTACATTTAAATCTGCAGTGAAGCATCTGACCCCTTTTAAAGAGGGACAATAGACAGTCGTGTTTGGCCATGTTGTCAGGGCAACTGTAATTTAGCTTAGAATGAGAGTGAATGTGGTTGGCCAAATTCTTGCTGTTGAGCAAATAATATCCCTGTCTGGGTTTTAAGCACCAGCTCTGAACAGAGTGAGCAGTGCACCCAGCACAAGTATAAGCAGGTGGATAGATATGGAAGTAGTGTCAATAAAAGCAGGATATATTAAAGTTAATAATAATCACAAAGCAGAATGTCAAGAAGCGCTGAGCTTCTTGACATTCAGGCTGGTCAGCTACTGGAGTAACTTCCAGCTACTCAAAGACGTAAGAGAGGAACAACCTGGGACAGTGACTGACGTGTTTTCGTATTAAATTCAGTTAGGGGAGATATTCCAAAACATCGATAGTATGTTTTATGCTTGGCCCCACTGCCCTGGAAACAGAACCTGTGCCTTGGATATCCCCACTTTGGCCCATTGCGAGGCATTATGAAGCTCAGTGAGCTTTACAAAGGAAGGCATTTCCATCCACACAGGCATGGAAAGTCCTTGATGGCAGAGTCAGAAATCAAATAGAAATTTAAGCCTTGCCTCCTCCACTTGTCCTTACCGTGCTGCCAATCCAGATACCACTCCCAGACTGTTGTACCTGCTACAACAAGCACTGGAGATTCCCCTGTGCGCCATATACTAATTTTCTATCTGAGAGTTGCATTTCTGCAACATTAATTAGATGTTAAAAGTTTCCTCTGTCTCCTACCAGTTCCACTGGTGTGTCCTTACAAGACATAGTCATATTTGTCAAAATTCAGACCATGATATCAAAGCTAACCCTTCTGGCTTGAAAAAATGTAAGCTCATCAGTGTCTCAGACTGGAAGAAATGCTATCACTAAATATAAACCAATGTCTCTTTTCCTCTTGCTATCTGTTTCAATTTTTTGTTTCACTAGACAGAGGAAAAACTTGGTCTCTTAAGCTGCAGCAACTAGTCCCAGCAATGAGGTTGGGGGATGGTTATGGTTTTTTTATTTCCAACCACATCCACTCACTGTCAAACTCCATGTCATTTTTATTTAATCTGATTCTCTATCAAGCTGATTCTCTGTCTCCCAAGCCTTCCTGTCTTCCAGCTGGGCATTTTTTAAAGCAGTGATTTGCAAAACATTAAAGAAGGCATATAAATAAATTACTGTCTGGAGAGTGAGTCATCATTATTTAATAGGAGACTGTATCATTAGTAGTGGCTGCTGTTGGCAAAGCAGGTTCATGCTGCCCCCCGATTCATCCTACTGCTCCCCAGCTTTCTGACGGATTGTCCTACTCTATCACATCATATGATATTTTGCCTCCTGGTAAATGAAGAGTATGTTATGGACCTCTGGTTTCACAAGAGCTAAGGGAAAGATAGCAAAAGCTCACTAAGATCTGAGACATAAGAGCAATCTTACTGTAATGTGGGTTCAGAACATAACATTTATGCCTAGGGCCCTGTTAACCACTAATTGCTGGTCAGCTGAAGGGCATCCAGACCGCATGGATGAAGACCTGCATGTGCACACTAATGTGTGCAGGATTCTTCAGAAGAAGTAAGATCCGTCTCTTCCTGCTTGTTTATATGCTACTTAGCTTTGCAAGTCCCCAATCTTAAATGGAATTGTCTGTTAGGCACTTATACAGGAGAAATTTACTCCTCTTAACTACTGATGCACATTTTATATCCCATGGGACTCCAAAGGACAGAGTATTGAAGCACAGTATCTGCATCTCTCCATCATTTACATGTGGAATGAGACCTTACATGTTGGGAGACCTCAACACTCTCTACAACTACCTGAAAGGACATTACAGTGAGGTGGGGATTGATGTCTTCTCACGTGTAATAAGCAGTAAGACTAGATTAAATGTCAGCAAGCGGGGGGGTTCAGACTGGGTAATAGGAAGAATTTCTTCACCAAAAAGTTTATCAAACATTAGAATAAGCTGTCTAAGGAGGTGGTTGAGTCCCCATCACCTGAGGTATTTAAAAGAGATTGAGATGTCATCCTGAGGGACTACATCTGGTAGTGATGAAGTAGTGGTGATCTGGCAGTTTTGACTCAATGGTTGAACTTGATGATCTTAATGGTTTCTTTCAACCAAAACAATTCTTCAGTTCTGTGGAGACTAAACATCTAATTCTTAAATAAAGCCTTTAATAGTAGAAGTGTCTTTCTTCATAATCACAGAATCATCAAGGTTAGAAAAATGTTACTGAGACACAATAGAAGGCAACCTATGAAGGCTGACTTAAGGTGCTCTGAGTAACAAAAGGAAATTGGGGAAATTTTCAAAGTATGGAAAATTAAAGTTGGCTTGGAAAGAAAACATGTTCTTTGTAGTGAGAGTCAACTGACAGCAGTATTTGGTATGTAGCACCAGGTAACCCAATCTCCGTTCTTAGTAATGGCCATTTGTCCTACCTGAGCAATGCAGAATAAACTGACAGATAACTATTATGCCTTTACGCTCATAAGGGCTACAGATCAATGATGAAAATTCTCCTAATCTCCAGCTTTTTCCTTTGGCTAAAAGCCAGGATAAAAAGTATGTTTGCCCTCAGCAAAAAAAACCCCACAACCCTGTTAAAGTAAGCAGAAAAGAATAAATAGTTAATGTCCCTTTAAAAAATTGGTTTGGGCAGAATGGTTCTCTACTAGCAAAGATAATCATCTTAATAGGCAATTTTTATTTGGTTATGGTTTATCTGGAAAAGGAAATCATTAAAATGCCCTAACAATAAACAAGCAAAGCTACTAGTGAGGTGTAATTATAGCAGAAGATATATACATATAATTAAATGTTATAAACCCACGAGTCCTTGACAGCCTGTAGCTAATCCTATAGTACAGCTTACAAGTGTTTAGGAGCATTCAGTGCCCTATCTGAGCTAAAGGCACAGTTGGAGAATGCATTTTCCTTCCCCAAGCTCTCCCTGCAACTGGAGAGCACATTCCTCATTTCCTGGCAGTATTTAAAATGAAATTTTAAAAGACCCATTGAAACCTTTTTTGTCCTATAGCCTACAGTAATGACCATTACTGCAAAATGGGGAGTGCATATATTTGATATGCTGGGTAGTGCCAGCATCTTGTACTCTAATGCACTTGGATCCAGTGCTAAACCACTGTGCAGGCTGATTAGCTTTGCTGGGAAGGATGAGGAATATTTGCAAGTTTCATCTAAAAACAAACGCAGTGTTGACATTCATGTAATAAACTTCATAAGCAGCTGGTAAATTGGATTTTTGTGCCTTCTTCCTCTGCACCTTTTAGTCTATTTTTCTCCTTGACTTCTTTCCAAAGTCTAAAATCTCTGAATGACTTCAAGCAGTCACTGTGTTATTTTAAGTGTAACCACGTAGATCTCCTGGGACTTTTTCTCCATTTTACCTAAAGGTGGAACTTTTCTTGCCTGAGATTAGGTTTCTCTCACTTGTATGCAGAAAGAAAAATAGTGATTCAATGCTGGTTAAAAATTTTCTTATAATACATAGAGTCTATAAGGTAGTGCAGAAGCCTTGTCATTGTAAAATTAAGAACTCCAAAACGTTAAAAGTTGCAGCATTTGCTGAACTATACTGTATGACATATCTTGTCCTCCAAATGCAGGAAAAAAGGTTTACCTTATTTTACATCTAAGTAAGGTTTTCAAATATTAGTTTAGATTTCTCTTACCTCATCATGCTTTCCAGCTGGACTAACAGTAACTAAAGCACGTGACCACACATATGGAATAAACATGAGTCACTCAAAGTTCTGAGCCATATTTCATCTGTTTTCCCTAATCATGAGCAATGCAGTACTGCAAGGATGGACAGTCCTGCTTCTCTGTGTTAGAGAGTTGTCCGAAAGAGCTTCTGGAAATAGGAATACAGAGCATTTCTTTTGTTCTAGTCATGAATAGTTTACAGAGAGCATTCTGGCTTTCATGTTACTCTTCCTGATTCACATGAACATTTGTTTCCTACTCACTGGTAGGAAAACACAATTGGTCAGAACCTCAGCTGGTGCAAACAGGTATATGATGGAGGCTTTATGATTTTTTCCAGCTGATGATCTGAAATAAGATAATTCAACACTGAAAAATCTTACGTGTCTGATGAGACAGAGAAGAGAGACACTACGTGATGTAAAGAGGAACTCTTGAATTAAATATTCTGAAGACAGAACCGGGAGAAAATGTTATCTGTGTTTCATGAGCAGACTTAAAATATCATGACTAGTCTAAGATCACATTTTTTTCTACTTTAGAGACTTTTTTACAGATGCTGACATCACCTCCATAACATTGGAGCACTTTCCTAGTTAGAGATGTCCCTGCTTGTTGTAGTAGAGGTGGACGAGACGGCCTTTAGAGATCCCTTCCAACCAAATACATTCTGTGATTGTATGATTCTAATATAATTTGTGACATTTGTTCTTCTTCTGTCTCTGTAGCAAGACAAGCATGTGCAGTCAGGTGCCTCTCTGTGAAAGGGTTGTGGGTTTGGTTTTATTTTCCAGAATCTTATTAATAATTTAGTACAATGTGTTTTTATTATTTCTTCTTTATGGAAGAAACCCCAGCAAAAATCTGGCAGTGTCATACAAAAATGGTAAGATTGATAAGGATAGTGCCCTGGCCTCTGTGAATTTAGGGCGTATCTGACCTTCCATTACATTGGAGAAAGTCATAGTGAAGGTTTTGGTCATGATATTTACTCTGCAGATTAACATGGTCTTTTAGACACCCTGAGCCTATATCCTAAGTCTTGAAGATTGCAAGTGAGTCCATAAATGGAAAATGAATAAGTCTTCTTTTTCCTTTAAACTAATAGAAAATTCATGATGAATGTATCCCAGTGAAAAAGCAAAGTTCATTTAAAAACATAATAATGTAATCATTTTAATGGTTAAAATAGGGGAAAATGGTAGCTGTCATAGATCCTTACGTTACACTTAAAAGTGTCTTGATTAATCAGGAAGAGTAGCTAAAATGTCTGCAGAAAAGCTAAATGATAGAGAAATACTTCATAAAAGAGAAAACCAGAAAGAGAGAGAAGAAATGTGGATATCAGATCCAGAAACTATATGTTAGCCTCTGGGCCAGATTTTCATTCAGGGGTCGGTCTCCTCAGACCACTTCTAAAGTATAAATACTCTGAGGAGGAGAGGGACAGTTACGCTGCCTGTTGGGGAGAGTGCCTTGGTTTCCTTCTTAGGGTTGACAACACTGAACAGGCAGACTGATTGCCCCTGTGTTCATTGTACTTCTATTCCTTGGCCAATCTATGGAATTAATTCGTCTTGAAGAAAGCCAGGATTTTGACTGGTACCAAGAGAGAACAATAAACTAAGCACTGCACTTTAATCTTATGGTTCTTTGATTGTCACATGTGGATTCTTCACAAGTCTTTAAAACCTGAGAGTTTGCAATGTGACTGTAAGGTCTTGTGACAGCAGCATGGGATACCCTGGGATTCTTCTAGAATAGGAGAAATGCACTTGGTCAAGGATTTAATTGTATAGGAAGTAAAGCAGGTCCAAGAATTTCTTTCCACAATTCGAAAGAGGCACCAATGCATCAGAAGTAGTAGTATCTCATAGCTTAGAGTAAGGACAAAAAATGCATGTCAAAAAGGTTTTGTCTATCTATGCCTGTGTGTGTTCCCACAGCAAAGAATTGCCTCCTGACTCCTTTACAGCAGCCCAGCAGTGCCATGCTGCCTACTCTGCCAGGCTTGCTAGGACTGGTTCTTTCCTTCTTCATACATCTCTCTGACTCAGTTGTGTCTATCAGTTCTCAGAGGTAATCTCTTGATGCCAAAACATCTTATCCCCCACCCTGCTTCATACACACTATCTTGCTCGGTGAAGTTTTGGTCAATGATCTTGAAATGGAGATGTGACAACCTCGAACAACTATAAATCAAGGTAGCTTTGATAGACTTTTAGTTCTGGATTAAAAGTTTTAAATTTAATCCTCTTGAATCAGAGGAGGGGGATAGATTAATGCAGACCAACTCATTTTCAATCCATGCTTTCAGCATGAACTGAAATATCTCACAATGACATCTGTGGGATGAAAAGAGCACAAGCCACGCTAAGCCCAATCAGTAGAAAATAAAGCGTGTCACTACTTTGTTTCAATGCATTGATTCATGTCACCTTTTGGTATTTTTTTGTTCTTGTATTTTAGTTATCCATATTTTAGGAAAATAAATAAAGGCTCTGTTTATAGCTTGTGTATGTAGATGGCAATTCCTAAACCAGTAAACCTTAATAAAAGCATCTATTAATTTCATTTTACAAATTCTGTTTGTATATAGAGCCAATTCAAACAATTGTACAAGAGTCCAAAAGTATACCAAGCATCCTCTAAGTTAGAAAAAACCATGATTAAACTCGGTTGTGATTCAATGAGCACTACGGAAGTTAATTAAATTTTTATAGATTTATTCTTCTTTCAGTGCTACAAAAGGCTCTTCTGTTTGGCTATCATTGCTGAGTTGGTGATGGGAGAAATTGAGAACTCTGATCTACATCAATCTTCTGTGTCAACATACTTTGCAATAATTTGCAGAGTATTGGTGTGGCATAAATAGGCTAAAGAAGGATGAAATAGAGCTACATCTGAAAGCTGTTTGGGTGATCTGTGGGCTACCGCCAGTGTTAGACTTCTTCAGGGACAAGTGACATTTAGAAACTTTCCCTCCTTGGGAATTAGCTACAGAAGAATGAGCACTTTACATTTGCTTTCAGTCAAAATGCACAACCACTTCTCCATCAAAGCTATACGAGAGTGAAATGTGGCAACCTCAGTTCCATAAAGACATTAACACAAGTAGTAATTAAGCACACAAGTGTATTCGCTGCCATTCCAAGTGACTAGAAAGGCTACCAGCTACTAGGTTACTAGCAGTAGTACTATAGCTGTCTACATTTCATCTAGAAAACCCGAGTGGGGATGAACTAGGTGTCAGGCTGGCACCTAGTCAAAGCAGCCAATGTCCCTGGAGGATTCAAGTCAATGTCTTACATACGTAACAGCTGGATGTGATGGAAAAAGACCAAGGCTGAGTGTTTTAAGATTATAACATAAAGTGTATTTTGAATGGGAAAATCACTGCTCAGGTTCTGCTTAATCTACTCTCTATGTCACCTGTTCAACAAAGCTGAAAACATGCTTAATCCCAACTCTTTTCAGAAAAGTGATACAGCATGTGTTTAGTTTTTAGCTTGTGATGAAGAGCTCTGCTAAATAAGGATCAGCTGTTGAATCTGAGCCTGAGGATATTGTTAAAAAAGTAGTTAGAGAAGATGCAGCTAACATTATTTATTAAAAAGCTTTTAGCAACAAAAAGTTGCTTAAGAAAGTACTTTGTCAGGGGGTAAAGTTCTGCCTGGGGTTCAAAACTGATTAAAAAAAAAATTAAAAAAAGGTCAGATTTGATAGTCACATTTTATCACAGAAGGACAACTGTCACAGGAATCCACAACAGAAACAAAACTCTGTTGTGTTGCCTACAGAGATACTAGTGATGTACACTGCATAGCCCAAAGTGTATCTGGGAACACCTGGGTTGGTTTTTTCCTGAAGTTATTAAAAATTGCATTTTTCTTCTTCTTTCAAAAAACAAGCAAACAAGTGTGCACAAATGTGTAGCTAGTGATCACCTTGTTTATTCCAATTATGTTATGGATCATTTTCCTTAAAACTGTGTTTAATAGTTGAACTACTTGGAGGACAACTCTTGCTTTTTTTAATTTATTTGGAAAATAGCTGGCATAGTCCAGGCTGTGGCTGAGACAAATAGCGACAAATACTGTTAATCATCTGGAACAAGGTCGTTAGCAGCAAAACAATTTTTTGCCAGCAAAAGCGCATTTTATGTGACATAATTTAGATCAGCCAAGACTAAATAACACTTGGGAGAATTCTAGATGGCCAGACTGAATTAACTACACAACATTGATGCAGATGAAATTCACTGCAGAACAATTCAAGGTGATACACATTGCTGGAAAGGACAACCCCACACACACACAGCTGAGTCACAAATTAGTTGCTAACACGCAAGAAAAAGATCTAGCTGTCACTATAGACAACTCCATGAAAACATCTGCTCCTCAGAGCACAGCAGTGATCATGAAGCACACAAGAAGTCAAGACGTATTAAGAGAGGATTAGGGGTTAAGGCTGCAAATATTACAATGCCGTGACCTAACATAATGGTGTGCAGTCACCTTCAATATTGTGACTAGTTGTGGTCACCCTCCTTCAGAAGTAATTTATTGGAAAGAGAGACAATTCAGAAAAAAAAGGCGTGAGAAAAGAGGAACACAAACTTATGAACTGAAAAGGTCAAATTCCCCTCCCCTGCAGCACTTGTTACGGGGTTAGTTACTGTCTAAAAAATGAACTGATAGATCACAGATCACAGAATCATTATGGCTGGAAAGGACCTCCAGGATCATCAAGTCCAGCCCTCATCCCAGCAGCTCCCTGACTCCTAGACCATGGCCTCAAAGTAAATTTGTTGAGAATTTTTTGTTAATAATTAACATGTGCAATCTATTCCTACAAAAACCCAGTTCAGAGACTTAAATCACTGACAAAACCTTTCAAGTTGGAGGCAGATATAACTAAGAAAGGACATAACCAACAAAAACGATGGCTGTCAAACGGTAGATAAGGACCTGGAGGAAGTGCACCCTGTGGCCAGGTTATTGAATACATATCTTGTTCATTAAAGACCTCTCAGTTCTTTATGCTGCAGGTTGTTCGATTTGCTGACTATATCCTAGAGATTTTCATACCATTTTCAGTGAATGTAGACATAGTTCTTAGGAATATGGTTCAGTCAAGGACAAGTCAGTGTTGAGTTGGTGGCTGGACTAGATGATTTTGAAGGTCTTTTCCAACATAGGTGATTCTGCGATGTAACACAGGTGCAGATGTATCACACCTACTACATATGGAGGTCCATCATTGGCAAAGCATGATAACAAAATGATGCACTATTAGTAGTTATATGTTATTACTATATTCCATTATTTTTAAGGGTTTTTTTAAATATTGCCAGATAGTCAGTGTGTCATGTTAAGCTTTCATGCTGGCTTGCCTTAGGGTTACCTATCTGACTCAATAACGGGTGTATTAGCAAAGAAAAGTTCTTGGAAGAGGATGTGTCATGCCAAACTGCTGAAATAAATATGTCCAAATGAATGTCAAAAATGCATCAAGCTTAGAAAATAGAAATGTAAACTTTAGACTTCCTAAATTAAACTGAAGTTCATATCCTTTAGCAAGTAAAATGCATAAGAAAAAAGTTCAGTGAAAGGGAAGAAACATTAGCCAAGTACAGCACCAGGAATTATTTTGCAACAAAAACATTGTAAGAATCTGAAGCACAGCAATCTATTTTCTCCTTCCTTGATACAGTTGATCAAGTATTCCTGCAGGCAGGCAAATCTTATTGACTAAACAAGATTTACAGGCAGAGAGCAGCAATGGGATCAAACCTGAGGCACCAGTCAGTTAATATTGGAGCAGGGTAGGAAGCAGTTTTTCTGTCTTTTCCGAAAATGCATGACATTTGAAAAATAGTACCTGTCTGCGCAGGAAGAAACTTCAAAACAGCAGTAATTGCTGGGGGAGAGAGAGAGGTAAAGAAAGGGAGAGAGGAACAAGGGGGTGAAGGAAGGAAGAAAGGAGGGAGGGAAGG